>OX451741.1:177393614-177993614 GCA_948472305.1 Vicia faba | reverse complement strand
CAGAAGCTCAGAGGGCAGTGTGTAAGGCAAGGATTGGAAGACCTCCTGTATTCATCACCAACCCGGGAGTAAATGCTATTGAAGACGAAGTGGAAGAATCTGAATTTGATAGCTGGATCTACCCAACGACCAACGGTGGACCAAGCAACTGGACTGCCAAAGACTACATACCTATTACTTTTGTCACTCAGTAATGAACTCCTTTGTTTTGAATTTGTAACGAACAATAATTTGAAACTTTATGGCTCGGTGTCTTACCCGGGGCACTGTGGCTTCATTTGTGAGGGCTTATTATTTGTCATTTTCATATATCATGAATAAAAACATTGGACGTTTTTCGCATTTCAAATCTTGTGCTCCCTTTCTTTCTTTATATATTGCAAAACAGCTATATTTACACACACTCACCTATACAGGTTCCAATCCACTCTGGATCTCACTGGTAACGACTCTGCTACTGCCAGTTATGACTTCGAAGATCCGATCAACTTAGCCGAAGACGAAGGTGAAGATGATTGTGAAGTGCCTGGTGAGTTTGCAAGACTGTTACTCCAGGAAGAGAGGGCCATTCAGCCACATGAAGAGCCAGTTGAAACGATAAATCTGGGTACTGAGACAGACATAAAGGAAGTCAAGATTGGTGCTAATCTGGAGTCTGGTGTGAAACAGCGGTTGATTCAGATGCTGCATGATTATGTGGAAATCTTTTCCTGGTCCTACGAAGATATGCCTGGGTTGGATACGGACATTGTGGTTCATCACCTGCCTACCAAGGAAGAATGCCCGCCGGTAAAACAGAAGGTCCGCCGTATGCGTCCAGAGATGTCCGAGAAAATCAAAGCTGAGGTTATGAAACAATTTGATGTCGGGTTTCTAGCAGTGACTTCTTACCCTCAGTGGGTTGCCAACGTGGTTCCAGTTCCGAAGAAGGATGGTAAGGTCCGAATGTGTGTTGATTATAGGGATTTGAACAGGGCGAGCCCCAAGGATGATTTCCCTCTGCCTCATATCGATGTTCTGGTTGACAACACGGCTCAGCATAAGGTATTCTCCTTCATGGACGGTTTCTCCGGTTATAATCAGATCAAGATGGCTCCTGAAGACATGGAGAAGACCACTTTTGTTACTCAGTGGGGCACCTTTTGCAACAAGGTCATGCCATTTAGGTTGAAAAATGCTGGGGCAACCTACCAACGTGCCATGGTTGCTTTATTTCATGACATGATCCATCATGAGATTGAAGTATATGTCGATGATATGATTGCAAGGTCCCAAACTGAGGAGGAACATCTTGACCATCTACAGAAGCTGTTTGACCGTCTGAAGTTGTACAAGCTGAGGTTGAACCCAAACAAGTGCACCTTTGGGGTGAGATCTGGAAAATTGCTTGGTTTCGTCGTGAGTGACAAAGGTATTCAAGTGGACCCTGCCAAAGTGAAAGCCATACAAGAGATGCCAGTTCCCAAGACTAAAAAATAAGTCAGAGGCTTCCTAGGACGGCTGAACTACATTGCCCGATTCATCTCACACCTAACTGCTACTTGTGAACCAATCTTCAAGCTGCTGAAGAAAGATCAAGTAGTACGTTGGAACGATGAATGTCAGGCCGCTTTCGACAGAATCAAAGAGTATCTCCAAGAGCCACCCATTCTTATGCCACCGGTTGAAGGGAGACCTCTAATACTATACTTGACAGTGATGGACAACTCAATGGGGTGTGTGCTGGGGCAGCATGACGAGTCTGGCCGAAAAGAGCATGCTATTTATTACCTTAGCAAAAAGTTTACCGACTGTGAGACCCGATACTCACTGTCGAGAAAACTTGCTGCGCTTTGGTATGGGCTGCTCGCCGGCTAAGACAGTATATGTTGACTCACACTACTCTCTTGATTTCAAAAATGGATCCAATCAAGTACATATCCAAAAAGCTTGCCTTGTCTGGGAGAATAGCAAGATGGCAGATGATCTTGACAGAATATGACATCCAGTGCACGACTCAGAAAGCAATTAAGGGAAGTGTATTGGCAGACCATTTGGCACATCAGGCAGTGGATGACTACCAATCTATGAACTTTGAATTTCCAGACGAGAATATCATGGTAGCGACTGATTGTGAAATACCTGGACCGGATGAAGGACCGGAGGAAGGATCCCGATGGTCTATGCACTTTAACGGAGCCTCAAACGCTTTGGGTAACGGCATTGGCGCCGTGATCATATCCCCTAAAGGCACTCATACTCCACTTACCGCCCGACTATGTTTCAACTGCACCAACAACATGGCAGAGTATGAAGCATGTGTCATGGGTCTTCAAGCTGCAATTGACTTAAGGATCAAGTTTCTGAGTGTCTTCGGAGATTCCGCTCTCGTGATCAGCCAGATCAAAGGCGAGTGGGATACGAAACACCCAAATCTTATTCCTTACAAGGAGTATGTACTAACGTTGATCCCCCATTTCGAGGAGATAACTTTTGAACACTTCCCGAGAGAGGAGAATCAGTTGGCGGACGCGCTGGCTACGATGTCTTCTATGTTCAAAGTCAAATGGGATAACGAGGCTCCCCGGATCATTATCTGGAAATTGGATGAACTTGCACATTGTTGTGATCTTGAGGCTGAAGAGGTAACTGAAAAGCCTTGGTATCATGAAGTGAAAAGGTATCTTGAAGCTCAAGAGTATCCCGAGGGTGCATCTGTTAATGACAAAAAATTTCTGAGAAGGTTCGCAGCAAAGTTCTTCCTCAGCAATGGTATTCTTTACAAGCGAAACTATGATTCGACCTTACTGCATTGTGTGGATAAGACTGAAGCAGAAAGGATCATGGCAGAGCTACATGAAGGTACCTTCGGAACACATTCCAGTGGACATACCATGGCAAAGAAAATCCTTCGGGCAGGATATTTCTGGTCCACAATGGAAGCTGACTGTTACCAACATTCTCGGACATGTCATAAATGTCAGATCTACGCTGATAAAGTGCACGTTCCTCCAGTTCCTATGAACGTCTTGACAGCACCTTGGCCTTTTGCAATGTGGGGCATTGATATGATCGGCGAGATCAGACCTACGGCATCCAACGGGCATCGCTTCATTCTGGTGGCAATCGATTACTTTACGAAGTGGGTTGAAGCAGCTTCCTATGCCACCGTAACCAAGAACGTCGTGGCACGGTTCATTCAGCATAACCTGATCTGTCAATACGGTGTCCCGGAAAGGATCATTACGGACAATGGTACCAATCTTAACAACAAGATGATCACTGAGCTATGCGAGCAATTCAAGATACAGCACCATAACTCTTCTCCCTACCGGCCGAAGATGAATGGGGCTGTAGAAGCAGCTAATAAAAACATCAAGAAGATTGTGCAGAAGATGACAGTGACCTACAAGGATTGGCACGAGATGTTACCGTTTTCTCTTCATGGGTACCGTACCTCATCAAGAACGTCAATAGGGGAAACTCCCTTTTCATTGGTCTATGGCATGGAGGCAGTCTTGCCTATTGAAGTCCAGATACCCTCTCTCTGGATAATGAAGGATGCAGGTTTGAGCAAAGACGACTGGATCCAGACTCGACTTGATCAATTAAATCTAATCGATGAAAAGAGACTCGCTGCTATTTGTCATGGTCAGACGTACCAAAAATGGATGATTAGGGCATTTAACAAGAAAGTCAGACGACAAGAGTATCAAGTTGGAGACCTGGTAATCAAGCGCATCATTCTTCCTCAAAGTGACCCCAGGGGAAAATGGACCCCTACGTACGAAGGGCCATTTGTGGTTAAACATATCTTCTCAGGAGGAGCTATGATTCTAACCACCATGGATGGTGACGACCTTCCTCACCCTGCCAATGCAGACATAGTAAAAAGATACTACGCATGATTAAAGACCCGCTAGGTTGACATACCTAGGCAAAAATAAGGGCTTCCCGGCGAACCAAAAGGGTTCGGGCAAAAATAAGGGATGAAATGAAAAAAAATCTGTACACCCGGCAAGTCGAAAACCTGAAAAGGCGGCTTGGGCAAAAATGGGTATCCCGGTGGACTGAAAACCCGAAAGGGCGGTCCAGGCAAAAGTTAGGGATAAAGCGTAATACTATGTCTCGTTGGATCACCTTGCATCCAGAATCTGGTATCAACTATCAGGTTCAGACGGCATCAAGCAATCAACTTCATCTTCAACTAAGCAGCAAAGTGATGAGACGCTTGAAGACATAAAGGTGATAGCAGAGTTGAGACCCAGTGTGATTTTTCACATAGCTGTTTTGTTTTCCTTTTCAAAATTGTATAAACTCTATGTTGTTCGGCGGCGTTCTCTTACTAGGACGTCAGCCTCTTGTACAAAAACGCCTATTTACATGCAAATTCAAAAATCAATACAAATTCACTTTTCAGACAAATTGTCAATATTTTTTTCCTTTATCTGTTTTGTTTTGCAAAGAACGTCCAATGTTCATTTTTGATATATGCACTTGACACTAATTGCTAACTCATAAATATTTGCATACGAAACAAAGGATTAATTATAGGTAACATCAGAAACAGGGGCAATAATGAGTTGTCTAAGCAATCTAGTTTCTCTGTCCACCAAAGTACCAAGGTAGGTTCGGCTGAAGAACGTAACCAAGATACCTTCACTCCCCGCAGAGTAAGACAAGGTTCAACAATACTCTCCCCCGAGCAGAGTTGGTCTCCCATTAGCCCTAAAAGGCACAGCATCCCTAGCAAGTCAGCAACACTCTCCCCAAGCAGAGTTAGCCTACTGTCAGCCTTAAGGAAGTTGGGTATCCCCCAGAAGATCTTATCATTCCCCAGCGGAGTATACAGATGTTCCTTAGCAAGCATCCCCGACAGTCTTAATATAAGATTGTTCCCCGGCGGAATACCAGACACCCCAGTGGAGCCATTCCCCAGTGCAGTCCAAAAAGTTTCCCCATGAGAGTTGAATCATCCTCCCCAGTAGATTCTGGAAGCTTATCCCCAGTAGATTCTGGAAGCTTATCCCCAGTAGATTCTAGAAGCTCATCCCCAGTAGATTCTGGAAGCTTATCACCTGCAGAGTACATGCATCTCTCCCGACCATATGCAGAAGGTTATTCCCCGTCAGAGCTTATAACTGGGTTATCCTCAGCTATTACCACGGAAATATCGTCCTCGGCGAAGTTCTTCCTATCCCCCAGCGGAGTTCATCAAACCCCTCAACAAAATTTATCAACAGGAATCCCTAGCGGAGTTATCATCAAAATCTCAGCGAAGTATCTCTCCCCACAGAGTAATTCCCCGCAGAGTAATTCCCCGCAGAGTAATCTCTCCAACAAGTTTTATTCCCCAAC
The DNA here is from genome assembly GCA_948472305.1 of Vicia faba. Classification (NCBI taxonomy): domain Eukaryota; kingdom Viridiplantae; phylum Streptophyta; class Magnoliopsida; order Fabales; family Fabaceae; genus Vicia; species Vicia faba. The sequence goes on along the minus strand of OX451741.1, from coordinate 177,988,277 downwards.
GGAGTCATCTTCTCCTACCGGTTTATTCTTGCAATCATCATCCCCAGCAAAAATGAAGAATTCTACTCTTCAACATCAGCCCAGGATTCAACAATTTCCCGGCATTCGTCAAAGATTTATTTTCCTAGACGAAAATACATTCATAGACATTTCACATTTCATACATCCTATTCATACACATGATAAAGTGCATACGACACTATCTCATTTTGAGCATCATGACATCATGCATTTCATACATCATGACATTGCATACAACTGATGTTTTGCCTTTTCAGGAAAAAGGTCAATCTAAAGATGATTACTATCAACTGTCGCAATTCCAGATTTGATACCTGTATCCAGCCAGGGCATATCTGTGAGTGATTGATTGTAGATTCGATACCTGTATCCAGCCAGGGCATGTCTGCATGAAGAGTTTAAAGATTCGATACCTGTATCCAGCCAGGGCATATCTGTAGACGACTAATTCCGAATTCGATTCCTGTATCTAGCCAGGGCATATCTGTGAGTAACTGATTGTAGATTTGACACCTGTATCTAGCCAGGGCATGTCTGCATGAAGAGTTTAGAGATTCGATTCCTGTATCCAGCCAGGGCATATCTATAGACGACTAATTCCAGATTCGATACCTGTATCTAGCCAGGGCATATCTGTGAGTAATTGATTGTAGATTCAATACCTGTATCCAGCCAGGGCATATCTGCATGAAGAGTTTAGAGATTTGATACCTGTATCCAGCCAGGGCATATCTGTAGATGACAAATTCCAGATTTGATTCCTGTATCTAGCCAAGGCATATATGTGAGTAATTGATTGTAGATTCGATACCTGTATCCAGCCAGGACATGTCTGCATGAAGAGTTTAGAGATTCGATACCTGTATCCAGCCAGGGCACGTCTATAAGCAACCTTTTGAAGTTCCAGATTCGATTCCTATATCTAGCCAGGGCATATCTGTGAGTGACTGATTGTAGATTCGATACCTGTATCCAGCCAGGGCATGTCTGCATGAAGAGTTTAGAGATTCGATACCTGTATCTAGCCAGGGTATATCTGTAGACGACTAATTCCAGATTCGATTCCTGTATCTAGCCAGGGCATATCTGTGAGTGATTGATTGTAGATTCGATACCTGTATCCAGCCAGGGCATGTCTGCATGAAGAGTTTAGAGATTCGATACCTGTATCCATCCAGGGCATATCTGTAGACGACTAATTCCAGATTCGATTCCTGTATCTAGCCAGGGCATATCTGTGAGTGACTGATTGTAGATTTGATACCTGTATCCAGCCAGGGCATGTCTGCATGAAGAGTTTAGAGATTCGATACCTGTATCCAGCCAGGGTATATCTGTAGACGACTAATTCCAGATTCGATTCCTGTATCTAGCCAGGGCATATCTGTGAGTGATTGATTGTAGATTCGATACCTGTATCCAGCCAGGGCATGTCTGCATGAAGAGTTTAGAGATTCGATACCTGTATCCATCCAGGGCATATCTGTAGACGACTAATTCCAGATTCGATTCCTGTATCTAGCCAGGGCATATCTGTGAGTGACTGATTGTAGATTCGATACCTGTATCCAGCCAGGGCATGTCTGCATGAAGAGTTTAGCGATTCGATACCTGTATCCAGCCAGGGCATATCTGTAGACGACTAATTCCAGATTCGATTCATGTATCTAGCCAGGGCACATCTGTGAGCGATTGTTTGTAGATTCGATACCTGTATCCAGCCAGGGCACGTCTGTAAGCAACTTTTTGAAGTTCCAGATTCGATACCTGTATCTAGCCAGGGCATATCTGTGAGTGATTGATCGTAGATTCGATACCTGTATCTAGCCAGGGCATATCTGCATGAAGAGTTTGAAGATCAACCCCTGTAACAGGCCAGGAAACCATCTTTCTTTCTCAAGTACGCAAGTTTCTCGCTAAGGAATCTCTTACGCGACCGACACTTCTGGATGGCATCTATAAGCCCATCTCCACCCCTATCCACCATCTTTCCAAATGGCATCTATAAGCCCATTCCCGCCATCACACTGCTGATACTCTACTATGCGAGTGCAAATTTCTGGGCACTCTAGTGTTCAATCATCTTCCACCTTCGGATCACGAAAGGCTCGCAAGCCAATCTACATCCTCAGGTCTAAGAAAGTTGAACAGGGGCAACTGTTGTACCCCAAAATTTGCCCTCCCATATTCTTCATAGTTTTGACAAGCATCATCTCAATTTGCTCAAGACTTCTCAAAGATTGCACAGTCAAACCATCTTCTAAGCCAGTCAAAATTAGGGTTTTGGTTCTTGCAAAGAAATTGAGGTTTTCAAGGTCTCAATCAAGTCCCATAGGCCCATATACATTGTCAAGCATCTACAGGACAAGTTTCAAGACTCACAGAGGCAAATAGCACAGTCAAAAGCCCTACTTGGTTCACAGTCAACTACAGGGGCAAAATGGTCATTTTACAGTCAAAAGTCAAAAATTTTGGTCAAACATCTTATTTTGAGTCCAAAATCATCATTTGATCAAGTCTTTATCATGATTTCTCAAGCAGGGCTTAGAAATCATCAAGATGCAAAAGTTACTATTTTTGGACAACTGAAAAGTCAACTGTAACTTGACTAGGGCATAACTTTTTTATGGTTCATCAGAAAAATCCCATCCAATGCTCATTTTGAAGGGGATGACATTTCCTACAACTCATCTTCACATTCCAAGTCCAAGAAATGCTCTCACAAAAAGTTATCAATTTCTACATTATAGGTCAATTTCAAAAGTCAACAAAAAGGCACTTTAAGTCAAAGACCATAACATGAGATTGGTAAATCCAAATGACATGGGACAAAAGGCATTGGTTAGGGGACTTCAAGATCTTTCCAAAATGTCCAAGAACATGTTCATATGATCAAAATTGAGCAAGATATGCATTGGAGAAGTTGGGAAATTTTTGGGAATTTGCAAAAGTCAACTTTGCCCAAAACACCTCATTTTTGCTAATGGGCCTCAAATTCTTTCTTGAAACTTTGTCCAAGGCCTATGCACGACCCATTGAACTTAAATTGATTTATTTTCTTATTTTTAATTAATTAATTGAATTTTTATTAATATTAATTCATTTAATTGTAGGAAAATTCAAAAGATATGGTTTTCAAATCTTTTTGTGATGCAAATGAACTCAAGACAAGCTGAAGATCTCGTGTACACATCAAGGGGACCAAAATATCCAATTTTAGAAAGTTTTGTCAATCAAAAATGTGCAAAAAGATTTGATTGAAATCAAATATTGAAAACATTATTTCATGGATTCTTGGACAAAGATTGAACCCTAATTCCATTCTACTACATATACAGAACCTAAACCTAATGCCTCACACGTGCAAGCTGCTGTCAAAAGCCATAAGCAAATTCCAAAAATTCAAGAAAAATTTGAAAACTGAGTTCCACCTTCCAGCATGATTCAAAGCTTTCTCTTGATTCAAACCTATTGCAGGGATTCCCAGAAGCCTTTTGCAATCAAAATCACGTGCCAACACTCAAAGAAACGTCCAGAACGAACTCACGGTTTGCTTAATTTTTCTAGAATCGAAACTCAAGTTTTATGCATCATTAACATGCTATGATCATTGCTTTGCATTGCTAACACCATTCTGAAGCTAATGGTACAGATTAATTTGATTATGGTGCCCTGAAACGAAAACTGCCATTGGAGAATTCTAGGTTTTTCAAGCTTCCAATTTAGGGATTCCCAGCACAGGAAAAATTGGACCTTGAGACGCATATGGTTGAATTCGTCAAGGCCAGACGAATCCAACCCAACCCTCGCGAACAATTTCTGATCATCGGGGGCCTAATCGCTATTAATCGTGCTTCCATGTTGTGGGGGTTAAAAACCCCGCTATTTGTTTTGTTTTCTGCAGATAAATGAAGAAGACGAAGGACGTGGAAGCGTACCATTGGGTTATTCAAATAAAACGCGCGTTTGTTTCTCTTTCCAGCATATGCATTATGTTTTTTATATTATATTTGTTTAGCATAATACTAACAAATGCAGCATAATGGCCTAGTGGTCAGTGAGGTGGACGTTCATCATTGGGACCTGGGTTCGATTCCCAGGTCCCCCAAACCTTTGTTCATATTTTTTCTAATAAGTTCCCATGCAGCTTCCTAAACGCGTTCCACCATGCGCTCTAGGCATCCATGTGCCATGTGTCTACAAGCATACATCCAAGGGCCAGAGATGAAGATCATGGTACGTTCCAGTCAAAGCAAGCATGGGCAATTCCAGAAAGTCAACGTGGTCTGATTCTTGATGGGCCAGAATTTCTAAACTAACCTCCATTCTTGGGTCAACACCCCCACTGGTTTTGTTACTCTTTTTATTTTCTTTTCTTTTATAATTTTTTTTATTAATTATTAGTATTATTATTAATTCATAAATTAATATTTTTTATAATAAATTCAGAGAATAAAAAATGTAAATATTTTTGTTAATTATTATTATTCTTATTTATTAACTTATTTTGTAAATAAATACTAACCAAATTGACTTAGTTTTAATTAGGTAATTTTGACATTTTTTATAATAAGTAAAATTCACTTAGAATTAGGGTTTTTCTTTTGACTTTTAATAACTTTTTCTATTTTTATTTCATTAAAAATATAAAAAACACAAAAAAACATTTTTCTTTTAATTAATTAATTAATTAGTTATTAGGTTTAATATTTAATTTAATTGCAAAAAAGGGACAATTTTCTTTCTGTTTCTCAAAAGGGTCAAAACCCTAAGGATGTCCCGATTTAATTTCTTTTCGCACATTATTCTTATTTTGATTATTTATGTATCTGCTTCCAAGGATGTAATAGTTAATTAGGATTTTACCGCTTTCTTTTACTTTCCGCATTTATTTCCAAACGGGTTTTTGTTTTTGGTGATGTATAGACCTGCGCCTTGTAATAGCGTAGCTTTACCTTTCCGCAATTTATTTTCCGCACTCTTAACTGTTAAAAAAATGCATGAAAGACTTGTATGAAAAATAAAATCAAAGCGTAGCTTACAAATGACATGTTCAAAGATAAATATAAACTGAAACAACACACATACACATGCCACTCCTAGGGTACGCCTCACTGGTTGCCTCGAACGTGGTCGTCAAGTATAGGGTGTTTTAGAGGTCGCCCTCCTGTCTAAAGATCCAGTTGCCTCGAAACGGTTGCCTCGGATAAAAAGGATCTAGGACATTAGGGTTACCACTAAGGCGTCCTACTATTGCTTCGGTGACCACATTGTCCCTTAATCGAATTGACCTGAATACCTCCAACGACGGTGCTACCTACTTCTCAATAGTGGGATAGCACTGTTTAAAGGACTCTTACACAGCCTAATTCCTCAGAGTAGGTAGATCTCATGGGTACTTGCTCTTTTCAAAAACAAACAAAAATACTTTTCACACTAACACTTTCAAAAAGTTTTCAAACAAATTTTTCATACACTCTTGAGGACAGATACAAGAGTTACTTAGAAATTTTTCAAACGAAACTTTTTTTCAAAACCCACACACATTTGAAAAGCAAACAAATTTTTGAAAACATAAGAGCAAGTACCTAAGAGCCCGTGCATAACCACGGATAGAAAGGGTGCTAACACCTTCCCTTTCTATAATCTACCTCCCGAACCGAGAAACATCTCGAAAAGGAATTTTGCTGTGCTTTTGTCCTTTCCTTGTTGGAGAACATAAAAGACGGTGGCGACTCTTGCTTACCGCGACATTTCGCGAACCAGCATTCCAAAACAGTCAGTTCTATTTCCACCGATCACAATTGCATACATCTTGCATTGGACTAACCTATTTCAAAGAGAGGAGGGATTCATCTTTGTTCTGTTTTGTAGGTCATGATGCCTATGCATAGGAATACCATCCAGATCAACTTTGTCCAGGTTCCCACCATGCTTAAAGAATTGATTACAAAGATGCTTGATACAACCTCCTTCATCAGAAGACATGGGTATCTTCTCAGTTTGGTCAGCTCCAAATTAGACGAGCAGATGATGAGTGTTTTGGTCCAGTTCTATGATCCGCTGTACCATTGCTTTACTTTTCAAGACTACCAGTTGGTTCCCACCTTAGAAGAGTTTTCTAATCTTCTCAGTATCTCTATTCTGGAGCAGACCCCGTTTACTGGTTGGGAGAAGATCCTTAGGCCGGAAGAGATTGCTTCAGCCCTTCATATGACCAAGGATGAGGTAATGGCTAATTGGGATACTAGAAGTGGAGCAAAGGGCTTTCTGACTATGTTCTTGGTTGGTAAGGCTAATTATTTCTGGGATAGTCTAGACTTCAAGGCATTCGAAGATATTCTGGCTCTTCTGATATATGGCTTGGTATTGTTTCCGAATCCTGACTCCTTTGTTGATGTGAATGCGGTGAAAATCTTCATCTCTCGTAATCCTGTACCCACTCTCTTGGGTGACATTCTTCATCAGCTTTATGCCTGTACTGCTTGGAAGCGGGGAACCTTGATGTGTTGTGCTCCCTTATTGGCGAGGTGGTTTATTTCGCACCTCCCCAAATCAGTGCTGAAGAACAAAGAAGGCATGGGCTGGGCCTATAGGGTTATGTCTCTCTCTCATAATGACATCATCTGGACTATCAAGGGTATGGATGAGGTGGCTATTATTGATCGATGTGGGGAGTACCCCAATGTTCCACTGATAGGAACCCATGGAGGAATTTCTTATAATCCATGCTTGGCCTTACGTCAGTTTGGGCGAGCCAGAAGAGAAGGACCTCATGAGCTGCTAATGCCTAGTATCATCTTTGATTTTCAAGGGGATAGCGACGAGCAACGCCGCAGATTCATAAGGGCTTGGGATAGAGTTTACAGATCTGATCCACATGAGCTGGGTCCAAAGACTTCTCTTCCGATGGAGCCATAACTCAGATGGGTCCTTATCCGTGCCCAAAAGTTGGGTATGCCGTATGAAGCCGTCCTGCCTATCATTGTTGAGGTTGCTAATGAAGAGGGGGTTCTTCCTACCATCCTCCACCCTTACATGCCCACTGACATTGGGGCACTAAAAAGGTCTTGGATGTAGCTGAGAGAGGAACGGGATGCTTACCGAGAAAAGTTTAATGAGCAAGAGCAGAAGATCTAGAAGTTGACTAGTCAGCTGGAGAACGAGCGGATTCTCAATGACTATGTCCGCACCGACAAGAAGCGGCCATGGGAGCACTGATTGTCCTTTGATTATTTCCTTTCTAGTTTTTATTTACTTTTCAGTATTTCCATTCTTGTAACGCCTTAAGGGCATTTGTTGAACAATTTGAATTTTTAAGTTTATCTAATAAAGTGTGCTTCTTTTCTTGGTTACAAATTTGAATCTCTCGATGTCTTTGAAATCATATCATACACATTTCATCCCATGCACTTCATAACAGGTACCCATTACAGGTCTCTTATCTTCTTCGCTGTTTATTTCAGCACTCATCATGTCTGCTGAACCTTCAACTGAGCAAGCAATCAAGGCCCTACAGGCCCAAAATGCCCAATTTCAAGAGCTGTTCATGAATCTAGCTAAGGGTCAGCAAGATCTGAAGACCCTGATTCTGAAAGAGAAAAAGAAGAAGAAGAAAAAGAGGACATTCCTGTTTAACACAGGTCATATGTTTGGAAACAGGCTACGGGATGAAGTTGATTTGACCACCTCATCTGGAGGGAAAGATAGTCAGGAAGAGAGAAGGGCTCCTAGCCCTGTGGTCTCAGACAACGAGATGGACTTTGACGAAGACCAGTATCCTCCTGCTGAGGATATATACAAACAACTGGAAGACCGGTTGAGTGCGATGGAAGTTCAGAAAGTGCCTGGTATGGACTTTGGTGATCTAGGTCTATCATCTGGGGTGGTAATTCCCCACAAGTTCAAGGCACCATCCTTTGCTAAGTATGACGGAGTTTCTTGTCCGAAGTTGCACCTCCGGTCATATGTAAGGAAGATTCAACCGTACACCGCCGATAAGAACCTATGGATCCACTTATTTCAAGACAGTCTCTCGGGGACTCGACTTGAATGGTTTTACCAGTTGGACGGAGCCAGTATCCGCAGTTGGGAAGATTTGGCTACTGCTTTCTACAGGCAGTACCAGTATAATTCCGACCTCGCTCCCACGCGTACCCAACTCTAGGGTATGTCAATGGGAACGGGCGAAGGTTTCAAATATTATGCTCAGAAGTGGAGGGACCTCACCGGAAGAGTGCAACCACCCTTATCTGATCGGGAGCTTGTGGATATGTTTCTAGGGACCTTGTCTGGTCCATTTTTCAACCATCTGATTGGAAGCTCTTCGTCTGGGTTTACAGAGCTTATTATGACTGGGGAAAGGATTGAATCTGGTATTAAGGCTGGTAAGATACAAAATGGTGCTTCGTCAAGCACCGAGAAGAAGCCTTTTAAGAAAGAGTCAAGTGCTATCTACGGTTTGAAAAGCCAGAATAGACCTGAACGCCGCCAAGCTGTTAATGCGGTTGTTATTTTAAGACCTGTTGGTGCTCCTCAGCATAATAATCAGTCAAAGGATGAGAGACCTTGAAGGCAATTCACCCGTCTCAGTATGACTCTGTGTCAGATTCTGCCACAGTTACTGAAAACCAATCTAGTGATTCCAATGGAGGCCCCGAAGAATCCCAACACTATATCACCAAAGTATAACCCTAATGCCCGCTGTGCTTTTCACTCTGATAGCCCGGGGCATAATACAGATGATTGTTGGTCTTTGAATAATAAGATACAGGACTTAATTGATGCTAAGGAGATTGAGTTCGAGGCGCCCGAAAGACCTAATGTTGTGACTGCTCCTATGCCCAAGCATGGAGTAAATGCTATAGATGAAGACTCGTTTGTGGTTTCTGTGAACGACATTGTTACCCCTTTGATGACTGTGAAGAAAAACCTTTTGCTATCCTGTTTATTTCCGGGTTGTGACGAAGGTTGTCGTATGTGTTCTGCCCTACCAACTGGTTGCCCACTTCTGAAATCAGGTGTCCAACGCCTGATGGATAGTAAAGAAATTCTGTTTGAGAAGAAATTTTTTCCCTTAGTTCATACTGAAGAAGTTGCTATTATCACCATTCTCGACAATTTTTCCAAGGCTTCCTCGAGAAAGCCTGTTAGAATTACATTTGTTCCAAGAATCGCACCATTGATCATCACTGTTCCTGGGCCTATCCCCTACACCTCTGATAAAGTTGTCCCTTGGCATTACGAGGCTGATGTTTATTTTCATGGAGTTAAACAAGAGTTGGATGCTGATACTGACGTCAGCAATATTGTTGGACCTGCTAAATTCACCCGCAGCGGAAGGCTTTTCTCACCTGATATCTCTCCACCAACTGCCTGAAAACTTGTTATTATTACACCTGCCAGTGTACTTGCTACTATTCCTGTTCAAGTTCCTATTCTTACCCCTGTCGCCGAGTCATCTGACACTCGGGGCAAAGGGACCACCAGTGAGCCTGCCCAGACGGAGGCACCAAAGACAATTACTGTTGAAGCTTCTAGACAAGAGATGGAAGAGATTCTGAAGATCATCAAAAAGAGCGATTACAATGTAGTTGAACAGCTGGGGCAAACCCCGTCCAAGATCTCTATGTTGTCACCGTTTCTATGCTCAGAGGCCCATGCCAAGGCTCTAATTGCATTCCTAAAGACTGCACACGTACCACAGGAGACATCAGCTGACCAGTTTAAAGATTGCGTAGCTAGTCTGACTGCCGATAATGGGTTGGGTTTCTCTGACGCCGACTTGACTGCTAAAGGGAAGAATCACAATGATGCCATGCATGTCTCTATTGAATGCATGGGCACTACTCTTGCTCATGTATTAGTGGATACTGGTTCCTCATTGGACGTCTTGCCTAAGAAATCTCTAGACCGGTTGGACTGTGAAGGGTTAGAGTTGAAGCCAAGCAACATTGTTGTTAGGGCCTTTGATGGGTCTAAAAGAATGGTACATGGAGAAGTGGATATTCCGATTAAGGTTGGTTCTCAGGTTTTCAACTCTACGTTCTATGTAATAGACATTCAACCATCTTATTCTTGTTTGCTGGGTCGTCCATGGATCCACAAAGTTGGGGCAGTAACGTCAACGCTCCACCAGAAGCTGAAGTACCCAGTGAAAGGGAAGATTGTGACAGTACAAGGAGAGGAAGAGTACATGGTGAGCCATCTCAACTCTTTCCGATACATAGAAATGGATGGGGAGTTCATTGAGACCCCATTTCAACATTTTGAAGAGGTTCCCCAGACACTGGCGTCAGCTGAGGCTGTTGGTGAAGATTATCCTATGAAGATGGCTTCCTTTAAGGATGCCCGGGCTATTGTCGAGAAAGGTGGGTGTGCAAATTTGGGCCACTCCCAGATTTTACACATAAGACTAACAAGTTTGGTTTGGGTTTCACTGCAGAAGCTCAAAAGGCTGTTCGGAATGCACGGATCGGAAGACCTCCCGTGTTCATCAGCAACTCAGGAGTAAATGCCATTGAAGACGATGTGGAAGAGTCTGAGTTTGACAGCTGGATCTATCCTACGACCGACGGTGGACCAAGCAACTGGACAGCAAAGGACTTCATCCCTATTTCTTTTGTTACCCAGTAATGAAACTTTTTGTTTTAAATATGTAATAGACAATTTTTTTAACTTTAAGGCCCGGTGTCTTACCCGGGGCACTATGGCTTCATTTGTGAGGGCTTTATGTGTGTCATTTACATATATCATTAATAAAAGCATTGGACGTTTCTTGCATTTCAAATTTTGCGCTCCTTGTTTTTCTTTTATTATATATTGCAAAACAGCTATTTTACACACACTCACATATACAGGTCTGCGTCCACTCTGGATGTCACTGGTAACGAATCTGCTACTGCCAGTTATGACTTCGAAAATCCGATCAACTTAGCCGAAGACGAAGGTGAAGATGATTGCGAAGTGCCTGGTGAACTTTCAAGACTGTTACTCCAAGAAGAGAGGGTTATTCAAACGCACGAAGAGCCGGTGGAATCAGTGAATATGGGTACAGAGGTAGACAAGAAAGAAGTTAAGATTGGTGCCAATCTGGAAGCTAGTGTGAAGCAACGGTTGATTCAGATGCTGCGTGACTACGTTGAGATCTTTGCCTGGTCTTATGAAGATATGCCTGGGTTGGATACCGATATTGTGGTTCACCGCCTTCCTACCAAGGAAGACTGTCCTCCAGTAAAACAGAAGGTCCGCCGAATGCGCCCAGAGATGTCTAAGAAAATCAAGGCTGAAGTTATGAAACAGTTTGACGTCGGTTTTCTAGAAGTTACTTCTTACCCACAGTGGGTGGCCAACGTGGTTCCTGTACCTAAGAAGGATGGTAAGGTTCGAATGTGTGTTGACTATAGGGATCTGAACAGGGCGAGTCCCAAGGATGATTTTCCTCTACCTCATATCGACGTTCTAGTTGACAACACCGCCCAGCACAAGGTATTCTCCTTTATGGATGGTTTCTCCGGTTATAATCAGATTAAGATGGCTCCCAAAGACATGGAGAAGATAACCTTTGTTACTCAATGGGGTACCTTTTGCTACAAGGTCATGCCTTTTGGATTGAAGAACGCTGGGGCAACGTATCAGCGTGCCATGGTTGCTTTGTTTCATGACATGATTCATCACGAGATTGAGGTATACATCGACGACATGATTGCAAGATCCCAGACTGAGGAAGAACATCTGGACCACCTTCAAAAGATGTTTGACAGGTTGAAGTTGTACAAGCTAAGGTTAAACCCGAACAAGTGCACCTTCGGGGTGAGATCCGGTAAACTGTTGGGATTCGTTGTAAGTGACAAAGATATTCAAGTGGATCCTGCAAAGGTGAAAGCTATACAGGAAATGCCAACTCCCAAAATAGAGAAAGAAGTCAGAGGCTTTCTGGGACGACTGAACTACATTGCCCGATTCATCTCGCACCTAACTACTACTTGTGAACCAATATTCAAGTTACTAAAGAAAGATCAAGTAGTACGTTGGAACGATGAATGTCAGGCCGCTTTCGAAAGGATCAAAGAGTATCTCCAAGAGCCACCTATTCCGATACCTCCAGTTGAAGGGAGACCTTTGATCTTATACTTGACAGTACTCGACAACTCAATGGGGTGTGTGCTGGATCAGCATGACGAGTCTGGCCGAAAAGAGCATGCAATTTACTACCTTAGCAAAAAGTTTACCGAATGTGAGACCCGATACTCACTGCTCGAGAAAACTTGCTGCGCTTTGGCATGGGCTGCTCGCCGGCTGAGACAGTATATGCTGACTCACACTACTCTATTGATATGAAAGATGGATCCAATCAAGTATATCTTCGAAAAGCCTGCATTGTCTGGAAGAATAGCGAGATGGCAGATGATCTTGACTGAGTATGACATCCAGTACACGACCCAAAAGGCAATCAAAGGAAGTGTGTTGGAATACCATTTGGCACATCAGGCAGTGAATAATTACTAATCTATGAACTTTGAATTTTCTGATGAGAGTGTCATGTTGGTAACTGATTGTGAGACACCTGGACCGGATGAAGGACCTGAGGAGGGATCCCGATGGTCTATGTACTTTGATGGAGCTTCGAACGCTTTGGGTAATGGCATTGGCGTCGTGATCATATCTCCTAAAGGCTCTCATACTCCGTTTACCGCCCAACTATGTTTCAACTGCACCAACAATATGGCGGAGTATGAAGCATGCATCATGGGTCTTCGAGCAGCAATTGACCTAAGGATTAAGTTTCTAAGTGTCTTCGTAGATTCTGCCCTCGTGATCAGTCAGATCAAAGGCGAGTGGGATACGAAACACCCAAATCTTATTCCTTATAAAGAGTACGTGTTGACATTGCTTCCCCATTTCGAGGAGATAACCTTTGAACACTTCCCTAGAGAGGAGAATCAGTTGGCGGACGCGCTGGCTACGATGTCTTCTATGTTCAAAGTCAATTGGGACAACGAGGCTCCCCGGATTATCATTGAAAGATTGGACGAACCTGCACATTGTTGTGACATTGAGACTGAAGATGTAACAGAAAAGCCCTGGTTTCACGAAGTAAAAAGGTATCTTGAGGCTCAGGAATACCCCGAGGGTGCATCTGTTAATGACAAGAAGTTTCTGAGGAGGTTCGCGGCGAAGTTCTTCATCAGCAATGGCATTCTTTATAAGCGTAACCATGATTCGACCTTACTGCGTTGTGTGGATAAGAATGAAGCAGAAATGATCATGGCAGAGTTACATGAAGGTACTTTCGAGACTCATTCCAGTGGACATACCATGGCAAAGAAAATCCTACGGGCAGGATATTATTGGTCCATAATGGAAGCTGACTCTCATCAGCATTCTCGGACATGTCACAAATGTCAAGTCTATGCTGACAAGGTGCACATACCTCCAGTCCCTCTGAACGTCTTGACAGCTCCGTGGCCTTTTGCAATGTGGGGCATTGATATGATCAGCGAGATCAGACCTACGGCATCCAATGGGCATCGTTTCATCCTGGTAGCAATTGATTACTTTACGAAGTGGGTTGAAGCAGCTTCTTTTGCTACAGTAACCAAGAACGTCGTAGCACGGTTCATTCGGAATAATCTGATTTGTCGATACGGTGTACCAGAGAGGATCATTGCGGACAATGGTACCAATCTCAACAACAAGATGATCACCGAGCTCTGTGAGCAATTTAAGATACAGCATCACAACTCTTCTCCCTACCGGCCGAAGATGAATGGGGCTGTCGAAGCGGCTAATAAGAACATTAAAAAGATTGTGCAGAAGATGACAATGACATACAAAGACTGGCACGAGATGTTACCATTTGCTCTTCATGGGTACCGTACCTCAACGCAGACATCAACAGGGGCAACACCCTACTCCTTGGTATATGGCATGGAGGCAGTCTTGCCCATTGAAGTTCAGATACCCTCTCTTCGGATCATGAAGGGTGCAGGTTTGAGTGAAGACGACTGGATTCAGACCCGACTTGATCAGCTGAACCTAATCGACGAAAAGAGACTTACTGCTATTTGTCATGGTCAGACGTACCAAAAACGGATGATCAAGGCATTTAACAAGAAAGTTAGACGACAAGAGTATCAAGTTGGGGATCTGGTGATCAAGCGCATTATCCTACCTCAAGGTGATCCCAGGGGCAAATGGACCCCTACTTATGAAGGGCCATTTGTGGTTAAGAACATTTTCTCAGGAGGAGCTATGATTCTAACCACCATGGATGGTGACGACCTTCCTCACCCCGTCAATGCAGACATAGTGAAAAGATACTACACATAATTAACGACCCGCTAGGTCGACTGGCCTAGGCAAAAATAAGGGCTTCCTGGTGAACCAAAAGGGTTCGGGCAAAAATAAGGGATGAAAATGAAAAAATCTGTACACCCGGCAAGTCGAAAACCTGAAAAGGCGGCTTGGGCAATAAAGGGTATCCCAGTGGACTGAAAACCAGAAAGGGCGGTCCAGGCAAAAATTAGGGATCAAAGCGTAACACTATGTCTCATTGGATCACCTCGCATCCAGACTTCGGTATCAACTGTAGCGATAAAAAATGTAGCGGGGTAAATCAGAGATCGAATTATTGATTAATTCGTCTCACAAAAGCAAGAGTCGCCACCGCGCTTTATTATTTCCAAGGGAAAAGGGGAAAGAGCGAAATAAAACCCTAAATATGCAATGTAAATAATACTTTTAAAAGTAATAAAAATACAAGGCGTTTTTGAAAAGAGATCTATGGTTTAGGGGTTGGTTATACAGTGGGAAGGTATTAGCACCCAATGTATCTATAGTACTCTATAGGAACCTTTTGAAATATCTGTTTATATAAATTGACCGTTTGATTAAGAAATAAATTGTTTTGGCCGAAAAGGGGTACAAACGGGTTTTTGAAGAGACGACGACCTAATGTCGAAGTTTTTGCTTAAAAGGTATAAGTGTTGAAAAGATTGAATATTTGAGGAAAAATTATCCTAAGTTTTAATGAAATGCGAATGTTCGCGCGATCGGACTTGAGGACATGAAGTCAACAAATTTAATCGTTTTTTCCCTTGGATTTAAACGTAAACAGAATAATCGAGTAAACAGAAAATTATGATAAATAAATGATATACAACAATTTAAATAAAAGACTAAGTGGTATAAATATGCATTTTTGGATTTTTGTTTAATATTAATGAAAAGAAAATGTTTTAATAGTTTTCATTTTTTACGCATTTTTAATATGGATAAAAGTAATGAGAATTAATTAAGGAAAACAAAAATATTTTTTAAGTTTTTTAAGTTTCTATTTTTTATATATTTTTTAGAGTTCTATATGAGGCATTATTTTAAAGAATTATTAAATAATCAAACTAAATGAATACTTAAAAGCTACTAACTTAAACCTAATTAAAAAAAGGGAATATTTTAAAATTACCAAATAAACCTAAAATTAAACTTAATAAACAAAAGGTAAAATGATTAAAATGTTTTAATTAAATTACATCTATTTGATTAAATTACTAATTACTAAATTAATAAAATTCTAAAAAAAAGAAGGAAATAAAAGAAAACAAAAGAAAGAAGTATTAAAGAAATAAAAGGGTGGATAAAAGAGTTATGGGCCAAGAGGGTTTTAAAGGGTCTGAATCAAAAACAGAAATATGGGGGGTGTGAATGGGATTCGCTTGGGCTTAGGCAGTTAAGTCCAATATGTTTCATAATTTGTTAGGGTTAAACGTGATTTGTTTAGTTGAATTAGGGTTAAGGTTTTGGTCTTGACAGAGCGGCGCCCATGCTTCTTGTATCGTCTTCTTCGTTTACGTTCTTCTTCATTCGCGTTCTGCTTCGTCTGAGTTCTCCTTCGTCCCAAGGCCAGCGGTATTCTCCATCTCCCTCTTCCCTCCAGCAAAGCATACGGCGATGGAATCACGGTAAATTCAATTTCCTATTCGTTTTAGGGTTTGTTACAATTTTTTGCATGTGTTGATTTTTATACCTATTTCTGATTCTAATTTCGTGTTTATGTGATTATTGAGATATTATGAAAGGAAAAAGAGGGTGGAAAAGCTACCTGGAGAAGGAGGAGGGAGGTAGGGGCGAGCTAGGAGGCCGGACGGCAAGGAATACAGCGGAGACGCGCTTGGAGACCCTGGTATTTCGTTCTTATGCTCTTAGGGTTTTATGACAATTTGAAACCCTTTTTGCATGATGTCTCTTCTTCTTCTTCCTTGTGATTCTGTTGTCCTTTTTAGTGGCTTATGAAGGATACTGAGGCCCTTGACGCTTTGAATATGCTAGTGTTGAAATACTATTTTGACTGGCTTGCCTATGTTGATGCTGGACTATTTCTTTCTTCTTCTCACTATTGTTGCTTCCAGTTGCTTTGGACGTTTGAATGCTACTGTTGAAAAAATATTTTTGACTAGTTTCTCTTCTTCTCTTTCTGGCCTTGCTACTGTATGCTTCAATGTTTTCTTGGTTGACCAATGATGATACAATCTGAGGTCTTGACAGTATTGGACATGTTATTGTTTTGACATTGGTTTGAGGTTAAGGCTATTACAGGTTTCTTAGGCCATATGCTTGACTATGCCATTTTGTTTGGTTGAGGCTAGAAGTGGGTTATTGGTGGTTATTGATGGTTATGGATGGTTATTACTGGTTTATGCAGGTTGGCATTTGAACTATTTTTGTGGTTTTAGGCCAAGGTTTTGGACAGTACAGGTTTATGCAGGTTAATGGTCTTTAGGCCATATGATATGATGGTTTGGAAAATGGTTATGGCGTTTGTTGGTTTAGAATGGTTTGATGTTGGTTCTACTGGTTTTTGCAGTAGGAATGGTTTTTTTGATTTTTGACAGGGCAGGTTCTATGGTTTTATGCAGTAGGCTATATTGTTTGATGGTTTATGCAAGCTTAGCATTTGGTTTGGAATGGTTTAGGACATGTTGGTTTTGGTTATATGCAGGTTTGACAGTAGGTTATACTGGTTCCTTGTTTTTTAGACTTGGAGCAAAATGGTTTTTGCTTTGATAGTTTTGTGTAGAAGGCTTTTGCAGGTTATGAACTCTCTTATTTTTGAAAGGGGTTTACTTGTTATGTTATACAGTTTTGCTTGGCATCTTATGGCCCAGGTTTGAATACTTTTATTATATCCTTGGTAATTCTGCACTCTTACTGTTACAACAGTTTTGTTTGATATCTTATTTCATGCTTCTTTCCTCTTATTGTGTTACTGCTGTAGTTTTGTTTTGTAACTCCTTCTGCCTAAACCAAAACCTGTAAAAACCATACTTCTATCTCTCTTCTCTCTCTTAGTACAATGAAACACTAAAATGTGTGTGTACTTTGACTGTTTTGAAAAAGTAAACATGCTGGAAAATGATGAAATGATAGGAAATATGCTTTGCTTGCAAATTGGTTTTAAAATGCATATCCTCTTTGTCTCCCAATGTAACAGTAGGAGCCTATTGTATTTTGGCTTCTTCTCATGTTGTTGCATAGTTTACGTTGGGATATCTTGCATATGTAATGTTTATGCATATGTTGTTGCTTTATGCCTTTGAAATATGCATGGGATTTTTGAAAATGCAATTGATTTTAATTATGCAGTTTTGAAAATAAAAAATGAATTTGTGCATCTTTTAAATTTGTGCATTCATTTTAAAAATAAAATCCATCCCTTTTTGTGAACCGGGAGAAATCCCACGATTTGCAAAAAGGGTAAAAACTGATTCCAGCCGTTTGCTTTTAATGATGAACACTAAAATAATTTTCTGCTTTTAATCATTTATTTATTTCTAACTTTTCTTTTAATTGTTTTTGCAGGTAAAATTAAATGAGCAAACAAAAAGGCATTGGATAGAAGATGAAGATTTAGAATTTAGGAAAAAAATTAGAATAGTTTTTTTATTTCATTTCAAACTTTGTAAAAATTATTATTGTAAATACGTTGTAAATAAATACAGTATTTACACAACAATTGTACATTTAGAATAAAATGAATAAAATTCCAATATTTTGCCAATTAATTCTTTCCTTCTCTCTAATTATTTATTTTATCGTTTACAATTCTTTAAATTATATAATAATTGAAAATAAATTTCAATTACTTAAATTCAGAATAATAAACAATTAAATAACCATCATTTGATCAATAAATTTTCTTCAATCTATTTCATTATTTATAATTCTCTAAATTATAATAACCGAAAAAACAAATTTCAACTATTAAACTTAGGATAATAAATAATTAAATAACATTGTTGATCAATTAATGAACTTCCTTTCCAATATTTATTATACTATTTATAAATCTTTCAATTATATAATAACCGAAAATAAATTCCAATTATTTAAATTTAAGATAATAAATAATTAATAAACATCATTTAAGTCTCGATCAGTTAATACTTAGCGTTCAAAAATAAACAGCTCTCAACTTGAAAAAGCTATGAATTTTAATCTGCTTTGAAAAATGATAAAAATAGGTCAAAACCCTTGCAATGCAATGATGCAGATGGGAGATGGTATCTTAGGTCAAAATTTGGGGTACAACAGCTGCCCCTATTTAAGTTTCTTCTATCCGGAGATATGAAGATTAAAATCTTCGTTTCGACGGGATTGAAGGTACTTAAATACATAATACACAAATTTTGCTCTAAGATACCGCCATTATGTTTGATATGAATGCAGTGACTGAATTCACAGAGAAAGATATTGTATGAAACAAGACAATGCTGGAGAAATCAAACACCAACAAAACACAGAGATATGGATTATACACTACTGGGGAAACGAGCTATCGACTTCAAACGACAGACTCTTGACAGCGAATAAAATTGAGGGAATACGACCTCTGACCCTAACAAAGAAGGCATCTTGCATAGGTCATAAACAAATTATTGACCCAAAACAGTGAGCTCACAACTCAAGGTCGAAGATAGACAAAAAGTATCAAATTTACTGATGATGGATTACCGACTTCTGAAGGTAATGATGCATGACAAGCTTCTCTGCGAGATTTCCCGAGATATACTCATTAATGCTGAGATAATATGGTTGTA
This sequence comes from Vicia faba, assembly GCA_948472305.1. Taxonomy (NCBI): domain Eukaryota; kingdom Viridiplantae; phylum Streptophyta; class Magnoliopsida; order Fabales; family Fabaceae; genus Vicia; species Vicia faba. The sequence goes on along the minus strand of OX451741.1, from coordinate 177,969,159 downwards.
GATACGCAAGCTGCTCAAATAAAGAAGCTGCTACTTGCTGTCGTCCAAAGAAAATACCAATAACATACAAGCTGCTCAAATAAAGAGGCTGCCACTTGCTGTCGTCCAGGGGTGTCAATAACACACAAGCTGCTCAAATAAGGAGGCTGCCACTTGCCGTCTTCCAGAAAAATAATAACGCACAAGTTGCTCAAGTACAGAGACTACCGCTTGCCGTTTTCGAAAGAAAATACCAATAACATACAAGCTGCTCAAATAAAGAAGCTGCCACTTGCTGTCTTCCAGAAAAATAATAACGCGCAAGTTGCTCAAGTACAGAGACTGCCGCTTGCCGTTTTCCGAAGATAATAATAACGCACAAGTTGCTCATGAAGAGCTGCCGCTTGTCGTTTTCCGAAAATAATAATAACGCACAAGTTGCTCATGAAGAGCTGCCGCTTGTCGTTTTCCGAAAATAATAATAACGCACAAGTTGCTCATGAAGAGCTTCCGCTTGTCGTTTTCCGAAAATAATAATAACGCACAAGTTGCTCATGAAGAGCTGCCGCTTGTCGTTTTCCGAAAATAATAATGACGCACAAGTTGCTCGTGAAGAGCTGCCGCTTGTCGTTTTCCGAAAATAATAACAACGCACAAGTTGCTCGTGAAGAGCTGCCGCTTGTCGTTTTCCGAAATAAACTCAGAAGGAAATTGCGATGACACGGGCAGAGAATAAAAATCTTCGTCAAAGAGAATCATGAATCAGTCCATTCCCGAGGAGATCACATATGAATATGCAAAATAAATGCACCATACGTCTAGGTCGCGACTTCACTGGGGAAAATCATGAGATAGCCTACGCAAGAGACAACAACTTCATCTAGGAATAACTAGAGAGAAAACAGTCAAACAAAGCTCTACCCAATGAGAAAGCAACTCGATTGGGGAATTCATCCCATCTAGAAATGGACAAGATGAGCTAAATCAAAAATCATCCATGAGGATTAGCTCAGTTGGCGAATTTAGAAAGGAAGCACATTTTCTGCCTAAGCTAACCTTCTACTTGGAAAGAAACATGTACGTTATTTGAATAAACAAAGTGCAAACCAAAATCGATGGCAAATGTGAATATGTATGCGTGATATGAGTGTAAATGAATAATGAATGTTATGCTGACAAAACGAACAGAAGGAATATCCTGAAGACGATAAGATGTCACAAAAAGATAGATACTCGTCCAATCTTGAAAAAGACGGAAAATAACTGGAACTGGAACCACACAGCAACGTCGGAGCGTAACACGCTACAAGGCTCAAACCTTCTGAGGAGAAAAGCACTCAAATCCAATCTTACAAAACCAAAAGACCATTGGCAAGAGACAAAGCGTACCACACTTCCGAAATCTGCTCAAACAAAGGTAGCCAAAACAACACTTAACTGGAACAACTGGAGAGTCACCAAACTTAGCACCACTAGAACCAAAAGTGTACACAACCAACACCTCATGAAGATTTTGAAACGAAACATGCTCATCATGCAAGGATAAATTACTGTACTGTTGCATTTCATGGCTTGACCATCCTCGGAACAACTGTTAATATTCCTTTCGTTATTCACGACACATTTTTAAAATAAGAATACTTTAAGTAAATTTGTTTCAAGTATTTCCATAAAAATTAAATTTTGCCCACAAAAGGTAAATGCTCAAATTTCATTAATAAGATGGTAGTTCGCTAACAATGCGACTCCAACGGTTTACAAAAGTTTGGGAAATAGTACATGAAAGGAAAAGGTTACACAAAAACAATGATCGCTATTCTCCCTAACAACTTTGAATTCCAAAATGTGCTCAAATGCCAAGATTGGTCTGACCAAAAGCCTGCCTACGCGAAATACTTCTTGACTGCATCGACGTTCATGGGACGTGGGAGTTCTTCACCGTCCATATTGGTGAGAATCAAAGCACCTCCAGAGAAAACTTTCTTAACGACATACGGTCCTTCATAATTTGGAGCCCACTTGCCCCTAGAATCAGGTTGGAAAGATAATATCTTCTTGAGCACAAGATCACCTTCTCTGAACTCGCGCGGTCGAACCTTCTTATCAAAAGCTTTCTTCATTCTCTGCTGATACAATTGACCGTGACACAAAGCTGTCAATCTCTTCTCTTCAATTAAATTCAACTGATCATATCTACTTTGACACCATTCAGCCTCAGAAAGTTTAGCTTCCATCAACACTCTCAGAGATGGAATCTCAACCTCCACAGGGAGTACTGCTTCCATACCATAAACTAGGGAAAATGGGGTTGCACCTGTTGAAGTTCGAACTGAAGTACGGTACCCATGTAAAGCAAACGGAAGCATTTCATGCCAATCTTTATAAGTTACTACCATCTTTTGGACAATCTTCTTGATATTCTTGTTAGCAGCTTCAACAACTCCATTCATCTTCGGTCTGTAAGGAGAAGAATTATGATGTTCGATCTTGAACTCTTCACAAAGCTCCTTCATCATCTTGTTATTCAAATTCGAACCATTATCAGTGATGATCTTGCTCGGGATACCGTACCGACAAATGATCTGATTCTTGATAAATCTGACTACCACCTGTCTGGTTACATTAGCATAAGATGCTGCTTCCACCCATTTAGTAAAATAATCAATCGCTACCAAGATGAAACGATGACCATTTGAAGCTTTGGGTTCAATCATTCCAATCATATCAATGCCCCACATAGAGAAAGGCCAAGGTGAAGAGATAACATTGAGGAGAGTCGGTGGGACGTGTATCTTATCCGCATAAATCTGGCATTTATGACACTTCTTCACATACTTACAGCAATCAGATTCCATTGTCATCCAATAGTAACCAGCTCTCAACATCTTTCTAGCCATTGCATGTCCATTGGCATGAGTGCCAAAGGACCCTTCATGTACTTCTTGCATCAGCATATCAGCTTCACGTCTGTCTACACATCTGAGCAAGACCATGTCATAATTCCTCTTATACAAAACTTCTTCATTGAGAAAAAAACTGCTTGCTAATCTCCTCAACGTCTTCCTATATTTATTGGATGCCCCAGGCGGGTACTCTTGAGTTTGAAGAACACGTTTAATGTCATAGAACCACGGTTTGTCGTCGGTAACCTCTTCTACCGAGAACACATGAGCAGGTCTGTCGAGGCGCATAACCCGAATTGTAGGCACATCGTTCCAACCATTCACTTGAAACATTGAAGACAAAGTAGCCAAAGCATCAGCCATTTGGTTCTCATCTCTAGGGATATGATGTAACTCCACTTTGTTGAAGAAAGTCAACAATCTTCTAGCATAGTCTCTGTAAGGGATCAAACCAGAATAACGAGTCTCCCATTCTCCTTTGATTTGATTAATCACCAATGATGAATCTCCGTAAATATCAAGAATCTTAATCCTTAGATCCACCGCCTCTTCGAGACCCATAATACACGCCTCGTATTCCGCCATGTTGTTTGTGCAGTCAAACTTCAATCTTGCCGTGAATGAGATATGAGTACCTCGGGGAGTGACAATGATTGCCCCAATTCCATTTCCATAAGAGTTCACAGCTCCGTCAAATATTAAACCCCAATGCGATTCAGGATCAGGTCCTTCTTCAGGTAACGACTCCTCACAATCTTTAGCTTTCAAGTACATAACATCTTCATCTGGGAAATCAAATTTGATGGATTGATAGTCTTCAATTGGTTGGTGAGCCAAATGATCGGCTAAAATACTCCCTTTAATTGCTTTCTGAGTGTGATACTCAATGTCATATTCAGATAACAACATCTGCCAACGGGCTATTCTTCCAGATAAGGCGGGTTTCTCAAAGATATACTTGATCGGATCCATTTTGGAGATCAACCAAGTGGTGTGGTTAATCATATACTGGCGCAGACGGCGAGCAGCCCAGGCTAAAGCACAACAGGTTTTCTCAAGCAATGAGTGTCGAGACTCACAGTCTATGAATTTCTTACTCAGATAATATACAACATGTTCCTTTCTTCCAGTCTCATCTTGTTGACCAAGCACACAACCCATGGAATCTTCCAATATAGTCAGGTACATAATCAAAGGTCTTCCTTCCACCGGAGGAATCAAAATGGGAGGTTCAAGCAAATATTATTTGATGCTATCAAAAGCTCTCTGACAATCTTCTGTCCACACACATCCTTGGTTCTTTCGGAGAAGCTTGAAAATCGGCCCACAGGTAGCAGTCATATGAGATATAAACCTAGAAATGTAGTTCAATCTCCCAAGGAATCCTCTTACTTGTTTTTCCGTCTTGGGTGCGGGCATTTCTCGAATAGCTTTAACTTTATTAGGATCTACCTCGATACCTTTCTGACTGACAATGAAACCCAGAAGTCTTCCAGAACGAACACCAAAAGTGCACTTGTTGGGATTCAGACGGAGTTTGTACTTTCTCAAACGCTGGAATAACTTCAACAAGTGTTCCAAATGATCTTCCTCAGTCTGTGATTTGGCAATCATGTCATCCACATACACCTCTATCTCCTTATGCATCATGTCATGGAACAAAGCAGTCATGGCTCTTTGGTATGTTGCGCCAGCATTCCTCAAACCAAACGGCATAACCCGATAGCAAAAAGTTCCCCAAGGTGTAATGAAAGCTGTCTTCTCCATATCTTCCGGCGCCATCTTGATTTGATTGTAACCAGAGAAACCGTCCATGAAAGAAAAGACTTTGAACTTGGCGGTACTGTCGACCAGTACGTCAATGTGAGGTAAAGGGAAGTCTTCCTTCGGACTAGCTCTATTCAGATCTCGATAGTCTACACATATCTGAACTTTGCCATCCTTCTTTGCAACAGGCACTATGTTGGCTAACCACTGAGGATAGACCGATGTAACGAGGAAACCTGCATTAATCTGTTTCTGAACCTCTTCTTTGATCTTGTCAGCCATATCGGGACGAGTCCTTCTCAGCTTCTGCTTGATCGGCGGACATTCAGGTCTCAACGGTAAACGATGCTCCACAATATCGTTGTCCAAACCTGGCATATCTTGGTAGGACCAAGCAAACACATCAGCATACTCTTTGAGAAGCTCCAACATCTTCTTTTTAACCTCTGGGATCAACAATGCTCCGACTTTGACTTCCTTTCTATCTTCTTCATCACCCAAGTTGACCAACTCTACAGGTTCTTCAAATGGTTGAATGATCTTCTCCTCGTGCTCAAGCAAACGGGAAATTTCAACAGGAATCTCTTCAACATCCTCTTCTTCGGCTCTGAACACAGGGAATTCAAAGTTGGGAGAGGGCATAGGATCATTGTTTTCGATGGTTAAGTCATGGATTAATCTGCACATATGATTATGCTTTATTTTAGAAATCGATTTGTGCAAATAAAACAAAAGGTCATTATATTTTCCTATTACTACCAATTAATTTTCATTGCTATTTCCCAGAAAAAGTGAAAAATAAAACAGTAGTGGACAAAATAACATTTTTATTCATTGAAGGGAAATACTTGAAACAAGGAGCCCAAACATTTCTCTTTTGCCTTGGGCAGAGAAAAGGAATTATTTTTCATAGCCCGACACAAAATACTTTTCGCCTTGGGCAGAGCGAATTTTTTCAAAGGAAAACAAAACAAAACATTACTCGGAAATGTGCATAACAATAGGAACATCAACAGCTATCCAGTTTTGGCAAGCCAATCCAGGCGTCACAAAATCGGGAAAATCTTCCTCGGAATCATCTTCTATGATAGCATCAACCTCAGGATGTATAAAACCCTGCACTTCGGAAAACCTCTTGAATCGGACGAACAACCACCTCTTTCTTGACTCTCGCAGACACGGGACTAAAACCAAGACCTTCCCCAGACTTGTTCTCGGGCAAAGTCAATACCTGGCCCCATCCTTCGGCCGAACCACTTTCCACCACTCGTCGCGCATCCTCAAAAGAAGAAATGGATGCCCCTTGCTTCTTCACTTCACTCTTGGCAACAGAAAGACCTTGGAACTGGGTTCCAACATCCTCGTCAGTGTCAATAAAAGAGAATGATGATAAATGGCTTACCACCATAGCCTGCTCTCCCCCAATCATCACTATCTTCCCATGCCTCACAAACTTCAGTCTCTGATGGAGCGTGGAAGTGACTGCCCCTGCATCATGGATCCATGGACGACCCAATAAGCAACTGTAGGCAGCACGAATATCCATCACTTGGAAAGTGATTTGAAAAGTATGAGGACCAATTACTATAGGAAGATCCACTTCACCAATGACTGTCTTCCTAGAACCATCAAACGCTTTAACAATTACTCCACTAGGTCTCATAGGAGCACCTGGATATGAGAGCCGAGATAAAGTAGTCTTGGGCATTACATTCAACGACGAACCCGTATCCACCAACACACTTGATAAGGTATCATTTCCGCAACTTACTGAGATATGCAAAGCCATATTATGGTTTCTCCCCTCCTCCGGGAGTTCTTCATCACTGAAACCAAGATTGTTACATGAAGTAATATTTCCCACAATCCCATCAAACTGGTCAACCGTCACATCATGATCCACGAACGCCTGGTCCAAGACCTTCATCAAAGCTTCTCTATGGGCACCAGAATCTCTCAGTAAAGCAAGCAAAGAAATCTTGGAAGGAGTTTGCAATAGCTGGTCCACAATCTTATATTCACTTCTCTTGATAAGCTTCAGAATCTCATCATCCTCAGGGCGAGGGATAGGTTCACTGGATCGGCCTATCTCAACCCTTGGTTCAACATTTCTCACTGGAATTTCTGCAGGTATGGGCCTCCTGACTTGAACTTCTGGTCTCTTCAAAGGTACTGCTGCAAAAACACGTCCACTCCTTGTAACTCTACTCACATCAGCAATGTTAACAAAAGACGGTCTCGTTGGTATAGGGACTTCTACCCCATTCTCAATCATTGTGGCATTATACTTATACGGTACAGCTTGGTCTGAGTTGTAAGGCATAGGACCAGGTGGGTAAATAATCAAAGGATCAACAGGTGCAGTCTGACTATCGTAAACGATCTCTACTGATTCAGGTAAATTGAATTGTGGTATTACAACATTCACTTCATCCTCCAGATTTCTGTCATACGTAATAGTGATAACTCTCTGGTCTAACAACTTCTGAATATCCTCCTTCACAATAGGACAATCAACCTCTCTTGAACAAAACTCACAAACATCATAATCATGCTGATGCTTAACAAAGGCAAGTCTTCTCAAACTCTGATGTAACCTGGTCAACGACTCCCTTATGTGTTCAACTTGAAAAACTCGAAACTTCCCCGGACAACCTTCCACCATATTCACTGAAGCTTCCCCATGTAGAGGCAAAGGATTATCTCTAACATTTGGATTAACATCCTTGAAAGACAAGATACCATTCTTAATCAATCTCTGCACGTCCGCCTTCAGAGCAAAGCAATTCTCAAGGTTGTGTCCCGGCGACCCTTGATGATACTCACAAAACTGGTCCGCCTTGTACCACGGAGAAGTATTGTTCGGTGCGACAGGAGGAGGCTTTGTCGTTATGAGATTCTTTCTGATAAGAGCAGGGAATAATTCAATATAAGTCATAGGAATGGCATCGAACTGCGGTTTTCTGGGTGAACGGTTCTGATTGTTGAATGGATAAGCCCGTTGTCGAGGCTGCTGCTGAAATGGCCGTTGTTGAGTTGGTGGAGTTTGATGAGCTGGGGTCATCAAAGTTGGGCGGACAGCCGGAGTGACTGCCGCAACGTGAGAGTAACCTCCCCTTGGTCTCCCTGGGAACAAAGCGCTGACATCTTGCTCTTTTCTTTTCGGGAAAACACTTCCAAACTTCTTAGTACTGCTAGACGGACTTCCTTCTTTAACCAAACGCCCTTCACGAATCCCTTCCTCTAATTGCATGCCCATGCTTACCATTTCGGTGAAGTCACTGGGTACGCTGGCGATCATTCTTTCATAGTAAAATGAACCTAAAGTCTTCAAAAATATCTTAGTCATCTCTTTCTCCTCAAGAGGTGGATAAATTTGAGCAGCAATTTCACGCCACCTCTGGGCGTACTCCTTAAAAGATTCTCGGTCTCTTTGCGACATTGCCCGGAGTTGATCCCTGTCCGGCGCCATGTCAACGTTATACTTATACTGGTGGACAAAAGCTTCGCTAAGATCGTTGAAGTTGCAGATCCGAATAATGTCTAAGCCCATATACCACTTTAGAGCAGCACCCGTCAAATTGTCTTGAAAATAATGAATCAACAAGTCATGATCATCGGAATACGTAGACATCTTTCTCACGTACATTGTCAAATGACTTCTAGGACACGAATCACCCTTATATCTCTCAAAGTCTGGCACTTTGAATTTTGCTGGAATCTTGACATTCGGAACTAAACAAAGGTCATGCGTGTTCTTCCCAAACAAATCCTTCCCCTTTAACGCTCTAAGCTCCTTCTGCATTTCTTGGAACTGATCTTGAAATTCCTCCATCCTATCAAAAAGACCCAAACTTTCAGCAGGCTCGGCAGGATAAGTAGGTTCATTCAAGTATGGCACGGAGTGGACCACAGGAGCGACAATTGTCATAACCGGTTGCGGAAAAGGTGTCACAGACGGAATTACTGGCGGCATGGCAGTTGTCTCTGGCTGAGGAAGAGACAAAGCAGGTTGAAACAAAGGTTGTACGGCAGGCTGATACCCCTCTGGCACAAAATTGTAAGGCATTCCCCACGGAAAACCTTTCGGCATCTGATGTTGAAGCGGAGAGTTGATTTGAGTCACAGATGTTGGAACAGTGACAATCTCGGAAACCACTGGAGTTGAAGTCTGAATCTCAGCAGCTGTAGTCGATGGCTGATTCTGAACAGCCACCAAACTTTCCACTAACGCAGTTAACTTTTCCATCTCGACACGAAGGGTAGCAACCTCCCCACGAAGCTCATGGTTTTCATGTTCCAAATCTTCCATTTTTCTCTGACGATTGGCTCGAGTGTCGTATCGGTGAGACAACTTGACAACCTTTGGAGTGGAAAAAGAAACAAGGATAAGACTCTAAAAAAGTGTGAAGTGAAATGTTGAATGATGCATGATGTGTGATGCAAATGATGATTCATTTTAATAGTTTTTCAAGGAACTTCGATAATCTTGCACACATCAATGGTAAAGGAATTTGGAACAACAAAAACTCAGTCCATTAATCAAAAAACGGTAAATTACAACTTACAACTTTGAAACAACAAAACAATAAATTACAACTTTGGGATAACAACCCAATAATAAAAGCAGTAAATTACAATTTTGGAACACGAAGCCCGTAATAAAGCAATAAATTACAACTTTGGAGCATGAAGCCCATAATAAAGCAATAAATTACAACTTTGGAGCATGAAGCCCTTAATAAAGCACTAAATTACAACTTCGGAGCATGAAGCCCTTTTATATAGTTTTACAAAATGACATCAATAAAATAAAATTAAAAGCTAAAGATCACTCAGAATCATCAGATGAAGGACCAAATGCCAACTGTAACCGGAGCTTCTTGATCTTCTCTTCATAAAAGTCTTCCATCTCCTTCTTCTCAGCTACCAGTCGATCAATGATTTCCTTTTGCGGATTAGGAACAAGAGCAACGCTTACCGAACATTCCTTCTTTCTCTTCCTTTCACTAGCATACTTCTTCAGTAAAGCATCCTTTCGACGAAGCTTCTCATCGTGATCAATGAACCAGCCGTCTAGAATAAAGAGTAAATCCTCCTTTTCCTTTAGCTGTTGAGTCAGGACTCGATTCTCATATTCAGACATATTGTACTTTTATTTCCAAGCATCTCTCTCGGACTTCATCCTAGCCAGATTTCCTTGGTATTCTCCTATATTCGCGATAGGGATAACAACAGATGATGATGCAACGGTAGGGAATAAAGGTTTCTCAAGTTTATAGGGCATCTTGAGAACACAAGCCCTAGCACGGACCCATTGTAGGTAAGGCTCCAAAGAAACGGCACCCCTATGTCCTAACATGTCTCTCCCTTTCTTATGGATGTGGCGCCAAGCTCCTTCGATCTCCCTCTTAGCTGCCTGGTGATCTTGTCCTTCTTGTAGAAAGAAACCACTCACATGGATGTTATTTGGCTTATCTCTCATCGGGTACCCGAACTGACGGCGCGCGAGAACAGGTTTATAGTTGATTCCACCTTTCGTACCAAGAAGAGGCACGTTAGGAAAAGCACCACAGCTATCGATGATCTTCACGTCATAGTAAACTCGATTATACCAATCAATGTCGAAATGAGTGAGAGCCATAATCTTTGGCGCCCAACGCGGCTCCTTCTCGAGATCCCAGAAAACATCAGACCCAGGTAGATGCGAAACATACCACTGATACAACAACGGTGCACAACAAATAATCATCCCTCCTTGATAAGAGTTTCGAAGATGGATGGAGTAGTAGGTATCTCCGAGCAGCGTAGGAACTGGATTTCCAATCAAGAAAATTCTGATGGCGTTGATATCCACAAACTTATCAACGTTAGGGAACAAGAATAGACCATAAGCGAGTAAAGCAAACACGTCTTCAAAGGCAATAGTATCTTTTATCTCAACGAAATGACAAGCTTTCCTCAACAAAAACTGTGCAGACAAACCTCGGATTCCCCCTTTTGTAGTCATGTTCTCCTCTATCTCTGACTTCTTCAAGTGGGTGATGGTCGCTATCTCGTGAGATTTGGGCTCCTCTTCTAATCCAAAAAAAGGAACACAGTCGGTGATCGGTAAACCAAGTATGTAGGAATACTCTTCTAAGGTGGGCATCAACTGGTAATCCGGAAAGGTGAAACATCGGTACAAAGGATCGTAGAATTGAACCAACGTATTAAGAATGCCTTCCTTCATCTTGCGCTTCATGAGAGGTACAATGGACCCATACTTCTTCTGAAAATCCGTCGGGTTCTCGATCTTCGGAATCAAACTCTTCAGCTCCTCAATCTCGGGCTCCTTAAAACTAAAGCTTCGAGTGTTTCTCCTTCCAAATTACATAATACTTGAGGTGTCTGCAAAAATCATTCCGAGGTTCCTTGAAAAACAAGTTGTTTTTTTTTTTACAAAAATGTTGATGAATGCATGGATGAATGATAATGCAACAGTTACACACAAGTTTGCAAACATGGGGTTCAAAGGTTCAACGTTCAGCATGGAGTCAAGGGTAAAGCCCACCCAAAGGTATGTACTAACGGTTCAATCACACCTGTAAGACAATGTTCTAAGAGTTCCCAGAGTCTACATTCCTCCTTCGGATATTACCAACATCTTGATTACTCAATAATTAGCAATATTCTCAAGAGAAACTCGTCCGAGCGTAGCATCGCGTAACAACTACTTCCGAATTACTCCGTTATAGTCTCCGCGCTACACCTAAAAAGGCCAAGATGGGTTAGGGTTCTACGGTCCTCAACTTCTCGGGCTCCTAGGTCGAAAATAATAATGTCTTCCCGATTACTCGTTAAACAAATATTAAGTTCAAGAGGGCCTTCCATTGAGTGGGGGATCTCATGCCTCCTTCTTCGGGATTACTCCCTCAAAGTTAACATGAATGTACCGCCCGTCCTATTCCTTAAGTGTTACTTAATCCGGGTATAGGATTCGTCCTTCACAAAAATCCAAACACCCCAATTTAAACACATAATCAAACAAATCAAATAATAATAAACAAATAAGACAAACTAGGCTTAACCCACTTAGGGATGGACCAGCAAGAGGTCAATCTGTCCCCAGCAGAGTCGCCAATTCTGTAGCGATAAAAAATGTAGCGGGGTAAATTGGAGATCGAATTATTGATTAATTCATCTCACAAAAGCAAGAGTCGCCACCGCGCTTTATTATTTCCAAGGGAAAAGGGGAAAGAGCGAAATAAAACCCTAAATATGCAATGTAAATAATACTTTTAAAAGTAATAAAAATACAAGGCGTTTTTGAAAAGAGATCTATGGTTCGGGGGTTGGTTATACAGTGGGAAGGTATTAGCACCCAATGTATCTATAGTACTCTATAGGAACCTTTTGAAATATCTGTTTATATAAATTGACCGTTTGATTAAGAAATAAATTGTTTTTTCCGAAGAGGGGTACGGACGGGTTTTTGAAGAGACGACGACCTAATGTCGAAGTTTTTGCTTAAAAGGTATAAGTGTTGAAAAGATTGAATATTTGAGGAAAAATTATCCTAAGTTTTAATGAAATGCGAATGTTCGCGCGATCGGACTTGAGGACATGAAGTCAACAAATTTAATCGTTTTTTCCCTTGGATTTAAACGTAAACAGAATAATCGAGTAAATAGAAAATTATGATAAATAAATGATATACAACAATTTAAATAAAAGACTAAGTGGTATAAATATGCATTTTTGGATTTTTGTTTAATATTAATGAAAAGAAAATGTTTTAATAGTTTTCATTTTTTACGCATTTTTAATATGGATAAAAGTAATGAGAATTAATTAAGGAAAACAAAAATATTTTTTAAGTTTTTTAAGTTTCTATTTTTTATATATTTTTTAGAGTTCTATATGAGGCATTATTTTAAAGAATTATTAAATAATAAAACTAAATGAATACTTAAAAGCTACTAACTTAAACCTAATTAAAAAAAGGGAATATTTTAAAATTACCAAATAAACCTAAAATTAAACTTAATAAACAAAAGGTAAAATGATTAAAATGTTTTAATTAAATTACATCTATTTGATTAAATTACTAATTACTAAATTAATAAAATTCTAAAAAAAGAAGGAAATAAAAGAAAACAAAAGAAAGAAGTATTAAAGAAATAAAAGGGTGGATAAAAGAGTTATGGGCCAAGAGGGTTTTAAAGGGTCTGAATCAAAAACAGAAATATGGGGGGTGTGAATGGGATTCGCTTGGGCTTAGGCAGTTAAGTCCAATATGTTTCATAATTTGTTAGGGTTAAACGTGATTTGTTTAGTTGAATTAGGGTTAAGGTTTTGGTCTTGACAGAGCGGCGCCCATGCTTCTTGTATCGTCTTCTTCGTTTACGTTCTTCTTCGTTCGCGTTCTGCTTCGTCTGAGTTCTCCTTCGTCCCAAGGCCACCGGTGTTCTCCATCTCCCTCTTCCCTCCAGCAAAGCATACGGCGATGGAATCACGGTAAATTCAATTTCCTATTCGTTTTAGGGTTTGTTACAATTTTTTGCATGTGTTGATTTTTATACCTATTTCAGATTCTAATTTCGTGTTTATGTGATTATTGAGATATTATGAAAGGAAAAAGAGGGTGGAAAAGCTACCTGGAGAAGGAGGAGGGAGGTAGGGGCGAGCTAGGAGGCCGGACGGCAAGGAATACGGCGGAGACGCGCTTGGAGACCCTGGTATTTCGTTCTTATGCTCTTAGGGTTTTATGACAATTTGAAACCCCTTTTTGCGTGATGTCTCTTCTTCTTCTTCCTTGTGATTCTGTTGTCCTTTTTAGTGGCTTATGAAGGATACCGAGGCCCTTGACGCTTTGAATATGCTAGTGTTGAAATACTATTTTGACTGGCTTGCCTATGTTGATGCTGGACTGTTTCTTTCTTCTTCTCACTACTGTTGCTTCCAGTTGCTTTGGACGTTTGAATGCTACTGTTGAAAAAATATTTTTGACTAGTTTCTCTTCTTCTCTTTCTGGCCTTGCTACTGTATGCTTCAATGTTTTCTTGGTTGACCAATGATGATACAATCTGAGGTCTTGACAGTATTGGACATGTTATTGTTTTGACATTGGTTTGAGGTTAAGGCTATTACAGGTTTCTTAGGCCATATGCTTGACTATGCCATTTTGTTTGGTTGAGGCTAGAAGTGGGTTATTGGTGGTTATTGATGGTTATGGATGGTTATTACTGGTTTATGCAGGTTGGCATTTGAACTATTTTTGTGGTTTTAGGCCAAGGTTTTGGACAGTACAGGTTTATGCAGGTTAATGGTCTTTAGGCCATATGATATGATGGTTTGGAAAATGGTTATGGCGTTTGTTGGTTTAGAATGGTTTGATGTTGGTTCTACTGGTTTTTGCAGTAGGAATGGTTTTTTTGATTTTTGACAGGGCAGGTTCTATGGTTTTATGCAGTAGGCTATATTGTTTGATGGTTTATGCAAGCTTAGCATTTGGTTTGGAATGGTTTAGGACATGTTGGTTTTGGTTATATGCAGGTTGGACAGTAGGTTATACTGGTTCCTTGTTTTTTAGACTTGGAGCAAAATGGTTTTTGCTTTGATAGTTTTGTGTAGAAGGCTTTTGCAGGTTATGAACTCTCTTATTTTTGAAAGGGGTTTACTTGTTATGTTATACAGTTTTGCTTGGCATCTTATGGCTCGGGTTTGAATACTTTTATTATATCCTTGGTAATTCTGCACTCTTACTGTTACAGCAGTTTTGTTTGATATCTTATTTCATGCTTCTTTCCTCTTACTGTGTTACTGCTGTAGTTTTGTTCTGTAACTCCTTCTGCCTAAACCAAAACCTGTAAAAACCATACTTCTATCTCTCTTCTCTCTCTTAGTACAATGAAACACTAAAATGTGTGTGTACTTTGACTGTTCTGAAAAAGTAAACATGCTGGAAAATGATGAAATGATAGGAAATATGCTTTGCTTGCAAATTGGTTTTAAAATGCATATCCTCTTTGTCTCCCAATGTAACAGTAGGAGCCTATTGTATTTTGGCTTCTTCTCATGTTGTTGCATAGTTTACGTTGGGATATCTTGCATATGTAATGTTTATGCATATGCTGTTGCTTTATGCCTTTGAAATATGCATGGGATTTTTGAAAATACAATTGATTTTAATTATGCAGTTTTGAAAATAAAAAATGAATTTGTGCATCTTTTAAATTTGTGCATTCATTTTGAAAATAAAATCCATCCCTTTTTGTGAACCGGGAGAAATCCCGCGATTTGCAAAAAGGGTAAAAACTGATTCCAGCCGTTTGCTTTTAATGATGAACACTAAAATAATTTTCTGCTTTTAATCATTTATTTATTTCTAACTTTTCTTTTAATTGTTTTTGCAGGTAAAATTAAATGAGTAGACAAAAAGGCATTGGATAGAAGATGAAGATTTAGAATTTAGGAAAAAAATTAGAATAGTTTTTTTATTTCATTTCAAACTTTGTAAAAATTATTATTGTAAATACGTTGTAAATAAATACAGTATTTACACAACAATTGTACATTTAGAATAAAATGAATAAAATTCCAATATTTTGCCAATTAATTCTTTCCTTCTCTCTAATTATTTATTTTATCGTTTATAATTCTTTAAATTATATAATAATTGAAAATAAATTTCAATTACTTAAATTCAGAATAATAAACAATTAAATAACCATCATTTGATCAATAAATTTTCTTCAATCTATTTCATTATTTATAATTCTCTAAATTATAATAACCGAAAAAATAAATTTCAACTATTAAACTTAGGATAATAAATAATTAAATAACATTGTTGATCAATTAATGAACTTCCTTTCCAATATTTATTATACTATTTATAAATCTTTCAATTATATAATAACCGAAAATAAATTCCAATTATTTAAATTTAAGATAATAAATAATTAATAAACATCATTTAAGTCTCGATCAGTTAATACTTAGCGTTCAAAAATAAACAGCTCTCGACTTGAAAAAGCTATGAATTTTAATCTGCTTTGAAAAATGATAAAAATAGGTCAAAACCCTTGCAATGCAATGATGCAGATGGGAGATGGTATCTTAGGTCAAAATTTGGGGTACAACATCAACTATTAAGCTCGGACGATACTAATCAATCTGATCTACCTTCAACCAAGTAGCAAAGTGATGAGATGCTCGAGGACATAAGGGCAATAGCAGAGTTGAAACCCAGTGGGATTATTCACATAGTTATTTTGTTTGGTTTTTCACAAATAGTATAAACTATATCTGTTCGGCGGTATTCTCTTACTAGGACGTCAACCTCTTGTACAAAAACTCCTATTTACAGGCCAAACTTCAAAATCAATACAATTCATTTTCAAAGAAATTTCAAACTGTTCTTCTTTATCTGTTTTGTTTTGCAAAGAACGTCCAATGTTCATTTTTGATATATGCATTTGACATTAATTGCTGCTCATAAATATTTACATGCGAAACAAAAATGATTATTGGTAATATCAGAAACAGGGGCAATAAGAATTTTCCGAACTGTATAGTTGCTCTGTCCACCAGGTACATGGTAAATTCAGCTGAAGAATATGGCTAAGATACCTTCACTCCGCAGAGTAAGACAGTAATGGTAGCTCCCCCCAGCTGAGACTTGCAACTATGAACGAATCAGTAATGCTCTCCCCAAGCAGAGTTAATCTACCATCAGCACTAAAAAAGGCTTGATATCCCCGGCAGTCTTAATATTCCCTGGCAGGGTATAAGAATGTTCCCCGGAAGAATACAAGATACCCCAGTGGAGTTAAAATTTGCCCAATGGAGTTGAAGCATCATCCCCAGTAGACTCTGGAAGTTTATCCCCAGTGGAGTACAAAATAAATCTCCCCAGCCGAGTTCAAAGGATCATTCCCAGCCAAATTCGAAGGATTATCGCCATAAAAGTCTAACAGGGTATCCCCAGTGAAGCCGCAACTGAAAGATCATCCCCAACGGAGTTCTTGCCTTTCACAAACAGGAATCCAATCCCCAATAGGATTCAATATCACCAGCAACGATAATTCATCCTGACGGAATTTATCAGTGGAATCCTCATCAAAGCATCTCTTCCCCACAGAGTAATCTCCTCATCAGTTTATTCCCTAACGGAGTTGTCTTCTCCTGCAGGTTTATTCTTGCAATTACCTTCGTTCACCATCCCCAGTGGAAGCGAAGGATCCAGCTCTATTCTTCAGCAGCTATCCGGGATTTATTTTCCCCGGCTAAAACATTACATTTCCATATATCATGATACATGCATATACGCATCATACCATACAATCTCATTTATGTTGAGAGCGTCATTTCTTGATATATATATATATATATATATATATATATATATATATATATATATATATATATATATATATCATGCATTTCATACATCATGACATTGCATGTGACTGACTCTTTACCATTTCAGGGAAAGACGAATCAGTAAACACCATTGACTACTCATATGACCCGATAGTCCCCTCAAAAGAAAAACTGCATCTATGGAAGACCTTCTCTGGTTCAATCAGATCGACCCTAAGATCTCCCTAATTCGTATTCCAGTTGAAGATATTCCAAGACTTTCGTCTGGTTCAGTTAAATCGATTCGAAGATTTTTCTGATTCTTATCCAGCCAAAGTTAATCTGAAACCTCCTCTGGTCCAGTCAGATCGACACGAAGATCTCCCTGATTCGTATTCCAGTTGAGGATATTCCAAGACTTTCGTCTGGTCTAGTTAAACCGGTCCTAAGATTTTTCTGATGCTGATCCAGTAAAATTTAATCCAAGACCTTCTCTGGTTCAGTCAGATCGACCCTAAGATCTCCCTGATTCGTATTCCAGTTAAAGATATTCCAAGGCTTTTGTCTGGTCCAGTTAAATCGATCCTAAGATTTTTCTGATGTCGATCCAGCCAAAGTTAATCCAAGACCTTCTCTGGTTCAGTTAGATCGACGATAAGATCTCCCTGATTCGTATTCCATTCGAAGTTCAGACCACCTATCAACAGTCTACAAATGGAATCTGTAAGCCCATTCCCGACATCACCAGGCTGATACCACTTCATGCGAGTGCAAATTTCTGGGCACTCTAGTGTTCAATCATCTTCCACCTTCGGATTACGAAAGGCCCGAAAGCCAATCTACATCCTCAGGTTTAAGAAAATTGAACAGGGGCAGCTGTTGTACCCCAAAATTTTCCCTCTCATATTTCCCAAGACATTGCAAGAAAAATCTCTAAGTTGCTCAAGATTGCTCAAGAGTTGGACAGTCAAGTCATCTCCTAAGGCAGTCAATCCCAAATTAGGGTTTTGTGTTGCATCAAGGTCCTTGCATAAAAATGACCTCAAATTCTCCCCAATGTCCTAATATGTTCTCAAGGTCATCCATGTCCAATTTCAAGCCTTACAGAGGGAGTTTGCTCAAAGGTTCCAAAAATCGACTGTGCTAGGGCAAAAGTCAACTGTGACCTATAAACAGTCAAACTTCAAGATTTTTTTGTCAACATTCTCATTTTGAAGGATATATTATCATTTGATCAAGGGTTGATCATGATTCATCAAGGATTGCTCAAAATTCATCAAGACTCAAAAGTTGCTAAATTAGGGTTTTGTAGGAAAAGTCAACTCAACTTTGACCATGCATAACTTTCTCATACTTTATGATAAATGACCCATCCAAATCTCATTTTGAAGAGGATGCAATTTCCTACAATCCATCTTCATACCCCAAGATCAAGAAATGCACTCACAAAAAGTTACAAATTTGGACATTATAGGTCATTTTTGAAAGTCAACAAAACACCTTTTTTTTCCAAAGCTTTTAACTTGATCATGGAATATCAACATGATATTACACAAAAAGGGTTGGTTAGAGGACATCTCAAGATTTCTAAAAGGTCCAAGAACACTTCCAAAAGTTCAAAATTGAAGAAGTTATGCATTGTTGAAGTTGGGCATTTTTGCAAAATTGCCAAAAGTCAACTATCCCCAAAACTTCAAATTTTCCCAAATGGGCCCATTCTTTTCCACTTGATTTGATCTTGTCACACTACACACGTGTCATAGCTTCAGCCTTGTGACCATTTATAAATTTTATTATTTAATTTGATTTTTTAATGAATTATTTCATTTTAAATCAATTTAAATTAAATAAAATCACAAAACTTGATTATGTGAGATCTTTTTCTATTTTCAGGACCTAATCATCATCAATGTCATGATCAAATTCGTATCAATCATTCCATGTGCAAAAAGATTGGATTTTTGGCAAATTAAGCAAGTTTTCAATGGAGGATCAAATCCAATCTCAAGGCATTGATGTAGAAAGATTCAAGACCAATTTGTTGACCTAATACATTGCAGCATACATATACAATCCAAAGGACACGGATTTGAGACCTAGAGGCTGCAAGAGGATCAAGAACCGACCTTGAAAAAATTAACAAAAAAGTGCAAAAATGAAATCGTCCTTGGAGGCCAATTCAGAAGCAAAACTCCACACTAATCAATTGCTGGACAATCCCTGAAGCATAACCAACTCAAAACCAGTCTCCATACGCGCATAAAGGCTCTGTAAGTGTCTCAAAAAAATGCTTTTCGTTTGAATTCGTATATCCTTATTCTTGCACTTTTCTTACAAAATCTTTGCATATTCATGATTATCGTCTAATCTAGAAGCATTCTGCATTAGCCAATTGCATTTATCTGGCCTGTAACCCCATAGCCGAATCTAGGGTTCGTGGTTTGTTGTTTTTGGGCATTTCTTTTTCAGGCAAAATCAGTGCCATTGATGGACATAGGCATGACCAGTGGATGAAGAAGAGCATGACCATGGTCTTGGATTGAGTTTTCATGGCCTAGAATGGATTTTAGGATGCACATACGAATTTAGTTGCGGATATAAATCCGCGGGTAAATGTACAGGGCTGAAGGAAGAAGACGAAGATGTGTCCCCCTCTTAGTGGTGGATTCAAACTTGACACGTTTTCTTTTTTATTTCTGGCATATTAATGGGTTTTCCCTTTTATTTATTATTGTCCATTATACTAACAACTAAAGCGCGTTGGTTGAGTGGTAGTGGAGCGTATGCAACGACTTACAGGACCTGGGTTCAAATCCCAGGTCCCCCCCATATGCTTATTATTATTTTTCTTCAGGTATTCCAGCGCGTTTCAGGAATGGTATCATACCATGGTCTCTCACTTAATCACTAGCCAGATGGCCCCAGGCCAGATCTGGTGGTCCAGATGGAATGTCCACCCTACTACTGAGTCAAAGGGCGCATAGGGAATTAGAAAAATCAGCTAAGGCCAGCGCCTATTGGGCCTCTGAATTGTTGAACAAGCCTCTAAATTGGGCCTAAACCCCCCCCCCCCCCTGAGTTTTTTCTATTTCATTCTTTTCTTATTTTATTTAATTGTTTTTGTTTTATTATTTTATTGCTAACTAACCAATCAAACTTTTTCTTCATTAAAATTAAAAACCAAAAAAATATTTTGTTTATTAAATTAATTTTCAGTATTTTATTTTTGTTAATAAATATTAATTTAATTGATTTAGTTTTAATTAGGAATAACTTTTAATATATTTTGCAATAATTAAAATTAATTTAGACAAATAGGTTTTATTAACATTGATCAAATTTATTTTTATTTTTATTTCTTTAAATATCAAAATTCAAAAAATATTTATTTTCATTAATTAATTAATTAGCTTATTAATTTAATAATTAGCTTAGTTTAATTTATTTTCAATTCAAAAATAACCAAAAAAAAATCTTTTCTTTAATAACTAAAGGGTCAAAACCCTAGAACTTGCGCCCGATTTAATTTCTCGCACGCGATCTATTTTGTCTCAATATTGTATCTGTTTCCTGGAATGTAATAGTTTAATAGGACTTTAAATATTTTTATCGCTTTATTTGTTTTCCGCATTTTAATTTCAAGGGTTGCTTTTGGCGATGTAAATACCCGACGCCTTGTAATAGTTAGTTTAATTTCCGCAATTTAATTTCTGCAACTTATAAACTGTTAGATGTTTGGTAATAGGGAATGCATGACAAGATCAAATGTTTAACTTAAAATCAACATAGATAACCATTGACATGTACAAAGACAAAATTAACCGAAAACAACACACTCGCACATGCGCACTCTTAGGGTACACCTCACTTGGTTGCCTTCATACATGGTCATTGAGTATAGGTCACTTTAGAGGTCGCCCTCTTGTCCAAAGATCATAGTTGCCTCGAAACGGTTGCCTCGGAAAATGATCTAAGACATTAGGGTTACCGCTAAGGCGTCCTAACATTGCTTTAGTGACCGCAAGTCCCTTAATTGATTTGACCCTTAAAACTCCAACGACGATGCTACCTACTCATCAATAGTGGGATAGCATTGTCTAAAGGACATTAGCACAGATTGATTCCTTTTTCGAGTAGGTAGATGGTTCTTAAGTACTTGCTCTTTCAAAACAAAAACAAAACCTTTTTCACACTTACACCTTTCAAACAAAAAAAACTCTTTTCAAACCCACAAACACAAAGAAAAGCAATTTTTGAAAACATTATGAGCAAGTACCTAAGAGCCCGTGGATAACCACGGATAGAAAGGGTGATAACATCTTCCCTTTCTATAATCTACCCCTCGAACCCGAGAAATATCTCGAAAAAAGAATTTTTTTGTGCTTTTTTCCTTTCCTTGTTGGATAAAATAAAAGACGGTGGCGACTCTTGCTTACCGTGACATTTTGCGAAAACAAACGCAAAACGCAAACCAGCATTCTAAAAATAGTCAGTTCTTTCCCACCGTATCACAGTTTACAAATTTAAATCTCCCTAAGTCTTTGCAATCATTTCATACGCATTCCATTACCATGCACATCATTACAGGTACCATTACAGGTTTCTCATCTTCTTCGCTGTTTATTTCAGCACAGAATGTCTTATGAAATACCTACCGATCAAGCCATCAAAGCTCTTCAAGCACAAAATGCTCAATTCCAAGAGATGTTATTGAGCTTGGCTAAAGGACAACAGGATTTGAAGACTCTCATCCTGAAGGAGAAGAAGAAGAAGAAGAAGAAGAAGAAGAAGAAGAAGAAGGTGGTTCTATTGAATATGGGTCACAGATTTGGGAATAGGTTGCGACAAGAAGCTGATCTGTCTCATTCAGCCAAAGGAGGGGAGAATCAAGAGGAAGGAAAGGGTCCTAGTCTTGTGGTCTCTGATAATGACGCTGATTTTGATGATGAACAGTACCCTCCTGCTGAGGATAGGTACAAACAACTTGAAGACCATTTGAGTGCTATGGAGATTCAGAGGGTTCCCGGTTTAGACTTCGAAGATCTGGGGCTAGCATTAGGAGTGGTGATTCCTCACAAGTTTAAAGCTCCGGTCTTTGCTAAGTACGATGGAGTGTCCTGTGCAAAGCTCCATCTCCGCTCGTACGTCAGAAAAATCCAACCCTACACTGCTGATAGGAATCTGTGGGTCCATTTCTTTCAAGATAATATGTCAGGGACTCAACTTGAATGGTTTTATCAATTGGAAGGAGCTAATGTCCGCAACTGGGAGGACCTTGCTACTACCTTCTACAAGCAGTACCAGTATAATGCCGACCTTGCTCCCACGCGTACTCAACTTTAGGGTATGTCTATGGGTGCAAGCGAAGGTTTTAAGGACTACGCTCAGAAGTGGGGAGATCCGGCTGGAAGAGTCCAACCCCCTCTGTATGATAGGGAGTTGGTTGATATGTTTCTGGGGACTTTGTCTGGTCCGTTTTTCAATCATCTGATTGGTAGTTCATCATCTGGATTTACTGAATTGATTATGACTGGGGAGAGAGTAGAAGCTGATATCAGAAGTGGTAAGATACAAAAGGGTGCTTCATCAAGTACAGAAAAGAGGTCTTTCACTGGCAAGAAAGAAGCTAGTGCAGTTCACAGTTCGAGGAGCCAAAATCGACCTGAACGCCGCCAAGCAGTGAACGCGGTAGTAATATCAAGACCCACCGCTGCCCCACAATGCAACAATCAGCAAAGAATGGAGAGGCCGCAGAGACAATACACTTAGCTTAATATGACCTTGTCTCAAATTCTACCGCAATTGTTGAAAACCAACCTGGTAACTCTGAGGGAAGCCCCGAAGAATCCCAGCACCACATCTCCGCTATATAATCCAAACTCCCACTGTGCCTATCACTCTGATAGTCCAGGTCATGATACGAACAACTGTTGGGCTTTGAAGAATAAGGTGCAAGATTTGATTGAAGCTAAGGAGATTGAGTTTGACGCTCCAGAGAAACCCAACGTCATAACTGCTATTATGCCCAAGCATGGTCATGGAGTAAATGTTGTGGATGATTATTCATTTGTGACCTTCGTGGAAGACATTTCTACTTCGTTGATGACCATTAAGAAGAATCTATTGTTGGCCAGTTTATTTCTGGGTTGTGGTGAAGGTTGCCACCTATGTTTCATCCTGCCTGCTGGTTGCTATTTACTGAAATCGGGTGTTTAACGCCTGATGGAAAACCCCGTCAAAGATCTCCATGTTATCCTTATTGTTGTGCTCAGAATCCCATTCAAAGGCTTTAATTGCTTTCCTTAAAACTGCGCATGTGCCGCAGGAAACATTTGCTGATCAATTCCAAGACTGTGTGGCTAGTTTGACCGCTGACAACGGGTTGGGTTTCTCCGACGCAGATCTGACTTCCAAGGGAAGAAATCCCAATGATGCTCTGCACGTCTCGATCGAGTGCAGGGGCACTACTATGGCCCACGTGCTGGTGGATACTGGGTCCTCATTGAATGTTTTACCCAAGAAAGAATTAGACCGTCTGGAATGTGAAGGGTTGGTTCTGAAGCCAAGTAATATTGTGGTTAGGGCCTTTGACGGGTCCAAAAGGATGGTGCACAGGGAGGTAGACGTCCCTATTAAAGTTGGCTCTCAGACTTTTGCATCTATGTTCTATGTGATGGATATCCGACCATCTTATTCTTGCTTGTTGGGTCGCCCTTGGATTCATCAGGCTGGGGCAGTAACTTCTATGCTCCATTAGATGTTGAAATATCCAGTAAAAGGGAAGATTGTTACGGTGCAGGGCGAGGAGGAGTACATGGTGAGTCATCTTAATTCCTTTCTCTATGTGGATATGAATGGAGAGTTCATCGAAACCCCGTGCCAGAATTTTGAAGAGGTCCCCCAGACTCTGGCGTCGACTGAAATTGTTGCTGATAAACCTCCGATGAAGATGGCTTCCCTCAAGGATGCCAGGGCTGTTATTGAAAAAGGTGGGTGTGCAAATTGGGGACAACTTCATGACTTTGCACACAAAACTGACAAGTTTGGTTTGGGTTTTACTGCAGAAGCTCAAAGGGTTGTTCAGCGTGTGCGAATTGGAAGGACTCCTCTGCGCATCAGTAATCCGGGAGTGAATGCAATCGAAGATGATGAAGAAGAGTCAGATATCGACAGCTGGATTTACCCGACTACCAACGGTGGCTTGAATAATTGGACGGCAAAAGACTTCGTGCCCGTTTCTTTTATTACACAGTAATTGAATTTTTGTTTTGAAACTTGTAACCGACAATTTGAAACTTTACGGCACGGTGCCTTGCCTGAGGCACCTTGGCTTTGTTTGTGAGGGCTTCTTATTTGTCATTTTCATATACCATCAATAAAGCATTGGACGTTTTCTTACATTACAAATCTTGCACTCCTTGTTTTTCTTTTATATCTTGCACTTTATAAAACAGCTATTGTCTTACACACACTCACATATCATAATGCAGATCCACATCCGCTATGGATCCCATTGATAACAACTCTGCTACTGTCAGTTATGACTTAGAAAGTCCAATCAACCAAGCCGAGGACGAAGGTGAGGATGATTGTGAAGTACGTGGGGAACTTGCTAGACTGTTACTACAGGAAGAGAGGGCCATACAGTTGCATGAAGAGCCAATGGAATCAGTGAATTTGGGTACCGAGGAAGACAAGAAAGAGGTCAAGATAGGTGAGAACCTGGAGCCTAGTGTCAAGCAGCGGTTGATACAGATGCTACGTGACTATGTTGAGATCTTCGCTTGGTCTTATGAAGATATGCCTGGTTTGGACACCGACATTGTGGTTCACCGATTTCCAACTATAGAAGACTATCCTCCGGTAAAGCAGAAGGTTCGCCGTATGCGCCCCGAGATGCCTGAAAAAATCAAAGCTGAGGTCATGAAACAGTTTGATGCCGGATTTCTAGCTGTCACTTCTTACCCACAGTGGTTTGCCAACGTTGTTCCGGTGCCTAAGAAGGATGGTAAGGTTAGGATGTCTGTGGACTATAGAGATCTGAACAGGGCAAGCCCCAAAGATGATTTCCCACTGCCTCACATTGATGTTTTGGTCGATAACACCGTGCAGCATAAGGTTTTCTCCTTTATGGATGGTTTTTCTAGTTATAATCTGATTAAGGTGGCTCTCGAGGACATGGAGAAGACAACCTTCGTTATGCAGTGGGGAACTTTCTGTTACAAGGTAATGCCTTTCGGGTTGAAGAATGCTGAAGCAACTTATCAGCGCGCCATGGCCACTTTATTCCATGACATGATTCATCATGAGATTGAGGTTTACGTTGATGACATGATTGCAAGGTCCCAGACTGAAGAAGAACACCTTAACCATCTTCAAAATCTATTTGACAGGTTGAAGATGTATAAGCTGAGGTTAAACCCGAACAAGTGCACCTTCGGGGTAAGGTCTGGTAAGCTGTTGGGTTTCGTCGTTAGTGATAAAGGTATTCAAGTGGATCATGCAAAGGTGAAGGCTATATAGGAGATGCCAGCTCCCCGAACAGAAAAGGAAGTTAGAGGCTTTCTGGGACGGTTGAATTACATTGCCCGATTCATCTCACACCTGACTGCTACTTATGAGCCAATCTTCAAGCTGTTGAAGAAAGATCAAGTGGTAAAATGGAATGATGAATGTCAGGACGCTTTAGAAAGAATCAAGGAGTGCCTCCAAGAGCCACCTATTCTAATGCCTCCAGTTGAAGGGAGACCTTTGATCTTATACTTGACAGTACTGGATAATTCAATGGGGTGCGTTCTGGGGCAGCATGACGAGTTTGGCCGAAAAGAGCACGCTATTTACTACCTTAGCAAAAAGTTTACCGACTGTGAGACTCGATACTCACTGCTCGAGAAAACTTTTTGCGCTTTGGCATGGGCTGCTCACCGGCTGAGACAGTATATGCTGACTCACACCACCTTATTGATATCAAAGATGGACCCAATCAAGTATATCTTCGAAAAGCCTGCCTTGTCCGAAAGAATAGCAAGATGGCAGATGATCTTAATTGAGTACGACATCCAATACACAACCCAAAAAGCAATTAAGGGGAGTGTGTTGGCGGATCATTTGGCGCATCAGGCTGTGGATGATTACCAATCCATGAATTTTGAGTTCCCGGATGAGAACATCATGTTGGTGACCGACTGTGAAAAACCTGAACCGGATGAAGGACTCGAGGAGGGATCTCGATGGTCTATGTACTTTGATGGAGCCTCAAACGCATTGGGTAATGGCATCGGCGCTGTGATCATATCCCCCGAAGGCTGTCATACTCCGTTCACTGCCCGATTATGTTTTAACTGCACCAACAATATGGAGGAGTATGAAGCATGCATCATGGGCCTTCAAGCAGCTATTGACCTAAGGATTAAGTTCTTGAGTGTATTCGGAGATTCCGCTCTAGTGATCAGTCAGATCAAAGGCGAGTGGGATACGAAACACCCAAATCTTATTCCTTACAAGGAGTATGTATTGACTTTGCTTCCGCACTTCGAGGAGATAACCTTTGAACATTTCCCAAGAGAGGAGAATTAGTTAGCGGACGCACTAGCTACCATGTCTTCTATGTTCAAGGTCAGGTGGGACAATGAGGCTCCCCAGATTACCATTGAAAGGTTGGACGAACCCGCACATCGCTGTGACATTGAGACTGAAGAGGTAGCGGATAAACCCTGGTTTCACGAGGTAAAGAAGTATCTTGAGGCTCAGGAATACCCCGAGGGTGCATCTGTTAATGATAAGAAGTTTCTGAGGAGGTTCGCTGCGAAGTTCTTCATCAGTAATGGTATCCTCTACAAGCATAACCATGACTCAACCTTACTGCAATGTGTGGACAAGAGCGAGGCAGAAAGGATCATGGCAGAGTTACATGAAGGTACCTTCGGAACCCATTCCAGTGGACATACCATGGAGAAGAAAATCCTACGGGCAGGATATTATTGGTCTACTATGGAAGCCGACTGTTATCAGCATTCTCGGACCTGTCATAAGTGCTAAGTCTATGCTGATAAGGTGCATGTACCTCCAGTTCCTCTGAATGTTTTGATAGCTCCTTGGCCTTTTGCAATGTGGGGCATCGATATGATTGGCGAGATCAGACCTACTGCGTCCAACGGGCATGGTTTCATCCTGGTAGCAATTGACTATTTCACGAAGTGGGTTGAGGCAGCTTCCTTTGCTACAGTAACCAAGAATGTCGTGGCGCGGTTCATCTGACACAATTTGATCTGTCGATATGGTGTACTAGAGAGGATCATAACCGACAATGGTACAAATCTCAACAATACGATAATCACTAAGCTCTGCAAATAGTTTAAGATACAGCATCACAACTCTTCTCCTTACCGGCCGAAGATGAATGGGGTTGTTGAAGCGGCTAATAAGAACATCAAGAAGATTGTGCAGAAGATGACGGTGACGTACAAAGACTGGCATGAGATGTTACCATTCGCTCTTCATGGATACCGTACCTCAGCGCGGACGTCAACAGGGGCAACACCCTATTCCTTGGTGTATGGCATGGAAGCAGTCTTACCCATTGAAGTTCAGATACCCTCTCTCTGGATTATGAAGGATGCAGGTTTGAGCAAAGACGATTGGATCCAGACCCGGCTTGATCAGCTGAACTTAATCGATGAAAATAGGCTTACTGCTATTTGTCATGGTCAGACGTATCAAAAGCGGATGATCAAGGCATTTAACAAGAGAGTTAGACGACAAGAGTATCAAGTTGGGGATCTAGTGATCAAGCGCATCATACTGCCGCAAGGTGATCCCAGGGGAAAATGGACCCCTACGTACAAAGGGCCATTTATGGTTAAGAACATTTTCTCAGGAGGAGCTATGATTCTAACCACCATGGATGGTGACGGCCTTCCTCACCCCGTCAATGCAGACATAGTGAAAAAATACTATGCATAATCAAAGACCCGCTAGGTTGACTGGCCTAGGCAAAAATAAGGGCTTCCCGGCGAACCAAAAGGGTTCGGGCAAAAATAAGGGATTAAAATGAAAAAACTGTACACCCGGCAAGTCGAAAACCTGAAAGGGCGGCTTGGACAAAAAGGGGTATCCCGATGGACTGAAAACCCGAAAGGGCGCTCCAGGAAAAAATTAGGGATCAAAGCGTAACACTATGTCTCATTGGATCATCTTGCAACTAAACTTCGGTATCGACTATCAAGCTCGGATGGCGCCAATCAATCTATCTACCTTCAACCAAGTAGCAAAGTAATGAGACGCTCAAAAATATAAGGGCAATAGCAGAGTTGGAACCCAGTGGGATTGTTCACATAGTTGTTTTTCTTTGTTTTTCACAAATTGTATAATTTCTATCTTTCGGTGGCGTTCCCTTACTAGGACGTCAGCCTCTTGTACAAAAACGCCTATTACGGGCCAACTTCAAAATCAATACAATTCATTTCACAAAGAAATTTAAAATTATTTTCCTTTTTCTGTTTTGTTTTGCAAGAACGTCCAATGGTTCATTTTTGATATATGCATTTGACAATAATTGTTGCTCATAAATATTTACATGCGAAACAAAAGACGATTACTCGTAATTCCAGAAACAGGGGCAAACAAGAAATGTCCAAACCTTACAGTTGCTCTATTCACCAGGTACACGGATAGGCCCAGCTTAAGAATATGTCTAAAGATGCATACACTCCCCGCAGAGTAGGGAGTACCAGAATACATTATTATCAACTCTCCCCAGCTGAGGTTCGCAATCGCGAATGAGTCGGTAAGATTCTCCCCGAGCAGAGTTCATCCATCCCCAGTGGAGTTTATTTCTTCCAAAAACAGAAACTTTATCCCCGACAAAGTTTATTATCGCCATCAATGGTAATTCATCCAGCCGAGGTTATTTCTCCAAGTCAATAAGATCTTCTGACAGAATATCGCACTTCCCCATAGAGTCATTTCTCTCACTAGTCTATTCTCCAGCAGAATTATTCTCCGGTCAAGTTATTCTCAAATCATCTTCGGTCGTTATCCCCAGCGAGCGAAACTCTTTTATTCTCCAGCAAAAGTCCGAGATTTATTTTCCCCAACTAGAGAACATCATAAAAACATTGCATTTCCATATATCATGGCATACGCATATGCATCATACAACACAATCTCATTTATTTTGAGAATACCATTACTCAATACATGTCATGCATCATGACATTACATACGACTAACCCTTTACGTTTCAGGAAAAGATACAATCAAATTCTCACAAAGTTCAAGATATGAAGCCCGGGTACGACCGGATAATATCTTGATTCCTCCATCATATTGTGAATCCCGGAGAACACCGGATAACAGTATCAGAATATCGTGAAGCCTGGATTACAACCAGATAGTGGTATCTTTTAAACAAGCTATAAAGCCCGGATTCGACCGGATAATAGTTTAATCCTCATCAAGTTATTGTGAAGCCTGGATTACGACCAGATAGCAATACAAAGGACACCATGAAGCCTGGACTCGACCAGATAGAGGTAGAATACGTTGTGAAGCCTGGATTACGACCAAATAGCAATGCAAGTTTCTGTGAAGCCTGGATTACGACCAGATAGCAGCCAAGAATACTATGAAGCTTGGACTCAACCAGATAGTGGTACATCTTTAATACAAGTTATGAAGCCCGAATTCGACCGGATAATATCTTGATTTCTCCGAATACCATGAAGCCTGGATTTGACCAGATAATGGTATAAGACATCGTGAAGCCTAGATTACGACCAGATAAGCGGTATAATACATCGTGAAGCCTGGATTAGGACCAGATAGCGGTAAAGAACACTAAAGCCTAGGTTACGACCAGATAACAGTGAGGGACACTGTGAAGATTGGATTTCGACTAAATAGCAGTTTACCCGGCCAATTACTATGAAGCCCGAAGTCGAACAGATATTAGTAGGCCTTAAAATCAAATGGAAGCTCGGATGTGACTGGATAACCACTTGATTACTTCTGAAGCCTGGATTTCGACCAGATAAGAAGTGAGGTATTGTGAAGACTGGATTACGACCAGATAACAGTACAAGACACCATGAAGCCTGGATTCGACCAGGTAATGGTATGAAACATCGTGAAGCCTGGATTACGACCAAATAACAGTACAAGACACTGTGAAGCTTGGATTTCGACCAAATAGCAATTTTTACCTGGACAATTACTAAGAAGCCCGTAGTCGACCAGATATTAGTGTGCCCTAAATTCAAGTTAAAAGCCTGGACGCGACCGGATAACAATTGAATTCCTTCTGAAGCCTGGATTATGACCAGATAAGAATTGAGAAATTGTGAAGCCTGGATTACAACCGGATAGCAAGTTTAATCTCATATCCCCAGTAAGTCATTGAAAAGCCTGGATTACGACCAAATAACAGCCGATCTTATCACTATGAAGCCTGGATCACGACCAGATAGTAGTTCATTTTCACCTCTTCGACCAAGAGACGATCCTCCAGTAGAATAACGGACGACTGAAGCTCCTAAAATTCAACTTTCTCTCAAGACAGAGAACAACATTCCCCGGCAGAATCTTCCTCAACAACAGGTATGCAAGCTCTCGCTAAGGAATCTCTTATGCGATCGACACTCCTTTGGATGGCATCTTTAAGACCATCTTCCGTCATCAATTTCCAAATGGCATCTATAAGCCCATTCTCGACATCACAAGACAAGTACCACTTCATACGAGTGCAAATTTCTGGGCACTCTAGTGTTCAATCATCTTCCACCCTCGGATCACGAAAGGCAGACAAACCAATCTACATCCTCAGGTTTAAGAAGATTGAACAGGGGAAGCTGTTGTACCCTAAAATTTTCCCTCCCATATTTCTCAATACATTTCAAGTGAGATCCTCAAATTGCTCAAGGAAGTCCAAGGATTGACCAGACAAGCTCTCTCCTAAGGCAGTCTACCTCAAATTAGGGTTTCATGTTGCATCAAGATACTTGAGTCCAAGGGATCCCAAATTCTCACAATTGTCCTAATATGTTTTCAAGATCATCCATGTCAAGTTTCAAACCCTACAGAGAAAGTTTGCTCAGTCAATTGCTCAAAAGCCTGAAAATCGACTGTACTAGGGCAAAAGTCAACTGTGGCCTACATACAGTCAAAATTCAAGATTTTTGGTCAACATACTTGTTTTGAAGTATTATTCATCATTTGATCAAGGGTTGATCATAATTCATCAAGGGTTGCTCACAATTCATCAAAACCCAAAAGTTGCTAAATTAGGGTTTTGTAGGAAAAGTCAACTCAACTTCGACCAAGCATAACTTTCTCATACTTTATGATAAATGACTCATACAAAGCTCATTTTGAAGAGGATGCAATTCTTTACAATTCATATTCAGCTCCCAAGTTCAAAATATGCACTCACAAGAAGTTATGAATTTGGACATTATAGGTCACTTTGAAAAGTCAACAAAACACCTTTTTTGTCAAAGCTTCATACATGAACATGGAAAACCAAATTGAGATGATACCAAAAGTTTTGCTTAGAGGACATCTCAGGCTTTCTAAAAAGTCAAATAACACCTTCAAAGAGTCAAAATTGAAGAAGTTATGCATTGGTGAAGTTGACCTTTTTTGCAAAATTGCCAAAAGTCAAATGTGCTCACAAATGCATTGTTTGCTAAATGGCCCCAACTTTTTAAGCTTGCACCACCTTCCCAACATGGTCCACGACCCAAGGCAGCAACCACATCTTATTTTCTCCATTTATTTATTTTATTATGGTTTTTATTTATAAAAAAATCATTTTAAATCAAATAAATAATAAAAAATACTAAGATTTGTTTTGAAGATCTGATTTTGATGAAGATCAAATCCAAATAAGTTGGCCTAATCAATCAAATTCAAATCAAGGCAAAAGGGCATGATTTGTATGGTTATGGAAAGATTTCATATGGCTTAAAGATCAAATATTCCATTCATGAATTCTCAAGATCATGGCCAAAAATAATTAACCTAATATGATTCACTACTTAGGCTGAAGATCATTGAACCCTAAGGACAAGAATTTTCGTGCAGAGCTGCCTCCGAGAATAAGAGCAAAACTTCAAAATTCCAAAGAAAAGTGTGAGACGGATATCCTTCTATAAGCTAATTCAAGGTGTGCCGAAGCTTTCAATCGCTTTCTGGCAGTCTCCTGGAGCTAACCCAATCATTTGCAAGGCTTGAAACGCCCAGAATCGTCCTACATCACTCACACGGTTTGCCTTCAAACTCAAAATCATTTTCAATGATTCACGCATCCTAAACACATTCTAATCATATATTCTTGTTCACCATCTCATTTGCAAGATATCTATATTATTTAATTGCATTTTTATTGGCTATATCAGAATCCACCATTGTTAGGGTTCTTTGCTTTGATTTAGGATCTTTTTACACAGGTAAAATTGGCCCCCAAGAAGGGCACCATCGTGCTTAGCAGGCCAAGACGAGTTGATTCATGGCATTAGATTTTGTTTATCATGCCTGTGTGTGATTTTGAGATATGCAGGGTATATAGCTACAGGCAGTCGTCCGTAGGTAAAAGTCATTGATCTTTTACCAACGGGGAGAGGACAGGGACGATGGCGTGGCAACCCCTAATTTCCCCGTTTGAATTTTCATGTGTGATGCTTTATTGTGCTATTCGTTTTCAATATAATGATTAATTATTATCCCATATACAAAGCAAGCGCATGGTTCAGTTGGTAGTGGAGCAGTTGGAAAAGGTTATAGGACCTGGGTTCGAATCCCAGGTCCCCCCATATTTCATGTTATTTTTCTTTAATTGATCAGGCGTGCACACAAGGCAGGGGGATCACCATGCATCCTCAAGATTCAACCTTTGGATCTCCAGATGGCCAGATCTAAAGGCCATCACATAAAGGAGCATCATAGGCCTTGGTCAACATGCAACAGAGAATCTGGGAAGTCAAACGTAGGCCTCTGATCTTGGGCCAAGAATTGCTAGCAACACATCCCTCCAATTGCTGTTTAATCAGGCCCAATATCTCTTTTCTCTATTCTTTTATACTTTCTTTTATTTAATTCATTTTATTTAAATTATTTTTATTAACACTAAATTAATTCTTTTTTTTCATAAAAAAACATAAAATCAATTTTCGTCCAATTAGACTTAGGTTATTTTTTTAATCAAAATTAATTTAATTAGTTTATTTAATTTTAGGGTAACTTTAATTATTTTGTAAATAAATTTAAAACAATTAGAAAACTAGGGTTTGTTTAATTTTAAATTCTATTTTCTTTTTCTTAAAAATAACTCAAAATACAAAAATAGGCCATGTAAATTATTTTATTTAAATTAATTTAATTACTAATTAATTTTGTATTTAATTTAAAAACCTTATTCTTTATTTTTAAATAATTAAAAACAACAAAAATAATTGTTTCTTTCAATTAGGTTAGACGGGGTCAAAACCCTATTTCTCTCTCGTTCTCGATTCACCGCGTTTATTTATTTTTACCATATTGATGTAATTTCTCATAAGTTGTAATAGATTAATTAGGATTTTTTCTCCTTTTCATTTATCATTTTTTTTCACGGGTTGTTTTTGGCTATGTAATTAATACCCGGAGCCTTGTAATAGCTTAGCTTTACCTTCCGCACTTTAAATTCCGCAAATATTAACTGTTAAATGTATGGTAATAGGGATGCATGACAAGAATGTATGATTAACTTTAAAACGGTTAGTAAACCCTAAATGTGCAAAGATAATAAACTTGAAATTGAATCACTCGCACATATGCACTCCTAGGGTATACTCTCACTTTGGTTGCCTTCAGTAAACGATCATTGAGTATAGGTTATTTTAGTGGTCGCTCTTTTGTCTCAAAGATCAAAGTTACCTCAGAAAGGTTGCCTCAGAATTGTTACCTCGAATACGATCTTAAGACATTAGAGTTATTACTAAGACGTCCTAACATTGCTTTAGTGATCGTGCGTCCCTTTCGAATTGACCCTTAAAAACTCCAACGATGGTGCTACCTACTCACTAATAGTAGGATAGTGTTGTCTAAAGGAAACGAACATAGAACAATTCTTTTTTTTAGTAGGTAGATGCTAGTAGGTACTTGCTCAATACAAACAAACTTTTTTTCACACTTACACTATTTTCAAACAAAGTTTTCAAAAACACTTCGTAACATTCTTGAAGACAGAAGCAAGGGTTAAATCGAAGTAAAACAAAAACTTTTCAAATCACACAAACACCCAGAAGCAATTTTAAAATGATGAGCAAGTACCTAAGAGCCTGTAGAAAACTACGAATAGAAAGGGTGCTAATACCTTCCCTTTCTATAATCTACCCCCCGCTCAGAAAATCTCGAAAAAAGAATTTTTATGTGCTTTTTTCCTTTCCAATTGGATAAAATAAAAGTCGGTGACGACTCTTGCTTACCGCGACATTTTGCAAACACAAACACAAAACGCAAACCAACATCCAAAATAGTTCCGGTTCTGCCACTGTATCACAACTATGATATTACATCAATGGGGGGGGGGTATACAAATTTACAAATGGAGATTGCAAGAAAATTAAACCTAATTATCTATTACAACCATATTGAATATTATACAAGAATTGAAAATATAATGCAAGAATGTAAATGGAAAAAGAAATGATTTTGTTTGGTTTTTAATGAAAGGGTTTGATTTTGACCTAATTAAGCAAATGATTAATCAAAATTAAAATAACTTGAACCTAAATTAATTAAGAAAGAAATTAAGTTAAAAAAGTATTTTTAGGTTTTTTGTGAAAGGTTTTAAATTTGATAAAAATAGTATGGAAATTAATTAATTAAAGGAAACTTAAGTGCTAAATTAATTTTAAATAAAAAGGAAAAATAGTTAAACCTAAATCTAATTATTAATTATTAAAAAAGAAATTAAATTGTTAAGAAAATGTTTTTGTTCTTTTTGTTTTATAAAAAAAATAGAATATAAATGAGTATTTTTTTAAA
Source organism: Vicia faba (assembly GCA_948472305.1). Taxonomy (NCBI): domain Eukaryota; kingdom Viridiplantae; phylum Streptophyta; class Magnoliopsida; order Fabales; family Fabaceae; genus Vicia; species Vicia faba. The sequence goes on along the minus strand of OX451741.1, from coordinate 177,934,138 downwards.
TATGTAAATAGACAAATAAAATATTTTTTGGATTTTTTATTAATAAAAATAAAAATAATATTAATAATAATAATAATAATAATAATAATAATAATAATAATAAAATGATAAGAAAACTGAAACAAAATAAAAATAAAATAAAAAAAGAAAATGAAAGTAAATGAAATAATAAAAAGAAATTGGGCTAGCATACAAAAATAAACAGGGAGGGTTAGAAGTCAGCAAAAAAAACAAAGCCCATTGACTTAGGCCCATGCGCTACTGTTTGAAACAAAAAAAAGAGGACAAATGTGAGAAAAATGCAGAAAAGGTAGCGCTGGGACTTGAACCCCTGACCCTCAGCATACACGCGCGCTACCTTTTCCACTGGGGTGGCTGTACATCCAGTAACATTGATGAAATAATAAATACATAACATATTTCATGTCCTGAATGTGACTTCATCTTCAACCTCCAGCCTGAACATCTGTAACTTCACCATTTCTCAACAAAAATGAAATATGCAAACATGAAAGTTGCTCCATTTTTCCATATGAATCCAACCATATAAATATCATAAGCTATAAATCAAAGATGAATGAGAATTTCTAAAAGTACCAAATTCTGACCTAATTATTTTTAGAGATTCAAACCTAAAATTCTCTAAGCTCAACCAATATAAATGAAATCTATGGACATGTACAGTTTCAGGGCAACGATGTCTACATTTTATCTTCACAAATGTAAGCCTAACAATGCCTAAATAAAAAGATAGAAGTTCAGAAAATGTACCTCAAAACTAGAAATTGTGAAATGCAAATGAGCTTGATTCAAGGTGCTGCAATGATCAGGTTAGCTTCCTCAAGTTCCCAGGAAGCTAATGCAATGCTTACTTGATGTTGTGAGTGTTTGAATCGTGCTAGAGAAGTCAAGGTGCAAGCTCTATTTTTTGGTTATGGAAGTTGATGAAGATGATGTTACAGTCGTGTAACAGGGTGAGGGATTGTTTGTAGATGATGCTTAGGAACTTTTGGAAGTAAAAAGCCAAGAAACGCACGAGTGAATTCTGAGTTTGGAATTTTTGGTTAGAATATGCAACAATGGAGGTTTGTTATGCAGTTCTGAGTTTGTGATAGTTTTAGAGCTTGTGCATTCGTGTATCCTCTTGCAATAGACTTGTATAATTATAAGGAAAAGGTTAGAGCACTTGAGGTTGACAGATCTGTGAGATATAGAGTTATGGCTATGTCACTTGATTTTGAAGAAAAGTGGAAAACATGGTTTCAAGGTATAGTACAACCATGGCATGAGTTTATTAGAGGCTCTAGACATGTTGATTTTATATTTTACATTTCTTGTACTCCGATGAAACAAGTTGGGAACTCTATGCATTGACTTTTGCAATAAATCTTGCTTTTCCAAAATGGAAGTGTTACCTTTGTGCCATTAATGGAATAGCAATTTGGATAATGCCTCAAATGCTTGGATCAAAGCTCTAACAGTTGTGTAAAAATTTAATTATGGAGTGAAAGGCAAGTTAGAAGCCTGCTAAGTGAGATTGGTACAACATGCTTGAAGATTGGATCAAGTGTTCTTCACAAATTTTCCTTGCAAAACAAGAATGAAACCCTAACTTCTTGCCTTCGATTCTCTTTGATAAAGTATTATCTCAATGAGTTCTTGGACATTTTGGAAAGCTTTAAACATCCTCTACAACCCCTATGTTTTACATTTTTGAATATTAATCTTGGAACTATGTGAAAAATTGCCATGAAGTTTGGTCAAAATCCTGCCTAAACTAGGGCAAAATTTCACTAAGTTTTTCAAGTTTCATGAACATGTCTTCTTAAAATTATAACTTGAAATCCATGCATTAATAGAAAAAGTTATGTTCTACAATGTTTTATATCTCATTGACATCTACAACTTTAATGTTGGAAGTTTCCTTTGAATCATCTTGTATCATGGTGAAATTTTGGCATAAAGTTATGAAAAAAACATGAATTTTCAACACTTAGAAAAATTCTAAGTCTTGGAAATTTTGACTTTTCAAAATGAAATCTTGACCTTTTGATTTCTTGATGAACAATTTTCATATTTTGACATGTCTTGATGAATTGTGATCTTTGATACTTAATTTTGACCAAAAAGTCAAAGTTTGACTTTTTAGTGTACAAATGACTTTTCATTAGTTGACCGAAATTCATCTGTCAACCAATTGATCTTGAGGAATGTTTTGAGCCATTACATTAGGTCAAAATGAATTATTTGAAACCTTGATATCATAACTTAAACCAATCAATCCTTTGCTAGGTCAAAAATAAGAAATTGCACCTTCTCAATCAAAACCCTAATTTTGACCATTTTGCCCTTTTAATGATCTGATCAAATTTCTTGTGGAATTGTAGTCAAAACTTGATAAAATTACATATATGAGTTCATGATGTTGATATGGATAAAAAATTATGAATTTTGACTATAAATTAACCACAATTGACTTTTTCCCCAATACAACTGATTTTAGGTCAACTGATCAATTGACTGAGCAAAAATGTGATCCAAGACTTGAAATTTGACATGAGAAAACTTGAGAGTCCAAAATGATCCATGAAAGTCATATGGGGCATTAAAATTCCAATTGTCCTTGTGCAAACCCAAACCCTAATTTTCAGTCATTAGTGCTTGAGGTGTCTTGAGCTGATCAAACCTTGTGCAATCTTGACTCAAAGGAGATCTTGTAAGAGATTACTTGAGAAATGAGAGGGAAAATTTTGGGGTACAACATCTGCCCCTTTTCAATCTTCTTAAACCTGAAGAGTTAGATTGGCAGATCCGCCATTCGTGACTTGAAGGTGGAAGATGATTGAACACTAGAGTGCCCAGAAATTTGCACTCGAAGATGTATTGGGAATGGGCTTATAGATTCCATTTGGAGGGATGTTGGTAAACACTGGAATAAGTATCATCATAAATCTTTGGTCGACTAAAGCTTGATTTCTTACCTGTGGGAAAGAAAGGGCTAGTTAAATGTAGATGTATGCATGATGTTCATAAGATATGGTATTATGCTAAATGCATTTTGTATGTATATGCTATGATGTATGAATGTGGGATGCATGTTTTTATGGGAAAATAAATCCTTGACTACTGCTGAGGATTTTTGGGAACCTGAATCCTAGATTGCTGTTGGGGATGAAGAGTATACATATCTTTAAACTTTGTTGAAAGGATGCTTCTGCTGGGGAATATCTCTTGAATGCTAGTTGTTATCTGGTCGGGTCCAGGCTTCACAACTTGTTGAGGATGAGGAAGTCAAATGCTATCTGGTCGTTTCCAGGCTTCACGGTAACTTACTGGGGATTAGAGGTTGTGAAGTTAGGTTGTTATCTGGTTGGATTCCCAACTTCACAATAACCTGCTGGGGATAAGGAAGTTAACTGTTATCTGGTCGGATTCCAGGATTTGCAGTAACTTTCTAGAAAGGATGAAGTTGAACTGATATCTGGTTGGGTCCAGGCTTCATAGTAACTTGAAGTGGTAACTACTATCTGGTCGGGTCCAAGCTTCATAGTTTTTTAAAAGTTATACTATTATCTGGTCGGGTCCAGGCTTCATAGTGATTGTAGCTAGTTGTTATCTGGTCGGACTCTAGACTTCATAATAACTTTCTTGAAAAGATGAAATTGAAAACTGATATCTAGTCGGATCCAGGCTTCACAAATTTTGAGGTGGATGGAATTAATTGTTATCTGGTCAGGTCCAGGCTTCACAATAAACTTGTCTGAAGAGATAGAGTTGAACTGATATCTAGTAGGATCCAGGCTTTACAGTAACTTGCTTGGAACTTAGTTGTTATCTGGTCGGATTCCAGGTTTCACAACAAACTTCTGAGGGGAATTGTTATCTGGTCGGATCCAGGCTTCACAATAACTTTCTTGAAAAGATGAAGTTGAAAACTGATATCTAGTCGGATCCAGGCTTAATAGTAACTTGCTAGAGTAGAGTCAAACTCTACTGGGGAAAATAAGTTAAACCCTGGTTTGGTTGAGTCCAGGTTCTTCTATATCTTGAAGAGTTAAACTATTATCCGGTCGGGTCCAGGTTCTACAGTGACTTGAGAAGTTGACTATTATCTTGTCGGGTCCAGGCTTCATAGCAGCTTGAAAATTATACTGTCATCTGGTCGGGTCTAGGCTTCATAGTATATTTTGGAGATAATAAAGGTTTTGTTGATGACTTTACTGGGGATTAGGGGTTATGTCCCTATGATTTGTAATAGTTTAAAAGGAAAAATCAAGCTGGAGAGTGTAGACTAAGTCGGGGAGGATAAACTCAGCCGGAGAGGACAGACTCAGCTTGGGGAGGATAGACTCAGTCGGGGAGGATAAACTTAACTAGAGAGGACAAACTCAGCTTGGGGAGGATAGACTCAGTTGGGGATAATAGCCTCAGTTGGGGATAATAGCCTCAACTGGGGAAGAGAGACTATGCCGGGGGAATTTGCTGATTGTTGTATGTTGGGGAAATAAACCCTGTTGATAAATACTTGATGAACTATTGATGAGGTGAGTTCTTTGAGGAAGAGATCCACAAGGCTTATACTTGTAGGATCAACTTAGCTGGGGAGAGAGCTTCCAAGAGATTGAGACTCTGGTTGGAGATTAGCCCGTGCAAAGAAACTTTGTGGGTAACTTTGTTGAGAAATGGTTTATTGTAACCGTCTTGTGGGGATAATGCTAATGAAATAACTCTGTGGGGATATTCCATATACATTAAAGATATGGTTGTTGCTGCTTAGCAGGACACATGTGCCAAATGGTTTTAATTATGTTCATATGCATATGTTCGTTCAATTTTAGTCATTGGACAATTTTTCATTCAAAACAAAAACAAAAAGTTTGCACTTCAAAGTATATTTGTATTGATATTTTGCCCATGAATAGGCGCTTTTGTACAAAGAGACGGAGATCCTAGTAAGAGGAAATCATCGGAAGGAAAACAAAATTGAAAACAAAAATAATATCCATGTGAAATGATGTCATTGCATTCCAACTCTACTATTGCCCCCAATGTCTTCGAGTGCCCCTTGTCGTTGACAGAAGTTGATTGGATTGATCTTGGACCGTTTGAACTCGGAACTTGGTAATAAAGTTGACTGTGGTGATTCCACGGGACATATTCATACGCTTTCAATCCTTAACTTTTGCCTGGACCGCCCTTTCGGGTTTTCAGCCCACCAGGATACCCATTTTTGCCCAAGTTGCCCTTTCGGGTTTTCAACTTGCTGGGTGTACAATATTTTGCATATATCCATAATTTTTGCCCAAATGTTTTGGTTTTCTAGGATGCCCTTATTTTGCCTAGGTGTGTCAACCTAGCGGGTCTCTTATGCATAGTATTTTTTAACTATGTTCACGCTTATAGGATGTGAGAAGTCTTCACCATCCATGGTAGTCAGCATCATGGCACCGCCAGAGAACACTCTCTTGACAACAAATGGCCCTTCATAGGCGGGAGTCCATTTTCCCCTGGGGTCTCCTTGTGGAAGAATGATGCACTTTATCACCAAGTCACCAGCTTGATATACTCAAGGCTTGATCTTTTTGTTGAAAGCCTTGATCATACGTTTTTGGTATGTCTGACCATGATAAACAAAAACCAGTCGCTTCTCATTGATCAAGTTAAACTGATCCAACCTTGTCTGAATCCACTCGTCTTCGCCTAGGCATGCTTCATTCATAATCCTTAGTGAGGGAATCTGAACTTCCACCGGCAGAACAACTTCTATGCCATAGACTAAGGAAAACGGAGTTGCCCTAGTTGATGTTCTAGCTGAAGTGCAGTATCTGTAAAGAGCAAACGGTAACATCTCATGCCAATCCTTGTATGTTACTACCATCTTCTGTACAATCTTCTTAATGTTTTTGTTGGTTGCTTCGATTGTGCCATTCATTTTAGGTCTATAAGGAGAAGAATTGTGATGCTTGATTTTGAACTGAGTGCAAAGTTTGGTAATCATAGCATTATTGAGGTTAGTCCCATTGTCGGTGATGATACTTTCGGGGATACCGTAGCGGTAGATAAGGTTATGTTTGATGAATCTGGATACCACATTCTTGGTGACTGAGGCAAACGAGGCGACTTCGACCCATTTGGTGAAATAATCAATAGCGACCAAAATGAAGCAGTGTCCATTAGAAGCAGTGGGCTTGATCTCTCCAATCATTTCAATGCCCCACATTGCAAATGGCCACTGAGAGGTCATGACGTTCAGAGGGATAGGAGGCACATGGATCTTGTCAGCATAGATTTTGCATTTGTGACAAGTTCTTGAATGTTGATGGTAATCAGTCTCCATTGTTGACCAATAGTAACCAGCTCTCAGGATCTTCTTGTCCATCGTATGTCCACTTGAGTGAGTCCCAAAGAGACCATCGTGCATGTCTTCCATAATTTCCTCTGCCTCCTTCTTGTCCACACATCGGAGTAGAGTAGAGTCATGGTTGTGCTTGTACAATATTCTGTTACTTAGGAAGAATTTAGCTGAAAATCTTCGTAAGAACTTTCTGTCATTGATGGATGCTCCCTCGGGATAATCTTGTGCTTCAAGATATCTCATCACCTTATGGTACCATGGCTTTTCTATGTCAGTGTCAAGCTCACTGCAGTGCGCAGGTTCGTCGAATCTCTCAATTGTAATCATAGGAACTTCGTTGTCCCATCTGACCTTGAACATTGAAGACATGGTTGCCAAGGCATCAGCTAGCTGATTTTCTTCTCTATGGAAGTATTCAAAGGTGATTTCTTCGAAGTAGGGAATCAAAGATAGCATAAGCTCCTTGTATGGGATGATATTAAGGTGTTTAGTATCTCAATCTCCTTTTACTTGGCTAATCACTAGAGAGAAATCCCAAAACAAGTTCAAATGCTTGATCCTTAAGTCAATGGCAGCTTTCAGACCCAAAATGCATGCTTCGTACTCAGACATATTGTTCGTGCAATCGAAGCATAATCTGGAAGTGAAAGGAGTGTGGAAACCTTCAGGGGATATGATCACAGCACCAATTCCGTTACCCAAAGCGTTGGAAGCCCCATTGTGATACGGTGGGAGAACTGACTTGGGTTTTGCGTTTGTATTCGCACTTGTTCGGTTTAGCAAGAGTCGCCACCGACTTTTTATTTTATCCTAAAGGAAAGGTTAAAAAAGCACATGAAAAACCTTTGAGATGTTTTCGTGGGTTCGGGGGTAGATTATGAAAAGGGAAGGTATTAGCACCCTTTTCATCCATGGTTATCCATGGGCTCTTAGTTACTTGTTTTAGATCACTTGCTTTGATTTTCAATTGCTTGAAATGGTGGTGTGTGTGTGTGTGTGTTTGAAAATGCTTTGAAAAATATGCCTTGTCTAGGCAACCGTTGTAACAATTCTTTACTCGAATGTTTTACAAAGGTGTTTGTCTTTTCGAAAAGATGTTTCAATGTTTTTGAAAGTTGTTTTGAAATTGTGTTGTGGAGTGTGTTTTGAAAGTAGGCAAGTGTGTTTTGCAAGTTTGATCAAGTAACTAAGTGTTGTCTACCCCTAAATTTACTCAAATATTTTTCTCATGTTTTAACCCTTTTAATAGTATTGTTCCACCATTGTATTTGGTGGACAATCTTGTGTTAGGATGTTAACGGGACGGGCGCGGGTCATCGTTTAGACCATGAATGCAATAGTGCCAAGTGTCTTTGGCAATTTTTCCTTTAAGGGACTTGATCATTTTTTAGGCAACTTCGAAAGCGTCATCGAGGGACTCTGATCATTTGAATTGTTTTTGTTTTGCCAAAGAAACTCAACATGCAAGCATGGCCCATTTTGGAAGGCGACGAGTGGGATTACCCTAAGGGTGCAAGTGTGAATGGTGTATTGATTATCATGCATTTGTCTTTGTATTAGGTTATCTAGCGGTTGATTTTGAATCTTTGCATACAAACCCTAATTACTATACAGTATATAGAAAGCGATAAATTGCGGGAATTTAAAGTCTAAGCTATTACAAATAAGTATCCGGGAATGCGAGTACAAATATTTACAAATGGGGATGAGTCTTATCAGGATAGTAGTGTCCGAATAGTATTTACAACCAAATCGAATCAATCGCATTCTCAAAGTAAAATGTAGCAATGTATAAGAATAAAAGCAATGTATCAAAAGTATTTGTGAAAATGTATGTGATTATTTACACATGATAAAAAATGTTAACCTAATATATTATTAAGTATTTTATTTATCTTTGGATTTTTGTTGATTATGTACAAACAAAAGATTTAATAAAGGAAAAGAAAATGCTTAATAAATTCTATTTTTATGTATTAATGTTTTTATGTACAAGGGTTTTAAAGAAAAGAAAAGAAAATTGTTTAAATTTAAGAAAATTAATGTTTATATATTTTTTTAAAATGTAATAAAATAAAAAGAAACAATTAAGAATATTTTGTATATAAAAAAATGTGTTATTTTATTTAACAAAAATATTATTTTAGGTTATGTATAAAAAATGGCAAAGTAAAAAAAAAGGGTGATTTGTAGAAAATGAAAAAAAAAGTTTGAATGGGCCTTAGGAAGGCATTTGGCCCAAACAAAACAAACAACAAATAAGAAAAAAAGGGGGGACGCGCCAGATTTCATATGGGCTTGGGCGTTCGGATGGGGCAAGGCCCAGAACACGAGTGTGGCCATTTGTTTTAGGGTTTCATTTGTTGTTTTCAGAGTAGGGATACAGAGTTATAGAGGCGCCGCTTCCACCTTTCTTCGTCCTCTTCACTTTCTCAAACGAAGGTCCATGAAGCTCCTCCCTTCGCCTCAGCTGCCAGACGCTACTTCCGTCTCTTTCTCTCCATGGTCGAACAAGACAGTGACGGAAAAAAGAGGTAACGATTCAATCCTAAGCTCTTAGGGTTTTCGAACTTTCTCTTGCATGTTTTACCTTTTCACGTTCTGACCTTTTATGTGTTGTTTGGTGTTCGTGTGAGGTGTGGGAAAGAAAAGGAAAAGGAATTTATACCTTGAGGGTTTTGGAGAAGGAGGAGTGGACGGTGGTGTCTCCGGTGGCCAAGGCAAGGGGGTATGAAGCTGTGAGCTTTGCTGGAAATCTGGTATTTGTATCTTGCTTTTATGGTTTTATGATGAACACTGAAAACCCTAGCTTGCTCGCTTCTTTTCCTCTTTTTTGCTTGTTTCTGTATGATTATTTGATGATATTCTTGCTTCTGCCAATGATGGTAGCTCTGAGATAGTTTTGCTTCAGTATTGCCTTCTTCTGAGTTTCTTGGTATTGATTCTGAGTTGCCTTATTGGACCCTGTGATGAGCTTAGCTCTGAGGGTTTGGATGTTGTTGCTTCGTGATGAACTTTTTATCAATGATGATGTTTGAATCTGATATGCCTGTTTGCTATTATTTCACTTCTGAATAGCTTCTCCTCTCTTGGCTTTGTGCTGGCTTCGTTGCTTGATGATGAACTTTCCAGTTCTGAGAGCTTTGTTTGGATATGTTTGCTCAATGATGATGAAATTGAAACTGAGATTGCTTAGTTGCTATTGACTTTTTTTTCTTCCTTCTTATCAATGATGATAGCTCTGAGATAGTTTCAGTATTGCTTTTCCTCTCTTTGGCATTTGAGAGCTTTGTTGGTTATTTTGGTTTTGATTTGTGGGGTTTTTTTCTGGCTTGAAGACAGTTTGACAGGTTATGTTGTGATATGCTGGTTTGAAAGCTTAAGGTTTATGCTTAGCAAGGCTTAAGGGTTTGAACAGGTTTACAGGCAAGAGGCAAGCTTTGGTTGTAGTTTTGCTTCAGGCTTGTGTTATTGCTTGCTATTTACTGAGTTTTTCTGGTTTTTGCTTGAAGCAGGTTTAAGGTTTAGGCTTAACAGGTTTGTATGGAGGCAGGTTGTTTGCTTGATTAGCTTGAGGCAAGCTTTTTGTTTGTGTTCTATAACAGTTTATAGTTTTAAGCTTTTGGTTTGAGATTACAGGTTGAGAGCTTGTGTGTATTCTGCCTCCTCTTTTGTTCTGATATTTCTTTGTTATATCCTTGTCCTTAAGCCTGCTGTACTATAAGCCTCTTCTCTCTCTCCTTCTCTCTCTATCAGAAAAAGCATTGTTTATTGCTTACTGTACTATTCTGAAAAAGTGTGGCCTGGAAAGTGATGTAAATTGAATATGTTTCTTGCATTGTGGTTTTGCTCTGCATATCTCTCATCTTCATTTCCAAATTTTCTGCCTTTTGTGTACTTGTTGACAGCTTTTGGCTTTTGATATCTTTCTATATCTTCTTTGGACAGCTTTTCACAGTTTAGTTGACATTGGACTTGGTTAGGCATTTTTCAGTTTGCAATTTGTGACTTAGTTTGGAATTTTGAACTATGCAGCTTTGTACTTGGCATATTCAGTAGCTTTGTGCATTTTGACATTTTTATTGACACTTTGCAAATTTGAAACTATGCAGCCTTGTACATTTAATTAATTCCAATGCTTGTAAACACTTTCTATCCCTCTTTGTGAACCAAGAGTTTTCTTGTGATTTGCAGAGAGGGCGAACGACTGATTCCGGCCAATCACTTTTAATGATGAGTCTTAAATTAACTGTCTACTTTTTTAATTCATCTGTGTTGACTTCTCTTCTTTTTTTTGTTTTTGCAGATGAAAATCAATTGAGCAATGGGGAGCATCAGTAGAAGATGAAGACTTAGGAAAATTAGGATGCAATTTTATTTTACTTTTAATCATTGTAATAAATATTATTATAAATACTTGTAAATAATTACTGTATTTAAATAACACTTGTACAAATAATTAAAAATAAATAAAAGTCTTTTTATTGTCAGATATCTCTTTTATTTCAACTGTCTATTTAATTATTTAAGCTTTCTTGAATTAAAATAACTGGGAGTAGATCCAATTATTCTAACTTAGATAAAATAAATAATTAACAAACACTGTAGTCTTGCAATCAATAATAAACCCGGCGTCCCAATTAAACATAAGCAATGCTCAGTTAATCAAACAAACGTCCACATGTCTTTTCTTTTACTGATTATACCAAACACTGCAAGTTCTCAATTCAAATGCCTCAGCTCATATCCCAGAGTAAATTGAAAAGAACTATAGAATTAATTCTTTCTGAGAATGCGCGCACAAACCCTAGTTCTTGATTTATTGTCAAAGAAGCACCTGCCTGATCAAACCCTGAGCCAAACTCAACCAAACCCTAATAATCTGCTTGAACTGTTTCAGAGTCCATGAAAACCCTAATTTGGATAGACTGATAAGAAAAAGTCTGTTTGACTGATTCTTACGCCAATCTAAAAAGTCAGGGAAAACCCGAAGCTGTGATTTCTTGTGGAAAAATAGGAGGGAAAATTTTGGGGTACAACAGTTGCCCCTGTTCAATCTTCTTGAACCTGAAGAGTTAGATTGGCAAGTTTGCCTTTCGCGACTCGAGGGTAAAAGGAGATTAGACACTAGAGTGCCCAAAAAATTTGCACTCGTCAAAGCGTAGTTGATGAAATGGGCTTAAAGATGCCATTTGGAGATGGGCTTAAAGATGCCATCTGGAGATGTGACATAATCTTGTCTGGGGATGGGCTTAGAGATGCCATCTGGAATGTATGTTGAACTGTATGTCGTTGGTGAGTGGGTGAGTATCAGATAGGTATCCATGTTTTGGAACATCTCTGAACTGGGGGTCTGAATAAGCAATAGATTGACATTCGTATCTGGAAGCTTCCGTAAACTGTTTTCAAAAGTTGCATCTGAACAAGCGATAGATTAACATCCGTGTTTGGAGAATCCATAAACTGTTTTTAGAAGTTGAAGAATCTGAACAAGCGATAGGTTAACATCCGTGTCTGGAGAACCCGTAAACTGTTTTCAGAAGTCTTGAAGTTGAATAAGCAATAGAGCAGCATCCATGTTGGGAAGCATCCGTAAACTGTTTTCAGAAGTTGAAGAATCTGAACAAGCGATGGGTTAACATCCGTGTCTGGAGAACCCGTAAACTGTTTTCAGAAGTCTTGAAGTTGAATAAGCAATAGAGCAGCATCCATGTTGGGAAGCGTCCGTAAACTGTTTTCAATAGTTGCATCTGAACAAGCGATAGATTAACATCCGTGTTTGGAGAATCCGTAAACTGTTTTCAGAAGTTGAAGAATCTGAACAAGCGATAGGTTAACATCCGTGTCTGGAGAACCCGTAAATTGTTTTCAGAAGTCTTGAAGTTGAATAAGCAATAGAGCAGCATCCATGTTGGGAAGCGTCTGTAAACTGTTTTCAAAAGTTGAAGAATCTGAACAAGCGATAGGTTAACATCCGTGTCTGGAGAACCCGTAAACTGTTTTCAGAAGTCTTGAAATTGAATAAGCAATAGAGTAGCATCCATGTTGGGAAGCGTCCGTAAACTGTTTTCAAAAGTTGCATCTGAACAAGCGATAGATTAACATCCGTGTTTGGAGAATTTGTAAACTGTTTTCAGAAGTTGAAGAATCTGAACAAGCGATAGGTTAACATCCGTGTCTGGAGAACCCGTAAACTGTTTTCAGAAGTCTTGAAGTTGAATAAGCAATAGAGAAGCATCCATGTTGGGAAGCGTCCGTAGACTGTTTTCAAAAGTTGAAGAATCTGAACAAGCGATAGGTTAACATCCGTGTCTGGAGAACCCGTAAACTGTTTTCAGAAGTCTTGAAGTTGAATAAGCAATAGAGCAGCATCCATGTTGGGAAGCGTCCGTAAACTGTTTTCAAAAGTTGCATCTGAACAAGCGATAGATTAACATCCGTGTTTGGAGAATCCGTAAACTGTTTTCAGAAGTTGAAGAATTTGAACAAGCGATAGGTTAACATCCGTGTCTGGAGAACCCGTAAACTATTTTCAGAAGTCTTGAAGTTGAATAAGCAATAGAGCAGCATCCATGTTGGGAAGCGTCTGTAAACTGTTTTCAAAAGTTGCATCTGAACAAGCGATAGATTAACATCCGTGTTTGGAGAATCCGTAAACTGTTTTCAGAAGTCTTGAAGTTGAAAAGGAACCGGTGTAGGGTTTCCTGATGATGAGTCCGTGTAAAACTGCATCTGAATGAATCTGGAATAAGTATCAAAATGTCGCCATGTCTGGGTCACATCTGAACTATTTCTAGAAAGAATCTCGGAAGATGAAGATCTTTGTCTGTTGACTGATCTTTCCTGAAAAGGTAAAGAGTTAGTTGTATGCAATGTCATGATGCATGATGCAATGTATGTTATATCAATGTTTATGATATGAATGTGATGAATGCGCATGTAAGCTGATGAGCTGTCTTGCTGAGGATAGATGAATCCTGGATGGCTGGAGATAAAAGAATCTTGATTGCTGCCAGGGAAAGTAATTCCTTGACTGCTTCAGGGGATTGAAAATCCTTTGATCGTTGAAAATGAGAAGTCTTGGGACCGCTGTTGGGGGATCAGGAGCTTGGACTGTATGCCAATCTACTGGGGGATTCCTGTCTTAGGGAGATCTTCACTGGGGAATATCTAAATATCCTGTGAGGAACTGAGAATGAGAGTCTTCATTCTGCTTGGGGATCGATAGTTGGGAGTCTTAGCTCCGCTGGGGATTGCAAGAATCTTTTGATTGCTGTAGGTATTGATCTGGGATAAATATCGATATGTCGCCAAATCTGGGTCACATCTGAACTATCTCTAGAAGCAAATCTGGAATAAGTTTCGGAATTTCGTCAAATCTGGGTCACATCTGAACTATCTCTAGAAGGAACACTGGGAAGGTGTTGATCCTGATTTTGTTAAGGGTCAGAAATTGGGAGTATACCAATCTTCTGAGGTGATGAGAAACTTCATTCTGTTAACGGTCAGAAACTGGGAGTATACCAATCTTCTGAGGTTTTAAGGATGAGAGTTTTCACTCTTGAGTGTCAGAAATTGGGAGTATACCAATCTTCTGAGATGATGAGAATCTTCATGCTGTTAACGGTCAGAAACTGGGAGTATACCAATCTTCTGAGGTTTTAAGGATGAGAGTCTTCATTCTTGAGGGTTAACTGTTATCTGGTTGTAATCCAGGCTTCACAGAAATTGCTAAGCTGTTATCCGGTCACATCCGGGCTTCACGGCTTGTGTTAAAGACATACCACTATCTGGTCGACTCTAGGTTTCGTAGTATTCTTGATTGCTGTCTGGTCGTAATCCAGGCTTCACAGAAACTTGTATTGTCATTTGGTCGTACTCCAGGCTTCACAATAACTAGTTGGGGATTAAACTATTATCCGGTCGAATCCGGGCTTCATAGCTTGCTCTTAGGAGGTACCACTATCTGGTCGTAATCCAGGCTTCGCGGTAGTCTGATACTGTGAATGAGTGACAGAATGGCTACCGTGTCTGAAGCGTATCTGAAACTGTATCTTGGAGTTGAGATCGGTATGAGTAGCAGAATGACTTCCGTGTCTGGAGTGTATCTGAAACTGTAACTAGGATCTGAATGAGTGACAGAATGGCTACCGTGTTTGGAGCGTATCTGAAACTGTATCTTGGAGTTGAGATCTGTATGAGTAGCATAATGACTTCCGTGTTTGGAGTGTATCTGAAACTGTAACTAGGATCTGAATGAGTGACAGAATGGCTACCGTGTCTGAAGCGTATCTGAAACTATATCTTGGAGTTAAGATATGTATGAGTAGCAGAATGACTTCCTTGTTTGGAGTGTATCTGAAACTGTAACTAGGATCTGAATGAGTGACAGAATGGCTACCGTGTCTGGAGCGTATCTGAAACTGTATCTTGGAGTTGAGATCTATATGAGTAGCAGAATGACTTCCGTGTTTGGAGTGTATCTGAAACTGTAATTAGGATCAAAATGAGTGACAAAAATGGCTACCGTGTTTGGAGTGTATCTGAAACTGTATCTTGGAGTTGAGATCTGTATGATTAGCAGAATGACTTCTGTGTTTGGAGTGTATCTGAAACTGTAACTAGGATCTGAATGAGTGACAGAATGGCTACCGTGTCTGGAGCGTATCTGAAATTGTATCTTCCAACAGGTGATGAAGGAATTGTTGAACACTTTTCACATTCGAATGCCCCAAGTGATGATGAAGGAGACCTGCCCCAAGTTCACTGAACCTTTGAGAGATTTGTTGAAATCTTGACTGGACTGCCCCAGGTTAACTGAACTTTGAAAGATCTATTGAAAACTTGACTGGACTGCCCCAGGTTAACTAAACTTTGAAAGATCTGTTGAAACCTTGACCGGACTGCCCCAGGTGTTCCGGATAGTGACATGTCATGCCCCCTTGTTGATAGGAGATTTGTCAATGGAAGTGTCATCCTTTTTGAAGTGATTTTACTCACTGAGAGAGTTTTCGTTCCTCCGAACATTCGCTGTAGGAATTTCTTTGCTGTCAAACAAATAAACATGTGCAAACAACGATATTCAAATAATGCAAAGTTTATGCTTGTCTCGAAGTTTTGAAAAATGCGTTTTTTAGCAGAAAACTTTTTGTAAGACAAATTCAACACAAGATTTAGGGCAAAGCCTTACAGGAGTCAGGATACCTTTTGTAACAGTATGCTTTCGAACTAACCCATGCTTCAATTAGGACTTTTGAAGGGTTGTAACGTGGCTTGGTTCACGGTTTAAGAAACAAAGGATAAAGGCTCAAAGTATATTTGTACCTACCCGTTCTTCGTGATGTCCTTCAATCCTAAACTCAGTTAATTGTGCGTCGAACTCTATTTGAAATTGGAACGACTTTTGAGTGATGGTTCACACCAATTGAATTTATTGAGAAGGCAGTCATCATTTTTTGCAACATTTTTCATGTTGTTGAGGATTTGTAATGACCTATTTCTTTTGATTTGTTATCCCTAACTTTTGCCTGACTGTTCCTGTTTTCGAGATTACAGACAGCGGGATGCCCTAGCTTTCTTAAGCCTCCTTTATAGGTTTTGGCTCAGTGGGCTTTTTTTTTTCTTTTGATAGATAATTACTGCCTATGAGACAATGTACCATCACTGTCTTTTGATTCCAAAGGAATGTCTTTTGATGTTTGTTCGTTGTATTACGAACTGAGAGTTTGCGACTTCAATGCGCATCTTTTTTTTGAATTAACTGAGATACTACCCTGCCCCAGGTATATATCAATGGTTTTAATTTGTTTAGAACAGAAAACTCCTACTTCTTTGGCTCGAAGGGGTTGACTAGGGATTATCTTCCTTATAACTCCAGTGTTTGGGAATTGAAAGAAATGCATGTACATCATCAGCATGGTCTGTTCAAAAGCATACTGTGTGAGATTATGGTATTGTTTTGTCATCCTCCCTCTAAAGGCTTGCAGCTTTTTATCAAGAGTTAAATATCATAAAGAAAACATAAGAGTAGTGAAAACGAATGGATGAATTCAAGACAAACATATGCAATGCATTAATGAAACAGAGTTTGACATTAATAGATAATTATTTGAATAACAAAAGAAATTACAAATTTGAAAATTCAAATGGAACAAAAGTCTCTCAGTTCGAGCTTTGTCACTTCAAGTGGAGAAACCCTTAACGAAAGATTTTCATCTCGCCATTTGGCATGAATCTCAGCACCCCAATGTCAATCAGATCTTGAATCTTGTTCTTCAAGGCCCAACAGTCGTCGGTGTCATGTCCCGGGCTATAGGAGTGGTATACACAAAATGCATCGGGATGATAGTTAGGAGCGGAGGTATTGGGCTTCCGAATAGGATCCCTTAAAGCAGTCAGATTGACCTCCAACAAGCGCTCCAGTATTAGAGACGATGGTATGTCAGTCTCAGTGAACTGTCTTCCCGACGTATTTTGCTTACGCCGATTACCCCGTTGACGCTGGCGAGGTTGTTGATGGGCTTGTGACCCTGAAGCAAGTAAATAAGCCTTTCCCTTGTCTTCTTGTCTGGAAGGGGGTTGAGTGGTGACTTGCTCTTCAACCTCAGATGTTTGTCCCACTTGGTTGTCCCGAAGCAGTTGGTTGACGAGAACTCTGAGCTCTTCTTGTCTTTGAGCCAAGTCCTGGATGAGAGCCATCTGGCCCACTAGTTTCCCCATCATTTGGATCCTCATTGTTGTCAGCTCAGACTGAAGCTCTTCCAACTGATCACTCCTGGCATTGCTTGAATTCCCCTGGACCATGCCCCTTGTGAGGAGAGATTTCACTTCTTCTTGCCCCAAGGACAGGTTCAAGAACATTTCCTGAAGCTGAGCATTTTGATCCTGGATATCCTTGACAGTCCTCTCTAGAGCCATCTCTTACTGAAATAAACAGTAGGAGAATAAGGGAACCTGAAAAGGAAAAACTGTCATGATGCAATGCATGATATGCGGATGCATGTTTTCAAGGATCTCTTGGGGTAAACACAAGAGAATGTTATAGGTTGAACTTCGATCTTTGATTGGAGAACTTTGCACCGGTGGATGTCTTTCCACGAGAATCAAGCTCACCGTGTCAAGTGGGTCATAGCCCCTGATTCAAGTTGTTGCACTTGATCTTTGATGGCATTTGTTTAGAGGAGAAACCTCTTGCCCCTTGGTAGACGTCTGGTTCAACGTGACCCTGCATCAAAAGACCCCCGAGATCCTTGAAATGGTTACTGTAAATGCTATGGTATGATGTCATGATGTTATGTACATGTATGCAAGTAAGTGAGTGTATATACAGGTAATCATATTCACACAAAGAAAACAAGTCCTTAGGTTTAGGCTTGCATGGGGGTTGTAGGTAAGTACCCTCTTGAAGTTAGTTGGCTCATCCTGTCCTAACATAGAAACCCGGTTCTAAGGAGCTCAATATCATTGGATTATTTTTTGTGTTCATTGTTTTGGTTTAGCCACTTAACTGGCGACCAAAATATTCCAAGAAAACAACCCTCAATGAGTGTAGTATCGAGTATCTACCAACTTTGGACTGCACCAAAGTCGGTCATCTCACTACCCCTAAAAAGGCTAAGATGGTCAAGTAAGGTTCTAAGAGTTCGTTAGTGCTTCATGACATTACTTAGCGGCCCCGTAATCTCCTTGATTGGACTCAAGGGTTACCGGTACTCACAAATATGTCACACTAACATAGCTTACTGCTTCAACCATGTCGGTATATCCCGCACAGTTCCCTCACAGTTTTATTGCTATTTACCTAAAAAGGTGCCCCCAAATCCGGGTGTAGGATTTACAACAAACCCAAACAAGGACCCAAAAAGTAAAGCAATCAAGGCAATCAAAGCAAGTATGTAAAGGTGATCTAAAACCCTAAGGTAACCCCACTTTTAAAAGAATCCCCAGCAGAGTCGCCAGTTCTTTGATACGGTGGGAGAACTGACTTGGGTTTTGCGTTTGTATTCGCACTTGTTCGGTTTAGCAAGAGTCACCACTGACTTTTTATTTTATCCTAAAGGAAAGGTTAAAAAAGCAC
Organism: Vicia faba; assembly: GCA_948472305.1. Lineage (NCBI taxonomy): Eukaryota > Viridiplantae > Streptophyta > Magnoliopsida > Fabales > Fabaceae > Vicia > Vicia faba. The sequence continues at coordinate 177,915,707 of OX451741.1, read as the reverse complement.
AGGAAAAACCTTTGAGATGTTTTCGTGGGTTCGGGGGGTAGATTATGAAAAGGGAAGGTATTAGCACCCTTTTCATCCATGGTTATCCATGGGCTCTTAGTTACTTATTTTAGATCACTTGCTTTGATTTTCAATTGCTTGAAATGGTGGTGTGTGTGTGTGTGTTTGAAAATGCTTTGAAAAAGATGCCTTGTCTAGGAAACCGTTGTAACAATTCTTTACTCGAATGTTTTGCAAAGGTGTTTGTCTTTTCGAAAAGATGTTTCAATGTTTTTTAAAGTTGTTTTCAAATTGTGTTGTGGAGTGTGTTTTGAAAGTAGGCAAGTGTGTTTTGCAAGTTTGATCAAGTAACTAAGAGTTGTCTACCCCTAAATTTACTCAAAGATTTTTCTCATGTTTTAACCCTTTTAACAGTATTGTTCCACCATTGTATTTGGTGGACAATCTTGTGTTAGGATGTTAACAGGACGGGCGCGGGTCATCGTTTATACCATGATGCAATAGTGCCAAGTGTCTTTGGCAATTTTTCCTTTAAGGGACTTGATCATTTTTTAGGCAACTTCGAAAGCGTCATCGAGGGACTATGATCATTTGAATTGTTTTTGTTTTGCCAAAGAAACTCAACATGCAAGCATGGCCCATTTTGGAAGGCGACGAGTAGGATTACCCTAGGGGTGCAAGTGTGAATGGTGTATTGATTATCATGCATTTGTCTTTGTATTAGGTTATCTAGCGGTTGATTTTGAATCTTTGCATACAAACCCTAATTACTATACAGTATATAGAAAGCGATAAATTGCAGGAATTTAAAGTCTAAGCTATTACAAATAAGTATCCGGGAATGGGGGTACAAATATTTACAAATGGGGATGAGTCTTATCAGGATAGTAGTGTCCGAATAATATTTACAACCAAATCGAATCAATCGCATTCTCAAAGTAAAATGTAGCAATGTATAAGAATAAAAGCAATGTATCAAAAGTATTTGTGAAAATGTATGTGATTATTTACACATGATAAAAAATGTTAACCTAATATATTATTAAGTATTTTATTTATCTTTGGATTTTTGTTGATTATGTACAAACAAAAGATTTAATAAAGGAAAAGAAAATGCTTAAGAAATTCTATTTTTATGTATTAATGTTTTTATGTACAAGGGTTTTAAAGAAAAGAAAAGAAAACTGTTTAAATTTAAGAAAATTAATGTTTATATATATTTTTTTAAATGTAATAAAATAAAAAGAAACAATTAAGAATATTTTGTATATAAAAAAATGTGTTATTTTATTTAACAAAAATATTATTTTAGGTTATGTATAAAAAATGGCAAAGTAAAAAAAAGGTGATTTGTAGAAAATGAAAAAAAAAAGTTTGAATGGGCCTTAGGAAGGCATTTGGCCCAAACAAAACAAACAACAAATAATAAAAAAATGGGGGACACGCCAGATTTCATATGGGCTTGGGCGTTCGGATGGGGCAAGGCCCAGAACACGAGTTTGGCCATTTGTTTTAGGGTTTCATTTGTTGTTTTCAGAGTAAGGATACAGAGTTACAGAGGCGCCGCTTCCACCTTTCTTCGTCCTCTTCACTTTCTCAAACGAAGGTCCATGAAGCTCCTCCCTTCGCCTCAGCTTCCAGACGCTACTTCCGTCTCCTTCTCTCCATGGTTGAACAAGACAGTGACGGAAAAAAGAGGTAACGATTCAATCCTAAGCTCTTAGGGTTTTCGAACTTTCTCTTGCATGTTTTACCTTTTCACGTTCTGACCTTTTATGTGTTATTTGGTGTTCGTGTGAGGTGTGGAAAAGAAAAGGAAAAGGAATTTATACCTTTAGGGTTTTGGAGAAGGAGGAGTGGACGGCGGTGTCTCCGGTGGCCAAGGCAAGGGGGTATGAAGTTGTGAGCTTTGCTGGAAATCTGGTATTTGTATCTTGCTTTTATGGTTTTATGATGCACACTGAAAACCCTAGCTTGCTCGCTTCTTTTCCTCTCTTTTGCTTGTTTCTGTATGATTATTTGATGATATTCTTGCTTCTGCCAATGATGGTAGCTCTGAGATAGTTTTGCTTCAGTATTGCCTTCTTCTGAGTTTCTTGGTATTGATTCTGAGTTGCCTTATTGGACCCTGTGATGAGCTTAGCTCTGAGGGTTTGGATGTTGTTGCTTCGTGATGAACTTTTTTATCAATGATGATGTTTGAATTTGAGATGCCTGTTTGCTATTATTTCACTTCTGAATAGCTTCTCCTCTCTTGGCTTTATGCTGGATTCGTTGCTTGATGATGAACTTTCCAGTTCTGAGAGCTTTGTTTGGATATGTTTGCTCAATGATGATGAAATTGAAACTGAGATTGCTTAGTTGCTATTGACTTTTTTCTTCTTCCTTCTTATCAATGATGATAGCTCTGAGATAGTTTCAGTATTGCTTTTCCTCTCTTTGGCATTTGAGAGCTTTGTTGGTTATTTTGGTTTTGATTTGTGGGGGGTTTTTCTGGCTTGAAGACAGTTTGACAGGTTATGTTGTGATATGATGGTTTGAAAGCTTAAGGTTTATGCTTAGCAAGGCTTAAGGGTTTGAACAGGTTTACATGCAGGAGGCAAGCTTTGGTTGCAGTTTTGCTTCAGGCTTGTGTTATTGCTTGCTATTTACTGAGTTTTTCTGGTTTTTGCTTGAAGCATGTTTAAGGTTTAGGCTTAACAGGTTTGTATGGAGGCAGGCTGTTTGCTTTCTTAGCTTGAGGCAAGCTTTTTGTTTGTGTTCTATAACAGTTTATAGTTTTAGGCTTTTGGTTTGAGATTACAGGTTGAGAGCTTGTGTGTATTCTGCCTCCTCTTTTGTTCTGATATTTCTTTTTGTTATATCCTTGTCCTTAAGCCTGCTGTACTGTAAGCCTCTTCTCTCTCTCCTTCTCTCTCTATCAGAAAAAGCATTGTTTATTGCTTACTGTACTATTCTGAAAAAGTGTGGCCTGGAAAGTGATGTAAATTGAATATGTTTCTTGCATTGTGGTTTTGCTCTGCATATCTCTTATCTTCTTTTCCAGATTTTCTGCCTTTTGTGTACTTGTTGACAGCTTTTGGTTTTGATATCTTTCTATATCTTCTTTGGACAACTTTTGACAGTTTAGTTGACATTGGACTTGGTTAGGCATTTTTGAGTTTGCAATTTGTGACTTAGTTTGGAATTTTGAACTATGCAGCTTTGTACTTGGCATATTCAGTAGCTTTGTGCATTTTGACATTTTTATTGACACTTTGCAAATTTGAAACTATGCAGCCTTGTACATTTAATTAATTCCAATGCTTGTAAACACTTTTTATCCCTCTTTGTGAACCAAGAGTTTTCTTGTGATTTGCAGAGAGGGCGAACGACTGATTCCGGCCAATCACTTTTAATGATGAGTCTTAAATTAACTGTCTGCTTTTTTAATTCATCTGTGTTGACTTCTCTTCTTTTTTTTGTTTTTGCAGATGAAAATCAATTGAGCAATGGGGAGCATCAGTAGAAGATGAAGACTTAGGAAAATTAGGATACAATTTTATTTTACTTTTAATCATTGTAATAAATATTATTATAAATACTTGTAAATAATTACTGTATTTAAATAACACTTGTACAAATAATTAAAAATAAATAAAAGTCTTTTTATTGTCAGATATCTCTTTTATTTCAACTGTCTATTTAATTATTTAAGCTTTCTTGAATTAAAATAACTGGGAGTAGATCCAATTATTCTAACTTAGATAAAATAAATAATTAACAAACACTGTAGTCTTGCAATCAATAATAAACCCGGCGTCCCAATTAAACATAAGCAATGCCCAGTTAATCAAACAAACGTCCACATGTCTTTTCTTTTACTGATTATACCAAACACTGCAAGTTCTCAATTCAAATGCCTCAGCTCATATCCCAGAGTAAATTGAAAAGAACTATATAATTAATTCTTTCTGAGAATGCACGCACAAACCCTAGTTCTTGATTTATTGTCAAAGAAGCGCCTGCCTGATCAAACCCTGAGCCAAACTTAACCAAACCCTAATAATCTGCTTGAATTGTTTCAGAGTCCATGAAAACCCTAATTTGGATAGACTGATAAGAAAAAGTCTGTTTGACTGATTCTTACGCCAATCTGAAAAGTCAGGGAAAACCCGAAGCTGTGATTTCTTGTGGAAAAATAGGAGGGTAAATTTTGGGGTACAACACCCATCAAAGACCATAGTCCATCGGGATCCTTGTTCAGGTCCGTCATACGGTCCATGTTTTGTGCAGTCGGTTACTAGCATGATGTTCTCATCAGGGAAGTCGAAGTTCATAGACTGATAATCATCGACAACTTTATGGTCTAAATGATCTGCTAGTACACTTCCTTTGATGGCCTTTTGTGTTGTGTATTGAATGTCGTGCTCAGTCAATATCATCTGCCATCTGGCTATTCATCCAGAAAGAGCGGGTTTCTCGAAGATGTACTTGATTGGGTCCATCTTAGAAATCAACAGAGTGGTATGAGTCAACATATACTGTCTTATCCGGAGAGCAGCCCATGCCAGAGTGCAGCAAGTTTTCTCGAGCAGTGGATATATAGTTTCACAATCGGTAAACTGTTTGCTCAGGTAATAAATAGCATTCTCTTTTCGGCCAGACTCGTCATGTTGGCCCAAAACACACCCCATAGAGTTCTCTAGTACTGTCAAGTACATGATAAAGGGTCTTCCTTCAATTGGAGGCATGAGAATATGAGGTTCTTGCAGATATTCTTTGATTTTATTGAAGGCATCTTGGCATTCATCATTTCATCTGACTACTTGATCTTTCTTCAAGAGTTTGAAGATTGGCTCACAAGTAGCAATCAAGTGAGATATGAAGCGGGCAATGTAATTGAGACGACCCAAGAATCCTCTAACTTCCTTTTCAGAGTGGGGAACTGGCATTTCTTGGATGGCCTTTACCTTGGCAGGATCAACTTCAATGCCTTTATTGCTGACAACAAAACCTAGAAGCTTTCCAGATCATACTTCAAATGTGCACTTGTTAGGATTTAACCTCAACATGTACTTTTTCAACCTCTAGAATAGTTTGTACAGGTGATCGAGATGTTCCTCTTCAGTTTGTGATCTGGAAATCATATCATCCACATATACCTCTATTTCATGATGGATCATATCATGAAACAAAGCTACCATAGCCCTTTGATATGTTTCCCCTGCATTCTTCAATCCGAACGGCATGACTTTGTAACAAAAGGTGCCCCATTGCGTAATGAAAGTAGTCTTCTCCATGTCTTCGGGACCCATCCTTATCTGATTATAGCCGGAGAAACCATCCATGAAAGAGAAGACTTTATGTTGAGCAGTATTATTGACCAAGACATCAATATAAGGTAGAGGGAAGTCATCCTTGGGGCTTGCCCTATTCAGATCCCTATAGTCTACGCTCATGCAAACTTTTCCATCTTTCTTTGGCACTGGAACCACATTTGCAACCCGTTGGGGATAAGATGTCACAGCTAGCAATCCTGCATCAAATTGTTTCATCACTTCAGCTTTTATCTTTTCATACATGTCAGGCCTCGTGCGTTGGACCTTTTATTTGACAGGAGGAAAATCTTATTTTATCGGCAGACAATAAACTACGATATCGATATCCAACCCTAGCATATCTTCATATGACAAAGAAAACACTTCCACATAGTCATGCAACATTTAAACCAACCTGCTTTTGACACTGTCTTCTAGGTTAACGTCGATCTTAACCTCTCTCTTGTCTGTCTCGGTACCCAGATTGATGACTTTAACTGACTCTTCGTGCGGTTGAATAGATTTTTCCTTTTGTAATAGAAGTCTGGCTAGTTCTCCTGGTATTTCACAATATTCCTCACCTTTGTCTTCGGCTTGGTTAATTGGACATTCAAAGTCATAGTCGGCAATAGTAGAGTCATTGGCAATAAGATCTAGAGTAGATGAGGACCTGCAAGAGTGTGCGTGTGCATGTAAGACACGTGGCTATTTTGAAAAATGTATTTGAAGAAAAGAAAGACAACGAACACAAAGATTTGAATGCAAAATAGTCCAATGGTTTGTATTGAATGATCATATGATGACATGAACATAAATAAAACCCTTGACAAATGGACCAAAATGCCCCGGGCCAGGCACATGGCTTAAAAGTCATTGTTAAATATTACAGACAAAATGTTTATGAATTAATAAGAAAGCAAAAAATAAGTGATTACTCCTCAATGAAGGATATGGGCACGAAGTCCTTTGCATGCGAATTCTTCAGCTCCGTTGTAGTAGGATACACCCACTCTTCAAATTCAGCTTCATCATCAGCATCACCTACAGCGTCGACTTCGTTAACATCCTTTCCATGCTTTGGCATAGGTGCAGTGATTATATTCGGAGTTGGTGGAGGATCAAATTCAATATTCTTGTTATCGATCAAGTCCTGAATTTTATTCTTCAGGGCCCAGCATTGGTCAGTCTCATGCCCGGGGCTACTTGAGTGGTAAGCACATTTGGCGTTCGGATTATACTTTGGTGAATAGGTATTTGGATTGGCAGGAGGATCGCGCAATGTCACTAAATTAGCCTTTAGAAAATGTTGTAAGGCTTGAGATAGTGACATGCCTATCCTCGTAAGTTGTCTTCTCGGAGTTTCAAACTGTTGGTGATTAGCAGATGGTCTTTGAGCAGGAGTTAGATTGGAGATTTGGACAACATTAACAGACAAATGATCATTCTTCTTGGTACGGGCCCTTGCCTCGTACACAACATTAATTTCCTTCTTTGCAGCAAAAGGTTTCTTTACAAGATTGGAAGTGGAGGCAGATGCCATGGGAATCTTCTCGCTTTTGATTCCGCTTTAAACTCTCTCACTGGTTAAGATTAGTTCAGTGAAACCGGAAGAAGAACATCCAACCAACAAGTTAAAGAATGGACCAGATAAAATGCCCATAAACATGTAAATGTTCTCCCTATCATTCAAAGGAGGTTGAACCCTACTGGAAAGGTCTCTCCCCTTTTGTGCATATTCTTTAAATCCTTCATTCTTCCCCATTGTCATATCTTGCAACTGAACTCTTGTCGGCGCCAAGTCGGCGTTATACTGGTACTGATGGTAGAAAGAGGTAGCTAAGTCTTCCCAAGTATTAATGCGGGAACCATCCAACTGGTAGAACCATTCTAGTTGTATTCCGGTCAAGCTCTCTTGAAAAAGTGAACCTAGAGTTTCTTATCAGTGGTGTGCGGCTGTATCTTGCGCACATAAGATTTCAGGTGAAGTTTTGGACAAGAAACTACATCGTACTTTGCAAAGATTGGTATTTTAAATTTGTGGGGAATGATAACCCCAGAGATCAAACCTAAATCATCAAAATCTAAACTGGGGACAGCTTGGATCTCGACGACCTTCAATCTGTCTTCTAACTGCTTATACTTGATATCAGCGGGTGGATACTGCTCGTCAAAATAATCATCATCAGACGCTTGATCATTAATACAGTCATCCTGGGTACTCCCAACTTCACCAATATGATTCTCGTCTTCTTCAGATGAGTCTTCCACTATCGGGATTTGACGAACCGACTCTTTGAACCTTCTGCCCATGTTAACCAGGGCTTTCTTCTCGGGTTTCTTCTTAACTGCCAGCAATGCCATCATATCTTGTTGCCCCTTGGCTAGGGCCAGTAGAGTCTCTTAGAATTGAGAGTTTTGTGCCTGAAGATCCTTCACTGTTTTCTCTAGATCCATCTTGTTGAAATAAACAGCAGAAAGATAAGGAAACTTATCATGTGAAAACTTGTCATGTTATGATGCATGGAAGATGTATATGCAAATGATTTCAATGATTTATGAAATTTAAATTTGTATAGACAAAAGAATGAACAAACGTCAATTTTCATTAATTAGTTCAAAATGATTACAAAATGCCTCTTGGGCTTACAAAATAACTCTCTAAGATAAAAAGATTGAACGCATCCTCTTTGGCGTGAGATAGGCATTCACACTTTACTCTTCATGTAGTTGCTTTGTAAGCTCCAAGACCCTCTTATCACTAGCATTGAATTGAGCTTCGAAAGTATCTCGTTCTTCCTTCAGCTGAATCCAACTCTTTTGCAAGTCTTCAAGAGAAGTAGGCATGCCGGGATGGAGGATAGTGTACGGTACATCTCCTTCAACCACAAGTTCTATGATAACTGGTAAGATAGAGGGATAAGGCATCACAAGTTTCTGAGCACGAGCTCGTATCCACCTAAGTTAAGGATCGAGGGGAATGTAATTCTTGTGTCCCAGCGTCTTACTATCCACTTTGTTTACCATCCTCCAAGCTCGTATAAACCTCTGACGGTAACTTTTATCGTTGTTCTCGTAGTCGAATACCACTCCTTGGATGAGCATATCATGCGTACCATCTCTTCGGGTGTAGCCAAACTGACGTAAGGCTAAGCAAGGGTTATAAGTGATACCTCCACTAATTCCAAGCAAAGGGACATTAGGGAATTTACCACAATGGTCGATGATAGTAACGTTCTCCAAGGATCGAGAACACCAATGAACATCTGAATGTCTGAGCGTCATCAGCCTATGGGACCACCTCAAACTTTACTTATTCTTTAACACGGACCAGGGAGGATGCAAAATAAACCATCTTACCAAGAGAGGAGTGAAACACATGAGGATCCTTCTCTTCCTCATAGTACGAGAGTGAAAAGAATGTAGGATATCCCCTAACAAAGTGGGCACTGGATTGCGAGACATGAAGATTTTGACAACACTTACATCTATAAGTTGGTCAGGGTTTGGAAACAAAACCATCCCATAGATGAGAAGGGCCAATATTTCTTCAAAATATTGTAAGTCCAAAGAGTTCCAACAATCTTGAGCTTTCTCAAACAATAACTTGGCTAAGAAACCTTTGACACCACTCCTCGTTTCCCAATTAGTTGTGATATCAGATGGTTGCAAGTGTAGTGCTTAGGCAATTTCTTCAGCTTTTGGATCTCTTTCCGTACCGTTGAAGGGTAGTTGATCGAGAATGGGAATCCTCAAGAGTTGAGAGAATTCTTCCAAAGTTGGTACAAGCTGATAATCAAGAAAAGTGAAGCAATAGTGTAAAGGATCAAAGAATTGGAAAAACACCTTCATCATATCTTCATCAGTGTTAGAGGTAGCCAAATTTAGGAGGCGATCATGTCTTTCGGTGAATGAAGAACTCTCAGGGACCCTTGATGCTAAATCTTTGAGTTGAAGAGGAATTCTTACAAGATTGACTTGGATATTCCTGCGGATAGAAGCCATGTCCTACAGAACAGAACATAGATAAATCCCAATAATCCTTGAAATGGTTAGTGAGAATGAGTATGATGTTATGATGTCATGTACAAGTAAGTATATACAAACAAGGAAAACAAGTCCTTAGGTTTAGGCTTGCATGGAGTCTCATAGGTAAGTACCCTCTTGAAGTTTAGTTGGCTCAAACCTGTCCTAGAAATAGTAATCGGGTTCTAAGGGATCTCAATATCACTGATCTGTCTTATCGGGCATTATTTCAGCATAAGCCTCTTTCACGGCGACCGAAATATCCCGAGAAGTCAAACCTCAATGAGTGTAGTATCGAGTATCAACCAACTTTGGACTGCACCAAAGTCGGTTATCTCACTATGTCCTAATGTCCAAGTTGGTCAAGTAAAGGTTCTAAAAGTCAGTTAGTGCTTCATGACACCACACAGCGGCCCCGTATTCTCCTTGACTACTCAAGGGCTACTGGTACCCACAAATGTGTCACACTAACGTAGCTATTTCTTAGACCATGTTGGTTTACCCTGCATAGTTTCCACAACATATTGCTACTTATAAGGTATCCCAAATCCGGGTAGATGATTAGAACAAGCCCAAACAATGAACCAAAAAATGTAAAGCAAACAAATCAAACAATGAAAGCAAGTAAAGGTGATATAGACCTAAGGTAACCCCACTTTTAAGTTAATCCCCAGCAGAGTCGCCAGTTCTGTGATACGGTGGGAGAAATGACTTGGTGTTTTGCATTTTATCGTAAATGTTGCGATTAGCAAGAGTCGCCATCGACTTTTCTTTTATCCAAAAGGAAAGGCTGAAAAGAACAGGAAAGACCTTTGAGATTATTTCTTGAGTTCGGGGGGAAGATTATGAAAAGGGAAGGTGTTAGCATCCTTTTCATCCATAGTTATCTATGGGCTCTTAGTTACTTGCTAGATCACTTGCTTTTGTTTGGAAATATGCTCTGTGTGGTTTTTGAAAGTATTTTGAAATTCACATTCGTTTAGGAAAACTTTGTAATAGTTCTTGTTCATAAAAACGTATACAAAGTGTTAGACTTTTGAAAATGTTTCATGTTTGGAAAATGTTTTGAAAGTGTTTTTGAAAGTGTTTGGTGTTTTGTTTTTGAAAATGAGCAAGGATGTTTGATTTGAAAATGAGCAAGCAATTAGGAACAATCTACCTACTCAAAATTCTTTGTTCATTTCTTCCTTTCCTTTGATATTGCTATCTTACCATTGATTGGTAAGAAGCCTTATCTTTTGATGTAAAGGGACGGGCGTGGGTCATCGTATAGTTATGATAGCAATGTTGTGGGATATCTTAGAATTTCTTTTTAAGGTACTAAGATCATTTTGAAAGGCAACATTGATAGCGTCATTGAGGGACTATGATTTTGTGTTTTGATTTGTTTTTGCTAAGGCATCCCACATGCATAACATGGCCATTTTTGTAAGGCAACAAAGTGGAATTACCATAAGGGTGCAAGTGTGCAAGTGTATTAGATTTACATGCATTGTTTTGTCTTGAATTAGGGTTTACTAATTGTTGATTTTAGTCTTGCCATACAAATCCCAATTACTAGCATTTATATAAAGCGATAAATTGAGGAAAGTAAACCTAATTGGAAAAAGAAATGATTTTGTTTGGTTTTTAATGAAAGGGTTTGATTTTGACCTAATTAAGCAAATGATTAATCAAAATTAAAATAAACTTGAACCTAAATTAATTAAGAAAGAAATTAAGTTAAAAAAGTATTATTAGGGTTTTTTGTGAAAGGTTTTAAATTTGATAAAAATAGTATGGAAATTAATTAATTAAAGGAAACTTAAGTGCTAAATTAATTTTAAATAAAAAGGAAAAATAATTAAACCTAAATCTAATTATTAATTATTAAAAAAGAAATTAAATTATTAAGAAAATGTTTTTGTTCTTTTTGTTTTATAAAAAAATAAAATATAAATGAGTATTTTTTTTAAATATGTAAATAGACAAATAAAATATTTTTTGGATTTTTTATTAATAAAAATAAAAATAATATTAATAATAATAATAAAAAAAATAAGAAAACTGAAACAAAAGAAAAATAAAAAAAAAGAAAATGAAAGTAAATGAAATAATAAAAAGAAATTGGGCTAGCATGCAAAAGTAAACATGAAGGGTTAGAAGTCAGCAAAAAAAACAAAGTCCATTGACTTAGGCCCATGCGCTACTGCTTGAAAAAAAAAAGAGGAAAAATGTGAGAAAATGCATAAAAGGTAGCGCTGAGACTTGAACCCCTGACCCTCAGCATACACGCGCGCTACCTTTACCACTGGGGTAGCTGTACATCCGGTAACATTGATGAAATAATAAATACATAACATAATTCATGTCCTGAATGTGACTTCATCTTCAACCTTCAGCCTGAACATCTGTAACTTCACAATTTCTTAACAAAAATGAAATATTCAAACATGAAAGTTGCTCCATTTTTCCATATGAATCCAACCATATAAATATCATAAGCTCTAAATCAAAGATGAATGAGAATTTCTAAAATTACCAAATTCTGACCTAATTATATTCAGAGATTCAAACCTAAAATTCTCTAAGCTCAATCAATATAAATGAAATCTATGGACATGTACAATTTCAGGGCAATGATGTCTATATTTTATCTTCACAAATGCAAGCCTAGCAATGCCTAAATGAAAAGATAGAAGTTCAGAAAATGTACCTCAAAACTGGAAATTATGAAATGAAAATGAGCTTGATTCAAGCTGCTGCGATGATCAGGTTAGCTTCCTCAAGTTCCCAGGAAGCTAATGCAATGCTTACTTGATACTGGGAGTGTTTGAATCGTGCTAAAGAATTCAAGGTGCAAGCTCTATTTTTTGGTTATGGAAGTTGATGAAGATGATGTTACAGTCGTGTAACAGGGTGAGGGATTGTTTATAGATGATGTTTAGGAACTTTTGGAAGTGAAAAGCCAAGAAACGCACGAGTGGATTCTGAGTTTGGAATTTCTGATCAGAATGTGCAACAATGGAGGTTTGTTATGCAGTTCTGAGTTTGTGAGAGTTTTAGGGCTTGTGCATTCGTGTATCCTCTTGCAATAGACTTGTATAATTATAAGGAAAAGGTTAGAGCACTTGAAGTTGACAGATCTATGAGATATAAAGTTATGGCTATGTCACTTGATTTTGAAGAAAAGTGGAAAACATGGTTTCAAGGCATAGTATAAGCATGGCCTGAGCTTATGAGAGGCTCTAGACATGTTGATTTTGTCTTTGACATTGCTTGTACTCAGATGAAACAAGTTGGGAACTTAATGCATTGACTTTTTCAATAAAGCTTGCTTTTCCAAAATGGAAGTGTTACCTTTGTGCCATTAATGGAATAACCATTTGGATAATGCCTCAAATGCTTGGATCAAAGCTCTAACAGTTGTGTAAACATTTAATTATGGAGTGAAAGGAAAATTAGAAGCCTGCAAAGTGATATTTGTACAACATGCTTGAAGATTGGATCAAGTGTTCTTCACAAATTTTCCTTGAAAACAAGAATGAAACCCTAACTTCTTGCCTTTGATTCTCTTTGCTCAAGTATGATATCAATGAGTTCTTGGACATTTTGGAAAGCTTGTAACATCCTCTACAACCCCTATGTTGGAAATTTTTGAATATTTGTCTTGGAACTATGTGAAAATGTTCCATGAAGTTAGGTCAAAATCCTGCCTAAACTAGGGCAAAATTTCACTAAGTTTTTCAAGTTTCATCAACATGTCTTCTTAAAATAATAACTTTAAATACATGCATTTATAGAAAAAGTTGTGTTATAAAAATTTTTATATCTCATTGATATCTACAACTTTCATGTTGGAAGTTTCCTTTGAATCATCTTGTATCATGGTGAAAATTTGGCATAAAGTTATGAAAAAAACATGAATTTTCAACACTTAGAAAAATTCTAAGTCTTGGAAATTTTGACTTTTCAAACTGAAATCTTGAATTTTTTATTTCTTGATGAAAAAGTTTCATATTTTGACATGTATTGATTAATTGTGATCTTTGATACTTTATTTTGAACCAAAAGTCAAAGTTTGACTTTTCAGTGTACAGTTGACTTTTCATCAGTTGACTGAAATTCATTTGTCAACCAATTGATCTTGAGGAATATTTTGAGCCATGCCATTAGGTCAAAATGAAGTATTTGAAACATTGATATCATAACTTAAACCAATCAATCATTTTCTAGGTCAAAAATCAGAAATTGCACCTTCTCAATCAAAACCCTAATTTTGACCATTTTGCCCTTTTGATGATCTGATCAAATTTCTTGGAGAATTATGGTCCAAACTTGATCAAATGACATATATGAGTTAATGATGTTGATATGGATAAAAAATTATGAAGTTTGACTGTAAATTGACCACAATTGACTTTTTCCCCATTATAGTTTATTTTAGGTCAACTGAGCATTTGACTGAGCAAAAATGTGATCCAAGACTTGAAATTTGACATGAGAAAACTTGAGGGTCCAAAATGATCCATGAAATTCATATGGGGAATTAAAAGTCAAATTGTCCTTGTGCAAACCCAAACCCTAATTTTCAGTCATCAGTGCTTGAGGAGGTGTCTTGAGCTGATCAAACCTTGTGCAGTCTTGACTCAAAGGAGATCTTGTGAGAGATTACTTGAGAAATGAGAGGTCAAATTTTGGGGTACAATAGGATGTATCCGCTACACATTCTGATCTTGATTAGTTGATACTTTAACGCTTAGGCTGATGGTATTTTCTTTATTGGTGATAGTAGCTCGTGAAGTTTTCTGGGTTTCTTTGTTATTGCTTATCATCTACGGATTGTTATCCGTTTGGTACACTTCCCTTATATTTTCCTTTTCTACATCTTATTTCTTTCTAGAGATCATGTCAAGTAAGGTTTTTAATATTTTCCTTGCAATGATAAGTAGGAATAGATATGTATGACGGGGATTTCCGTTGCTGATCATGTCAGGAATCCCTCTGGTATATTTAAAGACCTGTTTAGGGCAATTCCGCATTATGCGTATTATGTGTACTACTTGTGTTTATTTAAAATCCTACCTTTGAAGTAGGTATTCTGCAGGTTTATTTACATTTGTGCTTGCATATCCCCTTCCCCAATAAATCCTCAAAAGGAGGCGAGCAAAAAGGGTTTGCAATCGACTCCCGCATTTCATCCGTGTCATCCTTAGCTCACGTTGTACGTCAATGCTTTAGGTTTGTGCAGATCATATGTATTGAGTAGGTCAAGTGGAAAAGGGTTTTGCAATCAAACCCCCACACTTTATCAGGAGTTCGCAATGGCCATTGCTGACACTTTGCTACCCGCTTGTTTTCTTCAGGTGATTCGCCCCCCTTAGCTAAAGTAATGATTTTCTTTTTTATTTCATTTCAATCTCCCGCTTGTTTGCTTCGGGTGATCCGTTCCCCTTATCTAAAGCATTTTCTCTTCATACCCCCATCCCCCGAGTCAGTATACCCCGACTGTGTGCTTTTTCCAAAGCACTTGTTTGTATATACCATGCTCCCTTAGGATGTGCTTGTTTCTTTCCCTATTCGAGTTAGACCTTAGGATAGTAATCCATGCATGCTAATATATGGTAGATTTCCGTTTTCATCCTCAACCTTAGGATCAATCATTGTATGATAACATTAGGGATAAATTTAGGATTGTCTCCCTTAGATGTTTTTTTCTTTCTTTTGCATCCTTGCATTAAGACTAAAACTCTTTTCTTAAAAAATGCATAAAACATCTAACAACTTTCAAATCCTTCTTTAAGGTAAAAAACACTAACCAACTCCTTTCTTTTTTCCAATCGGATTTTTCTCTTCTAAGAGCATGTTAGTTCCTTTCCACTACAGGTCGTAAGTGTCCAAAGGTTAGGCAGCGGTGGAATTATCGAATTTAACATTGCTCAACTAAAAAATACAAACCCACCAAAACAAGTGAGTCAAACTACGGCTGCTCTGATTCCTTAAAAGGGATACGTAGGGATTGGGGTAGGGCCCGAACGAGCACAACTTTATTATTCCCTACATTATTTTCTCTTTTCTTTTGTATGAATTCCCTCTTTTTTTTGTTACTTTAAACCTTAGACATAGATTTAAACACACTCATAGATTAGAACAAACAAGAGTGGATATCATAGATTACCATGGGCGTGTGGGATGCTAATACCTTCCCCTTGCGTAACATACTCCCTTACCCATATCTCTTGGTAGTTTGACCTTGATTTCACTCTTCTCATGTTTACTCGATGCTTACATTTCCCTTCTCGTGGGATAAAAATCATTCCATGGCGAATGTATTGATTTCATCTCGATGATTTGTTCAATCAGTTGTTTCACTCTAGTTTTGGTATTGATTTCTATCAAACACTTGACCGTGTCAGATAAAGATCCAAACAATTTTTAGAAACACTATGGTTGATCCTACTCCACCAACACCAGCTCAAATTTTTGATAAAGATACTACAATGCTAAACCTACCATTTTTTATGGTGAAAAGTTTGAGTACTGGAAAGACAGACTAGAAAGTTTTTTTCTAGGTCATGATGTTGATCTTTATGATATGTTAGTTTATGGATACGAGCATCCCACATATGCTAATGGAAAATAACTTGAAAGGAAAGCTATGACTGATCAACAAAAGAAGGATTGTAAGAATCATCATAAAACAAGAATCATCTTGTTGAATACTATTTCTTACACTGAGTATGAGAGGATCACAAATAGAGACTCAACTAAGTCTATATTTGACTCTCTCATAATGACTCATGAAGGGAATGATCAAGTAAAAAAACCAAGGCTCTAGCCTTGATTCAGAAGTATGAAGCCCTCAAAATGGATGATGATGAAATAGTTGAGACGATGTTCTCAAGGTTTCAAACCTTGGTTGTAGTACTAAGAGTTCTGAACAAAGGGTATTCTATGTCATATCACGTGAACAAGATTATCATAAGCTTGCCATCCAAATGGAGGTCTATGGTAACTACACTCAAGCTTGCAAAGGATCTGAACAACACTTCTCTAAAAGTATTGGTGAATTCTCTAAAAAGTCATGAGATTGAGCTATATTAGGATGAACCTCAGAAGAGAGGAAAATCCATTGTGCTCAAGTCTCTCAGGAGATATGAGAAGTCCAAAGCTCCTCAATATGAGGAGATTGAGGATTCACAAGAAGATTCTGATGATGATGAAGATGAGTTATCTCTGCTGTCCAGAAGGGTTAACCGTCTTTGGAGGAGAAATCAAGGCCACGGGTTCAAGAGTACTAGAAGGACTGGTGGTTGATTCGAGTCTACTTCTGGTCAAAGGAAGTCTAGTGGCAAGGAAGTCACTTGTTATGAGTGCAATAAGCCAGTACACTACATGAATGATTATCCTGAACTTCATAAGGCCAAGCCCAATAAGAAAGCTCTCAAAAGCTCTCAAAAGCAAGAAGAAAGGGTTGATGGCAACATGGGATGAGTTCGACTCTTCAGAAGAAGACTTAAAAGAAGAATGTGCTAATGTGGCGCTGATGGATCAATTTAGAACATTTGTTGAAAATATCCCTCCAAAAGAGGAAGCAGGATTAGAATCATACACATAAGATGTATTCTCCAAAGAGGTATTTTCTGACCTTACTCATTCTGAATTAACTTCTTATTTACTTGAAATTCTGGAAAAACATGAGTTACTCAAAATTGAATTCAAGGAACTTAAAAGGTCCCATGAATCCACATCTTTTGAAAAGAGTAAGTTTAAGGAAGATCTCTCCATTATTTTAAATGAAGAAAATTTATTTCTCAAATACGAGAACTATGCCCTCAAAGGCACGAGAACTCTTCCATAAGCTTTTGAGAGTACTGATGATGTCATTAAGATTTATGAGAAATCCTTCCAGAAGTTCCTAGTCAGAAGCATAGGGAGAAGCATGATGGCTTCTATGATCTGTGGCCTGAGCAGAAATGGGATAAATGGTATTGGTTACAAATCCTATGACGAATCAAATTCTGATAAGGAAGACAAACCTAATACTCTTAATTCTCATTTTGTATCTGCTGGGTTTATGCCAAAAGATAAAGGAAAAGAAAAAGAGAAATATATTTCTGAACCTAAGGTAAAACCTCTGGTTAAACCCTCTTGTGTTAATTCTTGCAAATATGATTATTCTGTTGTTAAACCCAAAGTTGCTAAAAACTATGGAGGGAACTAACAAGAGAGGACCCAATAAGTTATGGGTACCCAAGAAACAAATATTCTATGATGCATATATTCCTAGCAGTGCAGTTGAAACACATGTTATGGTACTTGGACTCTGGCTGCTTGAAACACATGGAGCAAAGAAGGCATATGTCCTAAAACTTGGAACTTAAGTTTGGAGGCATTATGAATTACAAAGGTGACCAGAAGGAAAGATAATAAGCTCCTAAAATATTGATCGTATATGGATTCTTTTTGTCAAGGATGTGTTTCCTTATATATTCCATTCAGAACATAGTCTCTTCAAAAGACTCCATATGAAATATGGAAGAACAAGAAGCCTAAGTTTTCTTACTCTTTTCTTATGTTTATCTTAAACAAAAAAGGAAAATTGTAACAAGCTTGATTCTAAAACTCAAATTTGTATTATTTTAAGATATTTTGAACGCTCATAAAAAGCTATAGAGTATGCAACAATTTAACACTTGGAGTTGTAGAATTAATCTATGTTAGATTTAATAATAAGCTTGACCTCAAAAAGTCAAAGAAAATTAAATTGTTTCTAGATATGAAGATTACATATTCAGACATAGAAGATAATGATGTTGTTACACAAAGACAAGAAGTCAAAGACTCAGAAGATGCTCATTCAGAAGTTCCTGAAGCATAGAAATAGATGACATTTGTGGAAAGGATTTTCTCTCAGGGAATAGTCCTCCAGAATATGCACGGACTTCTAAGGTACATATTATTCGTGTTGCTGAAATCTGAGATGTGATACTTCAATCTAATTAAGTTCTCATATATCAAAAGTATCCTGGTCAGAATATTCTCTTGAGAATATCTCTGTCCGTTGGCATCTGAAGAGATTGCTTCATTAAATGAGTTATCAGTAAAGTGTAGGAATAATGTTTATTTATAAGATATTTGTTTATGTTGAACCACGCCTTAAATTTAATGTGATGCATTGGTTTACGATATTATCTTGATATTAAAGTGATATATCCTTATGCCTTTCCCTTGTCTTATCGATTTCAATGTTCTAGGATTTTTAATCATTACAAAAACTCTTGAAAAAATTCTCTCACTCCTTTTCACACAACTCTTCACCTATGTTACATTTTCTCTCACATCCTTTATTTCTTTTAAAATCTTCTTTTTTGTATCAAAAACCTAAATCTCCTCGTTCGGCTCAGTTTTGTATATGTTCTTCTTCATCAATGGTTACTCAATGACATGGGTCCTCTTCTTCACAACAAAGTTGAGTGCGTAATGGATTTCCTGAACTTAAATGGTTCATTCTCGTATCTTGTTTAGTGGTCCTTTTTTATTCTATGGTGAATTTTGAAAATCTCAAGAAAAATGGTTTTGATTTGTATAGCACTACGAATTCTCAAAAATGGGGAGCCTTCTTTGATATTCTTAAAGGTTAAACCTTTCCAGATTTAGTCAAGAAATTTTGATAATGGTGAAAGAATCAAGACAAGGCATTTCAAATAATGTGGTTAGAATGGATGTAAGTATCACTGAAGAATCCATTGCTCATCTACTCAATCATGATGGAATTGGTCTGAAATGTTGCAGCCTGAATAACAAGTTAACCAGTTTGAAGACACGAAGATCTCTTAATTCAAAAATCTTCAGAAGTAAAAAGAGTTCCTCAATGGTCAAATATCTTCTACTGTCTCTCAATATCTGGGCCAGAATCATCCAAGAATACATCTATCTCAAACCATCTATCAATGCTTTGCCCAAAATCAACTATGATGAAAAAGAGATTATGTACAATATAACTTGTGAGAAAAAGGTTAATCTTCCTTTTATACTCTTCAGGTATTTAAGAAATTCTCTAAAAAGCTCTAGACTTGATAAGGAAGAACCTATCAGATGGATACCTCTAGGAAGACTTATTACAGCTTCTTTAATTAACTGTGGATTGGTTGACTCACTCAGAAGTGCAAAAATGGTGGAATATTTGACTCCCTGATCTGGAAAATTATTAGATGGAAGAAACCTAAAGAATATGCTCTCTTCAATTGTCCTTCCTCAAGGAGATTTATTAACAGGAGCTACACCCTACTATGCACCCAACATAGAAGATGGATACTTTTCACAACCATAGATAGTCCAATAGCTCTTCTCAACTATCTGGAAGAATGTCTCTTGAAGAAAGAATCTCCCAATATGTCTCATGAAGCAGTGATTAAAATTATTCTTGATCCTCCAGAAATTATTTCTCACAAAGTTCTCAGAAGTATATATGGTATTCTTGAGTTCTTTGGGTATTCAAATAGACTCCCAAATATTTCTAAAGTTCATACAAAAATCCAAAGAAAACAAGCTATTGTTTATCAGAAGTTTGATAGTGACCGCTCTTCAAGCATGAGGTGTGTTAGTTCATCCAGTGAAGACAACTTGAGATCGTCAACATATTCTGCATCATCTTCATTCTATTCTGAACCTCTCCCTATCTAAACACTCCTTCCATCTTCTTCCAAACCCATTCATTTAAATATTTATCAAGTTGAAGAATTCCTAAAGTCTCTTGATGAAGGAACTTCTTCCAGCCCCGATCAAGTTGTTATGATATCCTCCGATTATGAAGAAGAACTTATTTCAACCTATCACACAGAAATGTATGACTCAGATATTCCCATGCAGGAATCTGATGACTCTGATCATGATACCTCTGATCATACACCAAAACTTACCACTTTAACCATCCCATCTGATTCCACACTTAGAATAGAATCTCCTCAAGAAAATCCACCGGTTTCAAAAGCAAGTCCTTATGTTCCCTCACAAGAAATCACCCATATAATTCTTCCCTCAAACACCTTCTATAAAATCCAGAACACCTCCTACCATCTAGATTTTCATCGAACTTATGTTCGTAATCCAACCTTCCCCGAGCTTATGGAACATTTTAAGCAAAATTATTTTCTCACTCTCCAACATACTTTGGAAAAATCTTCACTATGCATGGATC
Organism: Vicia faba; assembly: GCA_948472305.1. NCBI lineage: Eukaryota > Viridiplantae > Streptophyta > Magnoliopsida > Fabales > Fabaceae > Vicia > Vicia faba. The sequence continues at coordinate 177,895,205 of OX451741.1, read as the reverse complement.
CCGAGAAAACAAATGTTATCTGGATTTCCTTCAAAAGATGGACTGAAATTAACTTTGATATCATGAATATTATTTGTCATCAAGAAACTAAGAGTAAGTATGAATAATGGATCAAGACCTTTTCAAACATTCCTTTGAGTCTGCATGCTCCAGAGGTTCCTATTTCTGAACCTGAGCAACAAGGTATTGTCTTTATTGGTACTTCAGAAAATGCTACTGCTTCTGGGTCTGTGATATTATGGGTTGATGGTCAATCATCTAGTTCAAAGGGGGAGCAAGTTATAGAAGCTGAAGACCAACCAGCTGGGCTAAAGGTTATTTTGGACAAATAGCAGGAAGAAAATTGTCTCAAATAACAAAGTTTGGATAAGCAGAATGAGAGGATTGTTGCTCAAGAGACTTCATTCAAGCAACTGTTGGATGCAGTGGTTAAGTTCATGGAAAAATTTGACAAGAAGGATGATGCTTGAAGCCTTATCCCTTTGTATTAGAACTTAAGAATAGTTTTTCTTTTTTTTCTAAAATAATTGTATCTTTATCCCTATATTTTCAATGAAAATTTTATTTTGTCCTTTAAATATTTTTTATTTCTAAAAAAGGGGATAAAGAGTATATGATTTTGATAGTATTTACTCTCACGATCTCAAACCCAAACATGATATAATAATTTTACTTATAACCATTTGTTTGATGTTTGATTCTGGAACTTTGCAAAAGCTCACTGGTTTTCACAGACATGTTTATTGGCTATCAGAAGATTATCATCTACCAACCAGAAGATCACGATTAAGATCAAGATGCATGAAGAATGCTCTGATGAGCTAAACATCTAAAAACATACATTCATTATAAGTCATGGACTGTCTAAAATGAATCACGTCTTGATAGTATAAATTGGTCAGAAGGCTCTAAATAAGTTAAAGGTTGAAATAGGTTGTGATACAACGTATGTTACAGAAAAACGTTTTCATTATTCATTTTGTTTTTTATCCTCTTCTCTCTCGATCCTCTATGCTCTCTCTTTCCTCTATCCCAAACAAAATATTAACCCTCAAATCTCACCCACCGGCAGCGATGACCATCTACATCTTCTCTTTTTCAGCATAACAATCAACAACCTTCAACCCAACTATAACCCTAAACCCTCCAAACCAATAAAGAAATGCAACAATAAAAAAATTTAAAGCTAAGTGCTCTGGAAATTACCCCTTTTGCGTGTGAATTCTTTTGTTCTCCTCTGATTTATCTCTCCTTTCATGTTATAGGTGTGGCGGTGTTGCCTTGACAGAGGCGCGATAGAGCGGCTTAAAGATGAAGAGTGGAGAATTTAGGGTTTCACATCTTGAAACCATAAATCAGAATGATGAATATAGATCAGCGGAGGCGATGAACTTCTAGTAGTGCAACAGGGATACCCCTTTCTATTCTCCTTCTTCTATAAACCTTCTTGCAATTTTTTGTCTGTAATTTTCTCTCCCTCTCAGTTTGTTAATTGTCCGTCCCTTCTCTTGATTTGTCATTAGGTTTTTATAGTGTCTTTTAGGAGTTTGTAAATTAGGAAATAGACAAGCTTGTCTGTAAATTTTGTATGATTTAATTAGGGATTTTGAATACAATATGATTCTATTCATAATTCTGATTTTAGGTTTAAATTGGATTTAAAATTGTTGATGTAATTAGCTTGATTTTGTTTTGGAAAGTCATGGATTGTAGCAATTATGTTTGCACTGTAATAAGTTGTACACTGATTCTGTATTAATTTTTGATTTTTATATTTAATTATGTTTTTGTATTGATTTTGCTCTGCGTAATGTCTTTTGAATAAGGAAACAATAAGTTTTGATTCTGTTCATGATCTGAACAATACCTGTTTGCGGTACTTTGGTTTTGGGCCCTACAATGGTTTGGACATGGGCCGGTCTTTTTTGACTTGGATCGGGCCTTGCGCGTTTGGGCTGGGATTTTGCAAACCCTCTTTTTTTGTTAACATTCTTATTACATAAAAACAGAAATCAGATAAATCTATAATTTTTAATTAGAAAAAATTTAACATAATTAATAGTAGTAATATTAATAATAGTCAACAAATTACAGAAATAATTAATTATAAAAAGATAATGATAATGATTAATCAGTAATAACTCAATAATAATAATAATATCAACAATGACGATAACAGTGTTATATTTTAGAATCATACAAATCTCAACAAATATTGATCGGGTCGGGCCATATTATTTAACCTTATTGGGTTTTAACAAATAAAGTGAATTTCTTTAAACACCCTTTTTAAAAGAAAAGAAACTTAATGGGCCTTAATGCAATGATTTGCTCATACTTCTTTTAAAAACAAATTCTCTCTCTTGACATGGACTTTTATTTTAAAACCTTAATGGGCCATCAGATATTTATGTTCCATTTTAAATCTATATACCCCTTTTCATGTTTTACCCCCCTAGAAACAAGAATTAAATAATGGACCTTTTTAAAAGAAAACTAAATATAAATATAAGGGTATGGAAAATTTGGGGTTGACAGTTGCCCCTATTTAATCATCTTTCGAATGAACTATGCGAGAATATGTAGGTTTCACACGTTTTGATCAGAAGCTTATTAAATATTGGAAGACCCTGAAAATTATCTGAAAAGATCATAAGAATATGTTGTACAACATTCTTATAAAAGTGGATAGTAGGCATGGATGATGATGTATCATCTTACCAGCGTTTGAGACAAAGTTTGATTTGATTTAGATATGACGATGCATATAATTCATCAGTATCTAAAAGAAATTGTGAAATTTTGCATATTTACCATAACCTAGGAGGTAAATGTTACAAGTTTGAACAATTAACTTACCAATGCTTGGAGACTAATATAGCAAGTTTGATTTAATTTGATCTTGTTTATTCATAGCGACCTAAGAGATGGATAAAACAAAGTTTTGACACCACATTGATGCACTAAGAATGACATAAAGAGCTATATTGCAGGAAAACTGATAACAACATTGTCGCATAGAGGCTGATGCAATGAGTTAAATCGCTGAAAAAAATTTGATGGTGACATTGCTGCCTGGAAGACTAATGCAATGGATTATACCATGAATAAAGTTTGATAAAAATATTGCAGCATGGAGACTGATGAATAGACAAAGTCTGGTAAAAGCATTGTTGTATGGAGATTGATGTTATTGAAGAAGTTTGATAACATCGTTGCATAGAGGCTGACGCAATGGGTCAAATTGCAGATTTTGCAATATTGTTGCCTGGAGCCTGAAACAATGAGCTATATCATAAAGAAAGGGAACACATTACCGCGTGGAGCCTGACGCAATGAGTTAATTGCAGATTTCACAGATTGTCGCATGGAGACTGACATAATGGGTCGAATCGATGATTTCGCAATATTGTTGTATGGAGTCTGACACAATGAGCTAGATCGCGAAGAAAAAACATATTTCTACGTGCAGACTGACATAATAAGTTAAATTGCAGATTTCATACATTGTCGCATAAAGACTGACACAATGAGCTATATCGCAAAGCAGAAAACTATATTGTTGTGTGGAGACTAACGCAATGTGTTGAATTGAAGATTTTGCACATTGTCGCATGGAGTCTGACACAATGAGCTATATCACAAAGCAGGAAACATATTGTTGCATGGAGATATACAATGTGTTGAATATAGAGGAAGTTGTTTTGAATGATCCAAATCTTAGATAACTAAATCAGAGATGAGAACGTATTTTTACTGGTTGTTTGTTTTCAACCAAGGTAAAAACTGATGAAGGGCCCTAAGATAAAGGCTATGTCCGAAGCAGGTTTTGAGAAATGCCATGCATGATGCGTATGCATGATGTCTTTGATTAATATGCAACCCCAAATGTATGTAATGAGTGTGTGTATGCCCCATATATATATATATATATATATATATATATATATATATATATATATATATATATGTGTGTGTGTGTGTGTGTGTGTGTGTGTGTGTGTGTGTGTGTGTGTGTGTGTGTGTGTGTGTGTGTGTGTGTGTGTGTGTGTGTGTGTGTGTGTGTGTGTGTGTGTGTGTGTGTGTGTGTGAGCAAAATATGTGCATATGCCCCAAAAATTTATGGAGAATGTTTTTTGTATTATTTCCTTTTAGACCATTGGCTTTGAATTACCATCTCCCTGACATTGCATGTTGCATCGTCGTGGTATCTTTGAGTTGATTTGAACGTGAGGGGAAGTATCAATAAGATCTTGATGTTTTTATCATAGGCGTAAGCATGGCATAGGAGCAAGCATAGTCGTGGAGATAAGCATAGATGTGGACGCATGCATGGATTTTATTTCGATATTTTCTAACCAAAATGCTTTTCGATGTTTTATAAAGTTCTTTTACTTGTCAAATCCTCGAAATGATTTCATCATAATATTCAAAAGAAACAACCATAGTATTTTTCAAACAAGTCTGAAAAAGAAAAAGAAAAATTCGCAAGATATAAAAAAGTACATGTTTTATTGATATGCCTTTGAATAGGCGTGAGTACAAGATGTAATTCCTGAAAGGAGGTAATTACAAAAAAATTTAAAAATATAAATGGCAATGAAAATGATAATTGCTCCTGTTGTTTTTTCAATATCCTTTTGATAACTTCCAATTTTCTTTGCTTTTGAGTTGGATGATTTGGATCTAACTCTTTCTTCGTGGTTTGTGGTTGCATTTCTTAGATCACAATCTATTTTTCTTTATTTATTTTATATAAGATCCCTAATTTTGCCTAGATCGCCCTTTCGAGTTTTCAATCCACCGGGATAAGTTTTTTGTGTATGTCCCTAATTTTTTCCTAGATCGCCCTTTTGGGTTTTAAATCCACCGGGACGCTCCTTTTTGCCTAAGTCTCTTGTTTAAGGTTCGATCTTAGCGAGCTTTCTTATATATAGTATTTTTTTACTGCGTCTGAATTTGCTGGGTGTGGTAGTTCTTCCCCATCTATTGTTGTGAGGATAATACCACCATCGGAGAATGCTAGTTTTACCACATATAGACCTTCGTAGTTGGGTGTCTATTTACCACGTGAATCGAGTTGAGGTAGAAGGATCTTTTTGAGAACTAGATCACCTTCTTTGAATATTCGAGGACAGACTTTCTTGTCGAAGGCTTTCTTCATCCGTTTCTGATATAATTGACCATGGCACACATCTGCCAAGTGTTTCTCTTCAATGAGGTTGAGTTGATCAAGTCATGTTTGAGCCCACTCGACTTCCTTAAGCTTTGTTTCCATTAGCAGTCAGAGTGATGGAATTTCTATTTCAACTGGGAGTACTGCCTCCATGCCATATACCATAAAAAAAGGCGTTGCACCTATTGATGTACGTACAAAGGTACGATATCCATGTAGAGCAAAAGGAAGCATTTTATGCCAATATTTGCATGTCTTCACCATTTTCTGAATGATTTTCTTGATATTTTTTTTTGTAGCTTCGACATCCCTGTTCATTTTGAGTTGATATGGAAAAGAATTATGATGCTCGATCTTGAAATCGTCGCATAGCTCTTTCATCATTTTGTTGTTCAGATTAGACCTGTTATCAGTTATGATCCTGTTTGGAACCCCATATTTGCATATGAGATTTTGCTTGATGAACCGAGTGACCACTTGGCTTCTCACATTTGCATATGATGTTGCTTCTACCCATTTTGTGAAGTAATCAATGGCGACTAGTATAAATCGATGTCCGTTAGATGCTTTCGGTTCGGTCATACCTATCAAATCAATCCCCCACATTGAGAACGACCAAGGAAAGCTCATGACATTTAGAGGAGTAGGTGGTTGTAGCGGTAGAAATGTTCAAGACTAAGCCATTGGATTGACTAGACTTTATACAAATCAAAATCAAAATCGCCACCGCGCTTTATTGTTTCCAAAGGAATGGGAAAAGAGAGAATAACCCAAAAAAGGGGGAAAGATTCAAGGTAAGGGGGTTGGTTATGCAAAGGGAAGGTATTAGCACCCTAAACATCTACGGTACTCCACAGGAACCTCTTTGAAAAAAATCTGTATATTTTGGCTATGAAAATGTGTTATATAAAATGGATGGTGGAGGTGAGAAAAGAAATATATTTTTTATGATTTTTGCACCGGCCGCGGTTGCGAACCTTTAGTGCCTACGTACCACCTTTCGTGCAATAGGGGATCAGGGTACACGTAGTTCCTCTTTTAAAAAATTTGAAACACAAGTGTGTTGGTTAATTTTATGAGATAAGACACCATCGTCATTGTCCGTGTGGAAAACATACTTACTACCCACAATCATGAGAAAGGAGAATTTGCATCATCTTAAAGTGGAGGATTTAAAATCAACAATGCCTCACTCAATCACTCAAGCAGAAAATATCTCTCTTTACTACATATTGTAGAAGTATAATTGTTTGCATCACTACAAGGATTGACAAGAGTCTAATCTTTTGAGAAAATTTTAAATATAAAAGCCAAAATGGCAAAAATGGTTTAAAATGAGATTGATTGACTTTTAGTCTTCACACAAAAAAATTTCAAAGTATTATTAAATTGATTGAAATTTATTTATGAAAATGTTTTGAAAATGCATGGACCTAAGTCCAAGTTTATTATGAAAATGTTTCAAGTTTAGAAATAAGAAGAGTTTTTAAAAGGAGGGAGAAGATTTTTGAAATTAAAGAATATAGGAGGAGGAGAAGAAGAGGCTATCCTAAAGCATAAGGTAAAAGTTAGGGATAAAAACCATCTAACCAACAAGAAGCCAATACTTGACATTATGAGTCAATATAGAATTCCCATTCTTTGGATTGAAACCAAGCAAGCAAAGATACTAGACCTCTTGAGAGAACCAAACTTCAAGTGTTTTAAGTCTTCGCAAAAATTGGGCAGAGTAACGGCTGTATACGGGTGAATTCCAAATTACAAACAAAGTATGTAATCACAATAACCTGCACACAAAACAAACAAACAACCCAATGTCTCGAGGTAAACCTCAAGAACTACAGACAAAATATCAAATAAAATCACAAAGGTCTCCAAGATAGGCCAAGGTCTCTAATCCTAAGTCCAAGAAGTCCAATGCTCCATGATGCCAAGGATAGTAACCAAATAGTCCAAATATCATTAAAGATTTTTATGGTTCATGTTGATTATTAGGTGTCTTTAAAAGAAAAAGAAAGCTCAAGTGAGCAAAATAAAAATGACATAAAAGTAAATGCTCAAGTGAGCAAAATAAAAATGGCATGAAATATAAATGCTCAAATTGAATGGTACATAAAGCATAAAAAAATAAAAAGCATAAAGTAAAGTTGATTGTTAGAAATTAGTGGTTAGTTGGATGATCATCTTGAAACTTGCATTTGGAACTCATTAGAGGATTGGTAGAACCAAAGCCTCCATACAATAAGTTGCATTTTCTTTTTGTCAAGTATATCATCCATTTTGGAATCCTCACAAATAACATGTAATGATCAACGATGTTTAAGTGATCCGCATTGACCAAAAGTATTGTAGATCTATTAGAGGATTGGTAGAACCAAAGCCTCCACACAATGAATCTCAAGGTTATTGGATAAAAGAGATCAAATTAACATACTTGGGCTTGCAATCATAAGTTTTGGCCACGAATGATCATTTATTCAAATCGAGACAAAATTTAGCACTATGTTAAGCAATCGTAAGTGGACTTATGTAGAAGTTGCACTTATTTTGAGGCTGGTCAATAGCAATCTATGTACTTCATGTTTGGATAAATGATATAGAGATCACCATCCTTTAACATGTAGCACAATTAAAAAAAGAAAGGGGTAAGATGAATGGGGAAGAGAATGATAAGCTAATTTGGATTACCATTTCAAAATTCTTTCATCTTTAAATTCAACCACTCCTCTAGATGGATTAAAGTACTAAACATATCATTAATCCGAAGCACCAAAAATGAATTAAATAATTCATTCTTAGGTAGATTTGAATTGATGAACATTTATCCAACTTCATCTACATCACAAAGTTCATTGAGCTTAAAAACAAATTGGACATTTAAAATTGCAATCCAAACTAACAATCAAAGAAAGTGAGCATAAAAAATATTTGAGTCAAAACAGCCCCAAAATAAGGCAGAAAAATATTTTTGGGATCAAATTCTTGTTCCAACTTTTCATCAAACACCTTATGATCAATGAAAATTCCAGCAAATTTTGAGAAAATAGCATTAATGGAGTTATAAAACAGTGCTTAATGAATCAAAACCAGAAATCCACAAGAGATCACATTGTTAAAGATGACGATCCAACTTACCAAAGGTAGAATTTGATAATTATCCAACAACTTCAGAATTTGCTTCAACTCAACAACAAGAATCAATCACCAAAGCTTGGATGTAGAGAATTTACGGAGAAAAAATGTTTGGATGAAGGTTTAGCTCAAAGATTAGTAAGCTTCAATGCAAAGCTTACTAACTTTTGAAAATGGAGCTTTGAGTGAATTTGGTAAAATGGAGAGAATTGAGAGATTTTTTAGCAAGATGATTTTGGCTGTCCAAAGCTTGTCATTTGAATGAAATGAGGTCTCTATTTATAGAGTTTTAAAATTGGGATTAGTGGTAATTTGGTAATTGATTCTTGGAGCCAAATTTGAATTAATGATAATTTTCAAATTATGCAGGAAAAAAATTGGAGCCAAAAATGATAACAATTTGAAATTTGTTGGCTTTTCTTCATAAAACACGTGCATTTTGCCATCATGTATCGATACATAGATGGTATGTGTAGATACATCCTAGCTGCATAACACATCATGCGTCGATACATGCCTCTATGTGTCGATGCATACTGTGATTTCAACACATTACAGAACCACACAAACTGCATGAGTCGATACATAACACGTATGTGTCGACACATGCAAGTTTTTTCAAACAGGATGAGTCGATGCATACATGCATGTGTCGACACATGCAAGCTTTTTAAAACTGGATGGGTCGATACATACATGCATGTGTCGATACATGCAGGTTTTGCTCAATAAGATGAGTCGATACATAGGTTTATGGGTCGATGCATACCTTCTTTTGCCATAATACATGATCAAATCAAATTGGAAAGCCTTATTTATTGGATGCTTCAACTTGGTACCTACAAAACACAAATTGCGCAAAGACAGAGACAAATATTTATTTTTTTTGTATTTTGGTTAGAGGTTAGTCAACAACACATATACAAGATACACAACCAAGGTGCTTGGAAATTACTCAAGGGAAAACTTAAAGATAGGAGACAGAGAAAAAAGAAGAACCAACCCTAATGTGATCTTGTCATGCTCAAGTTGACATGAAATGATAGGGGAATCTTAGGGGTAAAAATTAGGGTACAACAGCTGCCCTTATTTAAGTGTCTTCTATCCGGAGATACGAAGGTTAGAAATCTTCGTGTCAACGCGATTGAAGATACTTAAATATAAAACAAGCCCTATTTTTGTCTCTAAGATGTCATGCAATGCTTATGATTATGAATGCATATGAACATAACAAAAGAGACGCAAAGTATCACTGGGGATGCCACAAGAATGAAGAAGCAAAGGAGCAACTCTACCAGGAAAATAAATCACTGGTGAACCAAAAGAACTGAATTAGAGGGGAGGATAACAAGCATCGACGTTCACTACCGATGTCTACCGACGTTCACTGAAGGTAGAGAGAAAAAGATATACCGACTCACAGATGACGGTAAACTACCAACTCAAAAGTTGAAAGTAGAGAGAAAATAAATCACATGCCATCGTTGTTCACTGACGAGGAACTACCACCGTTCACTGATGATAGCCAAAAGATAAGAAACACCTATGTTCACTGCCGATGTACTACCAACGTTCACTGAAGGTAGATTTTGAAAATATCATACCATCATCGTTCACTGACGAGGAACTACCACCGTTCACTGATGATAGCAAAAAGATAAGAAACACCGACGTTCACTGCCGATGTACTACTAACATTCACTGAAGGTAGATTTTTAAAATATCATCCCATCGCCGTTCACTGACGAGGAACTACCACCGTTCACTGATGATAGCAAAAAGATAAGAAACACCGACGTTCACTGGCGATGTACTACCAACGTTCACTGAAGGTAGATTTTAAAATATCATCCCATCGCTGTTCACTGACGAGGAAATACCACCGTCCACTGATGATAGCAAAAAGATAAGAAACACTGACGTTCACTGTCGATGTACTACCAACGTTCACTGAAGGTAGATTTGAAAATATCATCCCATCGCTGTTCACTGACGAGGAACTACCACCGTTCACTGATGATAGCAAAAAGATAAGAAACACTGACGTTCAATGCCGATGTACTACCAACATTCACTGAAGGTAGATTTTAAAATACCATCCCATCGCCGTTCACTGACAAGGAACTACCACCGTTCACTGATGATAGCAAAAAGATAAGAAACACCGACGTTCATTGCCGATGTACTACCAACGTTCACTGAAGGTAGATTTGAAAATATCATAAGTTTTCCCAAAATTCTGGTATTTCACCTGGAACGGGTCTCAACTTCTTCTTTAACCAAGGCACTCTGCCTGGAAAGGGGAATATGCAAGCTTATCTCAAATAAAGACACACCCACTCATTGTCAAGGGGAAATGCAAAGAAAGATGACTTTCTGGGGATAGAAATATGGCTTCCTGGGGATAGAAATATGACTTCCTGGGGAAAGAGATATGGCTTCCTGAGGAAAGAGATATGGCTTCCTGGGGAAATGCCACATTATTCCTGCTGAGGAGATAAAGTCTTCACGTGCAAAATAAATGCACAAACCAAAACTCAAAGTTCTCAGAAATCCAAAGTAAATAATATCGTCATGCAACTACGAATCCAATTAGGAACAAACTGGAGCAAGACGACCAACGAAGATACATCCTTTGAGAAATAAACTCAATAGTGAAAAACCAAATCCAACTAAGCAAGGAGCGCTGCAGGAAGGTTAGAACACAATGTCAATAAAAATGATTTGTAACAATACATGATGCATGTATGAATGTATGAGTGATATCGTGCGTATGCTGGTAAAAGGATACATAATCAACACAAACAAACAAAATCGCCTCAGGTACCAACAACATTGGGCTAAACTTCAACCAGAAAGATCAATCTAAGAGAGATAAAAGCACCTGCGGAAACCAAACCTATTGCCTGTCCTAAGTTCACTGAGGAGAAACATAATCCGAATGTAGCTAAATCAAACAGATACCGGGATAGAACATCTTTCTTCCGGTTTTAACGGAGAAATCAGTTTTTCAAAAGCAACATGCCTACTGGAGATTGCAAGACCAGCCTCAAATAAAGCAGACTGACGCCAATACAATCAAACCTCACTGGGGAATTCAAACCCACTTCCCTGGAGAGAAAAAAAACTACGGATTGAAAACTTTTCATCATAAATACTCATTCCAACAAGAGATGCCCTAAGATAACCTTCCCGGGGAATAGCACACAAACTTTATTGGGGAAAACAAATGTTTCATGTTCCGTACTCCTATTGGGGATTTCAATACTGATCTTAAATAAGGCAGACAGAAACCAAATTGTCAAAACATTCATTGGGGAATTCAGGCCCACTTTGAAGGAAGAAAAACATACAGACTTCACTAAGGGAGACAATGCTTCATCATCGAGACATCTAATGCGCACTTTAAGCTGACTTCATTGGGGAGGCCAAAACCACATCATCTAGGGGAAACCAAGATACGTTCTTCACTGGAGAAATCGGAGATACGTACTTCATTGGAGAAACCGGAGATACGTACTTCACTGGGGAAACCGGAGATACGTGCTTCAAGAGTAACTATTGCACCAACTTCTTTGGGGAGAAAGGACTTCTATCACATAAACGAGGCCTTCATTGGAGAATATTAGATTGAGTCTTCATATCATACAAACCTATTCCAACAAAAGATGCCCTGGTATAGTCTTCCTTTCATCATATGGGAAAACTTTGCTGGGGAATCTTGGGACGGAGGCTTCTGACCATGCAAACCCAAAATCAAAAGCGAACCAAGACTTGGCCGGGGATGAGGGGATCACAAACCCAACACTGTACTTTGCACCAACTGGTATCGTCTTCAACTATCTGAGAAACACACAAAGATCGTGCACACCAACAAGATGACCTGAGTAAAACCTTCATGAAGGAAGTAAAACTTCTTAAAACAACCGGAGTTTGTTCATTCCTGGGATCGCCATTTTTGTTGTCATTGTTTCATCATAAATCCCAAAGTAAATTGAATTGTAAAGATGTCTTTCTTTTTGAAAAGTAAATTTTTCTTTTTAATCTTTTTGCTTTGAAAGTTATTATCGGTAATAAATGGAGTCTTTGCAAGCTGAATAAAATAAGAACACAAAGAATTGGGCAAAAGCTCGAATTTTATTAATAGAATGGTAGTCTACAAATGGCGAGACCCCATGGATGATTACAAAGTCTGGGAAATGGTAATATGTAATGGAAAAGATACATTGAAATACAATGACCACTATTCTCTCTAACAATTTTCGAAATCCTGAGCAACAGCTTTTGTTGAAGTATGATGAGGATCCGAGAAGATTGTTGCTTCAACGATCAAGTCTTGTCTGACGTAGTTACTTGCCAAGAAAAGATCCCTAACTTTTGCCTAAGCTACCCTTGCGGGTTTTCAACTTAGCGGGAAACTTATTCTGTTTATGTCTCTAATTTTTGCCTAGACCGCCCTTTCGGGTTTTCAGCCTACCGAGACGCTCTTTTTTGCCTAAGCTGCCCTTTCAGGTTTTCAACTTAGTGAGTTGTTATTTTATTTCTTTAGGCGAAGTATTTCTTGACTGCGTCAGCATTCATGGGACGTGGGAACTCCTCGCCATCCATAGTTTCAAGAATTAATGCACCACCAGAGAAGGCTTTATTGACAACATACAGGCCTTCAAAATTGGGAGTCCATTTGCCCCTAGAATCAGCGTTGAAAGATATGATCTTCCTGAGCACGAGGCCGCCTTCTCTGAATTCACGAGGTTTGACCTTCTTATCAAATGCTTTCTTCATTCTTTTCTGATATAATTGTCCATGACACAAAGCTGTCATTCTCTTCTCTTCAATCAAATTCAATTGGTCAAACCTATTCTGGACCCATTCAGCCTCTGTTAACTTGGCTTCCATTATCACACGCAACGAGGGAATCCCAACCTCAATAGGGAGTACATCTTCCATTCCATATTCCAGGGAAAACGGGGTTGCTCCTGTGGAAGTGCGGACAGATGTTCGATATCCATGCAGAGCAAAAGGGAGCATTTCATGCCAATCCTTATAAGTAACAACCATCTTCTGGATAATTCTCTTGATATTCTTATTAGCAGCTTCAACTGCTCCATTCATCTTTGGCCTGTATGGAGATGAATTGTGGTGGACAATCTTGAATTCTTCACACAGTTCTGTCATCATCTTGTTGTTCAAATTCGAGCCATTATTAGTGATGATTCTACTCGGCACACCATACTGACATATCAGATTATTTTTGATGAAACGCACAACCACCTGTTTGGTAACATTGGCATAAGAAGCAGCCTCTACCCATTTGGTAAACTAGTCAATTGCTACCAAGATGAAACGGTGTCCACTCGAAGCTTTGGGTTCTATCATCCCGATCATGTCAATACCCCACATAGAGAAAGGCCATGGGGAGGAAATTATATTGAGAAGTGTCGGAGGCACATGGATCTTATCTGCATAAATCTAGCATTTATGGCACTTCTTCGCAAATTCGTAACAATCAGATTTCATTGTCAACCAATAGTAACCTGCCCTTAGCATCTTTTTAGCCATCGAATGCCCATTAGCATGAGTGCCAAATGAACCTTCATGAATCTCATGCATTAACATGTCTTCTTCATGTCTATCCACGCATCTGAGCAAGACCATGTCATAATTTCTCTTGTATAACACATTCTCACTGAGGAAGAAACTGCCTGCCAATCTTCTTAGTGTCTTTCTATCTTTCCTCGACGCACCAATCGTGTATTCCTGAGTTTGAAGAAAATGCTTGACATCATAATACCAAGGTTTTTCATCTGTTACCTCTTCTGTTGCAAACACATGAGCGGGCCTATCCAGCCGTCGAACTCTAATACAGGGTATATCATTCCAAGTATTCACTTGATACATGGAAGCTAGAGTTGCCAGAGCATCCGCCATTTGATTTTCATCTCTAGGAATGTGATGAAATTCAACTTTATTGAAGAAGGGTAGCAATCTTCTAGCATAATCTTTGTAAGGGATCAAGCAAGGGTGACGAGTATCCCATTCTCCTTTAATCTGATTTATTACCAAGGCTGAATCGCCATACACATCTAAAATCTTGATTTTGAGATTAATAGCTTCTTCGAGACCCATGATGCAAGCCTCATATTCTGCCATATTATTAGTGCAATCAAATGTTAACCTTGCAGTAAAAGGAATGTGCGATCCATGAGGAGTGATGATCACAACACCAATTCCTTTACCATAAGCATTCACCGCTCCATCAAATACCATACTCCAACGAGATTCAGGGTTGGGGCCTTCCTCAGGCAATGGTTCATCACAATCTTTCACTTTCAAGAACATCACATCCTCATCGGGGAATTCATATTCTGCAAACTGATGATCTTCCACCGGCTGGTGAGCAAGGTAATCTGCCAACACACTACTTTTGATAGCTTTTTGAGTGTGGTATTCAATATCATATTCAGATAACAACATCTGCCAGCGGGCAATTCTCCCAGTAAGAGCAGGCTTCTCAAAAATATACTTGATTGGATCCATTTTGGATATCAACCAAGTGGTATGATTCAACATATACTGCCGCAAACGCTTTGCCGCCCATGCCAAAGCACAACACGTTTTTTCAAGCATGGAATACTGCGACTCACAATCAGTGAACTTTTTGCTGAGATAATAAATGGCGAACTCTTTCTTCCCCGTCTCATCCTGCTGTCCTAGAATACAACCCATGGATTTATCTAACACTGTTAGATACATAATCAACGGTCTTCCTTCTACGGGAGGGAGCAAGATAGGAGGTTCAAGCAGATACTCTTTAATACTCTCAAATGCCCTTTGGAAGTCATCCGTCCACACACAACCTTGATCTTTCTTTAACAACTTAAAGATCGGTTCACACTTTGCAGTCATGTGGGAAATAAATCTGGAGATATAATTCAAACGCCCGAGGAAACCCCTGACTTGCTTTTCAGTTCTTGGTGCTGGCATTTCTTGAATTGCTCTGACTTTATCAGGGTCAACTTCAATTCCTTTCTGGCTAACAATAAAACCCAACAATTTCCCCGATCTAACTCCGAAGGTGCATTTATTTGGATTCAAGCGGAGACGATACTTCCTCAAACGCTGAAACAACTTTAACAAATCTTTTATATGCCCTTGTTCAGTTTGGGATTTGGAAATCATATCATCAACATATACTTCAATTTCCTTGTGCATCAGATCATAGAACAGGGTTATCATAGCCCTATGGTACGTTGCACCAGCGTTCTTCAACCCAAAGGGAATCACTCTGTAACAGAATGTTCCCCAGGGTGTGATAAACGTTGTTTTTTCCATGTCCTCTGGAGCTATCTTATTTGATTATACCCGGAAAATCCATCCATGAACGAGAATACCTTGAATTTTGTTGTGCTGTCCACTAACATGTCAATGTGAGGCAATGGAAAATCATCTTTCGGACTAGCTTTATTTAGATCTCTGTAATCTACGCACATGCGGACTTTTCTATCTTTTTTCGGTACTGGGACAATATTGGCAATCCATTGAGAATACTCTGACGTCACAAGAAAACCAACATTAATCTGCTTTAGGACCTCCTCTTTGATCTTTACTGCCATATCTGGGTGTGTTCTTCTCAACTTTTGCTTAACTGGCGGACACTCTGGCTTCAACGGCAAATGATGCTTAACAATGTCTATATCTAGACCAGACATATCTTGATAAGACCAAGCAAAAATATCCACATACTCTTTCAACAGCTCAATCAACCCGCTCTTTACATCAGGATGCAACGATGCTCCAATCTTAATCTCCTTCGAATCTTCTTCTGAACCCAAATTAATCACTTCCAAAGGCTCCTTATATGGCTGAATGGTATTATCCTCGTGCTCAAGCAACCGTGAGACCTCTTCTGGAATTTCACCATAATCTTCTTCTTCGGCCCCAAACACAAGACAATCAAAGTTGGGAGAGGGTGCAGGGTCATTGTATTCAAAAGGTTTTTTAATTAATCTGCACATGTGATTTATGATTGCTTTTAGAAACTGACACATATAACAAGTGATCATGCAGATTAATTTTCAGTTATCATTTATTTTGAAAGGGTTTTTTTATTTGATTACCATTTCCCAAGAAAAAGCAGAATATAAAGACATATTTTTGGAAGTAAAGACAACTTTTATTAATGATCTTAACAATCAAAGCAAACAGATAAGCCCATACAATACTTTCACCTTGGGAAGAGTGAAAGTTTTTCAAAAGAAAGAAACATATTAACAAAACAAATTACTTTGAAATATGTATGCAAGAAGGAACATCAATGGTGACCCAGTTCTGAACTCGGACTCCATGCGTCACATAATTCGGTACTTCCTACTCTGCTCCATCCTCTTCAACAACATTAATTCTAGAACCAATTGGATGGAGGTAGCCTCCGCTGCGGAAAACATCATGATAACTGTTCACAGAAGACTTTAACCTCAAACTTTCACCTTTGCCAATCTTCGAAGAGAAACCCAAACCACCTCTGCTTTTGTTCACGGGTGGATCCACAAGTTGTCCCCAAAATACATTATGACCATTGCGCACAACCTGATGTGCATCCTTCAGCGAAACCACATAATTCTCATTCCTCCTTATGTTGTCAATAGATAGGGCTTGGAACCGGGTTCCAACAGCAGCCTCATCTGCTTCTACAATACTGAAAGAGGATAGATGGGATATCAACAATGCCTGCTAACCATTTATGATCACTACCTTCCCTTCAAGCACAAACTTTAACTTCTAATGCAGAGTTGAAGTGACAACCCCTGCTTCGTGTATCCATGGCCTCCCAAGCAAACAACTATATGCAGGAATAATGTCCATGACCTGGAAAGTTATCAAGAACAAGTGTGGTCCTATATGGATGGGTAAGTCCACTTCACCGATGACAGATTTCCTCGTCCCATCAAAAGCTTTCACAATGATGCCACTTGGGTGCATAGATGCTCCTTGATACTTTAACTTCATGAGGGTACTCCTAGGTATAACATTCAACGCAAATCCGTTATCAATTAGCACATTGGACAGCGAATCATTCTTGCAGTTCATAGATATGTGGAGGGCCAGGTTGTGATTCCTCCCTTTATCTGGTAACTCATCATCGCAGAAACTCAGGTTGTTACATGACGTAATGTTTCCAATTACGATACTGAATTGATCTAACGGCATGTCATTCTCCATAAAAGCTTGGTCAAGCACTCTCATCAGTGATTCTCTATGAGCAGAGGAATTCATCAACAAAGCTAGGATAGATATCTTGGAAGGAGTCTGCAAGAGCTGATCTACAATTTTGTAGTCGCTCATCTTAATTATCTTCAAAATATCATCCACTTCTTTCTCTAATGTAGCTCCACTAGTCTCTCCTGCAGACTTCTTAGGCTCATCATTCTCAACAATTTTCTTTCCAGCAACAACATCTCTTCGAATAACCGGCGCAAACACACGACCGCTACGGGTCACTCTGCTATCATCAGCTATATTTCCAACATCTGGCATTGGTTGGATGGGAATCTCCACCCCATCTTCCAAGATTGTAGCGTTGTATTTGTAAGGCACAGCCTTATCTGATTCATAGGGAACAGGACCTGGCAGACTAATTACCAATGGGGCAACAACTGGTTTGCTATGGTACTCCAGCTCAAAATGAGTGGGTGCACCAAAACAAGGTACAATGACATTCACCCCTCCCTCAACACAATCAGCCATCAAAAAGCCATTTCTGGTAAATAAATCCTCGTTCGAAGAGAAATATTCATCTGCGGAAGCATACTCTTCCTCTGACTCATCTTCCATCAAACAAACTTCAACCATATCAATCTCATGATAATCATCTCTTTGACCTGTGATCTTGATGGTTCCATTGTCTAACAGCAACTGAACACCTTCCCTCACAATTGAACATCCTCGGGGACTTCGACAACAAACTATGCAAGATCCATATTGGTGTTCCACCTGACCAGCAGTATGGCAGAAAGTAGCATGCAACTGTAAGAGATCCTCATTCAAATGATCCACATCAAAAATTCTGAATTCACCCGGACATCCAGAAACCATATTCACTTCCTCTTCATATTCTGCCCTAGGCCTGATTATATGGATTAAACCTTCATCCATCATCTCCTGTAAATCAGCCTTTATCTTTTCGCAACCTTGTATATCTGTACTGCAAATAGCACAACCGACATGGTCATGCATATAATAACTAAATTCACAGAGGTATGCGTGCATCTTCACCAAATCTCCTCTAACCAGATTAATGTCAAAAATCCGGAAGTCACCTGGACAACCGGCCACCATATTTACAGCATTCACTCCCCCGTGCTTGGGTAGAGGATAGTCCTTCACATTAGGTCCCACGTCTTTGAAAGATAAGATTCCAGACTTCACCAACCTTTGCACTTCAGTCCTCAAAGGATAACAATTCTCAACATTATGCCCTGGTGCCCCCTGATGAAAGGCACACGTCTGGTCTGCTTTGTAATACCAAGGCAATAGTGATGGTGCAGCGGGAGGTGGTCGTGTCTGGACCAACTTCTTCTGAACCAATGATGGTAGTAGCTCTGCATCGCTCATGGGAATAGGATCATAATTCTCCCTCCTCTGATTATATACTTGATTCCCCTGCTGGGACGGTCTTTGATAAGCAGCAGTATTCGGAGCGACATTCATAATAGGAGTAACCGAGGCGACTTGCTGATGACGCTGATAATTCTTTCTAGGAGATTTTACTCTTCTCTCTTGCATAACAACATTTGCATCTCCCTCTTTCTTCTTTGTAAACCCATAATCTGGCTTTTTCACACCTCCAGATCCTTCACCTTTTGTCAAACGGCCTTCTCTTACTGTCTCTTCTAAGCGGACGCCCATTCCTACCATTTCTGTAAAATCACTTGGGGAACTTGCTACCATTCTTTCGTAGTAGAAAGCTCCCAGCGTCTTCAGAAAAATCTTAATCATTTCTTTCTCTTCCATGGGCGGAATCACTTGTGAAGCCACTTCGCGCCTTCTCTGCGCATACTCTTTGAACGATTCTCTGTCCTTCTGAACCATGGCCCTAAGCTGGTCACGGTCAGGCGCCATGTCCACATTGTACTTGTATTGTTTAATGAATTCTTCTCCCAAGTCATTAAAAGTATGGATGTTGACACTGTCCAAGCTCATATACCATTTCAACACTGCGCCAGTCAGACTATCCTGAAAAAAGTGAACCAATAGACGCTGATCATCAGTGTGGGTAGACATTCTCCTCACATACATCACTAAATGAGCACGAGGGCAAGTGTTGCCCTTGTACTTCTCAAACTCCGGGACCTTGAACTTAGAAGGCACTTTAACATTAGGGACCAAACACAGCTCATTCACATTCTGCCCAAATAGCTCTTTTCCACTAAGATCCTTCATCTCTCTTTGCATTCTATCAAACTGCTCTTGGAAATCATCCATTCTGTCATAAAGACCCAAGTCTTCACTCGGCGGAGGGAAAGGACGACACATATCTTCATTAACAAACGGAACCAAATTTACCGAAGGAGGTGCAGCACGACCAGTATGCACCACAGGAGGTGCAGAAGTAACAACATTTTGAACCACTGGAGCATCTTGAGGGCCAAGATTGAAACCTTCGGGTGCAAAATTCTCTTGTATTCCCCACGGATAACCCTGAGGCATACGGTTCTGAACAACAACCGAAGTAGCGGATACAGGAACAGTAGGAACTTCAACATTTGCCCTTGTTGATTGAGGCTGAACACTCGGTGGCTGATTCTGAGAAACCACCAGATTTTCCATCAGAGCAGTCAAATTGGCCAAGCCAGCCTTCAAAGCAGAAACTTCTTCATGCAGCTCGCGATTCTCCTGTTCTAAGTTGTCCATCTTCTTTTTGAAGTTAGCCCGAGTGTTAGTGATGAGTCAGCTTGCTGAACGAAGTAAAGAAGCTGGGTAAGACACCTGGATATGCATAACAAATGCAAGAAATATGTACAAAATGATGCATGATAGGAAATGCATATGTGATCGGTGGGAATGAGAACTGACTGTTTCGGAATGCTGGTTCGCGTTTTGCGTTTTGTTTTTGCAAAATGTCGCGGTAAGCAAGAGTCACCACCGTCTTTTATTTTATCCAACAAGGAAAGGACAAAAGCACAGAAAAATTCCTTTTTGAAATGTTTCTCGGGTTCGGGAGGTAGATTATAGAAAGGGAAGGTGTTAGCACCCTTTCTATCCGTGGTTATCCACGGGCTCTTAGGTACTTGCTCATTGTGTTTTCAAAAGTTTGCTTTTCTTTGTGTTTGTGGATTTGAAAAGAGTTTTTGTTTGAAAGGAGTGTAGGTGCGAAAAGTTTTGTTTTGTTTTTAAAAGGAGCAAGTACTTAAGAACCATCTACCTACTCGAAAAGGGAATTAAACTGTGCAAATATCCTTTAGACGACGCTAGCCCACTATTGATGAGTAGGTAGCACCACCGTTGGAGTTTTAAGGGTCAATTCGATTAAGGGACATGTGGTCACTAAAGCAATGTTAGAACGCCTTAGCGGTAACCCTAATGTCTTAGATCATTTTATCTGAGGCAACCATTTCGAGGCAACTTATGATCTTTGGACAAGAGGATGAACTCTAAAACTTCCTATACTTAATGACCA
Source organism: Vicia faba (assembly GCA_948472305.1). Classification (NCBI taxonomy): domain Eukaryota; kingdom Viridiplantae; phylum Streptophyta; class Magnoliopsida; order Fabales; family Fabaceae; genus Vicia; species Vicia faba. Next base: position 177,874,221 of record OX451741.1, on the reverse strand, counting down.
TGTTCGAGGCAACCAAGTGAGGTGTACCCTAAGAGTGGCATGTGCAAGTGTGTCAATTCGGTTAATTCTTATTTGTACATGTCAATGGTGAGCTATTGTTGATTTTAGGTTAAAGTTTAATCTTGTCATGCATTGCCTAGTATTCAAACATCTAACAATTAATATTGTGCGGGAATTAAATTGCGGAAAATAAATCTAAGCTATTACAAGGCGTCGGGTATTTACATCGCCAAAAACAAACCCTTTAAAATTAAATTGCGAAAAGTAAATAAAAGCGATAAATAAAATCCTAATTAAAAACTATTACATTCCCGAAGCAGTTACAATATTGAAATATGGATCAAAAATAATTCGTGCGCGAGAAATTTAAATCGGAGTGTCCTAGGGTTTTGACCCTTTTTATTCAATAAAGCATATTTTTTTGTTTTTTGAATTAAAAATTAGTCTAAATTAATAATTGAATTAATTAATTAAATAAAAAGATTTTTTTGGTTTTTTTATTATTTAAGGAAATAAAATGAGAATGGTTAGCAATATTAAAAACCTAATTCTAAATTAATTTTAATTTATTGCAAAAAAAATATTAATGGTAAACCTATTTAAACTAAATAAATTAATCAATTGTTATTTAAAAAAATAAATAATAAAATTAATGGAATTAATAAAAATATTATTTTTGTTGTTTCTGATTTTTTATGAAAAAGTTAATTGGTTAATTAATTAATTAAGATAATAATAATAAAATAGAAATAGAAAAAATAATGAAAAGGAAATAAAATAAAAAATAACAAACTCAGGGGGGTGTGGGCCTGAAGAAGGTGTTTGAATGGCAATTCCCAGGCCCATAACGTCCAGCCTGTTTGACCTATGAAATCCAACGCATGCTTGTTGACTCTAGTCCATGGTGAACCTCCAATCTGGATCACTGGATCTGCCTGGTGGGCCACTTGGCAGCTGAGATCTAGAGGCATATGATGCACCACACCCTAAGCGTTGCACATGAATACCTGAAGAAAAAATCAAATAAGGTTTTGGGGGACCTGGGATTCAAACCCAGGTCCCATTGCTCATATGCCTGCGCGCTCAACCACTCCAACTAGCTTGGTCATTCGTTATTCGAATAGAAAACAAATAATATATTCAAAACAATTAATTAAGCCCTGCAAAATAAAAAAAAGCGCGCTAATGATTCAAACGGGCCAATGGATGCAAGCCACGTTATCATCTTCCTCAATGCATCCCTAGTTCGTTTACCTGCGGATTTTTATCCGCAGGAAGATTCATAGGGCATCTCAAAAACCTCTCCCATGCCATGAAAATACCATCCAAGAACATGGATGTGTTCGTCTCTGCCTCCTGAATATCCCTATAACCATTGTTTGCCTCAATTTATCCTGCATAAGAAACGCCTTTAAAAACAAGAACAAGAACCCTAGATTCGGGCATCATGATACAGGTCCTAAAAATACAATTGAATAATACCAAAACGTTCCAAATCAAACAACAAAGATAAATATGCCAAGATTTTAAAGAAAAGATGCAAGAATTGGAGATTTGGAATCCATGTTCAGAGGTTGGTTCGTGATGACTTACAGTGCAATTTAGGCAATGAGAAGGCTGGATTTTGATTGGTATCGCTTCACTGGATGTCAGGGAAGAGAGCTATGTCAAGCTTTTGGACTGAATCATGCTCCAGTGTTGTTTTTGATCTCCCACTTTTCAAGCTTTTTCACAAACTTGTTCTGGCCGTTTCAGCAGTGCTCTGTGCGTATATTTGGTCTTCCTCTCTTGTATGCATATAATAGAATGTCTTTAGGTCAAAACTTGGGCATAAAACCATATGCATTGAAGAATCAAGATTTGTTTTTGATCACCATAATCAAGTTGCCATATTTGCATCAAATCTGAGATTTTGTGCTTGTTTTGACTTGGCACGAGTTTGATTGAGTATCACATGATATTTGCAAGCTGTAATGATCACAAGAATCCCCTTACATCAATTTTTAGATTTTATTTGATTTATTATTGATTTAAAATGAATTAAATCAATAAAAATTAAATAAAATAGAAAAATAAATGAATGGCCATGAAATCAAATATGGGACACGTGTGTGGCATGACAAGACTATATCAAGTGGAAAAAAGTGGGCCCTTTTGTCAAAAATAGGAGTTTTGAGGATAGTTGACTTTTGGCAAATTTGGAAAAATGCCCAACTTCAACAATGCATAACTTCTTCAATTTTGAACTTTTGGAGGTTTTCTTGGACTTTTTAGAAACAATGAGATGTCCTCTAATCAACCCTTTTGGTCTCATCTCATTTTGATGTTCCATGCTCAAGTTATAAGCTTTGGAAAATAAGGTATTTTTGTTGACTTTCAAAAATGACCTATAATGTCCAAATTTGTAACTTTTTGTGAGAGCATTTCTTGATCTTGGAGTGTGAAGATGGATTGTAGGAAATTGCATACTATTAAAAATGAGCTTTGGATGGGTCATTTATCATAAAGTATGAGAAAGTTATGCTTGGTCAACATTGAGTTGACTTTTCCTGTAAAGCCCTAATTTAGCAACTTTTGAATCTTGATGAATCTTGAGCAATCCTTGATGAATCATGATCAACCCTTGATTAAATGATGAATTATCCTTCAAAATGAGAATGTTGACAAAAAAATCTTGAGGTTTGACTGTCTGTAGGTCACAGTTGACTTTTGCCCTAGCACAATCGATATTTGGGCCTCTTAAGCAATTGACTGACCAAACTTCCTCTGCAAGGCTTGAAATTTAACATGGATGGATTTAAGAACATATTAAGACATTGGGAAACAGTTGAGGCCATTTGGATGTAAGGACCTTGATGCAACACAAAACCCTAATTTTGACTTGACTGCCTTAGGAGGTGACTTGACTGTCCAACTCTTGAGCTAACTCGAGTCACTTGGAGATTATTCTTGGAAAATCTTGAGGGATATGGGAGGGAGAATTTTGGGGTACAACAGTTTCCCCTGTTCAATTTTCTTAAACCTGAGGATATAGATTGGCTTTCGAGCCTTTCATGATCCGAAGGTGGAAGGTAATTGAACACTAGAGTGCCTAGAAATTTGCACTCGCATGGTGTAGTATCAGCATTGTGATGTCGGGAATGGGCTTACAGATGACATTTGGAGATTGCTGGTAGGAGGATGGGCTTACAGATGCCATCTGCAGGAGTGTCGATCGCATAAGAGATTCCTTAGCGAGAACTTGTATACCTGTTGTTGTAAAAGATTCCGCTGGGGAAGTCTTAACCTTTGTTGAGATTCAGGAATCTGGTCTGTACTTCATCTGAGAGAATGCCTCGGCTGAGTCTTAAGAACCTGTCCATAATTCAACTGGGGGGTAATCTTCATCAAGATCTAGGAACTGTCTTGTGCTCAACGTAGCATACCGCTGAGGTTATAGAACTTGTCCACACTATGACGGGGGAAAACATCAAGATCTAGGAACTGACTCATGCTCAATGGAGTGTACCGTTGAGGTTATAGTACTCATCCACACTATGACGTAGGGAAACATCTTCATCAAGATCTAGGAACTGTCTCGTGCTCCACGGAGTATACCGTTGAGGTTATAGAACTTGTCCACACTATAACGGAGGAAAACATCAAGATCTAGGAACTGACTCGTGCTCCATGGAGTATACCGTTGAGGTTATAGTACTCGTCCACACTATGACGTAGGGAAACATCTTCATCAAGATCTAGGAACTGTCTCGTGCTCCACGGAGTATACCGTTGAGGTTATAGAACTTGTCCACACTATGACGGAGGAAAACATCAAGATCTAGGAACTGACTCGTGCTCCACGGAGTATACCGTTGAGGTTATAGTACTCGTCCACACTATGACGTAGGGAAACATCTTCATCAAGATCTAGGAACTGACTCGTGCTCCACGGAGTATACCGTTGAGGTTATAGTACTCGTTCACACTATGATGTAGGGAAACATCTTCATCAAGATCTAGGAATTGTCTCGTGCTCAATGGAGTATACCGTTGAGGTTATAGTACTCGTCCACACTATGACGTAGACAAATTGTCGAGATTGAGAACCTTATCTGAAATTCAACCGAGGATAATTCAATTGAGATTTAAGAACTGGTCAGGTCTTCGATTAAGCGGAGAACTTAACTGCATCTTTCCTGAAAGGTAAAGGTCAGTCATATGCAATGCATGAGATGGATCAAGCAATGATGTTCTCAAAATAAACGAGATTGTATTCGTATGATGCATATATGCATGTATCATGATGTATGGGGATATAATGTTTTAGCTGGGGAAAATAAATCCCGGAGCTGCTGGAGAATAGAGTTGAGTTCTTTGTTTCCTGTTGGGGATGATGAACGAAGACGATAAACCTGTAGGAGAGAAAAACTCTGTTGGGGGAATAAAATGATGAAGAGATTACTCCGAGGGGAATTACTCTGTGGGGAAGAGACGTTCTGCTGATGATTTTAACGATAACTCCGCTGGGGATTCCGTTGATAAGCTTTGTTGGGGGATTTTAATGATGAACTCCGCTGGGGATAGAAAGAACGTCATTAGGGATGATCTTTCAGTTGCAACTTGCTGAGGATAACCCAGTTAGACTCTTGTGAGGATAACCTTCTGAATTTGGTTGGGGAGATTTATTTATGCTCTGCGGGGGATAAGCTTCCAGAATCTACTGGGTAAGATGATTCAACTCTGGCGGAGAAGCTTTTTTAGACTGCGCTGGGGAAATGACTCCACTGAGGTATCTTGTATTCCGCTGGAGAACATTGTTATACTTCGTTGAGGAATGTTAAGACTGCCGAGGGTATTCTTATACTTGCTGGGGAATGTCTTTATACTCCGCTGAGGAATATTAAGACCTTCTGGGGATACCAAACCTTTTCAGGGCTGATGGTAGATTAACTCTTCTTGGGGAGAGTGTTGCTGATTCGTTCATAGTTGCAAGTCTCAGTGGGGAGAGCTACCATTACTATTTTACTCTGCGGGAGTGATGGTATCTTGGTCATATTCTTCAGCTGGACCTACCTTGGTACCTTGGGGGACAGAGCAACTAGATAGTTCAGATGATTCTTATTGCCCCTGCTTCTGTTATTACTCGTAATTCGTCCTTTGTTTCGCATGTAAATTTTTATGAGCAGCAATTAATGTCAAATGCATATATCAAAAATGAACATTGGACGTTCTTTGCAAAACAAAATAGATAAAGGAAAAACAATTTGAAATTTGTCTGAAAATGAATTTGTATTGATTTTGAAGTTTTCCTGAAAATAGGCGTTTTTGTACAAGAGGCTGACGTCCTAGTAAGAGAACGCCGCCGAACAAATAGAATTTATACAATTTGTGAAAAGAAAACAAAACAGCTATGTGAGTAATCCCATTGGGTTCCAACTCTGCTATTGCCTTTATATCTTCAAGCGTCTCATCACTTTGCTGCTTAGTAGATGAATCTGATTGATTAGTTTCGTCTGAGCTTGATAGTTGATACCGAAGTCTGGATGCGAGGTGATCCAATGAGACATAGTATTACGCTTTGATCCCTAACTTTTGCATGGACCGCCCTTTCGGGTTTTCAGTCCACCGGGATACCCTTTTTTGTCCAAGCCGCCTTTTCAGGTTTTCGACTTGCCGGGTGTACAGATTTTTTCATTTTCATCCCTTATTTTTGCCCGAACCCTTTTGATTCGCCGGGAAGCCCTTATTTTTGCCTAGGCCAGTCAACCTAGCGGGTCTTTGATTATGCGTAGTACCTTTTCACTATGTCTGCATTGACGGGGTGAGGAAGGTCGTCACCATCCATGGTGGTTAGAATCATAGCTCCTCCTGAGAAAATGTTCTTAACCACAAATGGCCCTTCGTAAGTAGGGGTCCATTTGCCCCTGGGATCACCTTGAGGTAAGATAATGCGCTTGATTACCAGGTCCCCAACTTGATACTCTTGTCGTCTAACTTTCTTGTTAAATGCCTTGATCATCTGTTTTTGGTACGTCTGACCATGACAAATAGCAGTAAGTCTTTTTTCGTCGATTAGGTTTAGTTGATCAAGTCGGGTCTGAATCCAATCATCTTCGCTCAAACCTGCATCCTTCATGATCCGAAGAGAGGGTATCTGAACTTCAATCGGCAAGACTGCCTCCATGCCATATACCAAGGAATAGGGTGTTGCCCCTGTTGACGTCCGTGCTGAGGTACGGTACCCATGAAGAGCAAATGGTAACATCTCGTGCCAGTCTTTATATGTCACTGTCATCTTCTGCACAATCTTCTTAATGTTCTTATTTGCCGCTTCGACAGCCCCATTCATCTTCGGCCGGTAGGGAGAAGAGTTGTGATGCTGTATCTTGAATTTCTCGTAGAGCTCAGTGATCATCTTGTTGTTGAGATTGGTACCATTGTCCGTAATGATCCTCTCTGGTACACCGTATCAACAGATCAGGTTATGCCGAATGAACCGTGCCACGACGTTCTTGGTTACTGTAGCAAAGGAAGCTGCTTTAACCCACTTCGTAAAGTAATCAATCGCTACCAGGATGAAACGATGCCTGTTGGATGTTGTAGGTCTGATCTCGCCAATCATATCAATCCTCCACATTGCAAAAGGCCAAGGTGCTGTCAGAACATTCAGAGGAACTGGAGGAATGTGCACCTTATAAGCATAGACCTGACATTTGTGACATGTCCGAGAATGCTGATAACAGTCGGCTTCCATTGTGGACCAATAATATCCTGCCCGAAGGATTTTCTTTGCCATGGTGTGTCCACTGGAGTGAGTCCCGAAAGTACCTTCATGTAGATCTGCCATGATCCTTTCTGCTTCATTCTTATCCACACAACGCAGTAAGGTTGAATCATGGTTACGCTTGTAAAGAATGCCATTACTGATGAAGAATTTCGTCGCGAACCTCCTCAGAAACTTCTTATCATTAACAGATGCACCCTCGGGATACTCCTGAGCTTCAAGATACCTCTTCACCTCATGATACCAGGGCTTTTATGTTACTTCTTCAGTCTCAAGATCACAGCAGTGTGCAGGTTCGTCCAATCTTTCAATAATGATTCGGGGAGCCTCGTTGTCCTAATTGACTTTGAACATAGAAGACAACGTAGCCAGCGCGTCCGCCAACTGATTCTCCTCTCTAGGAAAGTGTTCAAAGGTTATCTCCTTGAAATGGGGAAGCAATGTTAACACATACTCCTTATAAGGAGTAAGATTTGGGTGTTTTGTATCCCACTCGCCTTTGATCTGACTGATCACGAGAGCGGAATCTCTAAAGACACTCAGATACTTAACCCTTAGGTCAATTGTTGCTCGAAGACCCATGATGCATGCTTCATACTCCGCCATGTTGTTGGTGCAGTTGAAACATAATCGGGTGGTAAACGGAGTATGGGAGCCTTTAGGAGATATGATCACGGTGCCAATGCCATTACCCAAAGCGTTCGAAGCTCCATCAAAATACATAGACCATCGGGATTGTTGTACCCCAAATTTTGACCTAAGATACCATCTCCCATCTGCATCATTACATTGCAAGTGTTTTGACCTATCTTTATCAATTTTCAAAGCAGATTTTAAATTCATAACTTTTTCAAGTCAAGAGCTGTTTATTTTTGAAACGCTAAATTTATTAATTGATCAATGCTAAAACAATGTTTATTTAATTATTTATTATTCTGAATTTAAATAATTGAAATTTATTTTCAGTTATTATATAAATTAAAGAATTATAAATAATAAAGTAAATATTTGAAAAGAAGTTTATTAATTGATCAAACAATGTTTATTTAATTATTTATTATTCTAAGTTTAAATAGTTGAAATTTTATTTTCAGTTATTATAATTTAGAAGAATTATAAATAATGAAGTAAATAATTGAAGAGAAGTTAATTGATCAACAATGTTTATTTAATTATTTATTATTCTGAATTTAAATAATTGGAATTTATTTTCAGTTATTATATAAATTAAAGAATTATAAATAATAAAGTAAATATTTGAAAAGAAGTTTATTAATTGATCAAACAATGTTTATTTAATTATTTATTATTCTAAGTTTAAATAGTTGAAATTTTATTTTCAGTTATTATAATTTAGAAGAATTATAAATAATGAAGTAAATAATTGAAGAGAAGTTAATTGATCAATGATGTTTATTTAATTATTTATTATTCTGAATTTAAATAATTGGAATTTATTTTCAGTTATTATATAATTTAAAGAATTATAAATGATAAGGTAAATAATTGCAAAGAAGAAAAGAATTAACTGGTAAAATATTGGAGTTTTTATTTATTTTATTCTAATTGTTACAATTGTTGTTTAAATACCGTATTTATTTACAACGTATTTACAATGATAATTTTTACAATGTTTAAAGCGAAATAAAAGCTATCCTAATTTTTTCTAAGTTCTAAATCTTCATCTTCTATCCAATACTTCTTTGATGCTCATTTGACTTTACCTGCAAAGAATTAAAAGAAAAGTCAGAAATGAGATATATAATTAAAAGCAGACGATTAATTTAGCGTTCATCATTAAAAGCAAACGGCTGGAATCAGTTTTTTACCCTCTTTGCAAATCACGGGATTTATCCCGGTTCACAAAAAGAGTTGAATTTTATTGATAAATATGAATGCACAAGTTAAAAATATGCACAAATTCAATATTCCAAAAGCCAACTGCATATTTCAAAACCAATTGCACAAATCCATTTTTTGTCAAAACTGCATATTTCAGAACAAATTGCACATTGCAAGTCAAAGTTACATGTTCAAAGCCAAGTCCAACGTAAACTACCCAATGTATGGGAAGAGGCCAAAAACACAAGGCTCCATACTGTACAATGCAGATAGCAAAGAAGAAAATGTACAGATTAAAACCAAATATGCAAGAGATGTTCCTAATTTCATCACTTTCCAGCTTTGCTTTTTCAGAACTTAAAGTACATACATCATTTTAATGTTTCAACTGTACTAAGGAGAGAGAAGAGAGAAAGAGTGTGGGTTTTACAGGTTTTGGCCTTAGGCAGAAAAGGGATATAAAACAAAACTGCAATAATACAGTAAAAAAGCAGCAAGAGAAAAGGATATAGGCAAACTGAATGGAACAGTAGTGTGCAGAGGTATCAAAAGACAAAATAGTTAAAAATATACAAAACCTGAGCTATCAAAAGAAGCCAGCAAAAAACTGTTATTATAACAACAAACCCTTCAAGAAAAGTAGAGAGTTCACAACCTGTTGGGAGCCTAAAACAAAAACTGTCAAACAAATACAAAACGAATTCTCAAGGTCTCAAAGCCAAAACCTCAAGAACCTGCTGTCTCAAGACCAAAACCAATAGCCATGGCCTGAAAAACCAGTAAACAATCTGTTGTCCAGCCAAAGCTTTACCCCTTTCAAAAATGATAACCTGTAACAGAAGCCTCAAGGCCACAGAACTTGAAACCATGACCAAAAAGCCAAGTTAACCTGTCAAACTCCAAACCATAACCTATTTTGTTTCAATGGCAAACATGAAGCTAACCCCTCTCAAGAACTGTCAAACAAGTCCAAGCTGTGAACCTGTCCAAGCCATATCAAAAGTCCAACAAGCCTAAGCCATCAAAACCATAAGCCTGTTGATGCATAAGCCGCCCAAAGCAAAAAACTAGAATACCACAAACAACACAACTCATCAAACCAATTTCCAAACCCATCAGGCCTCAGAAGAACTTCATCATAGGCCAATAAAAAAGCAACAGGAGCGAGGTCGAAAGAAGAGAGGAAAAGTATTCAAGCATCCAAGCATCAAGGCCACCAAACAAAGAAACGTTCAAGGCAACTCATTCAAGCATCACAAGCCCTCAGACAGTCTCATCACTGGGCAAAAGTTCACAGAAGCAAAGCATCAAGCCCACAGAAAGAAGAAGGAAACGAAGCAAAGAAGCAGCAAGAGAAAAGGATAAAGTTTTTTTTTCAGGATTTCATCACCAAACAAAAGAAGTAAGAAACGAAATACCAGGACTCCAAGCCACCGCGCTTCATCCCTCGCCGGCAAGCCTCCGGAATGCCTCTTCCTCCTCCTTCATAAAGGTATCTATGCTTTTTCTTTTTCCTTTCCACCATCTCAACAGAAACCATATGTAAAAAATAGAGTCATAATCAAAATGGATGTAAATCATGAACATGCAAAAATCATAAAAAACCCTAAAGAGATAAAACGGAAGTTAACCTTTGAACTATCGCGTGCTTCATCGTGGGAAGGAGAACACAGAAGTGGCGTTGGTGGCTCGGGCAAGGGAAGGTCAGAAGTGGGCATGAGAGCAACGAAGAAGACGAACGAAGAAGAATGCGTGAACGAACGAACGACGCTGTACCCTCTGCTAACCCTAACTCAAGTAAACAAAAACCTGATGACCCTAAACATTGTGAGAAATGTGTGGGCTCAACCCGTTTCCCTGCCTAAAAGCCCAAACGAATTTCTTAAGACACCTCCCCATCCTATTTCTGTTTTGGCCCCTTAAAACTCTTTGGCCCACACATTGGTTTATTATCTACCCTTTGATTCTTGATGCATCTCTTTCTATTTTGATTTCTTTAGCCCTTTTTTAGAATTTTATTAATTTAGTTAATTAGTAAAGTTAATCAAATAAGAGGTGTAATTTAATTAGACAAATTTTAATGCTTTACCCAATTTTATTAGTTTAAGTTTTGGATTAATTTAGTAATTTTAGTTTTCTTTTTTTTAATTAGATTTAAGTTAATAGCTTTTAAAGTTTTAATTTAGTTTAGAATTATTTAATAATTCTTAAAATAATACTTTATATTAATACTAAAAAACATATAAAAATAAAAACTTTAAAAAACATTTTATTTTCCTTAATTAATTCTCTTGCGTTATACCTATTAGATAAAAATATAAAAATGCATGTTCACGCCATTTAGTCTGTTTATTCAATCATTGTTGTGGTTATATATCACTTAGCTATTTAATCATTATCTGCATAATTTTTCTGTTTAATTATTTCATCTTTACTTGGTTATTCCGTTTACGTCTAAATCCAAGAGAAAAATGATTAAACTTGTTGACTTCATGTCCTCAAATCCAATCACGCGAATATCTTCATTTCATTAAAACTTAAGATAATTTTTCCCCAAATATTCAATCTTTTCAAAACTCATACCTTTTAAGTCAAAACTTCGACATTAGGTCGTCGTACCTTCAAAAACCCGTCCGTACCCCTTTTCGGCCAAAACAATTTATTTTTAATCAAACAAACATTTTAATAAACAGATATTTCAAAAGGTTCCTATAGAGTACTATAGATACATTGGGTTCTAATACCTTCCCACTGTATAACCAACCCCGAACCATAGACCTCTTTTCAAAACGCCTTGTATTTTCATTACTTTTAAAAGTATTATTTTACATTGCATACTTTAGGGTTTTATTTCCCTCTTTCCCTTTTTCCCTTGGAAATACCCTTTTTCCCTTGGAAATAATAAAGCGCGGTGGCGACTCTTGCTTTTGTGAGACGAATTAATTAATAGTTCGATCTCCGATTTACCCCGCTACATTTTTATCGCTACAGAATTGGCGACTCTGCTGGGGAAAGATTGACCTCTTGCTGGTCCATCCCTAAGTGGGTTAAGCCTAATTTGTCTTATCTGTTTTATTATTATTTGATTTGTTTGATTATGTGTTTAAATTGGGTTTGTTTGGGTTTTTTTCAAAGGACGAATCCTATACCCGGATTAAGTTACACTTAAGAATAGGACGGGCGATACAGTCATGTTAACTTTGAGGGAGTAATCCCGAAGAAGGAGGCATGAGATCCCCCACTCAATGGAAGGCCCTTTTGAACTTAATATTTGTTTACCGAGTAATCGGGAAGACATTATTATTTTCGACCTGGGAGCCAGAGAAATTGAGGACCGTAGAACCCTAACCCATCTTGGCCTTTAGGTGTAGCGCGAAGACTATAACGGAGTAATTCAGAAGTAGTTGTTACGCGATGCTACGCTCGGATGAGTTTCTCTTGAGAATATTGCTAATTATTGAGTAATCAAGACGTTGGCAATATCCGAAGGAGGAATGTAGACCCTGGGAACTCTTAGAACCTTGTCTTACAGGTGTGATTGAACCGTTAGTACATACCTTGGGGTAGGCTTTACCCTCGACTCCATGCTGAAACGTTGAACCCTTGAACCCCATGTTTGTGAACTTGTGTGTAACTGTTGCATTATCATTCATTCATGCATTCATCAACATTTTTGTAAAAAAACTTGTTTTTCAAGGAACTTAGGAATGATTTTTGCAGACATCTCAGGTACTATTATTATGGAATTTAGAAGGAGAAACACTCGAAGTTTTAGTTTTAAGGAGCCCGAGATTGAAGAACTGAAGAGTTTAATTCCTAAGATCAAGAACCCGACGGATTTTCAGAAAAAGTATGGGTCCATTATACCTCTCATGAAGCGCAAGATGAAGGAAGGCATCCTTAATACGTTAGTCCAATTTTACGATCCTTTGTATCGATGTTTCACCTTTCCGGATTACCAGTTAATGCCCACCTTAGAAGAGTACTTCTACATACTCGGTTTGCCGATCACCGACTGTGTTCCTTTTTCTGGCTTATAAGAGGAACCCAAATCTCACGAGATAGCGACCATCACCCACTTGAAGAAATCAGAGATAGAGGAGAACATGACTACAAAAGGGGGAATCCGAGGCTTGTCTGCGCAGTTTTTGTTGAGGAAAGCTCGTCATTTCGCTGAGATAAAAGATAATATTGCCTTCGAAGACGTCTTTGCTTTACTCGTTTATGGTCTATTCTTGTTCCCTAACGTTGATAAGTTTGTGGATATCAACGCCATCAGAATTTTCTTGATTGGAAATCCGGTCCCTACGCTGCTAGGAGATACCTACTACTCCATCCATCTTCATAACTCTTATCAAGGAGGGATGATTATTTGTTGTGCACCTTTGCTGTATCAGTGGTATGTTCCTCATCTACCTAGGTCTGATGTTTTCTGGGATCTCGAGAAGGAGCCGCGATGGGCGCCAAAAATTATGGCTCTCACTCATTTCGACATTGATTGGTATAATCGAGTTTACTATGACGTGAAGATCATCGATAGCTGTGGTGCTTTTCCTAACGTGCCTCTTCTTGGTACGAAAGGTGGAATTAACTATAACCCTGTTCTCGCGCGCCGTCAGTTTGGATACCCGATGAGGGACAAGCCAAACAACATCCATGTGAGTGGTTTCTTTCTACAGGAAGGACAAGATCACCAGGCAGATAAGAGGGAGATCGAAGGAGCTTGGCGCCACGTCCATAGGAAAGGGAGAGACATGTTAGGACATAGGGGTGCCGTTTCTTTGGAGCCTTACCTACAATGGGTCCATGCTAGGGCTTGTGCTCTCAAGATGCCATATAAACCTGAGAAACCTTTATTCCCTACCGTTGCATCATCATCTGTTGATATCCCTATCGAGAATATGGGAGAATACCAAGGAAATCTGGCTAGGATGAAGTCCGAGAGAGATGCTTGGAAAGAAAAGTATAATATGTCTGAATATGAGAATCGGGTCCTGGCTCGACAACTAAAGGAAAAGGAGGATTTTCTATTTATTCAAGACGGCTGGTTCATTGATCATGATGAGAAGATTCGTCAAAAGGATGCTTTACTGAAGAAGTATGCTAGTGAAAGGAAGAGAAAGAAGGAAGGTTCGGTAAGCATTGCTCTTGTTCCCAATCCACAAAAGGAAATCATTGATCGAATGGTAGCTGAGAAGAAAGAGATGGAAGACTTTTATGAAGAGAAGATCAGGAAGCTCCGGTTACAGTTGGCATTTGGTCCTTCATCTGATGATTCTGAGTGATCTTTAGCTTTTAGTTTTATTTTGCTGATGTCATTTTGTAAAACTCTGTAAAAGGGCTTCATGTTCCAAAGTTGTAATTTACTGCTTTTATTATGGGCTTCATGTTCCAAAGTTGTAATTTACTGCTTTTATTATGGGCTTCATGTTCCAAAGTTGTAATTTACTGCTTTTATTATGGGTTTCATGTTCCAAAGTTGTAGTTTACTGCTTTATTATTGGGTTGTTATCCCAAAGTTGTAATTTCTTGTTTTGTTGTTCCAAAGTTGTAAGTTGTAATTTACCGCTTTTGATTAATGAAATGAGTTTTTGTTGTTCCAAATTCCTTTACCATTGATGTGTGCAAAATTATTGAAGTTCCTTGAAAAACTATTAAAATGAATCATCATTTGCATCACACATCATGCATCATTCAACATTCCACTTCATATGTTTTCTAGAGTCTTATCCTTGTTTCTTTATCCACTCTGATAGATTGTCAAGTTGTCTCACCAATACGATACTCGAGCCAATCGTCAGAGGAAGATGGAAGATCTGGAACAGGAAAACCACGAGCTTCGTGAGGAGGTCGCTACCCTTCGTGTCGAGATGGAAAAGTTAACTGCACTAGTGGAAAGTTTGATGGCTGCTCAGAATCAGCCATCGACTACAGCTGCTGAGATTCAGACTTCAACTACTATGGTTTCCGAGATTGTCACCGTTCCAACATCCGTGACTCAAATCAACTCTCCGCTTCAGCATCAGATGCCAAAAGGTTTTCCGTGGGGAATGCCTTACAACTTTGTGCCAGAGGGGTATCAGCCTGTCGTACAACCTTTGTTTCAACCTACTTTGTCTCTTCCTCAACCAGAGACAACTGCCATGCCGCCTGTAATCCCGTCTATAACACCTTTCCCACAACCGGTGATGACAACTGTCACTCCTGTGGTTCACTCCGTGCCATACCTGAATGAACCTACTTATCCTGCCGAGCCTGCTGAAAGTTCGGGTCTTTTTGATAGAATGGAAGAATTTCAGGACCAATTCCAAGAAATGCAGAGGGAGCTCAGAGCGTTAAAGGGGAAGAATTTGTTCGGAAAGAACACTCATGACCTTTGTTTAGTTCCGAATGTCAAGATTCCAGCAAAATTCAAAGTGCCAGACTTTGAAAGATATAAGGGTGATTCGTGTCCTCGGAGTCACTTGACTATGTACGTGAGAAAGATATCTACATATTCTGATGATCATGACTTGTTGATTCACTATTTTCAAGACAGTTTGACTGGTGCCGCCCTAAAGTGGTATATGGGTTTAGACAGCATTCGGATCCGCAACTTCAACGATCTTAGCGAAGCTTTTGTTCACCAGTATAAGTACAACGTTGACATGGCGCCATACAGGGATCAACTCCGGGCGATGTCCCAAAGAGACAGAGAGTCTTTTAAGGAATACGCCCAGAGGTGGCGTGAAATTGCTGCTCAAATCTATCCTCCTCTTGAGGAGAAAGAGATGACGAAGATATTCTTGAAGACTTTAGGTTCCTTTTACTATGAAAGAATGATCGCCAGCGCACCCAGTGACTTCACCGAAATGGTAAGCATGGGCATGCGGTTGGAGGAAGGGATTCGTGAAGGGCGTTTGGTTAAAGAAGGAAGTCCGTCTAGCAGTATCAAGAAGTTTGGAAGTGTTTTCCCGAAAAGAAAAGAACAGGATGTCAGCACAATCTTCCCAAGGAGACCAAGGAGAGGTTACTCACACGTTGCGGCAGTCACTCCGGCTGTCCGCCCGGCGTTGATGACCCCAGCTCATCAAACCCCACCAACTCAACAACGGCCATTTCAGCAGCAGCCTCGACAACAGGCTTATCCATTCAACAACCAGAACCGTTCACCAAGAAAACCGCAATTCGATGCCATTCTTATGACTTATACTGAATTGTTCCCTGCTCTTATCAGAAAGAACCTCATAACGACGAAGCCTCCTCCTGTCGCACCAAATAGTACTTCTCCGTGGTACAAGGCGGATCAGTTTTGTGAATATCATCAAGGGTCGCTGGGGCATAACCTTGAAAATTGTTTTGCTCTAAAGGCGGACGTGCAGAGGTTGATTAAGAATGGTATCTTGTCTTTCAAGGATGTTAACCCAAATGTTAGAGATAATCCTTTGCCTCGACATGGGGCAGCATCAGTGAATATGGTGGAAGGTTGTCCGGGAAAGTTTCGAGTTTTTCAAGTTGAACACATAAGAGAGTCGTTGATCAGGTTACATCAAAGCTTAAGAAGACTTGCCTTTGTTAGGCATCAGCATAATTATGATGTTTGTGAATTTTGTTCAAGAGAGGTTGATTGCCCTATTGTGAAGGAGGATATTCAAAAATTGTTAGACCAGAGGGTTATCACTATTACATATGACAGAGATCCGGAGGATGAAGTGAATGTTATAATACCGCAATTCAATTTGCCTGAATCAGTAGAGATCGTTTACGACAGTCAGACTGCACCTGTTGCTCCTTTGATCATTTATCCACCTGGTCCTGTGCCTTACAACTCAGACCAAGCTATACCGTATAAGTATAATGCCACAATGATTGAGAATGGGGTAGAAGTCCCTATACCAACAAGGCCGTCTTTTGTTAACATCGCTGATGTGAGTAGAGTTACGAGAAGCGGACGTGTCTTTGCAGCAGTACCTTTGAAGAGACCAGAAGTTCAAGTCAGGAGACCCTTACCGGCAGAAGTTCCAGCGAGAAATGTTGAACCAAGGGTTGAGATAGGCCGATCCAATGAACCTATCCCACATCCCGATGATGATGAGATTCTGAAACTTATCAAGAGAAGTGAATATAAGATTGTGGACCAACTATTGCAAACTCCTTCCAAGATTTCTTTACTTGCTTTACTGAGAGATTCTGGTGCCCATAGAGAAGCTTTGATGAAGGTCTTGGACCAGGCATTCATGGATCATGATGTGACGGTTGACCAATTTGATGGGATTGTGGGAAATATTACTTCATGTAACAATCTTGGTTTCAGTGATGAAGAGCTTCCGGAGGAGGGAAGGAACCATAATATGGCTTTGCATATCTCAATAAGTTGTGGAAATGATACTTTATCAAGTGTGTTGGTAGATACAGGTTCGTCGTTAAATGTAATGCCCAAAACTACATTATCTCGACTCTCATATCAAGGTGCTCCCATGAGACCTAGTGGAGTAATTGTTAAAGCGTTTGATGGTTCTAGGAAGACTGTCATTGGTGAAGTAGATCTTCCTATAGTAATTGGCCCTCATACTTTTCAGATCACTTTTCAAGTAATAGATATCCGTGCCGCCTACAGTTGCCTATTGGGTCGTCCATGGATCCATGATGCAGGGGCAGTCACTTCCACGCTCCATCAGAGATTGAAGTTTGTAAGGCATGGAAAGCTGGTAATGATTGGTGGAGAGCAGGCTATGGTGGTAAGCCATTTGTCATCTTTCTCTTTTATTGATGCTGATGAGGATGTTGGAACCCAATTTCAAGCTCTATCTGTTGCTAATGAAGTGAAGAAGCAAGGGACATCTATTTCTTCTTTTGAGGATGCGCGACGAGTGGTTGAAAGTGGTTCGGCTGAAGGTTGGGGCCAGGTGTTGACTCTGCCCGAGAACAAGTCTGGAGAAGGTCTTGGTTTTCATCCCGTGTCTACAAGAGTCAAGCAGGAAATAGTTACTCGTCCGATACAAGAGGTTTTCTGAAACGCAGGTTTTATCCATCCGACTCCTCCTGAAGTTGATGCTATAATAGGAGACAATTCTGAAGAGGATTTACCCGATTTTGTAACGCATGGAGTGGCTTGCCAGAACTGGATTGTTGTTGATGTTCCTGTTGTGATGCACATTTCTGAGTAATGTTTTGTTTTAGTTTTGAAAAAAATTTCGCTCTGCCCAAGGCGAAAAATATTTGTGTCGGGCTATGTTGAAAATAAATCCTTTTGCTCTGCCCAAGGCAAAAGAGAAATGTCTGGGCTCTTTGTTTCAAGTATTTCCCGTCATGAATAAAAATATTATTTTGTCCACTACTGTTTTATTTTTCACTTTTTCTAGGAAATAGTAATGAAAATTAATTGGTAGTAATAGGGAAATATAATAACTTTTGTTTTATTTGTACAAATCGATTTCTAAAATAAAGCATAATCATATGTGCAGATTAATCCATGACTTAACCATTGAAAACAATGATCCTATGCCCTCTCCCAACTTTGAATTCCCTGTGTTCAGAGCCAAAGAAGAGGATAGTGAAGAGATTCCTGATGAAATTTCCCGTTTACTTGAGCATGATGAAAAGATTATTCAACCGTTTAAAGAACCTTTAGAGTTGATCAATTTGGGTGATGAAGAAGATAAGAAGGAAGTCAAAGTCGGAGCATTTCTTATCCCAGAGGTCAAAGAGAAAATGTTGGAGCTTCTCAAAGAGTATGTTGATGTGTTTGCTTGGTCCTACCAAGATATGCCAGGTTTGGACAACAGTATTGTGGAGCATCGTTTACCGTTGAGACCTGAATGTCCGCCGATTAAGCAGAAGTTGAGAAGGACTCGTCCCGATATGGCTGACAAGATCAAAGAAGAAGTTCAAAAACAAATTAATGCAGGTTTCCTTGTTACATCGGTCTATCCTCAATGGTTAGCCAATATAGTGCATGTTGCTAAGAAAGATGGCAAAGTTCGGATGTGTGTAGACTATAGAGATTTGAATAGAGCTAGCCCAAAGGATGACTTCCCATTACCGCACATTGACGTATTGGTCGACAGTACCGCAAAGTTCAAAGTCTTTTCTTTCATGGATGGTTTCTCTGGTTACAATCAAATCAAGATGGCACCAGAAGATATGGAGAAGACAACTTTCATTACACCATGGGGAACATTTTGTTATCGGGTTATGCCGTTTGGTTTGAGGAATGCTGGTGCAACATACCAAAGAGCCATGACTGCTTTGTTCCATGACATGATGCATAAAGAGATAAAAGTGTATGTAGATGACATGATTGCCAAATCACAAACTGAAGAAGATCATTTGGAACACTTATTGAAGTTATTCCAGCGTTTGAGAAAGTATAAACTCCGTCTGAATCCCAACAAGTGCACTTTTGGTGTTCGTTCTGGGAGACTTCTGGGTTTCATTGTCAGTCAGAAAGGTATTGAGGTAGATCCTGATAAAGTCAAAGCTATTCGGGAAATGCCCGCACCCAAGACGGAAAAACAAGTAAGAGGATTCCTTGGGAGACTGAACTATATTTCTAGATTTATATCTCATATGACTGCTACCTGTGGACCGATTTTCAAGCTTCTCCGAAAGAACCAAGGATGTGTGTGGACAGAAGATTGTCAGAGAGCTTTTGATAGCATCAAAGAATATTTGCTTGAACCTCCCATTTTGATTCCTCCGGTGGAAGGAAGACCTTTGATTATGTACCTGACTATATTGAAATATTCCATGGGATGTGTGCTTGGTTAACAAGATGAGACTGGAAGAAAGGAACATGCCGTATATTATCTGAGTAAGAAATTCACAGACTGTGAGTCTCGATACTCATTGCTTGAGAAAACCTGTTGTGCTTTAGCTTGGGCTGCTCGCTGTCTGCGCCAGTATATGATTAACCACACCACTTGGTTGATCTCCAAAATGGATCCGATCAAGTATATATTTGAGAAGCCCGCCTTATTTGGAAGAATAGCCCGCTGGCAGATGTTGTTATCTGAATATGACATTGAGTATCACACTCAGAAAGCAATCAAAGGGAGTATTTTAGCCGACCATTTGGCTCACCAACCATTTGATGATTATCAATCCATCAGGTTTGATTTCCCAGATGAAGACGTTATGTACTTGAAAGCTAAAGATTGTGAAGAGCTGTTACCTGAAGAAGGACCTGATCCCGAATCCCATTGGGGTTTAATATTTGACGGAGTTGTGAATTCTTATGGAAATGGAATTTGGGCAATCATCGTCACTCCCCGAGGTACTTATATCTCGTTCACGACGAGATTGAAGTTTGACTGCACGAACAACATGGCTGAATATGAGGCATGTATTATGGGTCTCGAAGAAGCAGTGGATCTAAGGATTAAGATTCTTGATATTTACGGAGATTCGGCATTGGTAATTAATCAAATCAAAGGAGAATGGGAGACTCGTCATCCTGGTTTGATCCCTTACAGAGACTATGCTAGAAGATTGTTAACTTTCTTCAACAAAGTGGAATTACATCATATCCCTAGAGATGAGAACCAAATGGCTGATGCTTTAGCTACTTTGTCTTCAATGTTTCAAGTGAATGGTTGGAACTATGTGCCTACAATCCGGGTTATGCGCCTCGACAGACCTGCTCATGTGTTCTCAGTAGAAGAGGTTACCGATGACAAACCATGGTTCTATGACATTAAACGTGTTCTTCAAACTCAAGAGTACCCGCATGGGGCATCCAATAAAGATAGGAAGACGTTGAGAAGATTAGCAAGCAGTTTCTTCCTCAATGAAGAAGTTTTGTATAAGAGGAATTACGACATGGTCTTGCTCAGATGTGTAGACAGACGTGAAGCGGACATGCTGATGCAAGAAGTACATGAAAGATCCTTTGGCACTCATGCCAACGGACATGCAATGGCTAAAAAGATGTTGAGAGCTGGTTACTATTGGATGACAATGGAATCTGATTGCTGCAAATATGTGAAGAAATGTCATAAATGCCAGATTTATGCGGACAAGATACATGTGCCACCGACTCTCCTCAACGTTATCTCTTCACCTTGGCCTTTCTCTATGTGGGGGCATTGATATGATTGGAATGATTGAACCCAAAGCTTCAAATGGTCATCGTTTCATCTTGGTAGCGATCGATTATTTTACTAAATGGGTGGAAGCAGCATCTTATGCTAATGTAACCAGACAAGTGATAGTCAGATTTATCAAGAATCAGATCATTTGTCGATACGGCATCCCGAGCAAGATCATCACTGATAATGGCTCGAATTTGAATAACAAGATGATGAAAGAACTTTGTGAAGAGTTCAAAATCGAACATCATAATTCTTCTCCTTATAGACCGAAGATGAATGGGGCTGTTGAAGCTGCTAACAAGAATATCAAAAAGATTGTCCAGAAGATGGTGGTAACTTATAAAGATTGGCATGAAATGCTTCCGTTTGCTTTGCATGGATACCGTACTTCAGTTCGAACTTCAACAGGCGCAACCCCATTTTCCCTAGTTTATGGTATGGAAGCAGTACTCCCCGTGGAGGTTGAGATTCCATCTCTGAGAGTGTTGATGGAAGCTAAACTTTCTGAGGCTGAATGGTGTCAAAGTAGATATGATCAGTTGAATTTAATTGAAGAAAAGAGATTGACAGCATTGTGTCACGGTCAATTATATCAGCAGAGAATGAAGAAGGCTTTTGATAAGAAGGTTCGACCACGCGAGTTCAGAGAAGGTGACCTTGTGCTCAAGAAGATATTATCTTTCCAACCTGATTTTAGGGGCAAGTGGGCTCCGAATTATGAAGGATCGTATGTCGTTAAGAAGGTTTTCTCTGGAGGTGATTTGATTCTCACCAATATGGACGGTGAAGAGCTCCCGCGCTCCATGAACGCCGATGCAGTCAAGAAGTATTTCGCTTAGGTCTGAGTTGACAGTTTGCTAAGTTGAAAACCCGAAAGGGCGGCTTAGGCAAGCTTTTGGTCATCCCGGCTGTGGCATACGAGCACATTTCGGAATTCGAAGTTGTTAGGGAGAATAGTGATCGTTGTTTTTGTGTAACCCTTTCTTTCATGTACTATTTCTCAAACTTTTGTAAACTGTTGGAGTCGCGTTGTTAGCGAACTACCATCTTATTAATGAAATTTGAGCATTTACCTTTTGTGGGCAAAATTTTAATTTTTACGGAAATATTTGAAACAAAGTTATTTAAAGTATTCTTATTTTAAAAATGTGTCGTGAATAATGAAAGGAATATTAACAGTTGTTCCGAGGATGGTCAAGCCATGAAATGCAAAATAGTACAGTAATTTATCCTTGCATGATGAACATGTTTCGTTTCAAAATCGTCATGAGGTGTTGGTTGTGTAAACTTGCGTTTCTCGCGGTACTAAGTTTGGTGACTCCCCAGTTTTTCCAGTTAAGCGTTGTTTTGGTTATCTTTATTTGAACAGATTTCTGAAGTGTGGTACGTTTTGTCTCATGCCAGTGGTCTATTGGTATTAGAAGATTGGATTTGAATACTTTTCTCCTCAGAAGACTTGAGCCCTGTGGCGTGGTACGCTCCGACGTTGCTTTGGGGTTCCAGTTCCAGTTATTTTCCGTATTTTTAAGATTGGCCGAGTATCTATTATGTCGTGACATCTTATTGTCTTCAAGTTATTCCATCTGTTCGTTTTGTCAGCATAACATTCATTTACTCATTTACACTTACATCAGTATGCATATTCACATTTGCCGTTGATTTTGGGTTATTTTACTTTGTTTTTAATACAATGTACAGTTTCTTTCCAAGTAGAAGGTTAGCTTAGGTAGAAAATGTGCTTCCTTTCTAAATTCCCCAACTGAGCTAATCCTCGTGGATGATTTTTTTGATTTAGCCTACCTTGTCCATTTCTGGATAAGATGAATCCCCCAATCAAGTTACGTCCCCATTGGGTGGAGTATTGTTTGACTGTTGTCCCTCTAGCTTATTCCTGGATGGAGTTGTTGCCTCTTGCATAGGCTATCTCATGATTTTCCCCAGTGAAATTGCGACCTAGATGAATGGTGCATTTATTTTGCACCTTTAAGTATGTGATCTCCTCAGGAAGGATTGATTCATGGTTCTCTTTGACGAAGATTTTATTCTCTGCTGATATCATCGCAATTTCCTTCTGAATTATTTTGGAAAACGGCAAGTGGCGCTCTCTTCATGAGCAACTTGTACGTTATAGACATCGTTGGAAAACGGCAAGCGGCGGTCTCTTCATGAGCAACTTGTGCGTTATTATTATTTTGGAAAACGGCAAGTGGCGGTCTCTTCATGAGCAACTTGTACGTTATAGACATCGTTGGAAAACGGCAAGCGACGGTCTCTTCATGAGCAACTTGTGCGTTATTATTATTTTTGAAAACGGCAAGCGGCGGTCTCTTCATGAGCAACTTGTACGTTATTATTTTTCTGGAAGACAACAAGCGGCGGTCTCTTCATGAGCAACTTGTACGTTATTATTTTTCTGGAAGACAACAAGTGGCAGCTTCTTTATTTGAGCAGCTTGTATGTCATAGTATTTTTGGAAGACAGCAAGTGGCAGCTTCTTTATTTGAACAGCTTGTATGTTATTGACATCCCTGGACGACAGCGAGTGGCAGCTTCTTTATTTGAGCAGCTTGTATGTCATAGTATTTTTGGAAGACAGCAA
Organism: Vicia faba; assembly: GCA_948472305.1. Taxonomy (NCBI): domain Eukaryota; kingdom Viridiplantae; phylum Streptophyta; class Magnoliopsida; order Fabales; family Fabaceae; genus Vicia; species Vicia faba. The sequence continues at coordinate 177,850,943 of OX451741.1, read as the reverse complement.
ATGGCAGCTTCTTTATTTGAGGCAACTTGTGTATCTACAATCTTATTATTATTTCAGCATTAATGAGTATATCTCCGGAAATCTCGCAGAGAAGTTTGTTATGAATCTTTACCTTCAGAAGTCGGTAATCCGTCGCCAGCAAATTTGATACTCTCTGTCTATCTTTGACCTTGAATTGTGAGCTCACTGATATTTTTGGGTCAATAATCTGTTTTTATGGCCTATGCAAGATACCCTCTTTGTTAGGGTCAGAGTCCGTATTCGCTCAAATTTTTATTCGCCGTCAAGAGTCTATTACTTGAAGTCGATGGTTTATTTCCCCAGTATTGTATAATCCTTGTCCCTGTGTTTTATTGGTGTTTGATTTCTCCAGCATTGTCTTGTTTCATACAATATCTTTCTCTGTGAATTCAATCACTACATTCATATCAAACATAATGGCGGTATCTTAGGGCAAAAATTTGCGTATTATGTATTTAAGTACCTTCAATCTCGTCGAGACGAAGATTTTAATCTTCATATCTCCGGATAGAAGAAACTTAAATAGGGGCAGCTGTTGTACCCCAAATTTTGACCTAAGATACCATCTCCCATCTGCATCATTAAATTGCAAGTGTTTTGACCTATCTTTATCAATTTTCAAAGCAGATTTTAAATTCATAACTTTTTCAAGTCAAGAGTTGTTTATTTTTGAAACGCTAAATTTATTAATTGATCAATGCTAAAACAATGTTTATTTAATTATTTATTATTCTGAATTTAAATAATTGGAATTTATTTTCAGTTATTATATAAATTAAAGAATTATAAATAATAAAGTAAATATTTGAAAAGAAGTTTATTAGTTGATCAAACAATGTTTATTTAATTATTTATTATTCTAAGTTTAAATAGTTGAAATTTTATTTTCAGTTATTATAATTTAGAAGAATTATAAATAATGAAGTAAATAATTGAAGAGAAGTTAATTGATCAACAATGTTTATTTAATTATTTATTATTCTGAATTTAAATAATTGGAATTTATTTTCAGTTATTATATAAATTAAAGAATTATAAATAATAAAGTAAATATTTGAAAAGAAGTTTATTAATTGATCAAACAATGTTTATTTAATTATTTATTATTCTAAGTTTAAATAGTTGAAATTTTATTTTCAGTTATTATAATTTAGAAGAATTATAAATAATGAAGTAAATAATTGAAGAGAAGTTAATTGATCAATGATGTTTATTTAATTATTTATTATTCTGAATTTAAATAATTGGAATTTATTTTCAGTTATTATATAATTTAAAGAATTATAAATGATAAGGTAAATAATTGCAAAGAAGAAAAGAATTAACTGGTAAAATATTGGAGTTTTTATTCATTTTATTCTAATTGTTACAATTGTTGTTTAAATACCGTATTTATTTACAACGTATTTACAATGATAATTTTTACAATGTTTAAAGCGAAATAAAAGCTATCCTAATTTTTTCTAAGTTCTAAATCTTCATCTTCTATCCAATACTTCTTTGATGCTCATTTGACTTTACCTGCAAAGAATTAAAAGAAAAGTCAAAAATGAGATATATAATTAAAAGCAGACGATTAATTTAGCGTTCATCATTAAAAGAAAACGGCTGGAATCGGTTTTTTACCCTCTTTGCAAATCACGGGATTTCTCCCGGTTCACAAAAAGGGATGAATTTTATTGATAAATATGAATGCACAAGTTAAAAATATGCACAAATTCAATATTTCAAAAGCCAACTGCATATTTCAAAACCAATTGCACAAATCCAATTTTTGTCAAAACTGCATATTTCAGAACAAATTGCACATTGCAAGTCAAAGTTACATGTTCAAAGCCAAGTCCAACGTAAACTACCCAATGTATGGGAAGAGGCCAAAAACACAAGGGTCCATACTGTACAATGCAGATAACAAAGAAGAAACATGTACAGATTAAAACCAAATATGCAAGAGATGTTCCTAATTTCATCACTTTCCAGCTTTGCTTTTTCAGAACTTAAAGTACATACATCATTTTAATGTTTCAACTGTACTAAGGAGAGAGAAGAGAGAAAGAGTGTGGGTTTTACAGGTTTTGGCCTTAGGCAGAAAAGGGATATAAAATAAAACTGCAATAATACAGTAAAAAGCAGCAAGAGAAAAGGATATAGGCAAACTGAATGGAACAGTAGTTTGCAGAGGTATCAAAAGACAAAATAGTTAAAAATATACAAAACCTGAGCTATCAAAAGAAGCCAGCAAAAAACGGTTATTATAACAACAAACCCTTCAAGAAAAGTAGAGAGTTCACAACCTGTTGGGAGCCTAAAACAAAAACTGTCAAACAAATACAAAACGAATTCTCAAGGTCTCAAAGCCAAAACCTCAAGAACCTGCTGTCTCAAGACCAAAACCAATAGCCATGGCCTGAAAAACCAGTAAACAATCTGTTGTCCAGCCAAAGCTTTACCCCTTTCAAAAACGATAACCTGTAACACAAGCCTCAAGGCCACAGAACTTGAAACCATGACCAAAAAGCCAAGTTAACCTGTCAAACTCCAAACCATAACCTGTTTTGTTTCAATGGCAAACATGAAGCAAACCCCTCTCAAGAACTGTCAAACAAGTCCAAGCTGTGAACCTGTCCAAGCCATATCAAAAGTCCAACAAGCCTAAGCCATCAAAACCATAAGCCGCCCAAAGCAAAAAACCAGAATACCACAAACAACACAACTCATCAAACCAATTTCCAAACCCATCAGGCCTCAGAAGAACTTCATCATAGGCCAATAAAAAAGCAACAGGAGCGAGGTCGAAATAAGAGAGGAAAAGTATTCAAGCATCCAAGCATCAAGGCCACCAAACAAAGAAACTTTCAAGGCAACTCATTCAAGCATCACAAGCCCTCAGACAGTCTCATCACTGGGCAAAAGTTCACAGAAGCAAAGCATCAAGCCCACAGAAAGAAGAAGGAAACGAAGCAAAGAAGCAACAAGAGAAAAGGATAAAGTTTTGTTTTCAGGATTTCATCACCAAACAAAAGAAGTAAGAAACGAAATACCAGGAATCCAAGCCACCGCGCTTCACCCCTCGCCGGAAAGCCTCCGGAACGCCTCTTCCTCCTCCTTCATAAAGGTATCTATGCTTTTTCTTTTTCCTTTCCACCATCTCAACAGAAACCATATGTAAAAAATAGAGTCAGAATCAAAATGGATGTAAATCATGAACATGCAAAAATCATAAAAAACCCCAAAGAGATAAAACGGAAGTTAACCTTTGAACTATCGCGTGCTTCATCGTGGGAAGGAGAACACAGAAGTGGCGTTGGTGGCTCGGACAAGGGAAGGTCAGAAGTGGGCATGAGAGCAACGAAGAAGACGAACGAAGAAGAATGCGTGAACGAACGAACGGCACTGTACCCTCTGCTAACCCTAACTCAAGTAAACAAAAACCTGATGACCCTAAACATTATGAGAAATGTGTGGGCTCAACCCGTTTCTCTGCCTAAAAGCCCCAAACGAATTTCTTAAGACACCTCCCCATCCTATTTCTGTTTTGGCCCCTTAAAACTCTTTGGCCCACACATTGGTTTATTATCTACCCTTTGATTCTTGATGCATCTCTTTCTATTTTGATTTCTTTAGCCCTTTTTTAGAATTTTATTAATTTAGTTAATTAGTAAAGTTAATCAAATAAGAGGTGTAATTTAATTAGACAAATTTTAATGCTTTACCCAATTTTATTAGTTTAAGTTTTGGATTAATTTAGTAATTTTAGTTTTCTTTTTTTTAATTAGATTTAAGTTAATAGCTTTTAAAGTTTTAATTTAGTTTAGAATTATTTAATAATTCTTAAAATAATACTTTATATTAATACTAAAAAACATATAAAAATAAAAACTTTAAAAAACATTTTATTTTCCTTAATTAATTCTCTTGCGTTATACCTATTAGATAAAAATATAAAAATGCATGTTCACGCCATTTAGTCTGTTTATTCAATCATTGTTGTGGTTATATATCACTTAGCTATTTAATCATTATCTGCATAATTTTTCTGTTTAATTATTTCATCTTTACTTGGTTATTCCGTTTACGTCTAAATCCAAGAGAAAAATGATTAAACTTGTTGACTTCATGTCCTCAAATCCAATCACGCGAATATCTTCATTTCATTAAAACTTAAGATAATTTTTCCCCAAATATTCAATCTTTTCAAAACTCATACCTTTTAAGTCAAAACTTCGACATTAGGTCGTCGTACACCCGTCCGTACCCCTTTTCGGCCAAAACAATTTATTTTTAATCAAACAAACATTTTAATAAACAGATATTTCAAAAGGTTCCTATAGAGTACTATAGATACATTGGGTGCTAATACCTTCCCACTGTATAACCAACCCCCGAACCATAGACCTCTTTTCAAAACGCCTTGTATTTTCATTACTTTTAAAAGTATTATTTTACATTGCATACTTTAGGGTTTTATTTCCCTCTTTCCCTTTTTCCCTTGGAAATAATAAAGCGTGGTGGCGACTCTTGCTTTTGTGAGACGAATTAATTAATAGTTCGATCTCCGATTTACCCCGCTACATTTTTATCGCTACAGGGATCCTTCCTCAGGTCCTTCATCCGGTCCAGGTATCTCACAATCAGTCACTACCATGATGTTCTCGTCTGGAAATTCAAAGTTCATAGACTGGTAATCATCCACTGCCTGATGTGCCAAATGGTCTGCCAATACACTTCCCTTGATTGCTTTTTGAGTTGTGTACTGTATGTCATACTCAGTCAAGATCATCTGCCATCTTGCTATTCTTCCGGACAAGGCAGGCTTTTTGAAGATATACTTGATCAGATCCATCTTTGAAATCAATAGAGTAGTGTGAGTCAGCATATACTGTCTCAGCCGGCGAGCAGCCCATGCCAAAGCGCAACAAGTTTTCTCAAGCAGTGAGTATCGGGTCTCACAGTCGGTAAACTTTTTTCTAAGGTAATAAATAGCATGCTCTTTTCGGCCAGACTCGTCATGCTGCCCCAGCACACACCCCATTGAGTTATCAAGTACCGTCAAATATAAGATCAGAGGTCTCCCTTCAACTGGTGGCATCAGAATGGGTGGCTCTTGGAGATACTCTTTGATTCTTTTGAAAGCGGCCTGACATTCATCGTTCCAACGTACCACTTGATCATTCTTCAGTAGCTTGAAGATTGGCTCACAAGTAGCAGTTAGGTGCAAGATGAATCGGGCAATGTATTTCAGTCGTCCTAGAAAGCCTCTGACCTCCTTCTCTGTCTTGGGAGCTGGCATCTCTTGTATGGCTTTCACCTTGGCAGGGTCCACTTGAATACCTTTGTCGCTCACGATGAAACCCAGTAGCTTACCAGACCTCACCCCGAAGGTGCACTTGTTTGGGTTCAATCTCAGCTTGTACAACTTCAACCTGTCAAACAGCTTTTGTAGATGGTCAAGGTGTTCCTCCTCAGTCTGGGACCTCGCAATCATGTCGTCGACGTAAACTTCAATCTCATGGTGGATCATGTCATGAAACAAAGCAACCATGGCACGCTGATATGTTGCCCCAGCATTCTTCAATCCAAAAGGCATGACCTTGTAACAAAAGGTGCCCCACTGAGTAACAAAGGTCGTCTTCTCCATGTCTTCGGGAGCCATATTTATCTGATTATAATCGGAGAAACCATCCATAAAGGAGAACACCTTATGCTGAGCAGTATTGTCAACCAGAACATCGATGTGAGGTAGAGGGAAGTCATCCTTGGGGCTCGCCCTGTTCAAATCCCTGTAGTCAACACACATTCGAACCTTACCATCCTTCTTCGGCACATGAACCACATTGGCGACCCACTGAGGGTAAGAAGTAACTTCTAGAAAACCGGCGTCAAACTGTTTCATAACTTCAGCCTTGATTTTCTCGGACATCTCTGGGCGCATACGGCGAACCTTCTGTTTTACAGGAGGGAAGTCCTCCTTGGTAGGCATGCGATGAACCACGATGTCAGTATCCAACCCAGGCATATCTTCGTAGGACCAGACAAAGATCTCAACATAGTCATGCAGCATCTGAATCAACCACTGCTTCACACTAAGCTCCAGATTTGCACCGATCTTGACTTCCTTCTTGTCTGTTTCAGTACCCAGATTCACCGTTTCCACCGGCTCTTCATGTGGCTGAATGGCCCTCTCTTCCTGGAGTAGCAGTCTTGCAAGTTCACCCGGCACCTCGCAATCATCTTCACCTTCATCTTCGGCTAAGTTGATCGGATTTTCGAAGTCATAACTGGCAGTAGCAGAGTCGTTACCAGTGAGATCCAGAGTGGATTGAGACCTGTATATGTGAGTGTGTGTAAAATAGCTGTTTTGCAATATATAATAAAAAAAACAAGGAGCGCAAAATTTGAAATGCAAGAAACGTCCAATGCTTTTATTAATGATATATGAAAATGGCACACAAAAGCCCTCACAAATGAAGCCACGGTGCCCCGGGTAAGACACCGGGCCATAAAGTTTCAACATATTGTCTGTTACAAATTCAAAACAAAGAGTTCATTACTGGGTAACAAAAGTAATAGGGATGAAGTCCTTTGCTGTCCAGTTGCTTGGTCCACCGTTGGTCATAGGATAGATCCAACTGTCGAATTCAGACTCCTCCATATCTTCTTCAATGGCATTTACTCCCGAGTTGCTGATGAACACAGGAGGTCTTCCAATCCTTGCATTACGAACAGCCCTTTGAGCTTCTACAGTGAAACCCAAACCAAACTTGTTAGTCTTCTGAGTGAAATCAGGGAGTCGGCCCCAATTTGCACACTCACCCTTCTCAATAACAGCCCGGACATCCTTTAAGGAAGCCATCTTCATAGGAGAATCTTTAACCACAGTCTCAGCTGATGCCAGTGTCTGAGGAACCTATTCAAAATGCTGAAATGGGGTCTCAATGAACTCCCCATCCATCTCTACGTATCGGAACGAGTTGAGGTGGCTGACCATGTACTCTTCTTCCCCTTGAACTGTCACAATCTTCCCTCTGACCGGGTACTTCAGCTTCTGGTGGAGCGTTGAGGTTACGGCCCCGGCTTTGTGGATCCATGGACGACCCAACAAACAAGAATAGGATGGCCGAATGTCCATCACGTAGAATGTAGAATTGAAGACCTGAGAACCAACTTTAATTGGAATATCAACTTCACCATGCACCATCCTTTTAGACCCGTCAAAGGCCCTGACAATGATGTTACTTGGCTTTAGCTCTAACCCCTCACAATCCCACTGGTCTAGAGCCTTCTTGGGTAAGACATTTAATGAGGAACCAGTATCAACTAATACATGTGCAAGAGTAGTGCCCCTGCATTCAATGGAGACATGCAGGGCATCGTTGTGGTTCTTCCCTTTAGCAGTCAAATCAGTGTCGGAGAAACCCAAACCATTATCAGCAGTTAAATTGGCCACACAATCGGTAAACTGATCAGCTGATGTCTCTTGTGGCACGTGGGCAGTCTTCAGGAAGGTAATTAGAGCCTTGGCATGGGCCTCTGAACACAACAACAGTGACAACATATAAATCTTGGATGGAGTTTTCCCCAGTTGCTCAACTACGTTGTAATCACTCTTCTTAATAATCTTCAGAATCTCTTCCATCTCCTGTTTGGAAGCTTCAATAGTAATAGTCTTCGGTGCCTCCGTCTGGGCAGGCATATCAGTGGTGATCCCTTTGCCCCGAGCGTTAGATGACTCGGCGATAGGGGTAGGACTAGGAACTTGATCAGGAATGGCAGTGATAGTTACACTTGCAGGTGTAATGACAACAAGTCTTCAGACAGTTGGTGGAGCAATATCAGGTGAGAAAAGTCTACCGCTGCGGGTGACTTTAGCAGGCCCAGTAATGTTGTTGACGCCGGTATCAGCATCCAACTCTTGCTTAACCCCTAGAACATAAACATTTGCCCCATAGTGCCAGGGGACAGCTTTGTCCGAGGTGTAGGGGATGGGCCCCGGAACAGTGATAATTACAGGCGCGATCTTTGGAACAGATGTAATTCTAACAGGATTCCTCGAGGGAGCCTTGGAAGAATTGTGTAAAATGGTAATAATGGCAACTTCTTCAGTAGGAATGGAAGGAACAACAACCTTCTCAAACAGGATCTCCTTATTATCCATCAGGTTCTGGATACCTGGCTTCAGAAATGGGCAACCAGTAGGTAAAATAGAACACATATGGCAACCTTTGCCACAACCCGGAAATAAACCGGCTAGCAACAGATTCTTCTTGACGGTCATTAGAGGGGTAACAATATCATCCACGGAAACTGCAAACAAGTCTTCCTCTACAGCATTTACTCCATGTTTGGGCATGGGAGCAGTCACAACATTAGGCCTCTCGGGCGCCTCAAACTCAATCTCCTTTGCATCAATTAGGTCTTGCACCCTGTTCCTCAAAACCCAACAATCATCTGTATTATACCCCAGGCTATCAGAGTGAAAAGCGCAGCGGTCATTAGGGTTATACTTTGGTGATGTGGTACTTGGATTCTTCGGAGATTCTTTTAGAGTCACCAGATTGGTCTTCAGCAACTGTGGCAGAATTTGAGACAAAGTCATGCTGAGACGAGTGAATTGCCTTTGAGGTCTCTCGTCCTTTTGTTGATTGTGATGCTGAGGAGCACCAGCAGGTTTTGAAATAAAAACCGCATTAACAGCTTGGAGATGTTCAGGTCTATTCTGTCTCCTTGAACTGTAGACAGCACTTGACTCTTTCTTAAACGGCTTTTTCTCGGTGCTCGATGAGGCACCCTTCTGTATCTTCCCAGCCTTAATACCAGCTTCAATCCTCTCACCAGTCAAAATAAGATCTGTAAACCCAGCTGATGAGCTTCCAATTAGATGGTTAAAGAATGAACCAGACAGGGTCCCCAAAAACATGTCAACAAGTTCACGATCAGCCAAAGGTGGTTGCACCCTTCCGGCAAGGTCTCTCCATTTCTGAGCATACTCTTTAAATCCTTCACCCGTTCCTATTGACATACTCTGGAGTTGGGTACGCGTAGGAGCAAGGTCGGAGTTGTACTGATACTGCCTATAGAATGCAGTAGCCAAATCTTCCCAGCTGCGGATACTGGCTCCATCCAGCTGATAGAACCACTCAAGCTGAGTCCCTAAGAGACTGTCTTGAAAGAAATGGATCCATAGGTTCTTATCGGCAGTGTAAGGCTGGATCTTCCTCACATATGACCGGAGGTGCAGCTTTGGACAGGAAACTCCGTCATACTTGGCAAAGGAAGGTGCCTTGAATTTATGGAGAATCACCACCCCAGAGGATAGACCTAGATCTCCGAAGTCCAGACCGGGCACTTTCTGAATTTCCATAGTGCTCAAACGGTCTTCCAGCTGTTTGTACTTATCCTCAGCAGGAGGATACTGTTCTTCATCATAGTCCGTCTCGTTGTCAGAGACCATAGGGCTAGGAGCCCTCCTTTCTTATGGACTATCCTTCCCTCCAGATGAGGTGGTCAGATCAACTTTGTTCTGCAGCCCATTTCCAAACCTGCGTCCAGTGTTGAACAAGATGGTCCTCTTCTTCTTCTTCTTTTTCTCCTTCAGAATCAAGGTCTTCAGGTCTTGCTGACCCTTAGCTAGATTCATGAACAGCTCTTGAAATTGGGCATTCTGGGCCTGGAGGGCCTTGATAGCTTGCTCAGTTGAAGGTTCAGCAGACATGATGATTGCTGAAATAAACAGCGAAGAAGGTAAGAGACCTGTAATGGGTACCTGCTTATGGAGTGCATGGGATGGAATGCGTATAATTATGATTTCAAAGACAATCGGGATTCAAATTTGTAAACAAGAAAGGAAACACACTTTATTAGATTTAAACTTCGAAATTTAAATTGTTCGACAAATTTCCCTTAGGCGTTACAAGAATGGAAATACTGAAAAGGTAAATAAAAACTGTAAAAGAAATCATCAAAGGTCCATCAATGCTCCCATGGTCTCTTCTTCTCAGTGCGGACATAATCATTCAGGATCCGCTCGTTCTCCAGTTGCCTAGTCAGCTTCTGGATCTTCTGCTCCTGTTCATTGAACCTCTCTCGGTAAGAATCCCGTTCATCCCTCAACTGCATCCAGGACCTCTTTAGTGCCCCAATATTAGTGGGCATATAAGGATGGAGAATAGTTGGAAGAAATCCTTCCTCATTAGAAACTTCAAGAGTGATAGGACGGACAACTTCATATGGCATACCTAACTTCTGGGCACGGATGCGGACCCATCTGAGATATGGCTCCATTAGCAGAGAAGTCTTGGGACCCAATTCATGTGGATCAGATTGGTGAACTCTATCCCACGCCCTTATGAATCTACGACGCAGCTCGTCGCTATCCCCCTGAAAATCAAAGATGATATGAGGCATCAACATCTCATGAGGCCCTTCTCTTCTGGCTCTTCCAAACTGTCGGAGAGCTAAGCATGGGTTGTAAGAAATCCCTCCATGGGTTCCAATCAATGGGACATTAGGATACTCTCCACAGCGATCAATGACAGTCACCTCATCCATACCTTTGAGAGTCCAGATAATGTCATTATTAGAAAGAGACATCACCCTATAAGCCCAGCCCATTCCTTCTTTGTTCTTCAGTACGGACTTAGGGAGGTGCGAAATAAACCACCTCAACAATAAAGGAGCACAGCACATCAAAGTTCCCCGCTATCGGGCAGTACGAGCATAGAGCTGATGAAGGATGTCACCCAAGAGAGTGGGTACAGGGTTCTGAGATATGAAGATCTTTATGGCATTAATATCAACAAAAGTGTCAGGATTCGGAAACAATACCAAGCCATAAATCAAGAGAGCCAGAATATCCTCGAAAGCCTTAAAGTCTAGGCTATCCCAGAAGTAATTAGCTTTGTCAACCAAAAACTTAGCCAGAAAACCCTTAGCTCCACTTCTAGTCTCCCAGTTAGCCATTACCTCCTCCTTGGTTAAGTGAAGGGCTGCAGCAATCTCTTCGGGCTTAAGAGTCTTTTCCCAACCAGTAAACGGAGTCTGCTCCAGAACAGAGATACCGAGCAGCTCAGAGAACTCTTCTAGGGTAGGAACCAGCTGGAAGTCCTGGAAAGTAAAACAATCGTACAGCAGATCATAGAATTGGACCAGGACACTTATCATTTGTTTGTCTAACTTTGAGGTGACCAAACTGAGCAGAGAGCCATGCCTTCTGATGAAGGAAGTAGTGTCTGGAATCCTGACAACCAACTCTTTAAGCAGGTAGGTACTTGGATAAAGTTGATCCAGATAGTATTCCTACGCATGGGCATCATGATGACCTACAAAACAGAGTAAAGATGAAACCCTCTTGTCCTTGAAGTAGGTTAGTCTTTATGCAAAATGTATGCAATGTTATGATGTCATGATGTCATGGTAAAGGCACACCACAAGTATCCACAAAAAGCAAACATGGTAAAAGCACATAAGTCACACTGAGAGCCCTTAGATTTCAGGCCAGCGTGGAGCTTAGGTACTACCTTCTTTCAGTTCAGTTGGTTTAAACTTGTCCTAAAAATAGTAACCGGGTTCTAGAGGATCTCAATATCACTGACTACCCTCAATCGGTCATAATTCCAGTTTAGTAACCTTTTCTTGCGGCCGGAATCATCGCGAGAGTTTAGTCTCAATGAGTGTAGCATACTGCTACTGTTCTATGGCCAAGTTGGTCAATTTAAGGTTCTAAGGTCAGTTGGTGCTTAATGACTCCTTAGAAGACCCATATTCTCCTCGTTCCAACACAAGGGATATCGGTACAGACTAAGGTGCCACACCAATGTAGCTACTGCTTCATCCGTGTCGGTCTACGCCGGACAGATCCCTCACAGTTTATTGCTACTTACCTAAAGGGTATCCCCAGATCTGGGTTAGGATCTATAGAACTCCGATACAAGCCCACAAAATTAAAGCATACAAAGCATACAATTGAAAACATAGTGATCTAATCCTAAGGTACACCTCACTCTTAATATTCCCCAGCAGAGTCTCCAGTTCTGTGATCGGTGGGAATGAGAACTGACTGTTTCAGAATGCTGGTTCGCATTTTGCATTTTGTTTTCGCAAAATGTTGCGGTAAGCAAGAGTCGCCACCGTCTTTTATTTTATCCAACAAGGAAAGGACAAAAGCACAGAAAAATTCCTTTTTGAGATGTTTCTCGGGTTCGGGAGGTAGATTATAGAAAGGGAAGGTGTTAGCACCCTTTCTATCCGTGGTTATCCACGGGCTCTTAGGTACTTGCTCATTGTGTTTTCAAAAGTTTGCTTTTCTTTGTGTTTGTGGGTTTGAAAAGAGTTTTTGTTTGAAAGGAGTGTAGGTGCGAAAAGTTTTGTTTTGTTTTTAAAAGGAGCAAGTACTTAAGAACCATCTACCTACTCGAAAAGGGAATTAAACTGTGCAAATGTCCTTTAGACGACGTTAGCCCACTATTAATGAGTAGGTAGCACCGTCGTTGGAGTTTTAAGGGTCAATTCGATTAAGGGACATGTGGTCACTAAAGCAATGTTAGGACGCCTTAGCGGTAACCCTAATGTCTTAGATCATTTTATCCGAGGCAACCGTTTCGAGGCAACTTATGATCTTTGGACAAGAGGACGACCTCTAAAACTTCCTATACTTAATGACCACGTTCGAGGAAACCAAGTGAGGTGTACCCTAAGAGTGGCATGTGCAAGTGTGTCAATTCGGTTAATTCTTATCTGTACATGTCAATGATGAGCTATTGTTGATTTTAGGTTAAAGTTTAATCTTGTCATGCATTGCCTAGTATTCAAACATCTAACAGTTAATATTGTGCGGGAATTAAATTGCGGAAAATAAATCTAAGCTATTACAAGGCGTCGGGTATTTACATCGCCAAAACCAAACCCTTTAAAATTAAATTGCGAAAAGTAAATAAAAGTGATAAATAAAATCCTAATTAAAAACTATTACATTCCCGAAGCAGTTACAATATTGAAATATGGATAAAAAATAATTCGCGCGCGAGAAATTTAAATCGGAGTGTCCTAGGGTTTTGACCCTTTTTATTCAATAAAGCATATTTTTTGTTTTTTGAATTAAAAATTAGTCTAAATTAATAATTGAATTAATTAATTAAATGAAAAGATTTTTTTTGGTTTTTTATTATTTAAGGAAATAAAATGAGAATGGTTAACAATATTAAAAACCTAATTCTAAATTAATTTTAATTTATTGCAAAAAAAATATTAATGTTAAACATATTTAAACTAAATAAATTAATCAATTGTTATTTACAAAAATAAATAATAAAATTAATGGAATTAATAAAAATATTATTTTTGTTGTTTCTGATTTTTTATGAAAAAGTTAATTGGTTAATTAATTAATTAAGATAATAATAATAAAATAGAAATAGAAAAAATAATGAAAAGGAAATAAAATAAAAAATAACAAACTCAGGGGGGTGGGCCTAAAGAAGATGTTTGAATGGCAATTCCCAGGCCCAGAACGTCCAGCCTGTTTGACCTTGGAAATCCAGCGCATGCTTGTTGACTCTAGTCCATGGTGAACCTCCAATCTGGATCACTGGATCTGCCTGGTGAGCCACTTGGCAGCTGAGATCTAGAGGCATATGATGCACCACACCCTAAGCGTTGCATATGAATACCTGAAGAAAAAAATCAAATAAGGTTTTGGGGGACCTGGGATTCGAACCCAGGTCCCATTGCTCATATGCCTGCACGCTCAACCACTCCAACTAGCTTGGCCATTCGTTATTGGAGTAGAAAACAAATAATATATTCAAAACAATTAATTAAGCCCTGCAAAATAAAAAAAAGCGCGCTAATGATTCAAACGGGCCAATGGATGCAAGCCACGTTATCATCTTCCTCAACGCATCCCTGGTTCGTTTACCTGCGGATTTTTATCTGAAGGAAGATTCATAGGGCATCTCAAAAACCTCTCCCAGGCCATGAAAATACCATCCAAGAACATGGATGTGTTCGTCTCTGCCTCCTGAATATCCCTATAACCATTGTTTGCCTCAATTTATCCTACATAAGAAACGCCTAAAAAAACAAGAACAAGAACCCTAGATTCGGGCATTATGATACAGGTCCTAAAAATACAATTGAATAATACCAAAACGTTCCAAATCAAACAACAAACATAAATATGCCAAGATTTTAAAGAAAAGATGCAAGAATTGGAGATTTGGAATCCATGTTCAGAGGTTGGTTCGTGATGACTTACAGTGCAATTTAGGCAATGAGAAGGCTGGATTTTGATTGGTATCGCTTCACTGGATGTCAGGGAAGAGAGCTATGTCAAGCTTTTGGACTGAATCGTGCTCCAATGTTGTTTTTGATCTCCCACTTTTCAAGCTTTTTCACAAACTTGTTTTGGCCATTTCAGTAGTGCTCTGTGCGTATATTTGGTCTGCCTCTCTTGTGTGCATATAATAGAATGTCTTTAGGTCAAAACTTGGGCATAAAGCCATATGCATTGAAGAATCAAGATTTGCTTTTGATCACCATAATCAAGTTGCTATATTTGCATCAAATCTAAGATTTTGTGCTTGTTTTAACTTGGCACGAGTTTGATTGAGTATCACATGATATTTTCAAGTTGTAATGATCACAAGAATCCACTTACATCAATTTTTAGATTTTATTTGATTTAATATTGATTTAAAATGAATTAAATTAATGAAAATTAAATAAAAATAGAAAAATAAATGAATGGCCATGAAATCAAATATGGGACACGTGTGTGGCATGACAAGACTATATCAAGTGGAAAAAAGTGGGCCCTTTTGTCAAAAATTGGAGTTTTGAGGATAGTTGACTTTTGGCAAATTTGGAAAAATGCCCAACTTCAACAATGCATAACTTCTTCAATTTTGAACCTTTGGATGTGTTATTGGACTTTTTAGAAACCTTGAGATGTCCTATAATCAACCCTTTTGGTATCATCTCATTTTTATGTTCCATTATCAAGTTATAAGCTTTGGCAAAAAATGTGTTTTTGTTAACTTTCAAAAATGACCTATAATGTCCAAATTTGTAACTTTTTGTGAGAGCATTTCTTGATCTTGGGGTGTGAAGATGGATTGTAGGAAATTTAATCCTCTTCTAAATGATATTTGGATGGGTCATTTCTCATAAAGTATGATAAAGGTATGCTTGGTCAAAGTTGAGTTGACTTTTCCTATAAAGCCCTAATTTAGCAACTTTTGAATCTTGATGAATCTTGAGCAATCCTTGATGAATCATGATCAACCCTTGATCAAATTATGAATTATACTTAAAAATGAGAATGTTGACAAAAAATCTTGAGGTTTGACTGTCTGTAGGTCACAGTTGACTTTTGCCCTAACACAGTCGATTTTTGGGCCTCTTGGGCAATTGACTGACCAAACTTCCTCTGCAAGGCTTGAAATTTGACATGGATGGATTTAAGAACATATTAAGACATTGGGAAACACTTGAGGCCATTTGGATGTAAGGACCTTGATGCAACACAAAACCCTAATTTTGACTTGACTGCCTTAGGAGGTGACTTGACTGTCTTAGGAGGTGACTTGACTGTCCAACTCTTGAGATAACTTGAGTCACTTGGAGATTATTCTTGGAAAATCTTGAGGGATATTTGAGGGCAAATTTTGGGGTACAACAGCATATGATTATTTTTACTTTATCATTTAATATTTCAAGGGATTTATGGTTTATATTGCAAACATCCAAGTAATAAAACTTTTGAAATACTGAAAATTTTCATTATAATAACTTCAAAATGGATTACAAGTTTCAATGATCCCAAGTACAAGATGAAAATACAATCTAAAATCCTGAGAAGAGGAACTAATGGAGATCAATTTGTACGCTGGCGCTTCCCTGTGAGCCTGGAGATCTGAGCCCTCAACCTCTGGTTTTCTTCCACCTGTCTGATGGCAACCTCCTCCCAATCATCTGAAGCAGGAAGTGAGTAATCAACACCTATTTGAGGCCTAGGAGAAAATAAATCCCCTTGCCTCTCCATATACTCCACTGCTCGACTCTCAAGGATCTTGATCAAATCACCTTTCTCCTTCAGGTCTGCTCTGTAGGAACTCTCTAAAGTCTGGAATTTGTTCTTCCAATCATCCCTTTCCTGTTGCATCCTAACCAAAGCAAGCTGCAGCTCTTCCAGATCATCTAATACAGGAGGAGTGGTATTCACAAACAAATCAGGCATGGGTGTCTCCCGAGTATACGGCATCTTCAACTGAATGGCTCTCGATCAGATCCACTGAAGATATGGCTCCAAAGAAACAACACCTCTAGGTCCCAAATCCTTCCTACTCTTCTTATGAATATGACGCCATGCCTTTGCAATCTGCTCCCTAGCTTCCATGTAGTCTTCTCCTTCCTTCAGAAAGAAACTACTCAAATGAATACTATTTGGTTTATCCCTCATCGGGTAACCAAGCTGTCTTCGTGCAAGAACATGGTTATAGTTAATTCCTCCCTTTGTACCAAGAAGAGGCACATTGGGGAAACTACCACAACTGTCAATAATCTCCACATTCTGGTAAGCTCGATGATACCAATCAATATCCGAGTGAGTAAGTGCCATAATCTTAGGAGCCCAACGTGGTTCCTTCTTGACATCCCAAAAAGCATCAGACTGAGGCATATGAGAGATAAACCACTGGTACAACAGAGGTGTGCAACAGATAATCATTCCCCCATGATAGGAACTTCGAAGATGAACAGAGTAATAAGCATCACCCAACATTGTAGGAACCGGGTTTCCAATCATGAAAATCCTGATAGCGTTAATGTCGATAAACTTGTCCACATTATGGAATAAGAATAATCCATAGGCGAGTAAAGCAAATATGGCCTCAAATGCAACCGTACTCTTCATCCTGGCAAAGTAACGAGCTTTCTCCAATAAGAACTGAGTTGGTAATCCTCTAATCCCTCCTTTGGTAGTCATATGGGCTTCCACCTCAGACTTCCCCAGATGAATCAAAGCAGCAATCTCATGTGGTTTTGGCTCACCCTCCAAACCAGTAAAAGGAACACGATCGGTAACAGGTAAATCCAATAGATAAGAATACTCTTCTAGTGTTGGCACCAACTGATAATCGGGAAAAGTAAAGCAGTGATACACTGGATCATAGAACTAGACCAAAGTTGAGAGAAAACCCTCCTTCATCTTCAGCTTCATGAGAGGAATAATGGATCCATACTTCTTCCAAAAGTCTGCAAAACACTCGATCTCAGGAATTAGACTGATCAACTCATCTATCTTAGGATCCTTGAAACTGTATTTCCCGGTCTTTCTCTTTCCAGAATCCATGGTTTAATAGTATCTGAGATATTCACAAATAGTCAACCTTTAAATCCCTTGAAATATTGTTTTTTTTTAAAAGATGCTTATGAGTGCATGGATGCATGATGCAACAATCACACACAAGATCACACATATATGGTTCATAGGTTCAACGTCACGAGCATGAAGCCAAAGGTACTACCCATAAGGTGTTGGTCTAAAAAGTTATCATCTGCCGAACAAGGTTCTAAGAGGTTCCCAGAGTCTACATCCTTCCTTCGGATATTACCAACTTCCCGATTAACTCGTTAATTAGTAATATTCTTAAGAAAAACTCGTCCAAGCATAGTATCGCGTGACAACTACTTCCGGATTACTCCGTCATAGCTTCCACACTACACATAAAAGGCCAAGATAGGTTAGGTAATCTACGGTCCTCAGCTTTGGCAGGCTCCCAGGTCGAAAGCAGTACGTCTTCCCGATTACTCGGTAAACGACACTACAGTCAAAGGGGCCTCCACTGAGTGGGGGATCTCATGCCTCCTTTTTTGGGATTACTCCCTCAAAGTTAACATGACTATACCGCTCGTCCTATCTTAAAGTTTTCCCAAGTCTGGGTATAGGACTTATGAGTAATCGCCAAGCACCCTGTAAACCAGGAAAATCCAGACAAACATATATACAAAAATATAACACATAAACACAATAACACATATACATATATAAACAAACATAGGCTCAACTCACTTAGGGATGGACCAGCAAGAGGTCAATCTTTCCCCAATGAAGTCGCCGTTTTTCTGTAGCGGTAGAAATGTTCAAGACTAAGCCATTGGATTGACTAGACTTTATACAAATCAAAATAAAAATCTCCACCGTGCTTTATTGTTTCCAAAAGGAATGGGAAAAGAGCGAATAACCCAAAAAAAGGGGGAAAGATTCAAGGTAAGGGGGTTGGTTATGCAAAGGGAAGGTATTAGCACCCTAAACATCTACGGTACTCCACAGGAACCTCTTTGAAAAAAATCTGTATATTTTGGCTATGAAAATGTGTTATATAAAATGGATGGTGGAGGTGAGAAAAGAAATATATTTTTTTATGATTTTTGCACCCGCCGCGGTTGCGAACCTTTAGTGCCTACGTACCACCTTTAGTGCCTACGTACCACCTTTCGTGCAATAGAGGATCAAGGTACACGTAGTTCCTCTTTTAAAAAAATTTGAAACACAAGTGTGTTGGTTAACTTTATGAGATAAGACATCATCGTCATTGTCCGTGTGGAAAACATACTTACTACCCACAATCATGAGAAAGGAGAATTTGCATCATCTTAAAGTGGAGGATATGGCTTGGATTTTAAAATCAAAAATGCCTCACTCAATCACCCAAGCAGAAAATATCTCTCTTTACTTTATATTGTAGAAGTATAATTGTTTGCATCACTACAAGGATTGACAAGAGTCTAATCTTTTGAGAAAATTTTAAAGATAAAAGCCAAAATGGCAAAAATGGTTTAAAATGAGATTGATTGACTTTTAGTCTTCTCACAAAAAAAATGTCAAAGTATTATCAAATTGATTGAAATTTATTTATGAAAATGTTTTGAAAATGCATGGACCTAAGTCCAAGTTTATTATGAAAATGTTTCAAGTTTAGAAATAAGAAGAGTTTTTAAAAGGAGGGAGAAGAATTTTGAAATTAAAGAATATAGGAGGAGAAGAAGAGGCTATCCTAAAGCATAAGGTAAAAGCTAGGGATAAAAACCATCTAACCAACAAGAAGCCAATACTTGACATTATGAGTCAATATAGAATTCCCATTATTTGGATTGAAACCAAGCAAGCAAAGATACTAGACCTCTTGAGAGAACCAAACTTCAAGTGTTTTAAGTCTTCGCGAAAATTGGGCAGAGTAACAGTTGTATACGGGTGAATTCCAAATTACAAACAAAGTATGTAATCATAATAACCTGCACACAAAACAAACAAACAACCCAATGTCTCGAGGTAAACCTCAAGAACTCCAGACAAAATATCAAATAAAATCACAAAGGTCTCCAAGATAGGCCAAGGTCTCTAATCCTAAGTCTAAGAAGTCCAATGCTCCATGATGCCAAGGATAGTAACCAAATAGTCTAAATATCATTAAAGATTTTTATGGTTCATGTTGATTATTAGGTGTATTTAACAGAAAAAGAAAGCTCAAGTGAGCAAAATAAAAATGACATAAAAGTAAATGCTCAAGTGAGCAAAATAAAAATGGCATGAAATATGAATGCTCAAATTGAATGGTACATAAAGCATAAAAAAATAAAAAGCGTAAAGTAAAGTTAATTGTTAGAAATTAGTGGTTAGTTGGATGATCATCTTGAAACTTGCATTTGGAACTCATTAGAGGATTGGTAGAACCAAAGCCTCCACACAATAAGTTGCATTTGCTTTTTGTCAAGTATATCATCCATTTTAGAATCCTCACAAATAACATGTAATGATCAACGATGTTTAAGTGATCTGCGTTGACCAAAAGTATTGTAGATCCATTAGAGGATTGGTAGAACCAAAGCCTCCATACAATGAATCTCAAGGTTATTGGATCAAAGAGATCAAATTAACATACTTGGGCTTGCAATCATAAGTTTTGGCCACGAATGATCATTTATTCGAATCGGGACAAAATTTAGCGCTATGTTAAGCAATCGTAAGTGGACTTATGTAGAAGTCGCACCTATTTTGAGGCCGGTCAATAGCAATCTATGTACTTCATGTTTGTATAAATGATATAGAGATCACAATCCTTTAACATGTAGCAAAATTAAAAAAAGAAAGGGGTAAGATGAAGACGAAAGGGAATGATAAGCTAATTTGAATTACCATTTCAAAATTCTTTCATCTTTAAATTCAACCACTCCTATAGATGGATTAAAGTACTAAACATATCATTAATCCGAAGCACCAAAAATGAATTAAATAATTCATTCTTAGTTATATTTGGATTGATGAACATTTATCCAACTTCATCTACATCACAAAGTTCATTGAGCTTAAAAACAAATTGGACATTTAAAATTGCAATCCAAACTAACAATCAAAGAAAGTGAGCAGAAAAAATATTTGAGTCAAAACAGCCCCAAAATAAGGCAGAAAAATATTTTTGGGATCAAATTCTTGTTCCAACTTTTCATCAAACACCTTATGATCAATGAAAATTCCAGCAAATTTTGAGAAAATAGCATTAATTGAGTTATAAAACAGTGCTTAATGAATCAAAACCAGAAATCCACAAGAGATCACATTGTTAAAGATGATGATCCAACTTACCAAAGGTAGAATTTGAGAATTATCCAACAACTTCAGAATTTGCTTCAATTCAACAACAAGAATCAATCACCAAAGCTTGGATGTAGAGAATTGACTGAGAAAAAATGTTTGGATGAAGGTTTAGCTCAAAGATTAGTAAGCTTCAATGCAAAGCTTACTAACTTTTGAAAATGGAGCTTTGAGTGAATTTGGTAAAATGGAGAGAATTGAGAGATTTTTTATCAAGATGATTTTGGCTATCCAAAGCTTGTCATTTGAATGAAATGAGGTCTCTATTTATAGAGTTTTAAAATTGGGATTAGTGGTAATTTGGTAATTGATTCTTGGAGCCAAATTTGAATTAATGATAATTTTCAAATTATGCAGAAAAAATTGGAGCCAAAAATGATAACAATTTGAAATTTGCTGGCTTTTCTTTATAAAACACGTGCATTTTGCCATCATGTGTCGATACATAGATGGTATGTGTCGATACATCCTAGCTGCATAACACAGCATGCGTCGATACATGCCTCTATGTGTCGATGCATACTGTGATTTCAACACATTACAGAACCACACAAACTGCATGAGTCGATACATAACACGTATGTGTCGACACATGAAAGTTTTTTCAAACAGGATGAGTCGATGCATACATGTATGTGTCGACACATGCAAGCTTTTTAAAACTAGATGGGTCGATACATACATGCATGTGTCGATACATGCAGGTTTTGCTCAACAAGATGAGCCGATACATAGGTTTATGGGTCGATGCATACCTTCTTTTGCCACAATACATGATCAAATCAAATTGGAAAGCCTTATTTATTGGATGCTTCAACTTGGTACCTACAAAACACAAATTGCGCAAAGACAAAGACAAATATTTTTTTTTTGTATTTTGGTTAGAGGTTAGTCAACAACACATATACAAGATACACAACCAAGGTGCTTGGAAATTCCTCAAGGGAAAACTTAAAGATAGGAGACAGAGAAAAAAGAAGAACCAACCCTAATGTGATCTTGTCATGCTCAAGTTGACATGAAATGATATG
This sequence comes from Vicia faba, assembly GCA_948472305.1. Classification (NCBI taxonomy): domain Eukaryota; kingdom Viridiplantae; phylum Streptophyta; class Magnoliopsida; order Fabales; family Fabaceae; genus Vicia; species Vicia faba. The sequence goes on along the minus strand of OX451741.1, from coordinate 177,829,244 downwards.
GGAATCTTAGGGGCAAAAATTGGGGTACAACAGCGGTACATTCATTTTGTCGGTGTAGATTTGGCACTAGTGATAGGTTTTGGTGTAATGATAACAATATGCTTCCATTGTTAACCAATAATACCCTGCTCGTAGAACTTTTCTTGCCAGAGCATGTCCATTTGTATGGGTTCCGAAAGTACCTTCGTGGATTTCTCTCATAAGCGTATTCGCTTCTTGTTTCTCCACACACCTGAGTAGCACCATGTCATAATTTCTTTTGTATAATACATTACCACTCAAAGAATTTTGAGGATATCCTTCGCCGAGTTCGTTTGTTGATGATAGAGGCATTTTCTGGATATTCTTGTTTTTTGAGATACCTCTTGATGTCATAGAACTAGGGCTTGTCATCCAGTCCTTCTTCAATAGCGAGGAAATGTTCAGGCTCTTTAAAATGTTTGATGGTAATGCACAACTCATGGTTAAGCTAGGTTGCCTTAAACATGGATGATAAGGTTGCTAAAGCGTCTGCCATCTGATTTTATTCTCGTGGGATATGGTTGAAGGTAATCTCGGTGAATTCCATATCTAGCTTTAAGACATGATCCTGATATGGAATCAAGTTGTGGTGTTTAGTGTCCCATTCAACTTTGACTCGGTATATGACTAACTCGGAGTCTCCAAAAACTTCAAGATATTTGATTCTTAGATCAATAGCGCCTTCCAGACCTAAGATGCAAGCTTCATATTCAGTGATATTATTGGTGCAATCAAAATATAACCTTGCGGTATAAGGTTTGTGATAGTTATTTGGAGAAGTCAAAACTGCCCTGATACCATGCCCCAGTGCGTTTGAAGCTCTGTCAAACATGAGTGTCCAACGTGCCCCTGGTTCAGGTCCTTCGTCGAGCCCTGGTATTTCGTAGTCATCTATAACCATAATGTCTTTGTTTAGAAATTCGAACTTCATTGGTTGATATTTCGGCAACGATTGATGAGCTAGATGATCAGCTAGTATACTACCTTTGATGGCCTTTTGAGTAACATATTGTATGTCGTACTCTGATAATAACATATGCCATCGAGAAATCCTCCCTGTAAGATCTGGTTTTTTGAACACATACTTTAAAGGGTCCATTCTTGCTATTAACCATGTGGTGTGTGTTAACATGTATTGCCTCAATCTTTTAGTATCCCAAGCTAATGCACAACAAGTATTCTCGAGGAGTGAGTACCTGGTTTCATAGTGAGTGAATTTCTTGTTGAGGTAGTAGATTGCATGCTCTTTTCTACCCGTTTCGTCTTGTTGGCCCAATACGCATCCCATTGATCCTTCAAGTATTGTTAGATACATAATGAGTGGTCTTCCGGGAACTGGAGGAATTAAGAATAGTGGCTCTTGTAAATATTACTTTATCGTCTCAAAAGTTGCCTGGAAATCATCATTCCATGTCACTGTTTAATCTTTTCGCAGTAGTTTGAATATGGGCTCGCACATAGCAGTTAGGTGTGATATGAACCTTGAAATATAGTTCAATCATCCTAAGAAATCATGAACCTCTTTCTCTGTCTTTGGAGCTGGCATATCTTGTATGGCTTTTACTTTGTCGGGGTCCACCTTGATACCATGCTGACTTACGATGAAACCCAGTAACTTGCCTGATCTGACACCAAATGTACATTTGTTTGCATTCAACCTTAGTTTGAACCTCCGCAGACGATCAAATAACTTATGTAAATGTATTATATGGTCCTCCTCTGTATGAGATTTGGCAATCATATCATTTACGTACACCTCAACTTCTTTGTGAATCATATCATGGAACAGTGTGACCATTTCCCGCTGATAGGTTTCCCCTACGTTCTTCAACCCGAACGACATTACTTTATAGTAGAAAGTTCCCCAAGGTGTCATGAAAGTAGTCTTTTCTATATCTTCGGGTTCCATTTTGATTTGATTATAGCATGAGAAGTCGTCCATAAATGAGAATACTGAAGCTTGAGTTGTATTATCACCAGAACATCTATGTGACGTAGCGGGAAATCGTCTTTAGGGCTTGCTTTGTTTAGATCCTAATAATCTACACATATATGCACTTTACCATCCTTCTTGGGTACTGGCACGATGTTAGCTATCCAAGATGGATAATCTACTACCGCTAAGAACCTTGCATCGAACTATTTAAGGACTTTTCTCGAACTTTACTGGACATGTCTGGATAGGTTCTCCTGAGCTTCTTCCTGACCAAGGAACAACCTTGTATCTAGCACTGGCATATCTTTGTAAGACAAGACAAATATATCCACGTATTCATGCAACAACTTGATCAGTCTTTCTTTGATGCTTCCTTCTAACGTTGCCCCCAACTTGATCACTTTCGGATCTTCTTATGTGCCAAGGTTAATGGTCTCAATAGGTTCTTGGTATGGTTGTATATTGTCAGCTTTTTGCTTTATGCTTCTTGCTAGTTCTTCAGAAAGTTCAAGATCCTCATCATCTTCCTCTTAAGTATGGTTTACGGGAGCCTCAAAATCATATCAGATAGCAGCAGTAACATTATCGGTGATTTTGGGCATGGATGTGCACATTTATCATGTTTTGGTGCAGTTTCTATTTAGTACCCGGATTTGGAAAATGCATATGAGAGGAAGTATTTCCATTTTAAATATGAAGTATAAATGCAAAAAGAAAAAAAATGATCTTAATTGAATACAAAACATGTTTTTATTAATCATGAATATCGGTTGAAACAAAAGGGGGACCCTTACAAACAAAACCTATGCCTTGGGCTTGACATAAGTTCTTTCAAAAACAAACAAAATTACTTTGGAAAGAAAATCTCAGGAATCTCCACAATTGTCCAGTTCTTGAGTTCTTCGCCTGGGGCGCATTCATGGATGTAATATGATGCTTCTTTGATGTTGTCTTTATTGGATATCATTGCCACTTGTCCTCCATGCTCTACCCCCTTGCCGATGAAGGTTTCCTGGATTGGTAGAAACTACGCCTTGCCTTTTAGAGTATCCTTTGATGATTTATAACCCAAACCATAACGATTCTTCTTCTCAGATATTTCAGGAAGCTTTCCCCAGCCTTTTGAGTCACCATTCTCCATTGCCATTTGTAAATCCCTCCATGAAGTTACAGTAGGTTTTTTGACCTTTTCCACGTGTAAGGTCACCATTGAAGCAACCTCAAAGACTTGAAATGTCATGGCTATGCAATCTTCATCAGCACTGATATACTTGTAAGACTCAATGTGACTTACAAAGATGTCTTCCTCTCCATCAATTATAACCAATCTCCCCTTAACAAAGAACTTCATTTTTTTATGTAAGGTTGAAGTGATTTCCCCTGCTCCATGAATCCAAGGTCGTCCGAGTAAACATGTATACGCTGGTTCTATATCCATGACTTGAAAGGTGATACAAAGCATGTGTGGGCCGATCCTAATAGTAAGGTCTACTTCTCTGAATACTGTACTTTGAGAACCATTGAAAGCTTTAACTATCGTGGAACTTTGTCTTATTGCAACACCATCTAGTGTTAGCCTCATCAGACTAGATTTAGGTAACACATTGAGGGCAGAACCAGTATCGGTGAGTACTCTAGATAGGTTCATAGTACCCATCTGAATCGAGATATGCAACACTTTGTTATGAGCTCGTCCTTGCGGAGGTAACTCACTGTCGTTAAAACCTAAATAGGACCCAGATGTCATATTTTCCATGACATTGTCAAATTGGTTCACAATAATTTCTTCTGTAACATGAGCAGAACTTAAAACTTTCATTAGGGAATCCCAATGCGCTTCTGAATTGATGAGCAACGAGATTATAGAAATCTTAGTTGGGGTTTGGTGAAGTTGTTCCACCACCCTATAGTCCCTTCTCTTAATTATTTTCAAAAATTCGTCAGCCTCTTGGTCAGTAAAGCTTTTGTTTAGAGGCTCCTGATTCACCTCCACAACCGCTTTTCCTTTTTCTTTGATTAACATGTCATTTTTATTCTTCAATACATTATCATTTTTCTTTGGTGGTTCTGATTCGAACACTCGTCCACTGCGGGCCATACCCCCTGTTCCTGCTATATTCGAGATTATAGGTCCTTGACTTGATGATGGATTACATTCTTGTTTCGAGCCATTTCTATATACGGTCGGGTCGTAATTCCATGGTACTGCTTTATCAGATTCGTAAGGGGTAAGAGATGGCCCCTTAGTTACCATTGTAGCCTTTGTTGCTACGGGTATCCTCAGAGTTTGCTTTACTGTAGGAGTTTCTATTGAATCTCTCCACGGGATCACGAGAGTCTTCTTGTCATGGTTCGGCCTTTGGCAAGGAATTACCAATGGCTTCTTCGCACTTCCTTCAATTGCTGCTATATATTCATCTTCAAGGTATGGTCTGCATTGGACTATCCCCTGGTCCACAAATTGTTGTAGGGTATTTTCAAAAGCTTCGTTGTGTTCCAAAAGGAACCCACATTTTAACATATACTCTTTTAACATATTTATCAGAGCCTTTACTTGTCTTCCTTCCCCACAATTAGTGACTACTTCGATTGCATTTATTGCTGGTCCACCATGCGGAGGCATATGGTTTGACTTGATGTTCGATTTCTTAAAAGTAATGTCTTAGGAGTCTATTAGATCTTTTACTTTATGTTTGAAAGCCCAACATTGATATATGGTATACCTCGGGGAATTGGCATGGTATTTGAATTTGGCATTGGCATTGTATTTGGTAGGCAGTGGCCCAACTGGAGGAGCTAGATGTTTTACTTCTATCAAAGATGCATTGATCAAGTGTTGTAATAATTAGCTGGGTGGCATAGGGAGTGGATCCAATTTTCTTAACAGCCTTTCAAATTTGTTTTGTTGTTGTCCCCGCGAGATTATTAATGGTTGTTGTGCCCTTGATTATGAAGCCACAACATTAACCTCACCCTTCTTCCTCTTTGTGGAATTAGGAACCGGTCTTTTTGCATTGTAAGGGTCATTTTATGACCCCCCCTTGAATCTTTCCATTCTTTATTCCAGTCTCAATCCTCTCCCCAATAGTTACCAGGTCAGAAAATCCCGAAGAGATGCTTCCTACCATCTTTTCATATTATACCCCTTGCAAGATTCCCATGAACATGTCGACTAGCTCTTTCTCTAGAAATGGTGGTTGTACATGGGATGCTATCTCTCTCCACCTTTAATCGTACTCCTTAAAGGACTCTTCTTTTTTCTGAGACAGGTTCAGGAGTTGTATGCGGGTAGGTTCCATGTCCAAATTGTATATATATATTCTTTTTATACATCATGTATTTTTTAGGTTTATTTTTATTTTTATTGGTGAGTATCTGGAAAATGAATACGTAAACAGAAATAGCAAACACAATGCTTTTATTGAAAATGCCAATTATCTTCAAAAGAGAACATAATTCAGATACTGAAAAGATATTACAATCTTAAAACAAAAAAATTTATAAAAGGGAAACATTCTCCTAATCTAGTTTGCGGATGTCTTCTCTGAAACGATTGACCATTGTCCTACACAGCTTGAGGAAATCACTGACGTCTTTTGGGAGAGGGACCATTACATTTTCTGCGTCCCTTAAACTTCTAGGGATGTCTTCAATAAGAATGTTGGCCAAGAAGGCGATCCTCTCGTTCTTGTCCTTGTAGTATTGGTACTCTCGGTAGAGGTTGGGAATTATCTTGTGGTTATCCCTTCTTGCTTGGGTGATCTCCGTATATTGATCTTCCTAATACATCTTTTCAGCCCCCAACTCTGTATAAAGTCTTCGTTGTATTAGGAAATCTTTTTGGAGGCCTTCCAGCTCAAGGCATACCTGTTCGTACTCTTCAATTTTCTGGGCCAGAAGTCTTTTTGCCCTCATCTTTGCAAGGTGTTCCCTTACCTCTGATTCTTGGCTATACTGAAGTCTGGTAGTGAGATATTTCAACTGCTCTTCCTGATCTAGAGATACTTGGGATAATATTTGGATTTGACCCCTTAAACCTTCCTCCAACACTTTCTTTTCTTGCTCAACTTTTTATACCATCTGTTTAACTTTCCAATTTCATTAACAGCGTCTTCCAGCCTCTGATTATGGGAATCCAAATTAAAAGTAGCACTTAGCAACCCTTCAGTCAAACATTTCCTTTTCAGACTTTCCTTTTCAAATGCTTCGTGGTCTCTTTGAATATGTTGGTCTTTTGATTCGAGTATGCATTGCATTTGTCTTTTCTCTTTAGTTAAGTTAAAGAGATTGAGCTCTAGTTCTTCCTTCTCCCTTTAAGCCTGTTTCAAGGCTTTCTTCAGATCATCTACATCTTCCAAAGACATAGGAGGAGTAATTGGGACCTCTTACTTATATTCGGGGTCTATATGAAAAAGAAGCTTGATAATTTGTACCCTGCCCAGAACCCATTAAGTGTAAGGTTCTTTTGCCACCGCATTCTTCTTTTCAGCTTTGTTTTGTTAACCCTGCTCCAAGCCCGAATAATTTTGTTGAGTAGATCTCAGTCATTTCTGTCCATGTCATGAACAATCAATTGTTAAAGTTGTTCATCCGAAGTTTTATCTTCCAAGGGATACCCTAGTTGTCGTGGGGATAAGGTAGGGTTGTAATTAATACAACCTTGTGACCTAATCAACAAAACATTAAAAAAATATCTGCAACTGTAAACAATATCACCAATATCTAACTTCCTTGCGTACCATAACACAGAAATAGCAGTAAGAGACCTTAATTTCTGAGGCCACTCATACCTCATCAGATTCAGAATCATGTGATCCTCCTTGTAGAGGTGAGTCATGAACCAGGAGTATAATAACAGCATACAACAATTTAGAGTACCTCTTTTCTTTTTGTACTGTGTGTGAATGGCATAATAGATGTCAGCAAGCAGAGCAGGGGTTGGATTTGTATTAAAAGTTTTCGTACCCCAGAACACACTTATGGCTCCAGGCCCAATATAGTCTATAGTTTATGGAAATAAGATAGTACCAAATATAAACAGCCTCAGACAGTTGACACAATATTTCCATTCCTTGTTATTAGCCAGATCAAGAGCTTTATTTTCCAAGTAACATCTCTTAATTCCTCTTATGTTTCCCTCTTTCTTGTAATTGAGAGCAAATTCAGGGTAAGGGATTTTTAAACTTTCTTCCAGGATTTAGATGTCAATGGTTTATCTGATACCCACATAAGCTTTCTCTTTAAAGAGATTCGAATTATGTCTAATTCTTTCAAGGTTGGTGCCAGTTGAAAATCCTGAAAAGTGAAACATCTCAACGGAGGGTCATAAAACTGAATCAGGGCAGAAATAGCATCCAACTTCACTTCGACTCTGGTTAAGTCCAGAATACCCCCATAGAGATGAGTAAATGTTTTTAGAGCCTTTTCAGATAATCTTTCCTTTATAATCTTAATCTTAGTCACATCCAGTTTGATAGCATTGATACGGACGAGTTGCTTCCCTTTAGTACTCATTCTCAGATATTCACCAAAAACCTTTGATATATATATATATATATATATATATATATATATATACCCTGTGAATAAGACAAACAAAATAAAACAGAGGATAATGAATATATGAAATGTAAAGATGTATGAATGTATGGATAAATGACAGGATTTGATGGATAATAACCATAGAAGGTAAGCTCTTAGTTTGGTTTTATGGATATTCTACCCTCCTTGTAAGGTGGTTTCCTTAAGGTTATCATAAATAACACTAGAGGGAAAGGTGCAAGGGCCTCCCTTAAGTGGAGTCTCTTTGCAGATAGAAACTTTCGTCTCTAGGTCATGAAAGGTCTCATCATGAGATTTTGGTTTAAAGGTTATACAAAGAGCCATAGGTGTCATTCCAAAGTCTTACTTCTCAAGAGGATGTCTCTTGAGACGTATTTATTTTGCGGAATCCCACCGACTCTAGGCGAAGTCGTCACATAAACTCATAGGGATGATGTATCCCCTTGGCTAATAGACAAACCTTCTTTCTAAGGTTTTTTTTTCTGAAAATATTTTTTGCAAAAAATTAAATCTCGCCATAAATATAATAATATGATGGAAATAATAATAAGTAAATGCATAAAACAAATAAATAATTAATTAAATAAAAAAGCAAAAATAAAGAGAACCCTAAAACCCTAAAAACAAAGGACAATGCTTTTAAGCCTAGGGTTGAGTCGCCAACAAAGTCGCCAGCTGTTGCAACTGGTTTTAAATTTGAGAGTCGCCACCCTTAATTTTTATCCTATGGAAGGGAGTATAAAGGAATAACCCTAAAAAGTCAGAGATTTTAGGTTTTAGACTCGGTTTTATACGAGGGGAAGGTGTTAGGCACCCCTCATCTACCTTGTTCACAAGGATACTAGGTTTAGAATTAATCTTTAGAGAATAGGGTTTTTAGTATTTTATTAGGGGAACTCGCCACAATTTTAATCGTATGCCTATGTATCCTCTTATGAGGAATCAGAGTCCTAATTCGTAGTTCGCGGTGGGTTTGTGTTTTTATGGATTACCAAGATATTCACATTTTCCGCACGTTTAGTCTAGGTGTCGTGAATAGCAGAGATTGTTAGACTAAACTCGCAGTCGATTCGAATGACTTTGCAATCCTTTTTTAAAGTTGTTTATTGAATTAATTTGATTTTTGAAAATGAGTTGTAATAGGTTGAATATTTTTAATATATTAATTATTGAAAATGTTCTATTTAAATGCGTGATGAAAAATTAAATTTAATGCAATAAACAAAATAAATTTGAATAAGTTTAGAAAATAAAGTTGTGTGATAAATAATAATAATAATAATAATAATAATAATAATAATAATAATAATAATAATAATATTAAATATATTAAACATATAATATAAAGATATATAATAATTATTGTAATTAATAAAAAATAAGAAAATATAAAATTATAAAAGTAATGAAATAAATAAAATATTAAAAAAACGCAAAGGGGTGAAAATATAGTGAAGGTAGTAAAATGGCGGGGTTCTAATAGTATGGGCCTGAATTCAGATATTGAATTCAGGCCCAAAGGCCAAGGGGGTACGTTTTAATATTAAACAACAAAATGGGGTGGTGTCAAGAGCCAAGGCCCAAGTCCAGATTTTGGACTTGGCCCATTGGGCCAGGAGGTGTTGTTTCTAAAGGCGCTAGCAAAGAAATATAAAAGAGGGGTTTGCTTAGAAACGGGCCAGGCCCAAAGGTTGTGAGTCTGTGTGGGTTGGTTGTAGGTGGGTGCACGATTGTTATCATGGGCGAGCATGTTTGTGACGTATGATGTAGATCATGAGGTCAAGATTAGGGCGTATGGTAGTATACACGCGGTGTCACGTACTGGATTGTTAAATCTAATATATTCTATTTTACAGAAAAACATTTTCATTATTCATTTTGTTTTTTATCCTCTTCTCTCTATCGATTCTCTTCGCTCTCTCTTTCCTCTATCTCAAACAACATCCTAACCCTAAAATCTAACCCATCGACGGCGGCGGCCATCGACCTCTTCTCTTCTTCAGCACAACAATCAACAACCTTCAACCCAACTGTAACCCTAAACCCCCCAAACCAACAAAGAAACACAACAATAAAAAAAATTTAAAGCTAAGTGCTCCGGAAATTACCCCTTTTGTGTGTGAATTCTTTTGTTCTCCTCTGATTCATCTCTCCTTTCGTGTTGTAGGTATGGCGGTGTTGGCTTAACAGAGGCGCGGTAGAGAGGCTTAAAGATAAAGAGCGACAAATTTAGGGTTTCGGATCTTGAAACCCTAAATCGGAATGGTGAATATAGATTGGCGGCAGCAGCGAACTCCTAGTAGCGCAACAGGGATACCCCTTTCTATTCTCCTTCTTATGTAAACCTTCTTGCAATTTTGTTTGTAATTTTCTCTCCCTCTATGTTCGTCCATTGTCTGTCCCTTCTCCTGAATTCTTATTAGGTTTTTATAGTGTCTTTTAGGAGTTTGTAAATTAGGAAATAGACAAGCTTGTCTGTAAATTTTGTATGATTTAATTAGGGATTTTGAATACAATACGATTTTGTCCGCAATTCTGATTTTAGGTTTTAATTGGATTTAAAAAAAATTCTATAACTAGCTTGATTTTGTTTTGGAAAGTCATGGATCGTAGCGATTCTGTTTGAACTGTAATAAGTTGTACACTAATTTTGTATTAAGGTTTTAATTTTTGTGTTTAATTTTGTGTCTGTATTGATTTTTCTCTGCGTAATGTCTTTTGAATAAGGAAACAACAAGTTTCGATTCTCTTCATGATTTGAACAGTACCTGTTTGTGGTACTATGGTTTTGGGCCCTGCAATGGTTTGGACATGGGCCAGTCTTTTTTGACCTGGACCAGGCCTTGTGTGTTTGGGCTGGGATTTTGGAAACCCTCTTTTTTTGTTAACATTCTTATTACATAAAAACAGAAATCAGATAAATCTTTAATTTTTAATTAGAACAAAATTAACATAATTAATAGTAGTAATATTAATAATAGTCAACAAATTACAAAAATAATTAATTATAAATAGATAATGATAATGATTAATCAGTAATAACTAGATCATATAATATCAACAATGATGATAACAATGTTATAGTTTAGAATCAAACAAATCTCAATAAAAATTGATCGGGTTGGGCCATATTATTTAACCTTATTGGGTTTTAACAAATAAAGTGAATTTCTTTAAACACCCTTTTTAAAAGAAAAGAAACTTAATGGGTCTTATTTAAAAATAATGTATCTCTCTTGACATGGACTTTTATTTAAAACCTTAATGGGCCATCAGATATTGATGGTCCATTTTAAATCTATATACCCCTTTTCATGTTTTACCCCCTAGAAACAAGAATTAAATAATGGACCTTTTTAAAAGAAAACTAAATATAAATATAAAGGTAGGAAAAATTTAGAGTATGGCACCAGGTTATGATAAACTAGACTTTGATACTTCAGAAGTTGTGAACTTTCTGGAAGTATAGTAAGTCTGTTGTGAACCAAGCACTAGTAAGAGGTTGCAAACCTTCTAAAGACATAGTCATATGACATGGTCGAAAGACGTGTTCTAAGACATGGTCGAAAGACATGGTCTAAGACATGGTCTAAGACATGGTCTAAGACATGTTCTTAAGACGTGGTCTAAGACACGATCTAAGACATGTTATGAAGACATGGTCTAAGACATGTTCTGAAGACATGGTCTAAGACATGGTCTGGGACATGTTCTGAAGACATGTTCCAAGACATGGTCTAAGACATGTTCGAAAGATATGTTCTAAGACATGTTCAAAAGACATGGTCTAAGACGTGTTCTAAGACATGGTCTGAGACGTGTTATAAAGACATGGTCAGTCATGCAATGGTTCAGGTGCTAAACCTTCTGATGACATGATATTGTGCACCTTATGGTGGCACGATTCTAGTTTCTGGAAGAACCAATGAATTAGCTTCGATGTTTAATGCAAGTCATCAAGACATTGACTAAACAAGTTATAATGTCTCATAGTGTTCTGATAGCAATCCATGTTTTGAGATAAAGACCAGGTATTTCTAGTTAGACTCTAATGAGACGTCAATGGAGAAGTATTCTTTCTCTATGTTACCTTATGTACTGAAAAATTCATTTTGTGAGTCTTACGCTCAGGGGGAGACTTTGAACAAGCTTAAATGGAATTTTTGGTATTAACAAATTTAGGGGGAGTTGGTTAGCTTTACTGATTTGCGTTCCATGGTGATTAACTTGTATGAATTGTTTTATCAAAATACATGGTTTTGTCATCATCAAAAATAGGGATATTTTAAGAAAAAAGATTGGTTCTACATCTGGCCTTATGTTTTAATGATAACTTTACATGTTATCTTAGAGAACAATTATGTACTCTAATAGTTTCTGTCTAGTGTGTAGTTTTTTCTAAACGGGTTCTGACTCTGATAAGAAGGCGAGTGACATCATCAGGTTCTAGACTCATCAGATTCTAAGGAATGTTAGTAAAAGAGTTTCTGATTGTGACTTATGCAAGGAAGCTTTGGAACCCTTCTAAAGTGTTACTTCTGATATTCCAAGTTCTGAAGATGCTAAAGAAAAGGTTTTGTTGAGCGAGTTTTGAAGATCTAAAGACATTCTTCTGAAGACAAAGTGCTGAAGACTCTGAAGATAAGGGTTCTCTAAACAAGCACTGAAAGGCTCTAAAGACTTAGGTTCTGATCATACATAATTTTGATCCTTCTACAACATGCTTCATCAACAAAAAAATCAGAAGCCTCTAAAGATATAGAAGACGAAGATCAAGACTAATGGATTGCGTGTGATGGCGAGTATAAAAGTACAATGTGACCTCTATTCTCAAGGGTGGCGCAAGGGCATGCCTTTTTGTACTATTGTATAATAGTCTCACCATGACCGTTGGGAACAAAACAACTGTATTTGTGTTTCATATTCTACTCTCCAATGGATCTCTTCTTTCATCTATAAAAGGAGTACTTAGAAGAATTTGAAATCAATGAATCAGTTCTAAAAAACTTCACCAAACCGCTGCACAAACTCTGTAGAGTAATTCTTTGTACAGTTTTGTAGATAAGCAAGGAGCTTTTGTTGGTATCTTGATATCAACATTTTTGTGTTGTTGTACTTAAAAATTGTGTAATATGACCAAACCGCTGCACAAACTCTGTAGAGTAATTCTTTGTACAGTTTTGTAGATAAGCAAGGAGCTTTTGTTGGTATCTTGATATCAACATTTTTGTGTTGTTGTACTTAAAAATTGTGTAATATGCTTATGTAGAAGCATATTTGTATACACATCTTTGTAATCAACTATTGTTGATATGTTCCTTGAGAGACTCTTTGTACTATGGATTCTGAAGAAGACTTTGTTTGCGGTCATAGTGGTTTTCAATGAGGATCGACGGACTTATTAGGGGTGCCAATAAGGTTGGCCAGACTTATTGTGGTTGTCTATAATCTGTTTGATTATAGTGGATTAAGTCCTTGTGTATAAGGCAAATCACCTTAAGGGATGGACTGGAGTACTTAGTTAATAGTGAACCAGGATAAAAATAATTGTGTTCATCTATTTTTATTCACTTGTTATCTTTGTGTTTGAGTTGCAAAAAGATTACATTCGGTGCAACCCAATTTAAACCCCCCCCCCCTTTCTTGTGTTTCTCGCACCTTCACCATCGACATCATACTTGTACCTGGTACCAACTCTATAGAAAACTTTACCTTACGCTCTGGAGGTAAATAAGTAATGTCATCTAGAAACACCTATGGGAAATCACTGACAACAGGTAATTCAACACTTGCAGCTTCACGATCAACTTGCAATGATGCAAACATTACAAACATCAAGGCCTCGTCTTCTAAGAGTCCTCCCACTTGCTTAACAGGCAGAAATATCAGCTCTCCACTATCACCAAACTTAGGGAACCTTACAGTTTTATTATAACATTTGATATGAACATAGTTAAACCCCAACCACTTTATTCCAAGGATAACATCAATTTGGTGCAAGGGTAAACACACCGAATCCATAATGAAACTCTTACCAAAGATAGTTAAAGGACAACTCGAACATACAAAATAAATAGTAATAGAGCCATTAATAGGAGTGTCTATTTCCATACTACCGTTCATTAAAGACAATTTCAATTCTAACATTGTGGCATATTCAAGAAAAATAAACGAATGAGTAGCACCCGTATCAATAATAGCAATCAACTTAACATTGTTAATAAAGCAAGTACCTAAAACTAGTTTATCCTTCTTGGGAACCTCTGAACCATTCAAAGTAAACACTCTGCCATTAGTCTGAGCATCAGTAGCAGTCTTCTTCGGCTTCTGACACTGGGTACTGATGTGACCCTGTTCACCACAGTTAAAACAAGTCGGACCTTCATTCTTACACTCAAAAGCATGATGACCTGTCTTACCACATTTGTAACATCTCAGTACCTTATTGTTGCAACTATTAACATGGTGTCCTTGCTTGCCACACTTAAAGAACTTGACATAAGCGGGATATCCTCCCCCACTTGGCATATTCTCATCAGAAACTTTTTGCTTCCTTTTGTCAGCAGAAGCACTATACGACTTACTACGATCCTGATTCTTCCCCTTCTTCTCATTGTAACTCTTATAGAAAGAAGATTTGGATTGGGTATCATGATCTTAGATCCTATACTTATTCACTAATATGGGAAACTGGAAAATCTCCTGATATCCAATTCCCAGCTTAATCTCTGGTCGCAGTCTATTCTCAAATTTGATATAGGCTCCTCTCTGAAAACAACCCAAGGGATCTTAGCACCCAAAATATCCATCCTCTGACATGTGTATCCCACCAGTCTTCAGCCTCTGCTTCCAACATATGGGTACCTTCTGCTCCTATGAGCAAGCCATCACTCTGAAGATCTTCTCGATCTTTCTGAGCCATACATGTGCACCATTAGGATCATATGTACCCTTAAAGATCAGTGGGTTGTTTCACTAAAACCTTTCCAAAGCAAAAAACTCATCAATCCCTCCAGCATTATAGGGATTCATCTAATTCTGGATTATTTCCTGAGCCAATGACTCCAAAGCCTCAGCAATTGCATCATCATTTCTTCCTCCAGCCATTTCTCTTTGCATATAGGTAAACATCATTAGAGGAACAAAACATTGATTGTGTTTACACACAAATCGACCACTAAGACATAAACATCATATAAAAATCTGGCCGGACAGTTCGACCAGGCTCTGATACCATTAATGTAACACTCTTCTAACCCCACATGTATTTCTCATATAATTTATGAAATAAATCAAGTAAAACCACTACACAAGAGTGTCACACTTCATAAAAAACATCATAAAACGGTCATGCCCCGTAACACGGGTTATATCAATATTAATTACATCTCTTTATAATTCAACTCACTTATTTAAAAGACATCGCAGTAGAATCATCGTCATAAAATACTCAACGTCTCAAAACTCATAGCATTATTCTCACCAATTATTAAAATCAGTTTAAGTTCAAAACCTTCATAAAGTATATCAACATAAAGGGAACATAACATTCGCAAAACAGAGCGTTCCCAACCCGATGTTACATATCAGAGCAAGACACCTTCTAATTAACGAAAACTAATAGAATACTCCAAGGATATTATTGACAGTTGCAGTAAAGCGACTCTCAAGCAAAAACTTAAGTAAGTATCTTTTACTGTCTCCACATGGATTAGTGTTATTGATGTCATTCAATCGTTACTACGTTTCTAAGCTTGTTTGTAAAAGTATATTTAAAGTGAAAGGAAAAATAAATAAACAACAGAAAATTAAATATCATGGAAAGAGGCGAGAACATGCTAGGATTGGTTTTCATAACTCGAAAATATGCCTTATATCAGTCAGTTATACACAATCTACTTATTCCTCAATACCATCACGTATCACTCACGTCGACGTTCATGTCCAAACGGCAATGAGGTTTCAACCATATCGTTCATGTCCAAAGCAATATGGTAGCATTAAGAATCAATACAAAAGTGAAAATTAAGCCTAAAGCTATGTCTAGCATTCAAGACCTAACAAATGCTAAAGCATCGATACCGATTCCTAAATAGATTGTGTCTAATGTCGTGACCAATAAACACAAATATACAACATACATATCAAACTGATCTATCACGCGTGAACTTCTCAATCATTCGATATTATCATGAATCCCTCTTCAACATCGATCGTGTTCAACCAAATGATGAGGAATTTATCGTAACTAACTCAATCGTGTCTAACTAAGTTTTACGGTAACATTAACAATCAGATACAAATAAATATCAAATACCACCTTCATGTCCAGAGTATGGTATTCGATAATCGAAAAATATTGGATCATAGGTTTTGAAATGGGTTTTTCAAAAGATTCTCAAAACCTATGTTTTACATAAACACAAATATAATACACAAAATCAAATAATCAATCGGTTCACATACAATAGAATCATAGTAAATACATATGAGTATGAGTTATTACAACTAAAACCAACAAGAAAGATATCCTAACCACTCATGGTCTCTAATCACGACGAGGGGAAGCGAAGAAGAAGATGAATCCACCAAGGTGTCTCATTGGGTAACTCAGTTCCGACTCTAAATCTGCAAGAATCGATTTCCTTAATGTTTGTAGCACCTCTCTATCTCTCCAAAATATTTCTTAGCTCCCTCTAGGTTGCCACCATGAAGAAAGATGATGGAATGGCCTAATAAGTGTGAAAAATCACTAAAATAGAGTTGTTGGTGTAGCAGGGAACGCTAAGTGCGTTATGGGCGCTTAGTGAAGTCAAAAATGTCAAAAAAAACATGGCTTCTGGTTCTCCCAGGGCGCGCTTAGCGCGATATAGGCGCTTAGCACGGTCTGCTGAACTAACAGATCTTGTTTTCATCATAACTTCTGAACCGCAACTCCGATTGACGCACAGTCAGAAGCGTTGGAAAGCTTATTTAATAACTTACAAGATAATGACAAATTATCAATGCTTGAATACCTACAAAAATAATATAAAAACAATTAAACTAAATGATATTTACACGATAATGCAATATATACATTATAACATAAACTATACTGAATATATGCTAAAGTTGAGGTTTATTGACAAAAAACAAACGAATTATGCTGATGAATGCTAATTATTCACACTCAAATTCAAAAAAATTTAGCACTCATTAAATTGTCCCCAACTTAAAATATTTTTTATCCTCAAACAAAGTCAAACAACCTAAAGAAACAAAAGACAATAATCCAAGAATCACAAATCAACATGTTTTGAAAACATAAAACAAATGTATGGTTCAAACTAAAAATGCACATGCAAAGTAAATACTTACAAAAATCCTACAACGACAACATGAAAATGAAACAACCTCTAAATACAAAATACATGTCATAAATTTTAAAACAATACAATGTTCACAAGTGAATCACACCTAGCACACACTTCATCGATAGATGAAAAATACAAACATGAAGGGCTTAACTCTCACCTAACAATATTGCTAACAACAACTAAATTATGAATTCATCAAAGCAAACTCATATTGAAAAGCACAAAAGTAAAAATCACAAGGTCTTTCAAGGATTGTAATGTGGCTTGGATAACAAAAAAGGGTCAATATCTAAAGGTAATTGAAACAAAAACAATGCTTAATCTTATGAGAGTGGTCAATTCACAAAGTCTCAAGCATAACACAATCAACTTTTTCTACTTTCCCAATTGTTACACCAATACGCATCACTTATTTGTACATTTTTTCTCTCTTTCTTTTTCAATTTTTTTCCTATTTTTTCTTTCTTTTTCTATATTTTTTATTCTCTTTTCTTTTCTTTCTCACATTTTTTTTTAATTTCAAATATTTCTTTCACAACCTCAAACAACATACTTATAAACAAACAAACATTTATTCTCTCCAACTTGAATACAACTACACAAAGTGAAACGAATGCTCCCAAACTAGCTAGGCAAGGAAAAATCCAACACAATATAAGGTTGATGGTTAAAGGGTTTAGAAACAACGCTAAAATCCATGATGAACTACTTACTCATGCATAAGTTCATAGCTCAACACCAAGATGAATCCTAAAACTAAGGCACAAAGGGGTTAACAAATGCTCACTCACTCACGAGGTAAGTTACTTTTGGTTAGGTAGATATTCTCAAAATCAAATAAAATGCCTTAATTATTTTCATTCTTTCATAAAAAACAACATAAATGCAAGATTAAACATAATAACATTGAGTTAATACAAAAAAATTTGGTACTCCATGCATATAGTAAATAATGGAAAGTAACCTCACAAGGGGTTTAGTCCTAAATTGATTCAAGAATGAACACAAACTGCAAAAGAATGAATGACATGAAAATTGTACAAAAGAAAGGTCTCCTAAACATACTATGTTTTAGAAAGTGATAAACGAGTACCTTGCGTGTATAAACTTCAAACAATATCATTACCATACATTCACAAGTTGAAACGATCAAACTTGGAAAATCACCACTTGCGACTTCAAACCAAAAGACAAAGATTTGAGTTTCAACAACAAATAAAACATTAGAATATACTACTAATAAATATACTAAAATACCAGGTAAAAATTGGATAAACAAGTTGAAAAATGGATATTTGATAATTTTAGGAACTGGTCCAACTTCAACTTATTTAGCCAACAGTCACCATACTAACTAACTACTAAAAAGAAAAACAATAAAACATGCTTGTTTTACATTGTTAGCTCGATATCTGCTATTTACAAACCAACATGTTACTTCTGATGAGCCAAATGCTTTCACTCCTGCATTTGCTCTCATCTCTTTGAAATTTATCTGACACTACACTCTAACCACACTTTTGACAAATGTGAAGAGAAACAAATATATACACTATATTCACACGTATGCAAAACATGTAGAATTCACAAATATGATAAACATATACAAGTATTAATATAAACAAGTTTCTATTTACTCAATATGGATAATATAGACATTATGTGCAAAACTCAAAAACAAATAAACTATTGCAATGCATTCCAATAAGAACACCAATCCCCGGCAACAACGCCATTTCGTTGACAACTGAAGTAAAGCGAATCTCAAGCAAAAACCTGAGTAAGTATCTTTTATCGTCTCCATAGGGATTAGTGTTATTGATGCCATTCAATCGTTACTACATTTCTAAGATTGTTTGTAAAAGTATATTTAAAGTGAAAGGAAAAAGAAATAAACAACGGAAAATTAAATATCATGGAGAGGGGTGAGAACATGCTAGGATTGGTTTTCATAACTCGAAAATATGCCTTCTATCAGTCAGTTATACACAATATATTTATTCCTTAATACCATCATGTATCGCTCACGTCGACGTTCGTGTCCAAACGCCAATGAGATTTTAACCATATCATTTGTGTCCAAAGCAATATGGCAGCGTTAAAAATCAATAGAAAAGTGAACACTTAGCCTAAAGCTATGTCTAGCGTTCAGGAACTAACAAATGCTAAAGCATTGATACTGATTCCTAAACAGATTGCATCTAACACCGTGACCAATAAATAGAAATATACAACATACATATGAAACTGATCTATCACGTGTGAACTTATCAATCATTTGATATTATCATGAATCTCTCTTCGACATCGATCATGTCCAACCATTAACAAACATATACAAATAAATATCAAATCCCACCTCCGTATCCAGAGTATGGTATTTGATAGTCGAAAAATATTGGATCATAAGTTTTGAAATGGGTTTGTCAAAGGGTTTTTCAAAAGAAACTCAAAACCTAGGTTTTACATAGACACAAATGAAATACACAAAATCAAATAATCAATCGGTTTACATATAATAGAATCGGAGTAAATACATATGAGTATGAGTTATTACAACTAAAACCAACAAGAAATATATCCTAACCACTCATGGTCTCTAATCACGACGAGAGGAAGCGGAGAAGAAGATGAATCCACCAAGGTGTTCCATTGGGTGACTCAGATCTGACTCTGAATCTGCAAGAATTGGCTTCCTTGATGTTTGTAGCACCTCTCTATCTCTCCAAAATATTTCTCAGCTCCCTCTAAGTTTCCACCATGAAGAAAGATGATAAAATGGTCAAAAAAGTGTGAAACATCACTAAAATAGAGTTGTTGTCGCAGCAGGGCGCGCTATGGGAGCTTAGCGCAGTCAAAAATGTCATAAAACACAACTTCTGGTGCTCCCAGGGCGCGCTTAGCGCGGTACAGGCACTTAGCACGGTCTACTGTACTGACATATCTTATTTTCATCATAACTTATGAACTGCAACTCTGATTGAAGCACGGTCGGAAGCATTGGAAAGCTTATTCAATAATATACAAGACAATGACAAAATCTAAATTCTTAAATACCTACAAAAATAAGATAAAAACAATTAAGCTAAATGATATTTTACACGATAACATAATATATATATACACTATAACATAAACTATACCGAATATATACTAAAGTTGAGGTTTATTGACAAAAAGCAAACGAATTAAGCCGATGAATGCTAATTATTAACACTCAAATTCACAACAATTTATCACTCATCAACTATCTCCAACACTCCTATCAGCTACTCCTGAGCATCTACATATTACCCACGTGAAGGCAACATTCAAACAGAAAGGGTGAGTGATCATAATTCATTATAAAAGATATAAAGAAAAGATTAACAGTAACATCCTCATTATGTCAACACACATCATTTATACACAAGTCATACTCACGCCCACACGTCATAACAACACTTATACATCAGTCATATAATCACATAATTCTCAATTATCATCATATCACAACTCATTAACAAAATTTATGCAAATGCCACTTAGAATGTTAATGCAACAACACCGACTCGATGCATGCGGTACCAAATTTATGAACACCTGGTTCATCACCCTCCATAATCCCCACCATAAGATATATTCCCTCTTAGAACTAGAGCACATCACAACCATACTCAACCCGCACAATGGGATTGAGGCTCGTCACGAGTGGGTCATCATCCAAAAATACTACGAATGCATGATGCACAACGATGTCACATAAAAGTTAGACCACGGCTAGTCAATTGAATTTTTGTACCCCAAAATTTGCCCTCCCATATTCTTCAAGGTTTGTCAAGAGTCATCTTCAAATGGCTCAAGATTTCTCAAGGGGTTGCACAGTTCAAATGCCTCCTAAGCCAGCTGAAATTAGGGTTTTGGTTCTTTCAAGGAATTTGAGGTTTTCAATGGCTCAATCAAGTCTCATATGCCTATATACATTGCCAAGCATCTACATGCCAAGTCTTAAGACTCACAGTGCCAAATTCCACAGTCAAAAGCCCTATTTGGTTCACAATCAATTGCAGGGGTAAAATGGTCATTTTACAATCAAAAGTCAGAATTTTAGGTCAACATCTTATTTTGAGTCCACAATCATCATTTGATCAAATCTTGATCATGATTCCTCAAGCATGGCTCAAAAATCATCAAAGATGCAAAAGTTACTATTTTTGGACAGCAGAAAAGTCAACTGTATCTTGACCAAGGCATAACTTTTTCAAGGTTCATCATAAAAATCCCATCCAGTGCTCATTTTGAAGGGGATGACATTTTCTACAACTCATCTTCACATTCCAAGTCCAAGAAATGCTCTCACAAAAAGTTATCAATTTCTACATTATAGGTCAATTTCAAAAGTCAACAAAAATGCACTTTAAGTCAAAGATCATAACTTGAGATTGGTAAATCCAAATGACACGGGACCAAAGGCATTGGTTAGAGGACTTCAAGACCTTTCCAAAATGTCCAAGAACATGTTCATATGATCAAAATTGAGCAAGATATGCATTGGAGAAGTTGGGAAATTTTTGTGAATTTGCAAAAGTCAACTTTGCTCAAAATACCTTGTTTTTGCTAATGGGCCTCAAATTTCTTCTTGAAACTTTATTCAAGGCTTATGCAAGACCCATTGAGATTAAATTGAATTATTTTCTTATTTTTTATTAATTAATTGGATTTTTAATTGATTTTAATTCATTTAATTAATTTAAAATGTAGGAAATTCAAAGATTTGATTTTTTCAATCTTTTGTGAAGCAAACAAGCTCAAGATATGCTGAGAAATTCGTGTGCAAATCAAAGGGACAAAAATCTCCAAGTTTGGCAAGTTTTCTAAATCAAAAAGATGCAAAAAGATGTGATTGCAAATCAAATATTCAAACCATTATTTCATGGATCTTTGCCCAAAGATTTAACCTAATTCTATTCTACTATATATACACAAGCTAGACCTAATGCCATGGACGTGAAAATTGCTGCAGAAAAGCCATAGCAACATTGAAAAAAATCAAAGAAACTTGAAAACTGTTTTCTAATTTCCAGACCAATTCAAAGCTTTTAATTGCTTCTAACACATTGCAGGGGTCCCCAGGAACGTGTAGGAATCAAAACCACACGCTAAAGCTCAAAGAATCCAAGGATAACAGTTTCACGGTCTGGAGTTTTTTTCATAATCGCATACTTTGATTCATGCATCATTAACATGATTTTGTGTTTGTGTTGTGTTGTTAGAGACCACAGGAAGCTATTGGCATAGATTAATTGCATTAAAACGCAGAGAATCGAGAATTGCCATGGATGAATTTTAGGGTTCATGAACTTTGGATTTGGGGCTTTCTAAACCCAGAAAAATTAAGCCTAGTGAGATACATGGTTAGACTCGTGAGGACAAGACGAACGCATTGGATGTGTCGCGAAATATTTATGTAAATCCCAGAGCTAATCGCTATTTTTGGTCGTTGTTGTTTGTGGGGGTTAAAACCCCCGCTATCTGTCTTGTTTTTGCAAGTTCAGTGAAGAAGACAAAGACGTGTTGCTTCCTGGTTGGATAATTCAAAATACGCGCGTTTTTTTGTTGTTCAACATATGCATTGATTTGTGTATATTATAATTTATTGTCATTATATTATCAGATGCAAGCAACTGGCCTAGTGGATAGTGCGTTGTCCAAGAATCATTGGGACCTGGGTTCGATTCCCAGGTCCACCCAAAATTCCTATGTTATTTTTCATAACTTGATCACATGCAGGCTCCAGGCTACGTTCCACCATGTGCCTCCAACCAACAACGCGCTAAGTGGCCTTATGCATCAATCCAATGGCCAGGAGATGAAGAACACCATACTCACTAGTCAACCAACGTGCAGACAATTCCAGAAGTCAAACAAGGCTTGAGCTTAATGGGCTGGAAAATTGCTAACTTGCCTCCTAATGGGTCCATCACCCCCCTGGTTCTATTATTCTTTTTTTTCTTTTATATTTTAATTGCTATTTAATTATTATAACTATTATTATTATTAGTTAATTAACTCACATAATTATTTTTTATAATAAATTCAGAAAACTAATATTTTTATTATCACTATTATTATTAATCTCACCTTTAATTATTATTTTGTAAATAAATTCTAACAAATCAATTTAGTTAATTAGGTTAATTTTAATTGTTTTCACAATAAATAAAATCCATGTAGAAATTAGGTTTTGACAACTTTTAATTCCTTTTCTTTTATTTTTATTTTCATTAAGACCTAAAAAACTAAAAAATACTTTTTTTTCTTTTATTTAATTAATTAGAATTAGGTTTAATTAAATGCAAAAAGGACCAAAATTCCATTCTTTTCTCAAAAAGGGTCAAAACCCTAAGGACTTTCCCGATTCAATTTCTTTTCGTGCATATTAATTTTTGATCATATTTATGTAACTGCTCCGAGAATGTAATAGATAATTAGGACCCCTTTTTATCGCTTTCTTTATTTTCTCGCAATTTACTTTTCAAGGGTTATGTTTTTGGCGATGTAAATTCCTGACGCCTTGTAATAGCGTAGATTTACTTTCCGCAATTTACTTTCCGCACAATTATTAACTATTAACTATGCATGACAAGACTTGCCTGAAAAATAAAATCAATCTGTAGCTCACCATAAACATGTGCAAAGATAATTTTAACATGAAACCTGACACACTCGCACATGCCACTCCTAGGGTACGCCTCACTTGGTTGCCTCGAGGTGGTCATTAAGTATAGGGTGTTTTAGAGGTCGCCCTCCTGTCTAAAGATCCAGTTGCCTCGAAACGGTTGCCTCGGATAAAAAGGATCTAGGACATTAGGGTTACCGCTAAGGCATCCTACTATTGCTTTGGTGACCACACATGTCCCTATAATCGAATTGACCCGAATAACTCCAACGACGGTGCTACCTACTTCTCAATAGTGGGATGGTACTGTCTAAAGGACATTTACACAGCTTAATTCCTTTGAGTAGGTAGATTTCTCCTGGGTACTTGCTCTTTCAAAAACAAAAAAACAACTTTTCGCACCTACACTTTCAAAAAGTTTTCAAACAAACACTTCATACACTCTTGAGGACTGATACAAGAGTTACCTAGAAGTTTTCAAAACAAACTTTTTTTAAAACCCACAAACACAAGAAAAGCAAACAATTTTTGAAAACATAGTGAGCAAGTACCTAAGAGCCCGTGGATAACCACGGATAGAAAGGGTGCTAACACCTTCCCTTTCTATAATCTACCTCCCGAACCAAGAAACATCTCGAAAAGGAATTTTGCTGTGCTTTTGTCCTTTCCTTGTTGGAGAACATAAAAGACGGTGGCGACTCTTGCTTACCGCGACATTTCGCGAACCAGCATTTCAAAACAGTCAGTTCTATTCCACTGATCACATGCATAAACATCACATAATCATCTTCATATAGCATGTATTACATGTTTAAACATACACCTCACAAATAACATCATTCACATCAGCATTATAGCAACTTCATTATAACAACATTAAATTCATCATTAAAATAGAACATTATAATACACCAAACATATAAAGATCAAACTTCTTAAATATATAGATATAGTAATAATGCATCGAATGACTCATATTCTCCTGTCATAAAATAGTTTTATGCGGTAGCTTTTCAACGCTTCGAACGACACATAAAACAGAGTACTAGAGCTCAAGTTACGACATTTTTACACTTCTACTACCAGGTCTGCTTGCCTAAGTCTTTCCCGGCGACCCTGGTGGCGCTCTACTTTCCTCTTCCGGGCCTAACACACGCTCAGTGAAATGAGCGATTGGGGTCATCACTATTTTCTCTAACTTTTCATGATCGTACAAAATGATTTCCTATTTCTCTTATTTTCTTTTTTATTTGTTAACCTCAGACCCTTTCTATGGTTTTCCTCTTCTACCCCTACTTATCCGCACACACTTACCATTACGCTCTTATTCCCCTTTTCACCTTAATATTCCTCTTTATTATTATTCCAAATAATATAACTAAAAATATTTAATTCTAAATAATTCTAATTATCACCTCGATTCCCATTTATTACCTCATAACATATCATCTTCAAGTCGCATAATATTCATAACAAATCACCAATAATCAGTAAAAATAGAGAAATCTAGATTTTAAGGGCATTACAGGTGGGTTGGAAGTAACCTAGTTAACGGTGAACTAAGATAAAAATATTTGTTTCCATTATCATTGTTTCTTGTATGTTGTTTATGTTTGTGTGATTAAAAAAGTTTTATTCTTGAAACCCAATTCAAAATCTTCTTTCTTGTGTTTCATTGAACCTTCACTTTTAATGCTCATAATCGATTATGCGTATCCAATAATCAATTATGCAATTCAAAAATGGAAAATTTTCAATTGCATTGTAATAATAGACTACAAACCCTAATAGTTGACTATGAGGTGAGATAATTGATTAAGCATAAGGGATAATCATTTATTCAAAGTGATTGTCTCTCATAATTGATTATTTGGACTTGTAATTAATTAGTTATATGCTAAAAACATTTTTGGGTGATTTTATCAAAGAGAGAGAGAGAGAGTCATCAAAAACATTTTGTGATTGTGAAAGAGTTGTCTTAGTAACTTATGAGTTGCTCTACCTTTTTACAATACTCCAGTCACACAAACACAATGTTAAGCACATGTCCGACAAGGCGAACTTTCACACTTCCTCGCTGTTGTACCCCAAAATTTGTCCTCTCCTTTCTCAAGACATTTCCTCACAAGGATTTTAAAAAGTTAAAGATTACAAAAGTATAATTGGATTTTTAATTGAAAGAGCAAAGCGGATAAATTTGATTTTTTTTGACAAAATTGATGAAAAACAGTTTGCTTCGATCCAGAGGTTTCGATTGAGAATTTAACTTCCTTCGAACAGGCTTAATCCACAAGTTTCGATTGGACATTTGGGCCTCCTTCGAGGCAAGCCAAGTTCAGAGGTTTCGATTGGACATTTGGCCTCCTTCACACAAAGCTTCGATTGGAGTATTGGTTTCCTTCGAAGAAACATACTTCAAATCCAACTATGAACCCTTCGAGCAAGCAGTCCACAAACTTCAGAAGGCAATGGTCTCCTGCAGGTTTGCTTTGATTCACAAAGCAGTGGCCTCCTGCATACAAGCTTCGATTCAGAAGGCAATGGCCTGCTGTAGGTTTGCTTTGATTCACAAAGAAGTGGTTTCCTACATGCTAGCATGCACAAGGCAAGTGCCTCCTCTGCGCTTGCTTTCTACCCACAAGGAAATGGCCTCCTCCGCACTTGCTTTCAACCCACAAAGAAATGGCTTCCTCTGTGCTTGCTGTTGTACCCCAAAATTTGCCCTCCCATATTCCTCAAGATATGTCAAGAATCATCTCCAAATGGTTCAAGATTGCTCAAGAATTAGACAGTCAAGCCATCTTCTAAGCAGTAGACAGCTGAAATTAGGGTTTTGATTCTTTCAAGGAATTTGGGGTTTTCAATGGTTCAATCAAGTATCATAGGTCTATATACATTCTCAAGCACCTATATGCCAAGTTTCAAGACTCACAGTGCCAATTTGCACAGTCAAAAGCTCCATTTGATCTACAGTTAACTGTAAGGGCAAAATGGTCATTTTGCAGTCAAAAGTCAGAATTCTTGGTCAACATCTTATTTTGAGTTCACAATCATCATTTGATCAAGCCTTGATCATGATTTCACAAGAATAGCTCAAGAATCATCAAGGTGCAAAAAGTTACTATTTTTGGACAGTAGAAAAGTCAACTGTACTTTGACCAGGGCATAACTCTTTCATGGTTTGTCAGAAAAATTCCATCCAAAGCTCATTTTGAAGAGGATGCAATTTCCTACAATCCATATTCACACTCCAAGTTCAAGAAATTCTCTCACAAGAAGTTACCAATTTTTACATTATAGGTCAATTTCAAAAGTCCACAAAAGTACACTTTGAGTCGAAGGCCATAACTTGATATTGGTAAATCCAAATGACATGGGACCAAAGGAATTGGTTAAAGGACTTCAAGAGCTTTCCAAAATGTCCAAGAACATGGTCATATGATCAAAATTGAGCAAGTTATGCATTGGAGAAGTTGGGAAATTTTCATGAATTTGCAAAAGTCAACTTTGCTCAAAACATCTTCTTTTTGCTAATGGGCATCAAATCTCTTCTTGAAACTTCACCCATGACCTATGCACGACCCACCAAGTTAAATTGGATTTATTTTCTTATTTTTATTGATTAATTGGATTTTTAATATATATTAATTCATTTAATTAATTTAAATCATAAGAAAATACAAGATTTGATTTTTAAATCAATTTGTGAACCAAATATGATCCAAATGTGCTGACCAATTCGTGCACAATCAAAAAGATACAAAAAATCCAATTTTGGCAACATTGTTCAATCATGGAAAATCAAGAATATTTGATTTTCAATCAAGGATTTAATCTTCAACGCACATGGATTGGATCCAAAACTTTGACCTAATTTGTTTCTCCTATATGTATGCAAGTAAACGACGACCCTAAGAACTGTTAAAACGGCCATACAAAAACTAAAGAATTCTTGGAAAAGTGGGAGATCAAGAACGATATTGGAGGCGTTTTCAGACAAAAAGAAGAACGTAGCTCCCTTCCTTGCCATCCACTGAAGCTAAAGCGATCAAAACCACGTCCAGAAACCCCCTACAACACGCTGTAAGTTATCTCGAACCTTGCTCTGAACATGGAATCTCAACCTCCAATTCTTGCGCCTTTTCTTTAAAATCTTGGCATATTTGTGTTTATCATTCAATTTAGAACAATTTGGCATTATTCAATTTTGTTTTTGGAACCTCTAACGTAATACCCGAACCTAGGGTTCCAAGCTTTGTTTTTTAGGCGTTTCTGGTACAGGTACAATCAAGGCCAATCATGGCTATATTCATGCTCAGGGAAGAGGGACGATCACATTGATACCCTTAGTGTGCATTTATATGACCTAGAAGAGATTTTAGGAGTGAGCCACGAAACCTCCTGCGGATAAAAATCCGCAAGTAATAAAACTAGAAATCTGTGAGGAAGACGACCACACGTCGCCCCCCCATTGGCCCGTTTGAATTACGCGCTTTTATTTTTATTTTTGCAGGCATATTCATTTATTTCATATTTTTTTTCTTCTTATCATAATAACAAATGAAGCAGGATGGTTGAGTGGCTGGGGCGTTAGCTTGTGACCATTGGGACCTGGGTTCGAATCCCAGGTCCCCCAAATATTTGTTACAATTTTTCCTTATGTACTCATGTGCAGCTTTCAAAAGGGAGTCCATCATACGCCCTTCTCCAGATGCTGGCCAAGTGGCTTCAGGCCAAGATCCAGTGGTCACAAGATGATGTCCACCATACTCCACAGTCAACGCACACGCAGGACATCTGAAAAGTCAACAAGGCTGAAACGCCTTTGGGCCTGGAAATTGCCAAGCATACACCCTCTTTGGGCCCAGACCCCCTGGGTTTGCCTTTTTATTTTCTTTCATTTATATTTTTTTACTTGATTTATTTTCTTAATTTAATTAGCTACTAACTAAAATAATTAACATTTTTCATAACAAAATCAGAAAACATAAAATATAATATTTTTATTTATTAAATTTAGTTAGTCTATTTTTGTAAATAAATATTAATATAATTTGTTAGTTTTAATTAGGCATAATTTTAATAATTTTTGCAGTAAATAAAAATTGGTGTAGAATTAGGTTTTAAAATATTTAATCATTTTATTTTTTATTTCCTTGAACATTCAAAAACCCAAAAATATTTCTCTTTGTAATTAATTAATTAATTAGCCTAGGTTTGATTTAATTAAATGCAAAATAACAAAAACCTCTTTCTTTCCTAAAAAAAAGGGTCAAAACCCTAAAAACTCTCCGATTCAATTTTTCTCGCGTATGATTTATTTGATTCGTATATTTATCCATTATGTAATTGTTACGAGGATGTAATAGCTTTAACTTAGGACTTTTTACCGCTTTTATTTATTTTCCGCAATTTACTTTTCAAGGGTTTGTTTTTGGAGATGTAAATACCCGACGCCTTGTAATAGCGTAGTTTTATTTTCCGCAACTATTAACTGCTAGATGTATGCTAACTAGGCTATGCATGACAAGATCTCTCTTAAATTAAAATCAATCGTAGCTCACCATAACATGTACAAAGATAATATAAACTGAAACCTGACACATTTGCACATGCCACTCCTAGGGTACGCCTCACTTGGTTGCCTTGACGTGGTCATTGAGTATAGGGTGTTTTAGAGGTCGCCCTCCTGTCTAAAGATCAAAGTTGCCTCGAAACGGTTGCCTCGATAAAAAATGATCTAAGAAATTAGGGTTACCGCTAAGGCGTCCTACCATTGCTTTAGTGACCACATGTCCCTTAATCGAATTGACCCGAAAACTCCAACGACGGTGCTACCTACTTCTCAATAGTGGGATAGTACTGTCTAAAGGACATTTACACAGCTTAATTTCTTTTGAGTAGGTAGAGGTTCTCAGGTACTTGCTCTTTCAAAACAAAAATACTTTTCGCACCTACACTTTTCTGACAAAAGTTTTCAAACAACACTTCATACACTCTTGAGGACAGATACAAGAGTTAAATCGAAGTTTTCAAACAAAACTCTTTTCAAAACCCACAAACACAAGAAAAGAAAAACTTTTTGAAAACATAGTGAGCAAGTACCTAAGAGCCCGTGGATAACCACGGATAGAAAGGGTGCTAACACCTTCCCTTTCTATAATCTACCTCCCGAACCCGAGTGTTGTACCCCAAAATTTGCCCTCTCATTTCATCAACATTTTCTCACCACAAGACCCTTGGAGCTCAAGATCAAGTTAGGGTTTGCTCTGTTCAAGACTCCTCCTTGCACTGTTGACCCAAATTAGGGTTTGAGTTTGCACAAGGATGTTCTGACCTAAAATGCCCAAAGTGACTTTCATGCTTCATGTTGGACTCATAAGTTTATCCATACCAGGTTTCAAGCCTTGATCCCAATCTTTGCCCAGTCAATTGGACAGTTGACCTAGAAATCAGCTGTATTGGGGAAAAAGTCAACTGTGGCCAATTGACAGTCAAACCTCATGAAATTTAACCCACATCAACATAATTAACTCATATGAACCATTTGGTCAATTTTGGATCACAATTCCACAAGAAATTTGATCAGATCACCAAAAGGGCAAAATGGTTATTTTTAGGGTTTTGACTGCACAAAGGCAATTTTTGACTGTTTGACTTAACCAATGGAAAACCAAGCTCACATATGGACTCAAGGACTCAATGGCATTGTCTTGACCCATTCAACAAGTTCAAAAAATCTCAAATGCACAGGATTGACAGATGAATTTTCCAGTCAACTGATCAAAATTTGACTGTATACTGAAAAGTCAAACTTTGACTTTTTGGTCAAAATCAAGTGCCAAGATTCATTTTTCATCAAGACATGTCAAATTATGAAACTTGTTCATCAAGAAACTCAAAATTGCAAATTAGGGTTTAAAATGAAGAAATTTCATAACTTAGAAATTTTCTAAGTTATAAAATTTCCTTATTTTTTCCTAACTTTGTCCCATTTTTTCACCAAGATGCAAATGGATTCAAACAAAACTCAAAACATGAAAGTTGTAGTCCATTGCAAAATCTACAATTTTGATTCACAAAGTTTTCTCAAAGGAAGCTTGTAGCTCAAGTTATTATTTTTGGAACAAGGGTGCAAAACATTTTTAACTTAGAAATTTTTTGACCTATTCTAGGCAGGATTTTTGTCCAACTTCTTGGCCATTTTTCACATGCTTCCACTTGGAGTTTCAATTTGCATTACAAAGATGGATTGTAGTAAACATTCCAAGATTTACAAATTGTCCAAGAACTTCTCAAACACCCTTGTGGTTAGGGAGAATCGAATTTGCAAAGTTGGGCAAAATTCACTTTTGTTCATAACCAAAGGCATGTTCATACAAGTCTCATTTTCAAATCAGCATGCTTGGAACTTGTTTGCAGGCCTCTAAACCAAGTTTGCACTCCATAATTAAATGCCTAACCTTTGTGTTCAAGCTTTGTTTTGTGCATTTAGTCATTACACAAAGAACTAATCCATAATTAGAAAAAGCAACTTTGCCATTTTTGTAAAGTAGTGCTTTATGTCAAATTCAAAATCCAAGAGGCATGGGCCAGATCTTTGAGGCTAGAATTTGTACACAAATCCCTCTGATCAAGAAGAAGAGATGCAACATACATAGAGGGTGGTACAGGCCTGTATTGGAACTTACACTATCCTTGCTTACATTAGAAGAAAGCTTGCCAAAACTCTCAATCTCTCATTCCTGTCAACACAGCCAAACACAAACCTTGTTAACATCTTTCATACATCGAAGCAAGCCTAAGGCACGAATCAACCACCCCTCAAACCTCCTCAAACACAAAAACACCCTCTTGCTGCAGAAACAGAGCAAGTTCTGCAACTTGACTTCCACAAACATTTCCACTCGTGCATTTTGGCTAAAACCAGTTCAAACACATTCTATATTATCCACACAAACTATCCCAAGCATTAAATCCAAGTTGTAACATCCTTAACATTGTTTGCCATTTTTGCTTTTAAGCTGTGCAGGTGGACTTCCATAGCACGATACAGGCAGTTTCAGAGCAAGCCAAGCATAGGAGAAGCATCCTTGGACTTCAGGCAAGCTGTACCAAAGCTCAAACTCCATTGAAGATACCTCAATTGTTGTACACGACTCAAGCTAAAATAGGTAAAAACATGAACTTCTATCTCTCAATATAGGAAGAGTTAGGCTTAGGTTTGTGAATGAAACATGTTCTCCTCATAGCCCTGAAGCCATCCATGTACTTACTTTTCATTTATATTGAGTATGCTGTGAGAATTTTGGCCATGAACATTGGAGAAAATTTAGGTCAGAAATTGGGGATGAAGAAATTCTCACTCGTTTCTTAGAGTTAGGTCAAGTTTTTTATATGTATGAATTCGTCTCTTGATGCTCTACATTACTTGTGTTGTGAGTTTTTGCTAAAAGTCAAGGAATCAGGATTTGTGTTGGACAAGAAGAAGCGCGCGTTTTGTTTCAAACAGGTTGCTGGAGGTTGAAAACAAAGTTGACTTGGGCTGGGCCTGAGTCAACTTGTTGTTCACACCCCTTTTTTCATTTACACCCCCTTGGCCCATTGTATGATATATTGATCATTTTTTATTTTTTCTTTTTGATTCTGACTTATTATTTTTTGCTCAAATATAAAAAATATAAAAAATATTTTTTCACCCATTTTTGCATTTATTTGGCATTTATTTGTTTTATTTAGCATATATATGTAAATAAATATTAAAAACCTTTTTATTTAAAACCCTAGAAAATAATACAAAAATAAATATTTTTTGTTTACCTTTTGAAAACATTTTCTAAAAAATATACTTTTTTTTGTAAATAATTAATATTTTACTCTTGTATATATTTAATATATAATATAAATACTTGTATATATTTATTAGAATATTTAGGATAAAAATATGAACAATACATTTTTATTTTTATTAATATTTGACATCAAAAATGCTTTTTTTTGCAATATACTTTTTATTTTTGTATATAATTAACAAATATTATATATAATTATTAAATAATTGCTATTTATTCAAAAATTAGGGTTTTGCCCTAAACCATAAAAATATTCAAAAATTGACTTTTTATTTTTGCTTATATTTCACATGAAAAAATACTTTCACATACATAAAAAATATTTTTGTGCATAATACATTTTGCATATTTATTATATTTGTTTAAATATTGTACAATTTGATATTTGTATATTCAATATGGATGTAATAGTTTTAGATTTAATTTCTTGCTAAATATCCCCCCATTCAAACATTTGTACCCCTATCCCCATAATTATGTTGTAATAATTTAGGACTTTAAATTTCCGCATTTAAAAGCTTTCAAATTATGCCATGATAGACTTAGGGTTTGTATGCAAATCAAATAACAAATAGCTTGACTAATACAAAGACAAAAAAGCATGAAAATGGACAACACAATGCACACTTGCACCCTTAGGGTTACTCCACCTGTTGCCTTCAAAAATGGGCCATGTTGCATGTTGAGTGTCTTTGGCAAAACAAAAACAAATCAAATGATCATAGTCCCTCGATGACGCTTTCTCAAGTTGCCTAAAAAATGATCAAGTCCCTTAAAGGAAAAATTGCCAAAGACACTTGGAACTATTGCATTCATGGTCTAAACGATGACCCGCGCCCGTCCCGTTAACATCCTAACACAAGATTGTTCACCAAATACAATGGTGGAACAATAATGTTAAAAGGGTTAAAACATAGGAAAGATCTTTGAGAAATTTAGGGTAGATAGCTCTTGGTTACTTGGCCAACTTGCAAAACAAATCCTTGCCATTTTTTAAAACACACTCCACAACACAATTTCAAAACAACTTTCAAAAACATTGAAACATCTTTTCAAAAAGACAAACACCTTTGTAAAACATTCGAGTAAAGAATTGTTACAATGGTTGCCTAGACAAGGCATCTTTTTCAAAACATTTTCAAAAACCACACACACAAAGCACCATTTCAAACAATTGAAAGCACCATTTCAAACAATTGAAAATGCAAGGCAAGTGATCTAAGCAAGTAACTAAGAGCCCATGGATAACCATGGATAGAAAGGGTGTTAATACCTTCCCTTTCTATAATCTACTCCCCGAACCCAAGAAAACATCTCAAAGGTTTTTCCTGTGCTTTTTAACCTTTCCTTAGGATAAAATAAAAAGTCGGTGGCGACTCTTGCTAAACCGAAACATTTGCGAAAACAAACGCAAAACCTCAAGTCAGTTCTCCCACCGTATCACAGAACTGGCGACTCTGCTTGGGAATAAACTAAAAGTGGTGTAACCTTAGGGCTTATATCACCCTTTTGCATGACTAATTATTTGCTTTGATTGCTTTACATTTTGGTTCTCTTGTTTGGGCTTGAAATCCTACACCCGGATTTGGGAAACATTCATAGATAGCAATACGTTGTGGAAACTGTGTGGGGTATACTGACACGGTTGAAGCAATAGCTATATTAGTGCGACATATTTGTGAGTACCGGTAACCCTTGAGTTCAATCAAGGAGAGTACGGGGCCGCTGAGTGATGTCACTAAGCACTAATGACCTAGAACCTTACTTGACCATCTTGGCCTTTTATTAGGGGTAGTGAGATGACCGGCTTTGGTACAGTCCGAAGTTGGTAGATACTCGATACTACACTCATTGAGGGTTGTTTTCTTGGAATATTTTGGTCGCTAGTTAAGTGGCTAAACCAAAACAATGAACACGGAAAACAATCCAATGATATTGAGCTCCTTAGAACCCGATTACTATTTATAGGACAAGTTTTTAAGCTAACTTCACTCAAGAGGGTACTTACCTATGAAACCCCATGCAAGCCTGAAACTAGGGTTTTGTGTGACTTGCTTGTACATATGTTTGTGCATACATCATGAACATCATAAAGCATCATATGAATCCACTAACCATTTCAAGGGTTTGGAGCTTCATCTTTGTTCTTGTTTTGTAGGTCATGAAAATTCTTCGCAGGAAAACTATCCAAGCCAACCTTATGAAAATCCCTCCTCAGCTCAAGGAGCTTACATCCAGAATTCCAGAAAGCTCTCTCTTCAGTGAAAGACATGGTAGACTGCTCAGCCTAGTCAACACCAGCATTACAGAAGACATGGTGAAAGTGTTGTTCCAGTTCTTTGACCCCCTTCACCACTGTTTCACATTCCCCGACTACCAATTGGTGCCCACTTTGGAGGAATTTTCTCAACTTCTGAGAATTCCTATTCTTAATCAACTACCCTACAACGGTACGGAAAAAGAACCAAAGCCTGAAGATGTTGCTCAAGCACTACACTTGCAACCATCTGACATCAAGGGGCATTGGGAGACTAGAAGTGGTGTCAAGGGCTTCTTGGCAAAATTCTTGTTTGATAAGGCACAAGAGTGTTGGAATTATTTAGATCTGCAAGCCTTTGAAGAGATTGTGGCACTCCTCATTTATGGGTTGGTCTTGTTCCCAAATCCTGACCAACTTATAGATGTCAACGCTGTCAAGATTTTCCTATCCAGGAATCCCATACCTACATTGCTTGGGGACATCCTCCACTCATTTTACACACGAACAATGAGGAAGAGAGGTGTTCTCATGTGTTGTACTCCTCTCCTTGCAAGGTGGTTTATTTCTCACCTTCCATAATCTGTTTTGAAGAATGAGCAAGGCTTAAGGTGGTCACAACGATTGATGACCCTCACACACTCTGATGTACATTGGTGTTCATGGTCCAGAGAAAATGTCATCATCATCGATCATTGTGGTGAGTTCCCTAATGTTCCATTACTTGGCATTAGAGGGGGCATTACCTACAACCCTTGTCTAGCTTTGAGACAATTTGGATATGCACGGAGGGATGGCCCTCATGACATGCTGATTCCTGACCTAGTTTTTGACTTTGACAACGATGCGCAAGGACTTCGCTAAAGATTCATCAGAGCTTGGAGGATGCCTAACAAGGTAGATAGCAAGACACTGGGGCACAAGAACTCCATGCCTCTTGAGCCTTACCTCAAGTGGGTAAGAACCTGAGCCCAGAGTCTTATGATGCCTTACCCTCATATTCTCCCTTTGATTAAAGAGCCTGTTAAGGAAGGAGAGGTTCCCTACACCATCCTACATCCTGACATGCCTACATCATGGGAGGAGATGCAGAAGAGTTGGATCCAACTCAAGGAAGAAAGGGATACTTTTGAAGCCAGCTTCTACGCCAGTAAGAAGAAGGTTTTGGAGCTTACCCTCCGACTTCACGAGGAGGAGACGCTCAACACTTACATCGCACCAAAGAGGATGCGCAACGTCTTTTTACCTTGAGAAGTTTTTGTAATATTTGGCCCATGGGGCATTTATGTACTGACAAAATTTCTTCTTATTAATATGACGTGTGTTCTTTTTGTCTGCAACAAATTTTGAATTTCTAAATCCTTGAATGCATCGCATGAATAAACATATCATCCATCATATGCATAAACAAGTCTTCACACCAGGTTTCCTTATCTTTATACTGT
Source organism: Vicia faba (assembly GCA_948472305.1). Taxonomy (NCBI): domain Eukaryota; kingdom Viridiplantae; phylum Streptophyta; class Magnoliopsida; order Fabales; family Fabaceae; genus Vicia; species Vicia faba. The sequence continues at coordinate 177,793,154 of OX451741.1, read as the reverse complement.
TTATTTCAGTAAGATGGGTCTCGAACAGACGGTCAAAGATCTGCAGGCACAAAACTCGCAGTTTCGACAGCTCCTAATGACCTTAGCAAAGGGTCAGGAGGATCTTAAAGCATTGCTAGGGAATAAAGAGCAAGAAAAAGGAAAAAAGAAGAAAAAAAGAGTTGGGGTAGCTACACTAGGAAGAAGGTTTGAGAATGAATCTAGGAGAGTTCTTGAATTCCCCTCCACATCTGATGAGGGGACCGGTAAAGGAAAAGGGGTTGCATTACCTTCTGAGTCTGAGGCTGAAGAGGAAGAGGTTGAGGAAGATGAAGATTATTGAGAGCAACAATATCTGCCAGCGGACGACAAATACAAAAACCTGGAGGATATACTGGCAGCTATGGAGCTGCAAAGGGTTCCCGGGTTAGATTTTGAAGAATTGGGATTGATTGCTGGGATTGTGATCCCTCCGAAGTTTAAGGTACCAATTTTTGCTAAATACGACGGTCTGTCCTTCCCGAAGATGCACCTAAGGTCGTATGTCAGAAAAATTCAACCTCATTCATCCGATAGAAATCTTTGGGTACACTTTTTCCAGGATAGCCTGTCTGGTACACAGCTAGATTGGTTTTACCAACTTGAGAGGTCAGAGGTGCATAGCTGGGAAGACTTGGCAGCTGCCTTTTATCGCTAGTATCAATATAACGCTGACTTGGCGCCAACCCATACTCAGCTAGAAAGTATGGGAATGGCCTCAAATGAGGGATTCAAAGAATACGCCCAGAAATGGCGCGACTTGGCCGGGAGAGTGCAGCCACCTCTCTCAGATAGGGAACTAGTTGATATGTTCTTGGGGACTCTATCTGGCCCGTTCTTCAACCATTTGATCGGGAGCTCTTCCGCAGGGTTTACTGAATTGATTCTGACTGGCGAATGGGTGGAAGCTGGTATTAAGAGTGGGAAGATTCAAAGGGATGCCTCTGCCTCTACGACTGTTAAAAAGCCATTTCCAGCCAAGAAGGAGGCAGTTGTTGTGTACTCTCAAAAGGAATTGGGGAGAACTGAGCACCGGCCGACTGTAGGGGCCGTGATGATTCAAAATTCGTCAAATGATCAGCCTCGTACCAATCAGTCTAACCTAACCAACAACGGGTAGAACGGCCACCACGACAGTTCACCCGTATCAATATGACGCCTGAACAAGTTCTTCCCCATTTGTTGAAGTTGAATCTGACTGGTTTAAAGGAGGCACCGAAAAACCCTAACACCACATCTCTATACTATCATGCCAATGCAAAATGTGCTTATCATTCTGACAGCGCCGGACATGACACCAACAATTGTTGGGCGCTAAAGAATAAAATTCAAGACTTGATAGACGCAAAAGAGGTTGAGTTCGACGCCCCCGAGAAGCCTAACGTAATATCCTCTCTGATGCCAAAGCATGGCCATTATGTTCATGCCGTGGAAAAAGATCTGTATGTTTCTGCTGTTGATGATCTGGTAACTCCATTACTGACAATCAAGTTGAATCTGTTGAAAGCTGGGATTTTCCCAGGATGTAAAGAAGACTGCTACTGTTGTTCCTCCCTACCAATCGACTGTCCATTGCTGAAGATAGACATCCAATGCCTAATGGACAGCCAACAAATTCTTTTCGAAAAGATTCCTGCTACTCCAACCCCTATCAAAGATGTTTCAATAATCACCATTTCCACCAATATTTCCAAGGTCCCTAAAAAGCCTGTTAAGATTACATCCGCTACGAAGATTGTTCCTCTGAAAATAACCATGCCTGGGCCTGTCCCCTACAAATCTGACAAATCGATACCGTGGAATTATGGTGGAGAAATCTACTACCACGGTGTTAAACAAGTTGAGATAACTGAAGAGAGCCCTGAAGAAGAAAATGACGACATTGGAAACATTGCCGGTACGAGTAAGATTACCCGAAGTGGGAGAATTTTCTCTCCAGAGATTGCCCCTCCAAAGGCAATCTTTGGACCCTCAGCTGCTGCCAAAGTTACTCCTGCACTGGTAAAACTTTCTGCAATAATTCCGTTGATTGAAGAAGCCATCACTCCTGTGGTTGTTCCTCCTACTTCTGATGATAAGGGGAAAGGGATCCAAGATGAGCTCGTCAGGACGAGGGCTCAACCATTGGTCATCCCCGAAACCTCTAAGAAAGAAATGGAGGAGATTCTGAAAATAATAAAGAAGAGTGATTATGATATGGTAGAGCAACTGGGGCAAACCCCCTAGAAGATCTCCATGTTAGCGTTGCTGCTTTGTTCAGAGGCTCATGCCAAAGCATTTATAAGATTTCTGAAGACAGCCCATGTTCCCCAGGAAACCTCAGCCGATCAATTCCAGGATTGTGTAGCCAGCCTTACTGCCGACAACGGCCTGGGTTTCTCTGATGCTGACCTGACTCCGAAAGGAAGAAAGCACAATGACGCATTGCATGTGTCAGTTGAATGCCGAGGAACTACTCTCGCCCATGTCTTGGTCGATACTGGTTCTTCTTTAAATGTGTTTCCTAAGAAGGCTCTCGACCGGTTGGATTGTGAAGGCTTGGAGCTGAAACCAAGTAATATCATTGTCAGGGCTTTTGACGGGTCTAAAAGGATGGTGCATGGGGAGGTCGACATTCCCATCAAGGTAGGCACTGAGGTATTCCACTCAACTTTCTATGTGATGGACATCCGCCCATCATACTCTTGCTTGCTAGGAAGACCTTGGATACATAATGCTGGCGCAGTCACTTCCTCCCTGCATCAGATGCTGAAATACCCTGTCAAGGGTAAGATCATAACTGTACACGGTGAAGAGGAATATATGATCAGTCACCTGAACTCCTTTCGGTATGTGGAAGTGGAGGGCGAATTCATTGAGACACCGTTCCAACACTTCAAGGAAATTGCTCCCAAGGTTGCAGTAGCAAAGACAGTAGCTGAGGTACCCAAGCAGGTGGCTAGAATGGCATCTCTGAAAGACGCACAGGCTGCAATGAAGGAGGGGAAGAGCTCAACATGGGATCAGTTGCCTGACTTTCCCCACAAGACAGACAAGTTTGGGTTGGGATTTACCGCTGCAGGGCAAAAAGCTATGCGTTGCTCAAAAATTGAAAGAACACCCATCAAGATTTCTCCTTATAGAATCAATGCTTTGGAAGACGAAGACGAAGAGGCCAACATTGAAGACTGGATCTTCCCAACCATCGAAGGGGGACTGAACAACTGGGAGGCGAAAGACTTCGTCCCCATTACTTTCATTAATCAGTAACTTATCTTTCGAGCATTTCCTGTTGGTCTGTAATAATTACTTTTAAACAATTTGCACACTATTTTTCACCTCATGCCTTGCCCGGGGCATGTAGGTCCATCTGTAAGGGTTTTGATTCTCTTCATATTCATATGCCATGTTTAATGATTCATTGGATGTTTTTCATTTATAAACTGCTGTGTTCATTTTCTTTCCTTTTGCATTTTTGTTTGTTTAAGGATGGCTATCCCTTACACACACCCACACTCACAAGTGCAGGTACCCATCCACTCTGGATTCTATGGGTGACTATTCTGCTATGTCCTTCAATAACTCTGAAGATTTGGTCAATCAGGCTGAGTATGAAGATGGCGAAGATTGTGAAGTACCAGGAGAGCTAGCCAGACTTCTACAACAAGAAGAGAGGGCCATCTTGCCTCATGAAGAGTTGTTGGAAACTGTCAACTTAGGAACAGAGGAAGACAGGAAAGAAATACAAGTGGGTGCCAATCTGGAACCAAGTGTCAAGGAGCGCTTAATACAGCTGTTGAATGAATATGTTGAAATCTTCGCCTGGTCTTATGAAGACATGTCGGGTTTAGACACAGACATCGTGGTTCACCGTCTCCCTACAAGAGAGGATTGTCCACCGATCAAGCAAAAAGTCCGCCGAATGAGGCCCGACATGTCTGAGAAGATTAAAGCTGAAGTAATGAAGCAATTCAACGCTGGCTTTCTGGCTGTTACATCTTATCCCCAATGGGTTGCTAACATTGTGCCAGTACCTAAAAAAGACGGCAAGGTCAGAATGTGTGTGGACTACCGGGATTTGAACAGGGCCATCCCTAAAGATGATTTTCCGCTACCACATATCGACATCTTGATTGACAACACGGCTCAGCACAAGGTGTTTTCCTTCATGGATGGATTCTCGGGCTACAACCAGATTAAAATGGCCCCCAAGGACATGGAAAAAACAACCTTTGTTACACAATGGGGTACCTTTTGCTACAAGGTGATGCCGTTCGGACTGAAGAGTGTAGGGGCAACTTATCAGCGCGCCATGGTAGCTTTGTTTCATGATATGATACATCATGAGATTGAAGTTTACGTAGACGACATGATAGCTCGATCACAAACAGAGGAGGAGCACCTTGAACATTTGCAGAAGCTGTTTGCCAGGTTGAAGGAGTACAAGCTCAGGCTAAATCCAAGTAAGTGCACTTTTGGAGTTAGGTCTGGTAAACTTCTAGGATTTATTGTCAGCAACAAAGGAATTGAGGTCGATCCAGCAAAAGTGAAAGCTATACAAGAAATGCCTGCCCCCCGTACTGAAAAGGAGGTTAGATGGTTCTTGGGGCGCTTGAACTATATTGCCAGATTCATCTCTCATCTGACGTCTACCTGTGAGCCAATTTTCAAACTATTGAAGAAAGATCAGGTAGTCGAATGGAACGACGATTGCCAAACTGCTTTTGATAAGATCAAGGAGTATTTTCTAGAACCTCCTATTCTGATGCCACCCGTCGAAGGAAGGCCATTGATCATGTATCTGACTGTTTTGGACAACTCAATGGGGTGCGTACTGGGCCAACATGACGAGTCTGGTCGAAAAGAGCATGCCATTTATTACCTTAGCAAAAAGTTTACCGACTGTGAGACTCGCTACTCACAGCTCGAGAAAACTTGTTGCGCTTTGGTATGGGCTGCTCGCCGACTAAGGCAGTATATGTTGACTCATACCACTTTGCTGATTTCCAAAATGGACCCGATCAAATATATCTTCGAGAAGCCTGCTTTATCTGGAAGAATCGCTAGATGGCAGATGATCCTGACTGAATATGACATCCAGTATACTACCCAAAAAGCTATAAAAGGGAGTGTACTAGCTGACCATCTAGCTCATCAAGCTATCGAAGATTATCAATCCATGAGATTCGACTTCCCGGACGAGGACATCATGACTTTGGTCAACATTAAGGGTAACGGACCGTATGACGGACCTGAAAATGGATCCCGATGGACCCTGTACTTTGATGGTGCTTCAAATGCACTTGGAAACGGTATCGGTGCGGTACTCATTTCCCCGGAAGGTTTCCATACACCTTTCACGGCCCGACTTTGTTTCAGATGTACCAATAACATGGCCGAATATGAAGCTTGCATCTTTGGTCTCAAGGCTGCTATAGACTTGGGGATCAAATCTTTGATCGTATTTGGGGACTCAGCTTTGGTTATCAGTCAAATCAAAGGAGAGTGGGATACCAAGCATCCTAATCTTATCCCATACAAAGAACATGTCCTGACATTGTTGCCTCATTTCGAGCAAATCACCTTCGAGCATTTCCCGCGAGAAGAGAATCAACTAGCAGATGCTCTGGCTACAATGTCTTCCATGTTTAAACTCAACTGGGATAACGAGGCTCCCCAAATCACCATCGAGCGAATGGATGAACCGGCGCATTGTCATGAGATTAATACCGAAGAAGCAGTGGAATAACCCTGGTTTCACGAAATCAAAAGGTATCTCCATACTAGAGAATATCCCGAAGGAGCTTCCGTAAATGACAAGAAGTTCCTAAGGAGATTTGCTGCCAAGTTCTTCCTGAGCAACGACATCCTCTATAAACGCAGCCATGATTGTGTTTTACTCTGTTGTATGGATAAAGCTGAAGCAGAGTTAATCATGACCGAGATATACAGCGGCACATTTGGCACCCACTTGAGTGGGTATACGATGGCTAAGAAGATTCTTAGGGCAGGCTATTACTGGTCTACCATGGAAGCTGATTGCCATCAACATTCCCGTACTTGCCATAAATGTCAAGTCTACGCTGACAAGATTCATATTCCTCCTGTTCCTCTCAATGTTCTGACAGCTCCTTGGCCATTCGCAATGTGGGGCATTGACATGATTGGAGAGATCAAGCCCACAGCGTCCAATGGACATCGCTTCATCCTGGTCGCCATTGACTATTTCACCAAATGGGTCGAAGCAGCTTCCTTCGCCTCTGTTACAAAGAATGTGGTTGCCCGCTTCATCAAGCAAAACCTCATATGCCGGTATGGTGTCCCCGACAGGATCATCACAGACAACGGTACAAATCTGAATAATACTATGATCACCGCTCTATGCGAACAGTTCAAGATTTATCATCACAATTCATCTCCCTATCGGCCGAAGATGAACGATGATGTTGAAGCTGCGAACAAAAACATTAAGAAGATCATTCAGAAAATGACAGTTACCTACAAGGACTGGCATGAGATGCTACAGTTTGCTCTGCATGGATACCGTACCACGGCACGTACTTCAACAGGGGCAACCCCATTTTCTTTGGTATATGGCATGGAAGTTGTCCTGCCCATGGAAGTTCAGATTCCTTCTTTAAGGATTATGAAGGACGCTGGTTTGAATGAAGACGATTGGATTCAGACCCGACTTGATCAACTCAATTTGATCGACGAGAAACGACTCACTGTTGTTTGCCATGGTCAGACGTATCAAAAACGGATGATCAAGGCTTTCAACAAGAAAGTCAGACGTCAGGTATATCAAGTCGGAGATCTCGTAATCAAGCGGATTATCTTGCCGCAAAGTGATCCCAGGGGCAAGTGGACTCCTACTTACGAAGGACCATTTGTGATCAAGAGCATATTTTCTAGTGGTGCAATGATTCTGACCACCATGGACAGCGATGATTTGCCGCACCCTGCGAACGCAGACATAGTCAAAAGATACTACGCATAAAACAACCCGGCAAGTCGAAAACCCGAAAGGGCGGCTTGGGCAAAAATGGGCATCCCGATGAACCGAAAACCCGAAAGGGCGGTTCAGGCAAAAATTAGGGATAAAACAAAAAAATCTATACACCCGACAAGTCGAAAACCCGAAAGGGCGGCTTGGGCAAAAAGGGGTTTCCCGGTGGATCGAAAACCCGAGAGGGCGGTCCAGGCAAAAGTTAGGAAATTAAAGCGTATGACTATGTCTCGTCAGATCACTTTAAAGAACAATCTCTTCATCAACAAGCTCCGAACTTCTGATCAATCCAGTCATCGACGGACGAAGCATTGAATGGACAGATGTTCAGAGTTGTGAAGGCTATAGCAGAATGGGGATCCCATGGAATTGTTTCACATAGCCATCTTTCTCTTGTATAAATTTTTTCAATTTTTACGACAACATCCTCTTACTAGGATGTTTGTCTCCTTTGTACAAAGATACTCATAAAAATTTAATACAAATACTTTTCTAAATACAGAAATTTGTTTTGTCTTCTTTTTGCTTTTCTACACTTATGTTTTATTTGAGAAACGTCCAATGTTTTGTTAAATAGGCATATGCATTTGAACATAATCATTTCCTTACAAATCAAGAAAGATGATTACTGATAGGTTGAAGGTATAGATAGATATCTTGATGCCCTTTCGGAAGGAATCCCCAGCAGTTCTAAACTCCAAATTCCTCAACGAGGTTCAAATCCAAAGCTTAATTCCCCAAACAGAGTTAAACTTCAGGATCCTCAGCAGAACAAAAGCTTTCTCAAAACTGATTTCCCCAACCAGAGAGCCTTCCAGAACTAAATTCCCCTCAGAGTTAAGTTTCAGTATCCCCAGTGGGGCCTTAAAAATCTGAAAATCCTATCCCCAGTTGAAGTCAAAACTGTTAATCCTCAGCGGAGCTAAAATTTCCAACTATCAATCCCCAGCGGAACCAGACTAGTGAACCTTCTCCCCACAGAGATACTTCCCACCAGACTGAAGATTCTCAGTCTTACTTCTCCAGCATAAGTCTACCAGATTCTGGATTCCCCAGTAGAGATCATCAGAATTCTCATTCCCCACAAGTCACCAAGGAGTTTCAATCCCCGACAGTGGTCTTAAGATCCCTCAGCAATTGAAGATCTTATTCCCCGAGCAGTCAGCAGTCAACAAGGATATCTCAGCTTTAGCACTCGGAGATTCCTGCAATTTCCTGCAACAGTCAATGATTCACTTTCCCCGGTAATAGTCAAGATTCTCTTATCTTCGGCTATCCAGGATTCATCTATCCTCAGCAAGACAGCTCATCAGCTTACATGCGCATTCATTACATTCATATCATAAACATCGATATAACATATATTGCATCATACATTTCATGCAACATAACTTTGTGTTTAGCTAACCTTTTGTCCCTTTCAGGATAAGAATAAAAAGTTATCATTAACAATTATTCAGATACAATTCTACACGGACTCATCATCAGGCAACCCTACACCGGTTCCTTCTCAACTTCAAGACTTCTGAAAACAGTTTACGGGTTCTCCAGACACGGATGTTAACCTATCGCTTGTTCAGATTCTTCAACCTCTGAAAACAGTTTACGGGTTCTCTAGACACGGATGTTAACCTATCGCTTGTTTAGATTCTTCAACTTCTGAAAACAGTTTACAGATTCTCCAAACACGGATGTTAATTTATCTCTTGTTCAGACTCAACTTTTGAAAACAGTTTACGGACGCTTCCCAACATGGATGCTGATCTATTGCTTATTCAACTTAAAAACTCTGAAAACAGTTTACGGATTCTCCAAACACGGATGTTAATCTATCGCTTGTTCAGACTCAACTTTTGAAAACAGTTTACGGACGCTTCCCAACATGGATGCTGATCTATTGCTTATTCAACTTTAAGACTTCTGAAAACAGTTTAGGGGTTCTCCAGACACGGATGTTAACCTATCGCTTGTTCAGATTCTTCAACCTCTGAAAACAGTTTACGGGTTCTCCAGACACGGATGTTAACCTATCGCTTGTTCAGATTCTTCAACTTCTGAAAACAGTTTACGGATTCTCTAAACACGGATGTTAATCTATCGCTTGTTCAGACTCAACTTTTGAAAACAGTTTACGGACGCTTCCCAACATGGATGCTGATCTATTGATTATTCAACTTCAAAACTCTGAAAACAGTTTACGGATTCTCCAAACACAGATGTTAATCTATCGCTTGTTCAGACTCAACTTTTGAAAACAGTTTACGGACGCTTCCCAACATGGATGCTGATCTATTGCTTATTCAACTTCAAGACTTCTGAAAACAGTTTACGGGTTCTCCAGACACGGATGTTAACCTATCGCTTGTTCAGGTTCTTCAACTTTTGAAAACAGTTTACGGATTCTCCAAACACGGATGTCAATCCATTGCTTATTCAAGATCCCCAGTTCAGAGATATTCCAAACATGGATACCTTTCTGATACTCGCTCACTCATCAACGACATACAGTTCAACAAGCATTCCAGATGGCATCTCTAAGCCCATCCCCCGTTAAGATTCTATCACCCCTCCAGATGGCATCTTTAAGCCCATCTCCAAATAGGCATCTCTAAGCCCATTCCTGCACCCATGCTTTGACGAGTGCAAATTTAAGGGCACTATAGTGTCCAATCTCCTTTTACCTTCGAGACGCGAAAGGCAAACCTGCCAATCTAACTCTTCAGGTGCAAGAAGATTGAACAGGGGAAACTGTTATACCCCAAAATTTTCCCTCTCATTTCATCAACATTTTCTCACCACAAGACCCTTGGAGCTCAAGATCAAGTTAGGGTTTGCTCTGTTCAAGACTCCTCCTTGCACTGTTGACCCAAATTAGGGTTTGAGTTTGCACAAGGATGTTCTGACCTAAAATGCCCAAAGTGACTTTCATGCTTCATGTTGGACTCACAAGTTTATCCATACCAGGTTTCAAGCCTTGATTCCAATCTTTGCCCAGTCAATTGGACAGTTGACCTAGAAATCAGTTGTATTGGGGAAAAAGTCAAGTGTGGCCAATTGACAGTCAAACCTCATGAAATTTGACCCACATCAACATAATGAACTCATATGAACCATTTGGTCAAGTTTGGATCACAATTCCACAAGAAATTTGATCAGATCACCAAAAGGGCAAAATGGTCATTTTTAGGGTTTTGACTGCACAAAGGCAATTTTTGACTGTTTGACTTAACCAATGGCAAACCAAACTCACATATGGACTCAAGGACTCAATGGCATTGTCTTTACCCATTCAACAAGTTCAAAAAATCTCAAATGCACAGGATTGACAGATAAATTTTCCAGTCAACTGATCAAAATTTGACTGTATACTGAAAAGTCAAACTTTGACTTTTTGGTCAAAATCAAGTGCCAAGATTCATTTTTCATCAAGACATGTCAAATTATGAAACTTGTTCATCAAGAAACCCAAAATTGCAAATTAGGGTTTAAAATGAAGAAATTTCATAACTTAGAAATTTTCTAAGTTATAAAATTTCCTTATTTTTTCCTAACTTTGTCCCATTTTTTCACCAAGATGCAAATGGATTCAAACAACACTCAAAACATGAAAGTTTTAGTCCATTTCAAAATCTACAACTTTGATTCACAAAGTTTTCTCAAAGGAAGCTTGTAGCTCAAGTTACGATTTTTGGAACAAGGGTGCAAAACATTTTTAACTTAGAAAAATTTTGACCTATTCTAGGCAGGATTTTTGTCCAACTTCTTGGCCATTTTTCACATGCTTCCACTTGGAGTTTCAATTTGCATTACAAATATGGATTGTAGTACACATTCCAAGATTTCCAAATTGTCCAAGAAATTCTTAAACACCCTTGTGGTTAGGGAGAATCGAATTTGCAAAGTTGGGCAAAATTCACTTTTGTTCATAACCAAAGGCATGTTCATACAAGTCTCATTTTCAAATTAGCATGCTTGGATCTTGTTTGTAGACCTCTAAACCAAGTTTGCACTCCATAATTAAATGCCTAACCTTTGTGTTCAAGCTTTGTTTTGTGCATTTAGTCATTACACAAAGAACTAATCCATAATTAGAAAAAGCAACTTTGCCATTTTTGTAAAGTAGTGCTTTATGTCAAATTCAAAATCCAAGAGGCATGGGCCAGATCTTTGAGGATAGCATTTGTACACAAATCCCTCTGATCAAGAATAAGATATGCAGCATACATAGAGGGTGGTACAGGCCTGTATTGGAACTTACACTATCCTTGCTTACATTAGAAGAAAGCTTGCCAAAACTCTCAATCTCTCATTCCTGTCAACACAGCCAAACACAAACCTTGTTAACATCTTTCATACATCCAAGCAAGCCTAAGGCACGAATCAACCACCCCTCAAACCTCCTCAAACACAAAAACACCCTCTTTCTGCAGAAACAGAGCAAGTTCTGCAACTTGACTTCCACAAACATTTCCACTCGTGCATTTTGGCTAAAACCAGTTCAAACACATTCTATATTATCCACACAAACTATCCCAAGCATTAAATCCAAGCTGTAACATCCTTAACATTGTTTGCCATTTTTGCTTTCAAGTTGTGCAGGTGGACTTCCATAGCACGATACAGGCAGTTTCAGAGCAAGCCAAGCATAGGAGAAGCATCCTTGGACTTCAGGCAAGTTGTACCAAAGCTCAAACTCCATTGAAGATACCTCCATTGCTGTACACGACTCAAGTTGAAACAGGTAAAAACATGAACTTCTATCTCTCAATATAGGAAGAGTTAGGCTTAGGTTTGTGAATGAAACATGTTCTCCTCATAGCCCTGAAGCCATCCATGTACTTACTTTTCATTTATATTGAGTATGCTGTGAGAATTTTGGCCATGAACATTGGAGAAAATTTAGGTCAGAAATTGGGGATGAAGAAATTCTCCCTCGTTTCTTAGAGTTAGGTCAAGTTTTTTATATGTATGAATTCGTCTCTTGATGCTCTACATTATTTGTGTTGTGAGTTTTTGCTAAAAGTCAAGGAATCAGGATTTGTGTTGGACAAGAAGAAGCGTGCGTTTTGTTTCAAACAGGTTGTTGGAGGTTGAAGAAAAAGTTGACTTGGGTTAGGCCTGAGTCAACTTGCTGTTCACACCCCTTTTTTTCATTTACACCCCTTTGGCCCATTGTGTGATATATTGATCATTTTTTATTTTTTCTTTTTGATTCTGACTTATTATTTTTTGCTCAAATATAAAAAATATTAAAAATATTTTTTCACCCATTTTTGCATTTATTTGGCATTTATTTGTTTTATTTAGCATATATATGTAAATAAATATTAAAAACCTTTTTATTTAAAACCCTAGAAAATAATACAAAAATAAATATTTTTCAGTTAATATTTTTTGTTTACCTTTTGAAAACATTTTCTAAATAATATACTTTTTTTGTAAATAATTAATATTTTACTCTTGTATATATTTAATATATTTATTATATAATATAAATACTTGTATATATTTATTAGAATATTTAGGATAAAAATATGAACAATACATTTTTATTTTTATTAATATTTGACATCAAAAATGCTTTTTTTTGCAATATACTTTTTATTTTTGTATATAATTAACAAATATTGTATATAATTATTAAATAATTGCTATTTATTCAAAAATTAGGGTTTTGCCCTAAACCATAAAAATATTCAAAAATTGACTTTTTATTTTTGTTTATATTTCACATGAAAAAATACTTTCACATACATAAAAAATATTTTTGTGCATAATACATTTTGCATATTTATTATATTTGTTTAAATATTATACAATTTGATATTTGTATATTCAATATGGATGTAATAGTTTTAGATTTAATTTCTTGCTAAATATCCCCCCATTCAAACATTTGTACCCCCATCCCCATAATTATGTTGTAATAATTTAGGACTTTAAATTTCCGCATTTAAAAGCTTTCAAATTATGCCATGATAGACTTAGGGTTTGTATGCAAATTAAATAACAAATAGCTTGACTAATACAAAGACAAAAAAGCATGAAAATGGACAACACAATGCACACTTACACCCTTAGGGTTACTCCACTTGTTGCCTTCAAAAATGGGCCATGTTGCATGTTGAGTGTCTTTGGCAAAACAAATACAAATCAAATGATCATAGTCCCTCGATGACGCTTTCTCAAGTTGCCTAAAAAATGATCAAGTCCCTTAAAGGAAAAATTGCCAAAGACACTTGGCACTATTGCACTCATGGTCTAAACGATGACCCGCGCCCGTCCCGTTAACATTCTAACACAAGATTGTCCACCAAATACAATGGTGGAACAATACTGTTAAAAGGGTTAAAACATAGGAAAGATCTTTGAGAAATTTAGGATAGATAGCTCTTGGTTACTTGGCCAACTTGCAAAACAAATCCTTGCCATTTTTCAAAACACACTCCACAACACAATTTCAAAACAACTTTCAAAAACATTGAAACATCTTTTCAAAAAGACAAACACCTTTGTAAAACATTCGAGTAAAGAATTGTTACAATGGTTGCCTAGACAAGGCATCTTTTTCAAAACATTTTCAAAAACCACACACACAAAGCACCATTTCAAACAATTGAAAGCACCATTTCAAACAATTGAAAATGCAAGGCAAGTGATCTAAGCAAGTAACTAAGAGCCCATGGATAACCATGGATAGAAAGGGTGTTAATACCTTCCCTTTCTATAATCTACTCCCCAAACCCAAGAAAACATCTCAAAGGTTTTTCCTGTGCTTTTTAACCTTTCCTTAGGATAAAATAAAAAGTCGGTGGCGACTCTTGCTAAACCGAAACATTTGCGAAAACAAACGCAAAATCTCAAGTCAGTTCTCCCACCGTATCACACCGAGAAACATCTCGAAAAGGAATTTTGTTGTGCTTTTGTCCTTTCCTTGTTGGGGAAAATAAAAGACGGTGGCGACTCTTGCTTACCGCGACATTTTGCAAAAACAAACGCAAACGCGAACCAGCATTCCAAAACAGTCAGTTCTATTTCCACCGATCACAGAACTGGCGACTCTGCTGGGAAAATAATAAGTGAGGTGTACCTTAGGATTAGATCACTTGTGTTTTCAATTGTATGCTTTGTATGCTTTAATTTTACGGGCTTGTATCAGAGTTCTATAGATCCTAACCTGGATCTGGGGGTACCCTTTTTTAGGTAAGTAGCAATAAACTATGAGAGATTTTTCCGGCATAGACCGACACGGATGAAGCAGTAGCTACATTGGTGTGACACCTTGGTCTATACCGATATCCCTTGTGTTGGAACGAGGAGAATATGGGTCTTCTGAGGAGTCATTAAGCACCAACTGACCTTAGAACCTTAAATTGACCAACTTGGCCATTGAACAGTAGCAGTATGCTACACTCATTGAGACTAAACTCTCGCGATGGTTCCGGCCGCAAGAAAAGGTTGCCAAACTGGAATTATGATCGATTGAGGGTAGTCAGTGATATTGAGATCCTCTAGAACCCGGTTACTATTTTTAGGATAGGTTTAAACCAACTGAAACCCTTAATCATAACCTGGGGCTGGGTAGTTCTCTCAGTTGATCCAGGTGCACAATGAATGGCATCAAAGGAGTCCTTCCAAAACAAAAGACAGTGATGGTTCCCTATAATCGTCAGGACAGGCAGTCGTCATCTTTCAAAAATAAAAGCCCATCAAGTCAAAACCTATGAAGGAGACTTACAAAAAACTGGGGCATCCCACTGACTGTAATCACAAAAGAAACAGTTCAGGCAAAAAGACAGGGATAATAAAATCGAAAAGAAAGAGGTCCTACAAACCCTCAACAAAAAAGAAATGAATGTCTATTCAAAATAAATTGCCAGTATCCGAACCATCACTGGTATATCAGAGCAAAGACTCAAACAAGATCTAATGCACGATTAGCTGAGTTTAGGATCGAAGAAAATCACGAAGAACGGGTGGGTACAAATAAAATTTGAGCCTTTATCCTTTGTTTCTTAAATCGTGAACCAGGCCACGTTATAACCCTTAAAAGTCCTAGCTGAAGCATGGGTTAGTTCGAAAGCATACTGTTACAAAAGGTATCCTGACTCCTGTAGGGCTTGCTGTAAAATCCTGAGTTGACATCACATTTTACAAAAATTCACTTGTTTTATTGAAAACTGCATTTTCAAAAAAACTTCAAGACAGACATAAGCTTTGCATTCTTAAAATAACATTGTTTGCATATGGCTATTTGTTCAAACAGCAGAGAAATTCGCACGACGAATATCTAGTGAACAAAAACCTTCTCAACAAAAAGAGTCACCTCAAGTGGAAAAAAACACTTCCAACCAAGGGGCAGACATGATCATTTTCCATCATCTGGGGCAGTCAAGTCAAGATTCAAGGAATCTCTAAAAATGCCAAATAGCCAGGGGCAAATCTTCATCTGAATCACTTGGGACATTGGACATGAATTCCAGCAACAAATCTTGCATGATCAAACATCTTCTGGTAGTATGGCAACACAACACTACTGACAGTGACAACTCCCTACACTCTGAGAACGTGGACATAGTCAAAAAAATACTACGCGCAATCAAAGACCCGCTAGGTTGACTGGCCTAGGCAAAAATAAGGGCTTCCCGACGAACCAAAAGGGTTCGGGCAAAAATAAGGGATGAAAATGAAAAAATCTGTACACCCGGCAAGTCGAAAACCTGAAAAGGCAGCTTGGGCAAAAAAGGGTATCCCGATGGACTGAAAACCCGAAAGGGCGGTCCAGGAAAAAGTTAGGGATCAAAAACGTACGACTATGTCCCGTTATCTCGTTACTTACCTACCAGAAGAGGATTTGTCAATCGGCAGTTATCAAGTGCCTCATAGGCCTTCTTCTCCCGTAGAAACTGGGGCAATAAGAATTGTCTGAACTGTACAAGCTGCTCTGTCATCCAGGTACAAGGTAGATTCAGCTGAAGAATATGACCAAGATATCGTCACTACCCGCAGAGTAAGACAGTAATGGAAGCTCTCCCCACTGAGACCTGCAACCATGGACGAATCAGCAATACTCTCCCCCAAGCAGAGTTAGTCTACCGTCAGTCCCGAAAAGGCTCGGTATTCCCAGAAGGTCTTAATATTCCCCAGAGGAGTATAAAGATATTCCCTAGCAAGCGTAAAGAGCATCCCCTGCAGTCTTAATATTCCCCAACGAAATATAAGAATGTTCCCCGATGGAATACAAGATACCCCCAGTGGAGCCATTTTCCCAGTGCAGTCTAAAAAAGCTTCCCCGCCAGAGTTGAATCATCTTCCCCAGTAGATTCTGGAAGCTTGTCCCCTGCAGAGTACAAATGTATCTCCTCAGCCAAATTCAGAGGTTACCCCCACAAGAATCTAATTGGGTTATCCTCAGCAAGTTGCAACGGAAAGATCATCCTCAGCGAAGTTCTTTCTATCCCCAGCAGAGTTCATCATCAAAATCCCCAATAGAGCTTATCAACGGAATCCCCAGCGGAGTTATCGTTAAAATCTCGACAAAGCATCTCTTCCCCCACAGAGTAATTCCCCAACGGAGTTATCTTCTCCTGCAAGTTTATCATCTTCGTTCATCATCCCCAGTGGAAGCAAAGAATTCAACATTATTCTCCAGCAGCTATTCAGGATTTATTTTCCCCAGCTAAAAACATCACATTTTCATACATCATGATACATGCATATACGCATCATATCATACGATCTCATTTATGTTGAGAACATCATTGCTCGATCCATATCATGCATTGCATATGACTGACCTTTACCTTTCAGGAAAGATGCAGTTAGATTCTCAAATTATGTCAATAGAGACAAAACCAGTTAAATCGATTCCTAAAGATTTTTCTGAAGCCAGTCAATGGAGACAAAACCAGTTAAATCGATTCCTAAAGATTTTTCTGATGCTAATTCAATCAAAGGAGACAAAACCAGTTAAATCGATTCCTAAAGATTTTTCTGAGGCAATCCAGTCAAAGAAGACAAGTCCAGTTAAATCGATTCCTAAAAGATTTTTCTGATGCTAATTCAGTCAAAGGAGACAAAATCAGTTAAATCGATTCCTAAAGATTTTTCTGATGCTAATTCAGTCAAAGGAGACAAAACCAGTTAAATCGATTCCTAAAGATTTTTCTGATCCGAACACAGTCAATGGAGACAAAATCGGCTAAGTCGATTCCTAAAGATTTTTCTGAGACAAAACCGTCAATGAAGACAACCCGTCAATGAAGACAACCTGTCAATGAAGACAACCCACCATCAGGCAACCCTTCGCTGGTTCCTTCTCAATTTCAGATGAAGTTTTACACGGACTCCTCATAAAGCAACCCTACACCGGTTCCTTCTCAATTTCAGATGAAGTTTTACACTGACTCATCATGAGGCAACCCCACACCGGTTCCTTCTCTTTCAGATGAAGTTTCACACAGACTCATCATCAGGCAACCCTACACCGGTTTCCTTCTCTTTCCAAAAAAAGAAGTTTTTACACAGACTTGTCACCAAGCAACCCTACACCGGTTCCTTCTCTTAATGAAGTTTCACACGAACTCATCGTCAAATTAACCTTACCCAGGTTCCTCCAGAAGTTTTACACAGACTTATCACCTTACTCAGGTTCCTCCAGAAGTTTTACACGGACTTATCACCTTACTCAAGTTCCTCCAGAGGTTTTACACAAACTTATTCTGAAGTAACCTTACCCAGGTTCCTCCTTGCAATTTCCTGACATAGTGCAAAGCAGCCTTACACAGGTTTCCTTCCTTCCAAGATGCAGTTTCACACGGACTCATCATCAGTCAACCCTATACAGGTTTCCTTCCTTCCAAGATGCAGTTTCACACGGACTCATCATCAGTCAACCCTACACAGGTTTCCTTCCTTCCAAGATGCAGTTTTATACGGACTCATCATCGGGCAATCCTACACAGGTTCCTTCTTTCAACTTACAAGATTACAATTCAACAAACAATCTCCAGATGGCATCTATAAGCCCATCCTTTTACCAACAATCTCCAAATGGCATCTGTAAGCCCATTCCCGACATCACATTGGTGATACTACACCATGCGAGTGCAAATTTCTAGGCACTTCAGTGTTCAATCATCTTCCACCTTCGGATCACGAAAGGCACACAAGTCAATCTACATCCTCAGGTCTAAGAAGATTGAACAGGGGAAACTGTTGTACCCCAAAATTTTCCCTCCCATATTCCTCAAGATATGTCAAGAATCATCTCCAAATGGTTCAAGATTGCTTAAGAATTAGACAGTCAAGCCATCTCCTAAGCAGTAGACAGCTGAAATTAGGGTTTTGGTTCTTTCAAGGAATTTTGGGTTTTCAATGGTTCAATCAAGTCTCATAGGCCTATACACATTCTCAAGCACCTACATGCCAAGTTTCAAGACTCATAGTGCCAATTTGCACAGTCAAAAGCTCCATTTGATCTACAGTCAACTGCAAGGGCAAAATGGTCATTTTGCAGTCAAAAGTCATAATTCTTGGTCAACATCTTATTTTGAGTTCACAATCATCATTTTATCAAGCCTTTATCATGATTTCACAAGAATAGCTCAAGAATCATCAAGGTGCAAAAAGTTACTATTTTTGGACAGTAGAAAAGTCAACTGTACTTTGACCAGGGCATAACTCTTTCATGGTTTTTTCAGAAAAATTCCATCCAAAGCTCATTTTGAAGAGGATGCAATTTCCTACAATCCAACTTCACACTCCAAGTTCAAGAAATGCTCTCACAAGAAGTTACCAATTTTTACATTATAGGTCAATTTCAAAAGTCCACAAAAGTACACTTTGAGTCAAAGGCCATAACTTGAGATTGGTAAATCCAAATGACATGGGACCAAAGGCATTGGTTAGAGGACTTCAAGAGCTTTCCAAAATGTCCAAGAACATGGTCATATGATCAAAATTGAGCAAGTTGTGCATTGGAGAAGTTGGGAAATTTTCATGAATTTGCAAAAGTCAACTTTGCTCAAAACATCTTCTTTTTACTAATGGGCCTCAAATCTCTTCTTGAAACTTCACCCATGACCTATGCACGACCCACCAAGTTAAATTGGATTTATTTTCTTATTTTTATTGATTAATTGGATTTTTAATATATATTAATTCATTTAATTAATTTAAATCATAAGAAAATACAAGATTTGATTTTTAAATCAATTTGTGAACCAAATATGATCCAAATGTGCTGACCAATTCGTGCACAATCAAAAAGATACAAAAAATCCAATTTTGGCAACATTGTTCAATCATGGAAAATCAAGAATATTTGATTTTCAATCAAGGATTTAATCTTCAATGCACATGGATTGGATCCAAAACTTTGACCTAATTTGTTTCTCCTATATGTATGCAAGTAAACGACGACCCTAAGAACTGTTAAAACGGCCATACAAAAACTGAAAAATTCTTGGAAAAGTGGGAGATCAAGAACGATATTAAAGGCGTTTTCAGACAAAAAGAAGAACGTAGCTCCCTTCCTTGCCATCCACTGAAGCTAAAGCGATCAAAACCACGTCCAGAAACCCCCTACAACGCGTTGTAAGTTGTCTCGAACCTTGCTCTGAACATGGAATCTCAACCTCCAATTCTTGCGCCTTTTCTTTAAAATCTTGGCATATTTGTGTTTATAATTCAATTTAGAACAATTTGGCATTATTCAATTTTGTTTTTGGAACCTCTAACGTAATACCCGAACCTAGGGTTCCAAGCTTTGTTTTTTAGGCGTTTCTGGTACAGGTACAATCAAGGCCAATCATGGCTATATTCATGCTCAGGGAAGAGGGACGATCACATTGATACCCTTAGTGTGCGTTTATATGACCTGGAAGAGATTTTAGGAGTGAGCCACGAAACCTCAGGTGGATAAAAATCCGCAAGTAATAAAACCAGAAATCTGTGAGGAAGACGACCACACGTCGCCCCCCCCCCCCCCCCCATTGGCCCGTTTGAATTACGCGCTTTTATTTTTATTTTTGCAGGCATATTCATTTATTTCATATATATATTTTTATTCTTATCATAATAACAAATGAAGCAGGATGGTTGAGTGGCTGGGGCGTTAGCTTGTGACCATTGGGACCTGGGTTCGAATCCCAGGTCCCCCAAATATTTGTTACAATTTTTCCTTATGTACTCAGTGCAGCTTTCAAAAGGGAGTCCATCATACGCCCTTCTCCAGATGCTGGCCAAGTGGCTTCAGGCCAAGATCCAGTGGTCACAAGATGATGTCCACCATACTCCACAGTCAACGCACACGCATGACATCTGAAAAGTCAACAAGGCTGAAACGTCTTTGGGCCCAGAAATTGCCAAGCATACACCCTCTTTGGGCCCAGACCCCCTGGGTTTGCCTTTTTATTTTCTTTCATTTACATTTTTTTACTTGATTTATTTTCTTAATTTAATTAGCTACTAACTAAAATAATTAACATTTTTCATAATAAAATCAGAAAACATAAAATATAATATTTTTATTTATTAAATTTAGTTTGTCTATTTTTGTAAATAAATATTAATATAATTTGTTAGTTTTAATTAGGCATAATTTTAATAATTTTTGCAGTAAATAAAAATTGGTGTAGAATTAGGTTTTAAAATATTTAATCATTTTATTTTTTATTTCCTTGAACATTCAAAAACCCAAAAATATTTCTCTTTGTAATTAATTAATTAATTAGCCTAGGTTTAATTTAATTAAATGCAAAATAACAAAAACCTCTTTCTTTCCTAAAAAAAAAGGGTCAAAACCCTAAAAACTCTCCGATTCAATTTTTCTCGGGTATGATTTATTTGATTCGTATATTTATTCATTATGTAATTGTTCCGAGGATGTAATAGCTTTAACTTAGGACTTTTTACCGCTTTTATTTATTTTCCGCAATTTACTTTTCAAGGGTTTGTTTTTGGCGATGTAAATACCCGACGCCTTGTAATAGCGTAGTTTTATTTTCCGCAACTATTAACTGCTAGATGTATGCTAACTAGGCTATGCATGACAAGATCTCTCTTAAACTAAAATCAATCGTAGCTCACCATAACATGTACAAAGATAATATAAACTGAAACCTGACACATTTGCACATGCCACTCCTAGGGTACGCCTCACTTGGTTGCCTCGACGTGGTCATTGAGTATAGGGTGTTTTAGAGGTCACCCTCCTGTCTAAAGATCAAAGTTGCCTCGAAACGGTTGCCTCGATAAAAAATGATCTAAGACATTAGGGTTACCGCTAAGGCGTCCTACCATTGCTTTAGTGACCACATATCCCTTAATCGAATTGACCCGAAAACTCCAACGACGGTGCTACCTACTTCTCAATAGTGGGATAGTACTGTCTAAAGGACATTTACACAACTTAATTTCTTTTGAGTAGGTAGAGGTTCTCAGGTACTTGCTCTTTCAAAACAAAAATACTTTTCGCACCTACACTTTTCTGACAAAAGTTTTCAAACAACACTTCATACACTCTTGAGGACAAATACAAGAGTTAAATCGAAGTTTTCAAACAAAACTCTTTTCAAAACCCACAAACACAAGAAAAGCAAAACTTTTTGAAAACATAGTGAGTAAGTACCTAAGAGCCCATGGATAACCACGGATAGAAAGGGTGATAACACCTTCCCTTTCTATAATCTACCTCCCGAACCCGAGAAACATCTCGAAAAGGGATTTTGTTGTGCTTTTGTCCTTTCCTTGTTGGAGAAAATAAAAGACGGTGGCGACTCTTGCTTACCGCAACATTTTGCGAAAACAAACGCAAACGCGAACCAGCATTCCAAAACAGTCAGTTCTATTTCCACCGATCACACTTGCCTTCAATGCACAAAGGTAATGGCTTCCCTTCATGCTAGCACCCACAAAGTAGTGGCTTCTTCATGCTAGCTTTGACTTGGCAATATCTCCCTTTGAAACAGCTTGTCCATTGGCAGTTGTCAAGCACCTCCACAGGTATCTTCTCCCGCAGAAACTGGGGCAATAAGAATTATCCAAACTGTACAGTCACTCTGTCCACCAGGTATCAAGGTAAGTTCAGCTGAAGAACATGACCAAGATACCTCCACTCCCCGCAGAGTAAGACAGGTTTCAGCAATACTCTCCCCAAGCAGAGTTGGTCTCCCATCAGCCCCGAAAAGGCACAATATCTTCAGCAAGTTAGCAACACTCTCCCCAAGCAGAGTTAGGCTACTGTCAGCCCTAAGGAAGTTGGGTATCCCCAGAAGATCTCAATATTCCCCAGCGGAGTATACAAGATATCCTCAGCAAGCATCCCCGACAGTCTTAATATTCCTCGACGGAAATATAAGATTGTTCCCCGGCAGAATACCAGACACCCCAGTGAAGCCATTTCCCCAGTGCAGTCCAGAAGTCTCCCCAGGAGAGTTGAACCATCTCCCCAGTAGATTCTAGAAGCTTATCCCCTGCAGAGTACAAAGGCATCTCCCCAGCCATATTCAGAGGTTATTCCCCACCAGAGTCTAACTGGGTTATCCTCAGCTAATTACAACGGAAAGATCGTCCTCGACAAAGTTCTTCCTATCCCCAGCGGAGTTCATCAAAATTCCCAACAAAGCTTATCAACGGAATCCCAAGCGGAGTTATCGTTAAATTCTCAGCGAAGTATCTCTTCCCCACAGAGTAATTCCCCGCAGAGTAATCTCTTCGTCAAGTTTATTCCCCAACGGAGTCATCTTCTCCTACCGGTTCATTCTTGCAATCATCTTCTTTCATTATCCCCAGCGGAAGCAAAGAACTCCACTCTTCAACAGCAGCCCAGGGTTCAACGAACTTCCCGGCATTCGTCAAGGATTTATTTTCCCAGGCGAAGATACATTCATAAACACCACATTGTCATACATCATGATACATGCATATAAGCATCACATCATACAATCTCATTTATGTTGAGAACATAATTGCTTGATCCATATCATGCATTGCATATGACTGACCTTTACCTTTCAGGAAAGATGCAGTTAAACTTCAAACTCAGTCAATAAAGACAACCTGTCACTGAAGACATCCCGTCAATAAAGACAACCCGTCACTAAAGACAATATGTCATTGAAGACAACCCGTCATTGAAGATAACCCGTCATTAAAGACAACCTGTCAATAAAGACAATCCGTCATTGAAGACAACCCGTCATTGAAGACAACCTGTCAATAAAGACAATCCGTCATTGAAGACAACCTGTCATTGAAGACAACCTGTCAATAAAGACAACCCGTCGTTGAAGACAACCCGTCGTTGAAGACAACCCGTCGTTGAAGACAACTTGTCAATAAAGACAACCTGTCAATAAAGACAACCCGTCGTTGAAGACAACCCGTCATTGAAGACAACCTGTCATTGAAGACAACCTGTCATTGAAGACAACCTATCAATGAAGACAGCCCGTCAATAAAGACAACTCGTCTATGAAGACCACCCGTTAAAAGAGACAACTCGTCAAAAAAGACAAAACCTCCCCTGGTTCAGTTAAATCGGTTTCTAAAGATTTTTCTGAGATAAACTGTCAGTAGAGACAACCCATCAACCTTTTGCAGTTCCAGATTCGATACCTGTATCTAGCCAAGGCATATCTGTAAGCGACTGATTAGAGGTCTACGCCTGTATCCAGCCAGGAAATCTATCTCGATCAACCTTGTGAAGTTCCAGATTCGATACCTGTATCTAGCCAGGGCATATATGCGGGCGACTAATTCCAGATTTGATACCTGTATCTAGCCAGGGCATATCTGTGGACGACTAATTCAGATTCGATACCTGTATCTAGCCAGGGCATGTCTGTAGACGACTAGTTCCGGATTCGATACCTGTATCTAGCTAGGGCATATCTGTGAGCGACTGATTAGAGGTCTACGCCTGTATCCAGCCAGGAAAGCTATCTCGATCAACCTTTTGAAGTTCCAGATTTGATACCTGTATCTAGCCAGGGCATATCTGTGAGCGACTGACTGAAGATCTACACATGTATCCAGCCAGGAGAGCTATCTCGATCAACCTTTTGAAGTTCCAGATTCGATACCTGTATCTAGCCAGGGCATATCTGTGAGCATTGATTGTGGATCTATACTTGTATCTAGCCAGGAAAGTATCTGCATGAAGAGTTTGAAGATCAACACCTGTAACAGGCCAGGAAACTATCTTTCTTTCTCAAGTATACAAGTTCTCGCTAAGGAATCTCTTACGCGATCGACACCCCTGGATGGCATCTTTAAGCCCATCTCCACAACTATCCATTACATCTCCAAATGGCATCTATAAGCCCATTCCCGACAAGATTCTGTCACACCTCCAGATGGCATCTATAAGCCCATCCTCATATCCATCATATCTCCAAATGGCATCTGTAAGCCCATTCCCGACATCACACTGCTGATACATTATTATGCGAGTGCAAATTTTTGGGCACTCTAGTGTTCAATCATCTTCCACCTTCGGATCACGAAAGGCACGCAAGCCAATCTACATCCTCAGGTCTAAGAAGATTGAACAGGGGAAACTGTTGTACCCCAAAATTTTCCCTCCCATATTCCTTAAGATTTATCAAGAATCATCTTCAACTGGTTCAAGATTGCTTAAAGGATTGCACAGTCAAATGCCTCCTAAGCCAGTCAAGATTAGGGTTTTGGTTCTCTCAAGGAATTTGAGGTTTTCAGTGGTCCAATCAACTCCCATAGGCCTATATACATTGTCAAGCATATACATGTCAAGTTTCAAGTCTCACAATGCCAGTTTGCACAGTCAAAAGCTTCATTTGCTTCACAATCAACTGCAGAGGTAAAATGGTCATTTTGCAGTCAAAAGTCATAATTTTTGGTCAACATCTTATTTTTAGTCCACAATCATCATTTGATCAAGTCTTGATCATGATTCCACAAGCATGGCTCAAAAATCATCAAGATGCAAAAGTTACTATTTTTGGACAGTAGAAAAGTCAACTGTGTCTTGACCAAGGCATAACTTTTTCATGGTTCATCAAAAAAATCCCATCCAATGCTCATTTTGAAGGGGATGACATTTCCTACAACTCATCTTCACATTCCAAGTCCAAGAAATGCTCTCACAAAAAGTTATCAATTTCTACATTATAGGTCAATTTCAAAAGCCAACAAAAAGGCACTTTAAGTCAAAGACCATAACTTGAGATTGGTAAATCCAAATGACATGGGACCAAAGGCATTGGTTAGAGGACTTCAAGACCTTTCCAAAATGTCCAAGAACATGTTCATATGATCAAAATTGAGCAAGATATGCATTGGAGAAGTTGGGAAATTTTTATGAATTTGCAAAAGTCAACTTTGCTCAAAACACATCATTTTTGCTAATGGGCCTCAAATTTCTTCTTGAAACTTTGTCCAAAGCCTATGCACGACCCATTAAGCTTAAATTGAATTATTTTCTTATTTTTAATTAATTAATTGGATTTTTAATCAATATTAATTCATTTAATTCATTTAATTGTAGGAAAATATCAAGATATGGTTTTGTAATCTTTTCATGAAGTAAATATGACCAATATATGCTGGAGATTTCGTGTGCCAATCAAGGATGTCAAAAACTCCAAATTTAGCAACTTTCTTCAATCAAAAAGATTGAAAAATATTTGATTTTCAATCAAATATTGAAACATCAATGCAATGGATTTTTGGTCAAGATTGTAACCTAATTCCCTTCCATTATATATACAGAAGCCAACCCTAATGCATTGAACGAGAGGATTGCTGCAGAAAGCCATAGCCAACATTGAAAAAATTCAAAGAAACTTGAAAACTGTTCTCCAAGTTCCAGGCCAATTCAAGGGCTTTTGTGGATTCAAATACATTGCTGGGAGTTTCCAGGACGATTTGCAATCAAAACCAAGCTTCATAGCTCAAGAAATCACTCTGCACAGACCCACGGTTTGATGATTTTTTCCAAAATCGTAATCATTGATTCATGCATATTTAACATCTTTTGTGGATTGTTTTGTGTTCATAGGGACTGTACGAAGCTTTTGGTACAAGTTAATTGAATTATAGAGCCCTAAATCACTAGACACCATGAACGTTTTCTAGGGTTTCCAAGCTCTTAATTTGGGGCTTTGCTATATAGGAAAAATTGGAACCCCTAACGCTTATGGTTGAATTCAGGAGACTCAGACGATTGCAAAACCACCATCGCGCCATATTTATGTAGCCTAGAGAGCTAATCGTTATTTTTCCTCATGCTGTTTTGTGGGGGTTAAAAACCCCCCGCTATCTATTTGGTATTTGCAGGCTTCAGCGAAGGAGATGAAGACGTGGTGTTATGCCATTGGTTTATTCAAATAACGCGCGCCTGTTTTGTTTGTACAGCATATGGGTTTGTTTTCATATATTATTTTCAATTGTCATTATAATTACAAATGCAGGCGCATGGCTCAGTGGTTGGTGATCTGGCTGGTTATCATTGGGACCTGGGTTCGATTCCCAGGTCCACTCAATATTTGTTTCATACTTTTCCTAACATGGTTATGTGCAGGCCTCTCAAAACATTCCACCATACACTCTCACAAATCAATGCGCCAAGTGGCCTCAAAACTTAATCCAATGGTCACGGGATGGATGACCATCATGCTCCTGGTCAATGAACACGCAGCCAATCAGGAAAAGTCAATGGACTGAATTGTTAATGGGCCTGGAATTGCTTTAACACCCCCTGGTTCTTTCATAATTTTCCTTTTATTTTCTTTTACTAATTTTTAATTATTAATATTATTATTATTTAATTAACTTAACTATTTTCATAATAAATTCAGACAATAAAAAAAATGTGAATATTTATATTATTATTATTATTTTCACCTTTAATTATTATTTTGTAAATAAATACTAACCAAATTGATTTAGTTTAATTAGGTTAATTTTGACTATTTTTCATAATAAGTAAAATGAATTAGACTTAAGGTTTTTCTTTTGATAATTTTAATTTCTTTTTATTTTATTTTCATTAAAACATAAAAAACACAAAAAAAAACTTTTTTTTCTTCTTGTAATTATTTAATTAATTAGTAAATTAGGTTTAATTAAATATAAAAAAGGACCAAATTTCCATTCTTTTCTCAAAAAAGGGTCAAAACCCTAGGGACGTCCCGATTCAATTCCTTCGCGCGCATATTTATTTTTAATTCATTATTTTGACCATATTGATGTATCTGCTCCGAGGATGTAATAGATAATTAGGACCCTTTTATCGCTTTCTTTTAATTTCTCGCATTTATTTTCCAAGGGTTATGTTTTTGGCGATGTAAATACCCGACGCCTTGTAATAGCGTAGATTCACTTTTCCGCAATTTATTTCCCGCAAATTATTAACTGTTAATTATGCATGCAAGACTTGTATGGAAAATAAAATCAACCCGTAGCTCACAATGATACATGTGCAAAGATAATATGAATTGAATCCTGACACACGCGCACATGCCACTCCTAGGGTACACCTCACTTGGTTGCCTCGAGGTGGTCATTGAGTATAGGGTGTTTTAGAGGTCGCCCTCCTGTCTAAAGATCCAGTTGCCTCGAAACGGTTGCCTCGGATAAAAAGGATCTAGGACATTAGGGTTACCGCTAAGGTGTCCTACTATTGCTTTAGTGACCACATGTCCCCTATAATCGAATTGACCCGAATAACTCCAACGACGGTGCTACCTATTTCTCAATAGTGGGATAGTACTGTCTAAAGGACTCTTACACAGCTTAATTCCTTAGAGTAGGTAGATTTCTCCTGGGTACTTGCTCTTTCAAAACAAAAAACAACTTTTCGTACCTACACTTTCAAAAAGTTTTCAAACAAACACTTCATACACTCTTGAGGACTGATACAAGAGTTACCTAGAAGTTTTCGAAACAAACTTTTTCAAAACCCACAAACACAAGAAAAGCAAACTCTTTTGAAAACATAGTGAGCAAGTACCTAAGAGCCCGTGGATAACCACGGATAGAAAGGGTGCTAACACCTTCCCTTTCTATAATCTACCTCCCGAACCGAGAAACATCTCGAAAAGGAATTTTGCTGTACTTTTGTCCTTTCCTTGTTGGAGAAAATAAAAGACGGTGGCGACTCTTGCTTACCGCGACATTTCGCGAACCAGCATTTCAAAACAGTCAGTTCTCATTCCCACCGATCACAAAACTGGCGACTCTGCTGGGGAATGTTAAGTAAGTGAGGTGTACCTTAGGATTAGACCACTCTTATGGTTTCAATTGTATGTCTTGACTTCTTTTATATTTGTGGGCTTGCATCGGAGTTTCATAGATCCTAACTCGGATCTAGGGAATACCCTTTAGGTAGCATAAGCTGTGAGGGACATGTCCGGCATGGACCGACACGGGTGAAGCAGTGGCTACGTTGGTGTGACGCCTTGGTCTGTACCGATATCCCTTGTGTTAGAACGAAGAGAATATGGGTCTTCTGAGGAGTCATTAAGCACCAACCGACCTTAGAACCCTAAGTTGACCCAACTTGGCCATATGTGATCGGTGGATCTGGAACTGACTGTTTAACGCTAGTTCGCGAAATGTCGCGGAAGCAAGAGTCGCCACCATCTTTTATTTTCTCCAAATGGAAAGGACAAAAGCACAGAAAAATTCCTTAAAGAGATTGCTCTCGGTTCGGGAGGTAGGTTATAGAAAGGGAAGGTATTAGCACCCTTTCTATCCATGGTTATCCATGGGCTCTTAGATACTTGCTCATTGTGTTTTCAAAAATGGTTTGTTTGCTTTTCAACTGTGGGTTTAAAAAGTTTCTTTGAAAATTCCAGTTCGACTCTTGTATCAGTCCTCAAGAGTGTTTGAAAAATTGCTTTCGAAAGCTTTTTGAAAAGGTGTCGGTGTGAAAAGTATTTTTGATTTGTTTTGAAATTTAGAGCAAGTATCTAGAGTCGTCTACCTACCCTAAGGAATTCGTCTGTGTAAATGTCCTTTAAAGTAGTGCCATCCCACCATTGAGAGGTAGGTAGCACCACCGTTGGAGGTGTTCGGGTCAATTCGAGTTTGTAGGGACATGGTGATCACCAGAGCAATGGGAAGACACCTTAGAAGCTACCCTCATGCCAGGTTCCCGGATCATGAGGACTTACTAAGACATTCTCTACTCGACGATCACCTTTCAAGGCAAGGCAACAGTGAGGCGTACCTTAGGGGTGGTGTGTGATTTGTGTGTCAGATTCATTTATTTTTGTCTTGTCAGGTTATGGGTGATCTATGCGTTTGTTTTTATTTTTTTGTCATTTATTCTTGCATGCATTTATTTAACAGTTAAAAAAGATGCGGAAATTGAAAGTTCTAAACTATTACAAAGGCGCGGGTCCACATCGCCAAAATTAAAATCCAGGACCCGATTTGACGGAAAGTAAATAAAGAAATAAAGTAAAGTGCGAGAAATTAAGTTTACAAGGCTTTGGGAGAGTTACATAAATATTTAAAAGAAGGAAATAAATAAAAATGCGCGAATAGGAATTAAAATTGGAAACGAGGGCGTTGGACCCTTTTGAAGTTAAATTGAAATTAAAATTAATTAATTATTTATTGAAATAAAAGAAGTGTTTTTTTAGGTTTTTTTGTATTTATAAAATAAGAAAATTAAAATTAAAATTAAAAGAAACCCTAATTCTAAGTTATTTTTAATTATTTGAGAAAAATGTTAAAGTTTAACTTAATTTACTAAAGAATTTATGTACATGTTTATTTACAAAATAAATTAGTAATTAATAATAATAATAATGATGAGAAAATTATTTATTAAAAAAAATGATGAAAAAGTTAAAAACCCTAATTTCTACATATTTAATTTATTAAGAAAAATATTAAAGTTTTGAAACCTAAATTAATCTAATTAATTGTTTAAAGTTTATTTACAAAAATAATAATAGTGAAATTAATATTAATAAAATAAACATTTTTTTGATTTTTCTGTATTTTATATTTATTATGAAAATTATTTTATGGAATTAAAAGAAAACAATTAAAAAAAACAATTAAAAGAATAAAAAGGAAAAACAAATAAAAATTAAAAATTGAGCAAACCATAGGGGGTGTCTGGCCCAAGGGGAGGTTTTTTTGAAGTATTGACTCCTGAGTATCGTGGTCTGCATTCTTTGGTCATTGGATTGAGTTTCATGCATAAGTTGTTCTACTTTGGCCATTTGACTTTTGGCTTTTGGCTTTTGTGTTCTGGCCTCAACGTTCCTTAATCTTCTCAGGATGTCTGTCTCGCCATGTATTGGTGTCATGCATAAGTTTTTCTACTTTGGCCATTTGGCTTTTGGCTTTTGGCCATTTGGCTTTTGGCCTCAACGTTCCTTAATGAACCTGCATGGGATCCTGTCTAAATCTGCAGTGTTGAATCTCACGAACACATTAAATAAAATCATAAAATGCAAATAAAACCAATATATGAAGAAATTTAATGTTTAGGCACAATGTGGCATGTATGAATGATTATACCCTTTTGATCATGGCGATCAAATCAACCTTACCCTTACTGGAAAAGTAGTGACATGAATGCTTTTATGCCCTTTGGATCATGGAGATCAAGCCAGCCTTACCCTTACTGAAGAAGTAATAAGATGTTGGTTTGTAACTGAGATGGCTTGTTTGTAGTGAGAGAGGGATTTGTAATAAGGATTTCAAGGTTTTAGGGTTCTTGAAAGAGTTTGATATAGTGTTGTGGCCAGGTTTTTTCTCTCTTTTTCTCCTCTTTTTCTTTTTTTTTCTCTTCTGGTTTGTGTGAAAAGAAGGCGATTATATAATGGAAATTAGGGTAAAGAAAATGGGCTTTGAATGTGCAATTGGGCCTCCAATGTTCACTTGAATTCGTCACTTTCCAGGCTAAATCGCAGGGACTTAAGTGCATTTTTTGAAGTTGAAATGTGAAAACAAAATGTAGCCGGCATTGAGAACTAACTCCTGTCCGAAAATCGACTCAATCGGATAAACGGTGAATTAGTTATGAATTTTTGAAGTTTCAGCTCAGACAAACTTATTTTGGGCTCCAGTGTCGACTCTGACACGTTCTTCAATAAAAAACTGGTATTGATCGATGCATAATTTGGTCTCGACTTTTGAAGCAAAGTTGTAGATCTACAAGTCAGGGACCTTGTGTAAAAATCTGAGTCCAATCCGATAAAAATTGACCGAGTTATGAATTTTCGAAGTTTCGGCCCAGATGAAATAATATTCAGCATTCAGGATTTTCAGCGTGTCACGCACTCTGAGCAAAAAACGAAGGCCTTTTGAATACCGTTTGAACTCAATACCTTCTGTGAAAATGTAGTCAACTCAATTTGTGAAATTTTGGCGCCGGAACCAGCTCGATACGATGAAAATCGACCAAGTTATGATTTTTTGAACATGACGCAAATAAACTTATGTCACAAATTTTCTGCACGAAAATACTTGATAAATCCACATTTTTGAAGACCTTCTGATCGAAATTGGCTTCCAGCCGTGAGAGATGAAAACGTAGATAATGTCAAGACGGAATTTTGGCCACCGGAACGGGTTCAAAACGAGCCACGATCTTCAAGTTATGAATTTTTTAGCGCGTAAAAACTGCACTTTCAGCACACTTTTTCACTATATTTCTTCAAGAAAACTCACACATTCGGATACCTTCTTTAAAGAATTGACTCTTGAGCCGAACCTGAATTTGAGAATATGTTATCAGAGATATCTTGGCGAAAGAACACCTGAATATAACGCGCCGGGTTGGACTTGTGAATTTTCTTGAAATGTTTTGAGAAATATGGGAGGGCAAATTTTGGGGTACAACAGTTGCCCCTGTTCAATCTTCTTAGACCTGAGGATGCAGATTGGCTGACGTGCCTTTCGTAATCCGAGGGTGGAAGATGATTGAACACTAGAGTGCCCAGAAATTTGCGCTCACATAGTAGCAGTGTGATGGTGGAATGGGCTTATAGATGCCATTTGGAGATTGATGAATAGGATGATGGGCTTATAGATGCCATGCTAGGAGATGATGGAAGGTGGATGGGCTTATAGAAGCCATCTGGGTGTTGATCGCGTAAGAGATTCCTTAGCGAGAACATGCGTACCTGCAAAAGAAAAAATGATTACCTGGCCTGTTGCAGGAGCTGGTCTTCAGATGCTTTGTATAGATATGTCCTGACTGGTTACAGGAGCTGAATCTGGAGCTTCAAAAGGTGATGAATGAACCAGGGATGGTTACTATCTCAGCAGGAACGGTGAGAGAACCTTGGATGACTTTAACTTCAACAGCAATCGTTGAGAAAATCTTGGGATTACCACCTCCGCGGGATCGGGAAGAGAACCATAGGAAATTATAATCTCAAAAACGGACGTTTGAGAAAAACCTGGAATGGAATTATCATCTCACGCACCGTCGGGGAGAGGACCATAGGAAATCATAACCTGAAAGGAAATTACATCTCACGCACCGTCGGGGAGAGGACCATAGGAAATCATAACCTGAAAGGGAATTACATCTCACGCACCGTCGGGGAGAGGACCATAGGAAATCATAACCTGAAAGGGAATTACATCTCACGCACCGTCGGGGAGAGGACCATAGGAAATCATAACCTGAAAGGGAATTACATCTCACGCACCGTCGGGGAGAGGACCATAGGAAATCATAACCTGAAAGGGAATTACATCTCACGCACCGTCGGGGAGAGGACCATAGGAAATTATAACCTGAAAGGGAATTACATCTCACGCACCGTCGGGGAGAGGACCATAGGAAATTATAACCTAAAAGGGAATTACATCTCACGCACCGTCGGAGAGAGGACCATAGGAAATTATAACCTAAAAGGGAATTACATCTCACGCACCGTCGGGGAGAGGACCATAGGAAATCATAACCTGAAAGGGAATTACATCTCACGCACCGTCGGGGAGAGGACCATAGGAAATCATAACCTGAAAGGGAATTACATCTCACGCACCGTCGGGGAGAGGACCATAGGAAATTATAACCTGAAAGGGAATTACATCTCACGCACCGTCGGGGAGAGGACCATAGGAAATTATAACCTAAAAGGGAATTACATCTCACGCACCGTCGGGGAGAGGACCATAGGAAATTATAACCTAAAAGGGAATTACATCTCACGCACCATCGGGGAGAGGACCATAGGAAATTATAACCTAAAAGGGAATTACATCTCACGCACCGTCGGGGAGAGGACCATAGGAAATTATAACCTAAAAGGAATTATCACCTCACGCACCGTCGGGGAGAGAACCAATAGGAAATTATAATCTCAAAGAAAAACCTGAGATGACTTCTACTGAGTCTTCATCAGAAAAATCTGTTGGGAGTCGATTTAGCTGGACTAGAGAAGGCCTTGGACTGGATAAGAAATCTTTGGAGTCGATTAACTGAACCGGTCTAGGTCTTGAAATATGATTGAGAATTTAACTGTATATTTCCTGAAAGGTAAAGGTCAGTCATATGCAATGCATGATATGGATCAAGCAATGACGTTCTCAACATAAATGAGATTTGTATGATATGATGCGTCTATGCATGCTATAATGATGTATGTGATGTTTATGTATGTATGTTTTCGTCTGGGAAAGTAGATCCTTGACGGGTGCCGGGAAGTCATATCCTGGGCTGATATTGAAGAATAAGCTTTCGCTTCCGCTGGGGATGATAACTGCAAGAATACCGGTAGGAGAAGATGACTCCGTTGAGGAATAAACTTGGCAAATGGCAGATTCTGCGGGGAGAAAAGTACTCTAGCGACCATGCTGGGAAGCGATACTCTATGGGGAGAGAGATACTTTGCTGAGCGTTGATAGTAACTTGCTGGAGATATTCTTGTTGTGTTGGAAGCGTTGATTGGACTTTGCTGGGGTAAGAAGACTTCGTTGACGACGCTCTTTCCATAGCTTTTGGCTGAGGATAACCCAGTTATATCCTGTTAAGGAAATAACTCTTTAAATAAAGCCGGGCGACGCGTTCGGGCTCTGCGAGGATAAGCTTCCAGAATTTACTGGGGATAAGCTTACTGCATGGGGAGGTGAATTCCAACTTCTTGGGGAAACTGGATTGGATTCTCCTGGGGAAGTTTTGAACTGCAGGGAAGTGATTCCTTTGGATGTTGATATACTGCCGGGGATGCTTGTTAAGAATATGTATACTGTTGCTGGGGAATGTTGAGATCTATTGGAGGATACTCAACTTCTTTGAGATTTGATAACTCTGCTTGGAGAGAGTATACTGACTTGCTTACTCTCTGGGGAATTAGGATATCTGGTTATGTTCTTTAGCTGAACCTACCTTGGTACCTTGGAGGACGGAAACAATCAGATTGCTCAGACAACTCTTTATTGCCCCTGTTTCCAATGTTACCTGTGGAGGTGCTTAGTGATTGCCGATTGACAAATCCTCTTTTGGTAGGCGAGTGACAAGATGCTGGGACATAGTCGTACGCTTTTGATCCCTAACTTTTTCCTGGACCGCCCTTTCGGGTTTTCAGTCCATCGGGATACCCATTTTTGCCCAAGCCGCCTTTTCAGGTTTTCGACTTGCCGGGTGTACAGATTTTTTCATTTCATCCCTTCATTTTGCCCGAACCCTTTTGGTTCGCCGGGAAGCCCTTATTTTTGCCTAGGTGTGTCAACCTAGCGGGTCTTTGATTATGCGTAGTATTTTTCCGACTATGTCTGTTCTCAGAAAGTAGGGAGTTGCCCCTGTTAGAAGTGTTTTGTCATGCCACCAGAAGATTTTCGACCAGGCAAGATTCGTTGTTGAAATGCCCCGGGTGGCTCATGCGGAGATTTGCCCCAGGCTATTTGACTTTTGAGAGATTCTCCAAATCTTGACTTAACTGCCCCAGATGATGGACAATAGTCATGCCATGCCCCTTGATTGGAGGTACTTCTGTTCATTAGGCATTCGTCGTGCGAACTTCTGCTGTTCAAACAAAAAGTCATATGCCAACAAAGTTATGTTAAAAATGCAAAGCCTATGTCTGTCTTGAAAATTTTGAAAATGCATTCTTTTTCCATAAAACAAATGATTGTTTGTAAAACGTGATGTCAGCTCCGTATTTACCGTAAGCCTTAAGGAGTCAGGATACCTTTCGTAACAGTATGCTTTCGAACTAACCCATGCTTCAGCTAGGACTTTTAAGGGTTATAACGTGGCCTGGTTCACGGTTTAAGAAACAAAGGATAAAGGCTCAAATTTTATTTGTACCCACCTGCTCTTCGTGATGTTCTTCAAACCTAAGCTCAGTTGATCGTGCGTTAGACCTTGTTTGAGTCTTTGCTCTGATTTTCCGGTGATGATTCAGATATTGATGATTGATTCTGAACAGGCAGTCATTTTTGTTGTTGAGGGTTTGTAAGACCTCTTTCTTTTTTATTTCGCTACCCCTATTTTTTGCCTGAACTGTTTCCCTTTTTTGGAATCACAGTCAGCGGGATGCCCCAGTTTTGTAAGTCTCCTTCGTAGGTTTTGACTTAATGGGCTTTTGATTTTTTTGAGATGATGACTGCCCTTCTTTATTGATTATTCGGAACCATCACTGTCTTTCTTCGTTTTGTCAGGACTTTTTTTGGTGCCATTCGTTATGCACTTGGATCAACTGAGAGACTACCCTGCCCCAGGTTATGATTAAGGGTTTTAAATTTCGAAAAGAAAAACTCCTACTTCTTTGGCTCAGAGGGGTTGACGAGGGATTATCTTCCTTATAACTCCAGTGTTTAGGGATTTGAAACAATGCATGTACCTCATCAGCGGGGTCTGTTCAAAAGCATACTGTAGATTGTGGTATCGTTTTCGTCATCCTCCCTCAAGAGGCTTAGAATTATTATTTAAGAGTTGATCATCAGAAAAAATATAAAAATAATTTGCATTTAGTGAATACAAATATATTGTTTCAGAACAGACATATGCGATGCATTAATGAGATAACAACGTTTGATATGAATAAATGTTTGAAAAGTCAAAAGAAAATTACAAATTGAACATTCGAATGAACAAAAAATTTCCAATCCTAGCCATATTTTGGCAGGGGAGCAGTGATCACATTCGGAGTCTCTGGAGAGTCGAGCTGGACTTCCTTTGCGTCAATCAGATCTTGAACCCTGTTTCTCAAAGTCCAACAGTCATCTGTAGCATGCCCCGGGCTGTCGGAATGATAGGCGCGGCGAGCATTGGGATTGTACCTTGAAGGTGTCCTGTTAGGATTCTTCGGGGGATCCTTGAGAGTTACCAACTTGGTTTCCAGTAGCTGTGGCAATATCTGTGACAAGGTCATGCCGAGGGGAGTAAATTGCCTCTTAGGTCTTTCTTCCCTTTGTTGACGGTGACGCTGAGGAGCACCGGCCGGCTTTACAATAGCTACTGCGTTGACTGCACTAGATTCCCTCTTGGATGGTTTCTTCTCAGTGTTCGAGGAGTCACCATTCTGTATTTTCCCTGACTTGATGCCAGCTTCTATTCTTTCCCCGGTCAAGATCAGATCTGTAAACCCAGCAGTAGAATTCCCAATCAGATGGTTGAAGAATGGACCAGACAGGGTCCCCAAGAACATGTCGACGAGCTCGCGGTCAGTCAGAGGTGGTTGTACCCTTCCAGCAAGGTCCCTCCATTTTTGAGCATATTCTTTGAAACCTTCACCCGTACCCATAGACATCCCCTGAAGCTGAGTGCGCGTGGGAGCAAGGTCGGCATTGTACTGGTACTGCTTGTAGAAAGCAGTGGCCAGGTCCTCCCAGCTGCGGATGCTGGCTCCATTCAGTTGATAGAACCAGTCAAGCTGAGTCCCTGAAAGACTCTCCTGAAAAAAGTGGATCCATAAGTTCCTGTCGGCTGTGTAGGGCTGGATCCTCCTCATGTATGACCTGAGATGCAGCTTTGGACATGATGCCCCGTCGTACTTTGCAAAGGCAGGTGCCTTGAATTTGTGTGGGATCACTACCCCAGAAGACAGACCTAGATCCTCGAAGTCCAGACCAGGCACTTTTTGTATCTCCATAGCACTTAGTCGGTCTTCCAACTGTTTGTACCTATCCTCAGCCGGAGGGTACTGCTCGTCGTTGAAATCTGTCTCATCATCGGAGACCACTGGAATGGGAACCCTTTCCTCTTGATGACTGCCTTCCCCATAGATGGAGTTGTCCTCTCAGCTTCATCCTGCAGTGTGTTCCCAGATCTGCGTCTAGGGCTGAACAAAACAGTCCTCTTCTTCTTCTTTTTCGAGAGTAGGGTCTTCAGATCTTGTTGCCCCTGGGTCAAATCCATGATCAGCTCTTGGAACTGGGCGTTCTGAGCCTGGAGGGCCTTGATAGTGTGCTCGGTTGAGGATTCAGGATTCATGACGAGACTGCTGAAATAAACAGCGAAGAAGGTAAGCAACCTGCAGAGAATGGGTACCTGTTATGCAATGATATGTATGATATGCATGCGATGTTTTCAAGGACCTCGCGGGGTAAACAAGAAAATTGTTAGCATTTGGGGAACTGGTAACTTGATTGAAGGTACTGCATATTGTTGAGAGTCCTTCTTCAAGAGTCAAAGGCTCACCATATCCAGTGGGTCATAGCCCCTGACAACCTTGGCTAAAGGAAAATAAATCCTCTTTGCCCCTTGCTAGATGTTTGATTTATCATGACCTGCATCACAAGCCCTTGAGATCCTTGAAATGGGTTAGGATGTATACAATGGTATGATGTTATGGTATGCATGGGGTAATGTGAGTAACCCTGTTATGAGTCCCGATTAAGGACTGCAAACCAAAACCTGCAAGAAACTCAAGTAAACCTGTCATGAGTCCCAGTTAAGGACTTAAAACATAACCTGCAAGAAACTTAATACCCTGTTATGAGTCCCAATTAAAGACTACAAACTAAAACCTGCAAGAAACAAGTGTCAGGTAACAAGCATGCAGATAGTCAAGTACGAAGGCACACAAGTCACACAAACAGCCCTTAGAGTTTAGTCCAGTATGAAGTTTGGGGTACTACCCTCTTGAAGTTGGTGGGCTCAACCTGTCCTATTAGAAGTAACCGGGTTCTAAGGGTCCCAATATCACGGGATTGCTTTCATTGTTCATCGTTTCGATTTAGCCACTGAACTGGCGACTGAAATATTCCAGGAAAGCAACCCTCAATTGAGTGTAGTATCGAGTATCAACCAACCTCGGACTGCACCAAAGTCAGTTATCTCACTACCCTAAAGAGGCCAAGATAGTTCAATTAAGGTTCCTAAGGTATGTTGATGCTTCACGACACCACGCGGAGGCCCCGTACTCTCCTTGACTGAACTCAAGGGTTACCGCTACACACCAAAGTGCCGCATCAACGTAGCAGACTGTTTCAACCATGTCGGTATACCCCGCACAGTTCCCTCACAGCCTTGTTGCTACTTTCTAAGAAGGTATCCCCAGATCCGGGTTAGGATCTATAGAACTCCCAAGACAGTCCCACAATTTAAAGCAAACAAGGAAAGCAATTGAAAACACAGTTATGAACTAACCCTAAGGTACACCTCACTTTAAGTTAAGTCCCCAGCAGAGTCGCCAGTTCTGTGATCGGTGGATCTGGAACTGACTGTTTAACGCTAGTTCGCGAAATGTCGCGGAAGCAAGAGTCGCCACCGTCTTTTATTTTCTCCAAATGGAAAGGACAAAAGCACAGAAAAATTCCTTAAAGAGATTGCTCTCGGTTCGGGAGGTAGGTTATAGAAAGGGAAGGTATTAGCACCCTTTCTATCCATGGTTATCCATGGGCTCTTAGATACTTGCTCATTGTGTTTTCAAAAATGGTTTGTTTGCTTTTCAACTGTGGGTTTAAAAAGTTTCTTTGAAAATTCCAGTTCGACTCTTGTATCAGTCCTCAAGAGTGTTTGAAAAATTGCTTTCGAAAGCTTTTTGAAAAGGTGTCGGTGTGAAAAGTATTTTTGATTTGTTTTGAAATTTAGATCAAGTATCTAGAGTCGTCTACCTACCCTAAGGAATTCGTCTGTGTAAATGTCCTTTAAAGTAGTGCCATCCCACCATTGAGAGGTAGGTAGCACCACCGTTGGAGGTGTTCGGGTCAATTCGAGTTTGTAGGGACATGGTGATCACCAGAGCAATGGGAAGACACCTTAGAAGCTACCCTCATGCCAGGTTCCCGGATCATGAGGACTTACTAAGACATCCTCTACTCGACGATCACCTTTCGAGGCAAGGCAACAGTGAGGCGTACCTTAGGGGTGGTGTGTGATTTGTGTGTCAGATTCATTTATTTTTGTCTTGTCAGGTTATGGGTGATCTATGCGTTTGTTTTTATTTTTTTGTCATTTATTCTTGCATGCATTTATTTAACAGTTAAAAAAGATGCGGAAATTGAAAGTTCTAAACTATTACAAAGGCGCGGGTCCACATCGCCAAAATTAAAATCCAGGACCCGATTTGACGGAAAGTAAATAAAGAAATAAAGTAAAGTGCGAGAAATTAAGTTTACAAGGCTTTGGGAGAGTTACATAAATATTTAAAAGAAGGAAATAAATAAAAATGCGCGAATAGGAATTAAAATTGGAAACGAGGGCGTTGGACCCTTTTGAAGTTAAATTGAAATTAAAATTAATTAATTATTTATTGAAATAAAAGAAGTGTTTTTTTAGGTTTTTTTGTATTTATGAAATAAGAAAATTAAAATTAAAATTAAAAGAAACCCTAATTCTAAGTTATTTTTAATTATTTGAGAAAAATGTTAAAGTTTAACTTAATTTACTAAAGAATTTATGTACATGTTTATTTACAAAATAAATTAGTAATTAATAATAATAATAATGATAAGAAAATTATTTATTAAAAAAAATGATGAAAAAGTTAAAAACCCTAATTTCTACATATTTAATTTATTAAGAAAAATATTAAAGTTTTGAAACCTAAATTAATCTAATTAATTGTTTAAAGTTTATTTACAAAAATAATTATAGTGAAATTAATATTAATAAAAAAAACATTTTTTTGATTTTTCTGTATTTTATATTTATTATGAAAATTATTTTATGGAATTAAAAGAAAACAATTAAAAAAAACAATTAAAAGAATAAAAAGGAAAAACAAATAAAAATTAAAAATTGAGCAAACCATAGGGGGTGTCTGGCCCAAGGGGAGGTTTTTTTGAAGTATTGACTCCTGAGTACCGTGGTCTGCATTCTTTGGCCATTGGATTGAGTTTCATGCATAAGTTGTTCTACTTTGGCCATTTGACTTTTGGTTTTTGGCTTTTGTGTTCTGGCCTCAACGTTCCTTAATCTTCTCAGGATGTCTGTCTCGCCATGTATTGGTGTCATGCATAAGTTTTTCTACTTTGGCCATTTGGCTTTTGGCTTTTGGCCATTTGGCTTTTGGCCTCAACGTTCCTTAATGAACCTGCATGGGATCCTCTCTAAATCTGCAGTGTTGAATCTCACGAACACATTAAATAAAATCATAAAATGCAAATAAAACCAATATATGAAGAAATTTAATGTTTAGGCACAATGTGGCATGTATGAATGATTATACCCTTTTGATCATGGCGATCAAATCAACCTTACCCTTACTGGAAAAGTAGTGACATGAATGCTTTTATGCTCTTTGGATCATGGAGATCAATCCAGTCTTATCCTTACTGAAGAAGTAATAAGATATTGGTTTGTAACTGAGATGACTTGTTTGTAGTGAGAGAGGGATTTGTAATAAGGATTTCAAGGTTTTAGGGTTCTTGAAAGAGTTTGATATAGTGTTGTGGCCAGGTTTTTTCTCTCTTTTTCTCCTCTTTTTCTTTTTTTTCTCTTCTGGTTTGTGTGAAAAGAAGGTGATTATATAATGGAAATTAGGGTAAAGAAAATGGGCTTTGAATGTGCAATTGGGCCTCCAATGTTCACTTGAATTCGTCACTTTCCAGGCTAAATCGCAGGGACTTAAGTGCATTTTTTGAAGTTGAAATGTGAAAACAAAATGTAGCCGGCATTGAGAACTAACTCCTGTCCGAAAATCGACTCAATCGGATAAACGATGAATTAGTTATGAATTTTTGAAGTTTCAGCTCAGACAAACTTATTTTGGGCTCCAGTGTCGACTCTGACACGTTCTTCAATAAAAAACTGGTATTGATCGGTGAATAATTTGGTCTCGACTTTTGAAGCAAAGTTGTAGATCTACAAGTCAGGGACCTTGTGTAAAAATATGAGTCCAATCCGATAAAAATTGACCGAGTTATGAATTTTCGAAGTTTCGGCCCAGATGAAATAATATTCAGCATTCAGGATTTTCAGCGTGTCACGCACTCTGAGCAAAAAACGAAGGCCTTTTGAATACCGTTTGAACTCAATACCTTCTGTGAAAATGTAGTCAACTCAATTTGTGAAATTTTGGCGCCGGAACCAGCTCGATACGATGAAAATAGACCAAGTTATGATTTTTTGAACATGACGCAAATAAACTTATGTCACAAATTTTCTGCACGAAAATACTTGATAAATCCACATTTTTGAAGACCTTCTGATCGAAATTGGCTTCCAGTCGTGAGAGATGAAAACGTAGATAATGTCAAGTCGGAATTTTGGCCACCGGAACGGGTTCAAAACGAGCCACGATCTTCAAGTTATGAATTTTTTAGCGCGTAAAAACTGCACTTTCAGCACACTTTTTCACTATATTTCTTCAAGAAAACTCACACATTCGGATACCTTCTTTAAAGAATTGACTCTTGAGCCGAACCTGAATTTGAGAATATGTTATCAGAGATATCTTGGCGAAAGAACACCTGAATATAACGCGCCGGGTTGGACTTGTGAATTTTCTTGAAATGTTTTGAGAAATATGGGAGGGCAAATTTTGGGGTACAACACCATAGAACAGTAGCAGTATGCTACACTCATTGAGGCTAAACTCTCGTGATGGTTCCGGCCGCAAGAAAAGGTTGTGAAGCTGGAGTTATGACTGATTGAGGGTAGTCAGTGATATTGAGATCCTCTAGAACCCGGTTACTATTTTCTAGGACAGGTCTTAACCAACGAAACTGAAAGAGGGTAGTACCTAAACTTCATGCTGGCCTAAACTCTAAGGGTTGTCTTATGTGACTTGTGTGCCTTACCATGTTTGCCTTTGTGAATACTTGTGGTGTGCTTTATCATAACATCATACCATCATACCATTGCATACATCCTGCATAAGGACTAATCCATTTCAAGGATCTCAAGGGCTTGTGATGCAGGTCATGATGAACCAACTGTCTAGCAAGGGGCAAAGGGGATTTATTTTCCTCTAGCCAAGGCTGTTTGGAGATCAAAACATGACAACTTGAATCAGGGGCTATGACCCACTCGATATGGTGAGCCTAACTCTTGAAGAAGGACTCTCAACAACATGAAGTTCCTTCAATCAAGCAACCGAATTCAAATTCTAACAAGTTTCTCTGTTTACCCCGCGAGATCCTTGAAAACATTGCATGCATATCATACATATCATTGCATTACAGGTACCCCATTACAGGTCACTTATCTTCTTCGCTGTTTATTTCAGCCATCGTCATGTCTACTGAACCTTCTGCTGAACAAGCTATCAAGACCCTCCAGGCCCAGAATGCCCAGTTCCAGGAGTTAGTTATGAGCCTAGCCCAGGGTCAACAGGATTTGAAGACTCTGATTCTGAAAGAGAAGAAGAAGAAGAAGAGGACTGTTTTGTTCAACACTAGACGCAGATCTGGGAATGGACTACAGAATGAGGTTGAGCTAATTACCTCATCTGTAGGCAAAGACAGTCCCCAAGAGAGAAGGGTTCCTAGTCCCGTGGTCTCCGACAATGAGACGGATTACAATGACGAGCAGTACCCTCCTACTGAGGACAGGTACAAACAGCTAGAGGACCGCCTAAGCGCTATGGAGATTCAACACGTGCCTGGGTTGGATTTTGGAGATCTAGGTTTATCTTCTGGGGTGGTGATCCCACACAAGTTCAAGGCGCCTGCTTTTGCAAAGTACGACGGGGCTTCCTGTCCTAAGCTGCATCTCAGATCATATGTAAGGAAGATCCAACCGTATACCTCTGACAAGAATTTATGGATCCATTTCTTCCAGGATAGTCTTTCAGGGACTTAACTCGAATGGTTCTATCAGCTAGATGGAGCCAGCATTCGTAACTGGGAGGACTTGGCTACTG
This sequence comes from Vicia faba, assembly GCA_948472305.1. Lineage (NCBI taxonomy): Eukaryota > Viridiplantae > Streptophyta > Magnoliopsida > Fabales > Fabaceae > Vicia > Vicia faba. The sequence goes on along the minus strand of OX451741.1, from coordinate 177,749,927 downwards.
CATTTTATAAGCAGTATCAGTATAATTCCGACCTCGCTCCTACACGTACCCAACTCCAGGGTATGTCGCTAGGGACGGACGAAGGATTTAAGGAGTATGCGCAAAAGTGGAGAGACCTGGCTGGAAGGGTGCAGCCACCTCTAACTGGCCGTGAACTTGTGGACATGTTCTTGGGGACCCTGTCTGGTCCGTTCTTCAACCATATGATTGGGAACTCTTCTGCTGGGTTTACAGATCTGATCTTGACTGGTGAGAGAATAGAAGCTGGTATCAAGTCTGGGAAGATACAAAAGGGTGACTCCTCGAACACTGAGAAAAAATCATTCAAGAAAGAATCCAGTGTTGTCTATGGTTCAAGAGGGCAGAATAGGTCCGAACACCGCCAAGCTGTCAACGCGGTAGTTATTTCAAAACCGGCCAGTGCTCCTCAACGTCACAACCAACAAAGGGAAGAGAGACCTAGAAGGAAATTAACTCCCCTCAGCATGACCTTGTCCCAGATATTGCCACATTTGCTGAAGACCAATTTGGTAACTCTAAGGGACCCTCCCAAGAATCCCAACAAGACACCTTCAAGGTATAACCCCAACGCCCGCTGAGCTTATCACTCTGACAGCCCGGGGCATGCCATAGATGATTGTTGGACTTTGAGGAACAAGGTTCAGGACCTAATCGATGCAAAGGAGGTCGAGTTCGAAGCGCCCGAGACTCCCAATGTGATCACTGCCCCCTTGCCAAAACATGGCTAGGATTGGAAAAAAACTTTTGTTCATTCAAATGTTCAAGTTGTATTTTTCTTTGATTGTTCAAACATTTATTCATGTCAAACGTTGTTATTTCATTAATGCATCGCATATGTCTGTTTTGAATCAATATATTCGTATTCGCTATATTCAAACTGCTTTCATTTTTTGTGATGCTCAAACTCTCGATTAATAATTCTAAGCCTTTTGAGGGAGGATGACGAAAACGATACCATGATCTTTACAGTATGCTTTTGAACAAACCCCGCTGATGAGGTACAGGCATTGTTTCAAATCCTAAATAGTGGAGTTATAAGGAAGATAATCCCTAGTCAACCCCTTTGAGCCAAAGAAGTTGGAGTTTTTCTTTGCAAAAATTAAAACCCTTAATTATAACCTGGGGCAGGGTAGTTCTCTCAGTTGATCCAAGTGCACAATGACTGGCATCAAATGAGTCCTTCCAAAAACAAAAGACAGTGATGGTTCCCTATAATCGTAAGGACAGGCAGTCATTATCTCTCAAAATAAAAACCCATTAAGTCAAAACCTATGAAGGAGACTTACAAAACTGGGGCATCCCGCTGACTGTAATCACAAAAGAAACAGTTCAGGCAAAAAACAGGGATAATGAAATCAAAAAGAAAGAGGTCCTACTAACCCTCAACAAAGAGAAATGACTGCCTATTCAAAATAAATTGTCAGTATCTGAACCATCACTGGAATATCAGAGCAAAGACTCAAACAAAATCTAATGCACGATTAGCTGAGTTTAGGTTTGAAGAACATCACGAAGAGTGGATGGGTACAAATAAAATTTGAGCCTTTATCCTTTGTTTCTTAAACCGTGAACCATGCCACGTTATAACCCTCAAAAAGTCCTAGCTGAAGCATGGGTTAGTTCGAAAGCATACTGTTACAAAGGTATCCTGACTTCTGTAGGGCTTGCTGTAAAATCCTGAGTTGACATCACATTTTACAAAAATTCACTTGTTTTATTGAAAAATGAATTTTCAAAAAAAAATTCAAGACAGACATAAGCTTTGCATTCTTAAAATAACATTGTTTGCATAAGACAGGTTTCAGCAATACTCTCCCCAAGCAGAGTTGGTCTCCCATCAGGCCCGAAAAGGCACAATATCTCCAGCAAGTTAGCAACACTCTCCCCAAGCAGAGTTAGGCTACTGTCAGCCCTAAGGAAGTTGGGTATCCCCAGAAGATCTCAATATTCCCCAGCGGAGTATATAAGATATCCTCAGCAAGCATCCCCGGCAGTCTTAATATTCCTCTACGGAAATATAAGATTGTTCCCCAGCGGAATACCAGACACCCCAGTGAAGCCATTTCCCCAGTGCAGTCCAGAAGTCTCCCCAGGAGAGTTGAACCATCTCCCCAGTAGATTCTGGAAGCTTATCCCCTGCAGAGTACAAAGGCATCTCCCCAGCCATATTCAGAGGTTATTCCCCACCAGAGTCTAACTGGGTTATCCTCAGCTAATTACAACGGAAAGATCGTCCTCGGCAAAGTTCTTCCTATCCCCAACGGAGTTCATCAAAATTCCCAACAAAGCTTATCAACGGAATCCCCAGCGGAGTTATCGTTAAATTCTCAGCGAAGTATCTCTTCCCCACAGAGTAATTCCCTGCAGAGTAATCTCTTCGTCAAGTTTATTCCCCAACGGAGTCATCTTCTCCTACCAGTTCATTCTTGCAATCATCTTCTTTCATTATCCCCAGCGGAAGCAAAGAACTCCACTCTTCAACAGCAGCCTAGGGTTCAACGAACTTCCCGACATTCGTCAAGGATTTATTTTCCCAGGCGAAGATACATTCATAAACATCACATTGTCATACATCATGATACATGCATATAAGCATCACATCATACAATCTCATTTATGTTGAGAACATCATTGCTTGATCCATATCATGCATTGCATATGACTGACCTTTACCTTTCAGGAAAGATGCAGTTAAACTTCAAACTCAGTCAATAAAGACAACCTGTCACTGAAGACATCCCGTCAATAAAGACAACCCGTCACTAAAGACAATATATCATTGAAGACAACCCGTCATTGAAGATAACCCGTCATTAAAGACAACCTATCAATAAAGACAATTCGTCATTAAAGACAACCCGTCATTGAAGACAACCTGTCAATAAAGACAATCTGTCATTGAAGAAAACCCGTCATTGAAGACAACCTGTCAATAAACACAACCCGTCGTTGAAGACAACTTGTCAATAAAGACAACATGTCAATAAAGACAACCCGTCGTTGAAGACAACCTGTCATTGAAGACAACCTGTCAATGAAGACAGCCCGTCAATAAAGACAACTCGTCCATGAAGACCACCCGTTAAAAGAGACAACTCGTCAAAAAAGACAAAACCTCCCCTGGTTCAGTTAAATCGGTTTCTAAAGATTTTTCTGAGATAACCTGTCAGTAGAGACAACCCATCAACCTTTTGCAGTTCCAGATTCGATACCTGTATCTAGCCAGGGCATATCTATAAGCGACTGATTAGAGGTCTACGCCTGTATCCAGCCAGGAAATCTATCTCGATCAACCTTGTGAAGTTCTAGATTTGATACCTGTATCTAGCCAGGGCATATATGTGGGCGACTAATTCCAGATTCGATACCTGTATCTAGCCAGGGCATATCTGTGGACGACTAATTCAGATTCGATACATGTATCTAGCCAGGGCATATCTGTAGACGACTAGTTCCGAATTCGATACCTGTATCTAGCTAGGGCATATCTGTGAGCGACTGATTAGAGGTCTACGCCTGTATCCAGCCAGGAAAGCTATCTCGATCAACCTTTTGAAGTTCCAGATTCGATACCTGTATCTAGCCAGGGCATATCTGTGAGCGACTGACTGAAGATCTACACCTGTATCCAGCCAGGAGAGCTATCTCGATCAACCTTTTGAAGTTCCAGATTCGATACCTGTATCTAGCCAGGGCATATCTGTGAGCGATTGATTGTGGATCTATACTTGTATCTAGCCAGGAAAGTATCTGCATGAAGAGTTTGAAGATCAACACCTATAACAGGCCAGGAAACTATCTTTCTTTCTCAAGTATACAATTTCTCGCTGAGGAATCTCTTACGCGATCGACACCCCTGGATGGCATCTTTAAGCCCATCTCCACAACTATCCATTACATCTCCAAATGGCATCTATAAGCCCATTCCCGACAAGATTCTGTCACACCTCCAGATGGCATCTATAAGCCCATCCTCATATCCATCATATCTCCAAATGGCATCTGTAAGCCCATTCTCGACATCACACTGCTGATACCACACTATGCGAGTGCAAATTTCTGGGCACTCTAGTGTTGAATCATCTTCCACCTTCGGATCACGAAAGGCACGCAAGCCAATCTACATCCTCAGGTCTAAGAAGATTGAACAGGGGAAACTGTTGTACCCCAAAATTTGCCCTCCCATATTCCTTAATATTTATCAAGAATCATCTTCAACTGGTTCAAGATTGCTTAAAGGATTGCACAGTCAAATGCCTCCTAAGCCAATCAAGATTAGGGTTTTGGTTCTCTCAAGGAATTTGAGGTTTTCAGTGGTCCAATCAAGTCCCATAGGCCTATATATATTGTCAAGCATATACATGTCAAGTCTCAAGTCTCACAATGCCAGTTTGCACAGTCAAAAGCTTCATTTGCTTCACAATCAACTACAGGGGTAAAATGGTCATTTTGCAGTCAAAAGTCATAATTTTTGGTCAACATATTATTTTGAGTCCACAATCATCATTTGATCAAGTCTTGATCATGATTCCACAAGCATGGCTCAAAAATCATCAAGATGCAAAAGTTACTATTTTTGGACAGTAGAAAAGTCAAATGTATCTTGACCAAGGCATAACTTTTTCATGGTTCATCAGAAAAATCCCATCCAATGCTCATTTTGAAGGGGATGACATTTCCTACAACTCATATTCACATTCCAAGTCCAAGAAATGCTCTCACAAAAAGTTATCAATTTCTACATTATAGGTCAATTTCAAAAGTCAACAAAAAGGCACTTTAAGTCAAAGACCATAACTTGAGATTGGTAATTCCAAATGACATGGGACTAAAGGCATTGGTTAGAGGACTTCAAGACCTTTCCAAAATGTCCAAGAACATGTTCATATGATCAAAATTGAGCAAGATATGCATTGGAGAAGTTGGGAAATTTTTATGAATTTGCAAAAGTCAACTTTGCTCAAAACACATCATTTTTGCTAATGGGCCTCAAATTTCTTCTTGAAACTTTGTCCAAGGCCTATGCACGACCCATTAAGATTAAATTGAATTATTTTCTTATTTTTAATTAATTAATTGGATTTTTAATCAATATTAATTCATTTATTTCATTTAATTGTAGGAAAATATCAAGATATGGTTTTGCAATCTTTTCATGAAGCAAATATGACCAATATATGCTGGAGATTTCGTGTGCCAATCAAGGATGTCAAAAACTCCAAATTTAGAAAATTTCTTCAATCAAAAAGATTGAAAAATATTTGATTTTCAATCAAATATTGAAACATCAATGCAATAGATTTTTGGTCAAGATTGTAACCTAATTCCCTTCCATTATATATACAGAAGCCAACCCTAATGCATTGAACGAGAGGATTGCTGCAGAAAGCCATAGCCAACATTGAAAAAATTCAAAGAAACTTGAAAACTGTTCTCCAAGTTTCAGGCAAATTCAAGGGCTTTTGTGGATTCAAATACATTGATGGGAGTTTCCAGGACGATTTGCAATCAAAACCAAGCTTCATAGCTCAAGAAATCACTCTGCACAGACCCACGGTTTGATGATTTTTTCCAAAATCGTAATCATTGATTCATGCATATTTAACATCTTTTGTGGATTGTTTTGTGTTCATAGGGACTGTACGAAGCTTTTGGTACAAGTTAATTGAATTATAGAGCCCTAAATCACTAGACACCATGAACGTTTTCTAGGGTTTCCAAGCTCTTAATTTGGGGCTTTGCTATATAGGAAAAATTGGAACCCCTAACGCTTATGGTTGAATTCAGGAGACTCAGACGATTGCAAAACCACCATCGCGCCATATTTATGTAGCCTAGAGAGCTAATCGTTATTTTTCCTCATGCTGTTTTGTGGGGGTTAAAAACCCCCGCTATCTATTTGGTATTTGCAGGCTTCAGCGAAGGAGATGAAGACGTGGTGCCATGCCATTGGTTTATTCAAATAACGCGCGCCTGTTTTGTTTGTACAGCATATGGGTTTGTTTTCATATATTATTTTCAATTGTCATTATAATTACAAATGCAGGCGCATGGCTCAGTGGTTGGTGATCTGGCTGGTTATCATTGGGACCTGGGTTCGATTCCCAGGTCCACTCAATATTTGTTTCATACTTTTCCTAACATGGTTATGTGCAGGCCTCTTAAAACATTCCACCATACACTCTCACAAATCAATGCGCCAAGTGGCCTCAAAACCCAATCCAATGGTCACGGGATGGATGACCATCATGCTCCTGGTCAATAAACACGCAGCCAATCAGGAAAAGTCAATGGACTGAATTGTTAATGGGCCTGGAATTGCTTCAACACCCCCTGGTTCTTTCATAATTTTCCTTTTATTTTCTTTTACTAATTTTTAATTATTAATATTATTATTATTTAATTAACTTAACTATTTTCATAATAAATTCAGACAATAAAAAAAAAGTGAATATTTATATTATTATTATTATTTTCACCTTTAATTATTATTTTGTAAATAAATACTAACCAAATTGATTTAGTTTAATTAGGTTAATTTTGACTATTTTTCATAATAAGTAAAATGAATTAGACTTAAGGTTTTTCTTTTGATAATTTTAATTTCTTTTTATTTTATTTTCATTAAAACATAAAAAACACAAAAAAAAACTTTTTTTTTCTTCTTGTAATTATTTAATTAATTAGTAAATTAGGTTTAATTAAATATAAAAAAGGACCAAATTTCTATTCTTTTCTCAAAAAAGGGTCAAAACCCTAGGGACGTCCCGATTCAATTCCTTCGCGCGCATATTTATTTTTAATTCATTATTTTGACCATATTGATGTATCTGCTCCGAGGATGTAATAGATAATTAGGACCCTTTTATCGCTTTCTTTTAATTTCTCGCATTTATTTTCCAAGGGTTATGTTTTTGGCGATGTAAATACCCGACGCCTTGTAATAGCGTAGATTCACTTTTCCGCAATTTATTTCCCGCAAATTATTAACTGTTAATTATGCATGCAAGACTTGTATGGAAAATAAAATCAACCCGTAGCTTACAATGATACATGTGCAAAGATAATATGAATTGAATCCTAACACACGCGCACATGCCACTCCTACGGTACACCTCACTTGGTTGCCTCGAGGTGGTCATTGAGTATAGGGTGTTTTAGAGGTCGCCCTCCTGTCTAAAGATCCAGTTGCCTCGAAACGGTTGCCTCGGATAAAAAGGATCTAGGACATTAGGGTTACCGCTAAGGTGTCCTACTATTGCTTTAGTGACCACATGTCCCCTATAATCGAATTGACCCGAATAACTCCAACGACGGTGCTACCTATTTCTCAATAGTGGGATAGTACTGTCTAAAGGACTCTTACACAGCTTAATTCCTTAGAGTAGGTAGATTTCTCCTGGGTACTTGCTCTTTCAAAACAAAAAACAACTTTTCTCACCTACACTTTCAAAAAGTTTTCAAACAAACACTTCATACACTCTTGAGGACTGATACAAGAGTTACCTAGAAGTTTTCGAAACAAACTTTTTCAAAACCCACAAACACAAGAAAAGCAAACTCTTTTGAAAACATAGTGAGCAAGTACCTAAGAGCCCGTGGATAACCACAGATAGAAAGGGTGCTAACACCTTCCCTTTCTATAATCTACCTCCCGAACCGAGAAACATCTCGAAAAGGAATTTTGCTGTGCTTTTGTCCTTTCCTTGTTGGAGAAAATAAAAGACGGTGGCGACTCTTGCTTACCGTGATATTTCGCGAACCAGCATTTCAAAACAGTCAGTTCTCATTCCCACCGATCACACTTTTCAACCCTCATTTGTAAACTCGTATACCCCATCCCCCAAAAACATGTAATAGCGTAAGACATTTATTTTCTGCATTTTTATTGCTTTCATAAATGTTAGTAACTAGGGTGTGTATGGAAAGATTAAAACCAATACTTAGACCACCCTAAATTTAAGATAAAAATGCATGCAATCAAATACACTACACACACATGCACCTCTAGGGTAATCTCACTTGTTGCCTCGGAAAATAGTTGTGTCCCTCGAATATGAGCATTTTAGAAAAGACCCTCAATAAAAGATCGTAGTCCCTCGATGTTGCCTTCGGTAAATGATCTAGTCCCTTATGAAATTGCTAAAACGTCTCATAGGTTGCCTTCTAATGACTATATGATTTTCCCACGCACGTCCCTTCACATCCAACGATGGGGTTTCTTACCAAATCAATAGTAAGATAGAAACATCTAAATGAGGAGGAAAAGAACATTTGACCTTTTGAGTAGGTAGGACGCTCGTAGTTGCTTGCTCTTGGACTAAAACTATTTTCCACACTTACACTTTCAAAAACATCTTCAAAAAACAAACATCTCTTTGAACTATTTTCAAAACCAACACTTTGTACGCATTCTTATAGAGACGAGAATCATTACAAAGTTCGCCGCAACCAAGGCATTTTGCAAAATACTTTTAAAACCCACCACAAAGCACATTTTCAAACATAGCAAGTGATCTAGCAAGCAACTAAGAGCCTGTAGATAACTACAGATGAAAAGGGTGCTAACACCTTCCCTTTTCATAACTTACCCCCCAAACTCAAGAAAACATCTCTAAAGGTTTTTCTTGTTCTTTTCACCCTTTCCTTATTGGACAAAAGAAAAGTCAGTGGCGACTCTTGTTATCCGCAACAATTGCGATTAAATGCAAAACAACCAAGTCAGTTCTCCCACCGTACCACAGAACTGGCGACTCTGCTGGGGAGATACTTAAAAGTGGGGTTACCTTAGAGTTAGATCACCTTTACTTGTTTTCCTTGTTTAACTTGCTTGCTTTACATTGTGGGTCCTTGTTTGGGTTATTGTTAAAGATCCTACACCCGTATCTGGGGAACCTTTTAGGTAAGTAGCAATAAATCGCGGGGGATGTGCAGCATATACCTACATGGTTGAAGCGATGGCTACGTTAGTGTGACACATTTGTTGGTACCGGTAGCCCTTGAGTCAGTCAAGGAGAATATGGGGACGTTGTGTGGTGTCATGAAGCACTAACTGACCTTAGAACCTTTAATTGAACAACTTAGCCATTATGAAGTAGTGAGATAGTCGGCTTTGGTTCCGAACAAAGATTGGTTGATACTCGATGCTACGCTCATTGAGACCGGGCTTTCGGGATATTTTGGTAGCTAATAAAGAGGCTTGCGTTGAAACAATGCCAGATAAAGAAATATCAGTGATATTGAGATCCCCTAGAACTCAGTTACTTTCTAGGACAGGTTAAACCAAGTAAACTTCAAGAGGGTACTTACCTACAAACTCCATGCAAGCCTAAACCTAAGGACTTGACTGCTTTTGTGTGTATATGATTATTTGTACATAAAGACTTGTTTGCTTTTTTTCACTTGTACATAAACATCATGACATCATACCATAGCATTTTTAATAACCATTTCAAGGATATCAAGGGCCTATGATGCAGGGTCATGTTAAACCAGAAGTCTATCAAGGGGCAAGAGGATTTATTCTCCTCTAACCAAACGTCGTCAAGAACCAAAGCACAGTGACAAGAGTCAAGGGATATGACCCACTTGACATGGTGAGCTTAATTCTCGTGGAAAGACATTCAATAATACGAAGTTCTTCACTCAAAGATGTGATCAAAGTTCAAATTCTAACACCTTCTTGTGTTTACCCCACAAGATCCTTGAAAGCATGCATCCGCATACCATGCATCATATCATGACAGGTTTTTCCCACACATGTTTCCTTATCTTTCTACTATTTATTTCAGTAAGATGGATATGGAATAAACAGTGACGGATCTTCAAGCACAAAATGCTTAATTCCAACATATGTTCCTGACTTTGGCTAAAGGGCAAGAGGACCTGAAGACTTTCCTTCTCAAAGACAAGAAGAAAAAGAAAAAGAAATAAGTGGGTGTCCTGAACTTGGGAAGAAGGTTCAGAGGACCAGCAAAGCAAGCTCTAGAATTTACAAATCCATCAACTGAGGGGGACAATCATACAAAGTAAGGGGACCACGATCTAGGGTCTAATGAAGAAGAGGAAGATTATGCTGAAGAACAGTATCCTCCTGCGGACGACAAATACAAATAACTGGAGGATCGTCTCAATGCCATGGAAATTCAGAGGGTACCTGGTCTGGATTTTGAAGAATTGGGTTTGGTTTCTGGAGTGGTCATCCCACCGAAATTCAAGATCCCTGCTTTTTCCAAGTATGATGGGGTCTCTTGTCCTAAGATGCATCTAAGATCTTATGTCCGCAAGATTCAGCCACACACCGCTGTTCAGAAGCTCTGGGTCCATTTCTTCCAAGAGAGTCTAGATGGGACCTAACTTGAATGGTTCTATCAATTGGAAGGTTCTCGCATCCACACCTGGGAGGATCTAGCTGCTACTTTCTACAAGCAGTACCAATACAATGTTGATCTTGCACCAACTTGTGTGCAATTGTAGAATATGACCATGGGATCCAACGAGGGCTTCAACGAATACGCCCAAAAATGGAGAAACCTGGCTGGCAGGGTGCAGCCACCCTTAACGGACAGGGAGCTGATTGATATCTTTGTGGGAACTTTGATAGGACCTTTCTTTAATCACCTAATCAGAAGCTCCTCAACTGGGTTCACCAAACTGGTTCTAACTGGGGAACGAGTTGAAAATGTAATCATAAGCAGAAAGATCCAAGGAGCTACATCCTCCGATACTCAGAAGAAGCAATACAATGGGAAGAAAGAGTCCAATGATGTGTACAGCCAAAAAGGACGTAACAAGAGTAACCACAACCAGTCTGTGGGGGCAGTCTTGATCTCTAGTTTTGCATCAACGCGACAACAACGGGGAAATCAGCAAAGGCAAGATGAGCCCAAGAGATAGTTTACCAACATCAAAATGCCACTGTCACAAGCATTTTAACACATGTTGAGGATGAATCTTATCACATTGATAGGACCTCATCCAAACCCCAAAACTTCTTCTCCTAACTACAATCCTGATGCAATATGTGCCTATCACTCCGGCAGTTCTGGGCATGATACTAACGACTGTTGGGCGCTGAAGTAAAAGATTCAGAATATGATTGGAGCCAAGGAGATAGAGTTCGGTCCTCCCGAGACTCCAAACGTGATCACTGCTCCCATGCCAAATCACTGAGCGTCTAGTTCATTTTGAATTTTCAATTGTAATCTCTTTTGTTGTTCAAACACTTATCTATTAATGTTAAAACTTTGTTTCATTAATGCATTGAATATGTTTGTCTTGAATTAATTAATTCATTTTCATTGTATTTAAACTATGCTTTTTACTCCCTTTATGATATTCAATTCTTGTTTTAAAAGTTGCAAGCCTTTAGAGGGAGGATGATGAAAATAATGTCATAATCTCATACAATATGCTTTTGGACAAACCTTGCTGACGATGTACAAGTGTTTATTTCAATTCCTAAACACTTAATTTATAAGGAGGATAATCCCTAGTCAATCCCTTTGAGCCAAAGAAGTAGGAGTTTTCTTTTTCACACAAATTGAAACCTTTAATCAAAACCTGGGGCAGGGTAGTTTTCTCAGTTAATTCAAATGCACATTTAGTCACAAGCTTTCACTTCGTACACAACGAATGGCACCAAAAACATCCTTCTAAATCAGAAGACGGCGATGGTTCCCCTTAAAATAGGCAGTCATCATATCTCAAAAGAAAATCCCACTAAGTCAAAACCTACGAAGGAGACTTAAGAAAAACGGGGCATCCCGCTGACTATAATTTCAAAATAGTCAGGCAAAAATCAGGGACAATAAATAAAAATAGGTCGCTACAAATCCTCGAAAAAACATGAAAAATGTTGCAAAAATGACTGCCTTCCAACAAACTTAACTTGTCCGAACCATCACCAAAACGCCATTCCAGATTCAACTGGAATCCAAACGCGCAATTAACTGAGTATAGGACTGGAGAAAATCATGAAGAACGGGAGGGTACAAATAAACTTTGAGCCTTATCCTTTGTTTCTTAAAACCATGAACCAAGCCACGCTACAACCTTTAAAAAGTCCTAATTGAAGCGTGGGTTAGTTCGAAAGCATACTGTTACAAAAGGTATCCTGACTCCTGTAAGGCTTACTGCAAATCCCGAGTTGAATTCATATTCTTACAAAACTCTTTTACTTGTTAAAACTGCATTCTCAAAACTTCAAGACAAGCATAAACTTTGCATTGTTTGAATATCGCTGTTTGCATATGGCTAATTGTTTGACAGCAGAGAAATTCACACGATAAACATCCAGTGAACAAAAACTCCCTCAATGAACAAAATTACTTCAAATGGGAAGACACTTCCAAAGACAAAACTCTCCTATAAATCAAGGGGGGATGACAGGTTGCTGTCTCACTCGTCTGGGACAGTCAAGTCGAGATTCCAAGAAATCTCTCAAGAAATATTGAATAACCAGAGGCAGGTCTGCATATGAATCACTTGGGGCATTGTACATGAATTCCAGCAAAGGGTTATGTACAAACATTTTCTGGAAGTACTACAACACTTACTACTATGGACAGCAACAAATTCCCACAAATTTCTTTTTATAGGGTGGTCCCCAGTCAAATCCCCACAGAGTCATCTCTATAATATTATCCCCACAGAATAATCCTCACGGATAAGGGTACAAACCCCTCAAGGCCAAATTCATGAATATCCCCATAAATTTGGATCCATGCAATCCCCAGCCAGAGTTTCAATCTCCGAAAAACCCTCACCCTAGCTGAGTTGGTCTCAAAAAGAATCCTCAAGGATTTCTGTCAAAAAGAAAACACCTCCCCAGTAGTTCGTCAAATATTCTCTTCAATATGGTTAATTTCCCCAACAAACAGTAAAATTCCCCAGTTGAGTTTGTCCTCTCCAACTTGAGTTTGCCTCTCCAACTATTACAAATCAAGAGACTACAACTCCTAATTCCCAGTGAAGTTATCAACAAAGCTCCTCTTCCCCACTAGAGTTTTCCACTATCCCCAGTGAGTTGTTGCGAAGCCTGGAATCCGACCAGATAACATTTAACTTCTTTATCCCTAACAAGTTGTTAACTTTCTTTCTCTCCAATCAAGAGATAACTCCCCAGTATAGCAATGGGCAACTAAAACTCCTGAGCTCTTTTCCCCAAGCAAAGATCAACACTCTCCACAGAGTCTTCTCAAAACAAGTCAACATTCCCCAGTAGAAATATTACAAGGTCTGAAGGTGTGTGTACTCTTCATCCCCAACAACAGTCTGAAATTTAACTTCCCAAAGCTTCCTAGCACTTGTCAAGGAGCAAAGATACATTTCAATAAATATTTCATATTCATACATCATATTACATACATGATAAACGCATACAGCATAATCTCATTTATTTTGAGAACATCATCAAGTCATGCATACATCTGCATGCAACTAACCCTCTTCTTTGTAGGGAAAAGTCAATCAACAAAAGTCCTCTTTAGCAAATACCACAACCATTTCTCAAATAGGTCAGCGATTAATTCCTGAAACAAGACAGGGCAACTAACTCTACGACCAACAAAAAGCAAGTTCCAGATTAATACATGAAACAAGACAGGACAACTATTTGTGAATGACTGATTGTAGATTAATACCTGAAACCAGACATGACAACTATCTACATGAGCAGATTAAAGATTAATACCCGAAACTAGACGGGAAAACTATCTTTCTTTCTCTTAGTTCCAGATTAATACCTAAAACAAGACAAGACAACTATTTGTGAGCGATTGATTATAGATTAATACCTGAAACCAGACAGGACAACTATCTACATGAGCAGATTAAAGATTAATACTTGAAACTAGACGGGAAAATTATCTTTCTTTCTCTTAGTTCTAGATTAATACCTGAAACAAGACATGACAACTATCTGTGAGCAACTGATTATAGATTAATACCTGAAACCAGACAGGACAACTATCTACATGAGCAGATTAAATATTAATACTCGAAACTAGACGATAAAACTATCTTTCTTTCTCTTAGGTCAGATATTAATACCTGAAACCAGAAAGGACAATTATCTCTACGACCAACAAAAAGCAAGTTCCATATTAATACCTGAACAAAGACATGACAACTATCTGTGAGCGACTGATTATAGATTAATACCTGAAACCAGATAAGACAACTATCTACATGAGCAGATTAAAGATTAATACTTGAAACCATACGGGAAAACTATCTTTCTTTCGCTTAGGTCAAAGATCAATACCTGAAACCAGACAAGGCAACTATCTCAACAACCAACAAAATCAAGTTCCGAATTAATACCTGAAACAAGACATGATAACTATCTATGAACAGTTGATTGTAGATCAATTCCCAAAACCAGATGGGGTGACTATTTACACGACCAGATGAAGAAATCTTACACGGGTTCCTTCTCTCCATATGTAGCTTTACACAGGCTCGTCCTGAAGCAATCTTACACGGGTTTCTTCTCATAATTTCGAGATGCAGTTTCACACAAACTCGTTCTGAAGTAACCATACCCAGGTTCCTTCTCATAATTTCCAGATGCAGTTTCACATGAACTCATCCTGAAGCAACCCTACCCAGGTTCCTTCTCATAATTTCTAGATGCAGTTTCACACGAACTCATCCTGAAGTAACCCTACCCATGTTCCTTCTCCTGAATTTCCAGATATAGTACCACATGGATTCATCCTGAAGCAGTCTTACACGGATTCCTCCTAATACATTTCCAAACACGGATTAACACGGGTCCGTTCTAGCATGGCATTCAGAATTAAATTGACCAAAGATTTATTCAGACACTTCTCCCAGTTACAATCAAGCTTAGACTTGTTTTAATTTCTATCAACAATCCACTTTGGATGGTGTAATACGATGGGATAACTGACTTGGTATATTTTGCGTTTGATCGCAATTGTTGCGGTTAGCAAGAGTCGCCACCGACTTTTCTTTTATCCAATAAGGAAAGGCTGAAAAGAACAAGAAAGACCTTTGAGATTATTTCTTGAGTTCGGCGGGTAGATTATGAAAAGGGAAGGTGTTAGCACCCTTTTCATCCATAGTTATCTATGGGCTCTTATTTGTTTGCTAGATCATTTTGCTTTGTTTGAAAATGTGCTTTGTGGTGGTTTTGAAAGTATTTTTGAAAAGACGCTTTCGTTTAGGAAAACTTTGTAATGGTTCTCGTTTTGTAAGAACGTATACAAAGTGTTGGAATTTTGAAATATTTCATGGAAAGTGTTTGTATATTTGAAAAGATGTTTGTTTTTGAAAATGAGCAAGCAACTAAAATTGTTTCTACCTACTCAAAAGTCTTTGTTCATTTCTTCTTTCCTTTGATATTTCTATCTCACCATTGATTGATAAGAAGCCTTATCTTTAGATGTAAAGGGATGGGCGTGGGTCACCGTATAGTCATGATAGTAATGTTGTGAGATATCTTAGCATTTCTCTTAAGGAACTAAGAACCTTTATAAGGCAACATTCATAGCATCATCGAGGGACTATGATCTTGTATTTTTGATTGTTTTTGCTAAGATATCCCACATGCATAACATGACCATTTTTTAGGCAACAAGTGGAGTTAACCTTAGGGGTGCAAGTGTGCAAGTGTTTGATTTGCATGCAATGTTTATCTTGAATTACGGTTCTCTAAGCATTGATTTTATCTTTCCATACAAACCCTAATTTACTAGCATTTGATATGAAAGCGATAAATTGCGGAAAGTAAATTTACTACACTATTACATCTTTTGGGGATGGGGTATACAAATTTACAAATGGGGATTGCAAGAAGTTAAACTTAATTATCTATTACAACCATATTAAAACTTGAATAATGTACAAGAATGAAATATAATGTGCAAGGATGTAACTGGAAAAGAAGTGGATTTTTGTTTGGTTTTTGAGGAAAATGGTTTTAACCTAATTATCTAAAAGAAAATAATTAATTAAAATAAATAAAATTAAACCTAAACTAATTAAGAAAATAAATTAAGTTAGAAAGCATTTTTTGGGGTTTTTTAGAAAAGGTTTTAAGTTTAATAAAAATAGTATGGAAATTAATTAATTAGAAGAAAACCTAAATTCTTAGTTAATTTTAATTAAAAAAGAAAATAACTAAACCTAAATCTAATTATTAATTTAATAAGAAAAATTAATTAAGTTTTTTATAAGAAAAATGTTTTTTGTCTTTTGTTTTTAAAGGAATAAAATATATAGAATGCAAATAATAAATAATAAAAAATTGGAATTTTTTATTTAATAAATAATAATAATAATAATAATAATAATAATAATAATAATAATGAAAAATAATAAATTAAAGAAAATAAAGTAAAATGTGAAAAATAAAGTCAGGAAGTGAAAATAGAATTTAGGTTGTTTGTTAGAAAAAAACAGTTTTTGTTTGAAGCCTGGCCCATTAGCATTTTTGTTAGTCAGCAAAAGAAAAAAAAACTGTGGGCCTGCGCTCGAACAAGCAAGAGGGGGGGTGTTGTGCAGTAAAAAAGGGGAAGGCCCGTCGAGGAGGCCCAGGCGCGCTAGTGTTTGAAACAAGGAGAAAGGAAATGTTAGAAAAAAACAAAAAGTGGCAGCACTGGGGCTTGAACCCACGCCCTTGACATGATACGCGCGTTGCCTTACCACTGGGGTGGCTATACATCCATTAACTTAAACAAAACCATAAATATATATATTACAAATCCATTCCTAAAAATGAACTTCATCTTCAACCTCCAGCCAGGGTTCCTGTATCTCATTTATTTCTCATTCATTCACAAAACTTCCAACATCAAACTTGTTAGAAATTTTACCAGAATTTCAGATATGTAAACAATTTGGACTAACAATCAAAGATGAGCATGTATTTATAAAAGTACCAAATCTTGACCTAACTTTTTTCAGAGATTCAAACCTAAAATTCTCTAAGCTCAGGCAATAAAAATGAATACTATGAATATGTACAGCTTCAGGGCAATGATGTCTACATTTTATCTTTGAAAATGGAAACTTAACAATGCATGTATGAAGAGTTTAAAAACTAGAAAACTTACCTTGCAAGTAGGGATCGTGTTTTGAATAAGAGCAACTTTCAAGGTGTTATGATGATCTGTTTAG
Source organism: Vicia faba (assembly GCA_948472305.1). Lineage (NCBI taxonomy): Eukaryota > Viridiplantae > Streptophyta > Magnoliopsida > Fabales > Fabaceae > Vicia > Vicia faba. Next base: position 177,732,758 of record OX451741.1, on the reverse strand, counting down.
CTTGCCTAGAACCCCCTGAGTGTGTTGCAATCCTTACTTTTCCTCGTGGATGGTTAAAACTCTCTACTCAAAACAAGTTGCAAGCTTGAGTTTTGAAAATGGTGAATGGTGCAAAGGGAGTTGTAGTCTAGAAACAAGGGCCTGGATCACTTTGATATGATGTATATTAAGTGTTTGGATGGTTAAAATTCAATACGCACGAGTGGATTTGGAGATGGCTATGTGAAGCTCAAAACTGTCAAGTTATGGCAGATTTTGAGTTGCAGAATGCTTGGGAGTGTTATGGGGTGCTTGAGCTCGTGTGTTATGTTTAAATAGACTTGTGTATATGTATGGAAAAGGTTAGAGATCAAATGCACTCAAGGTTTCTGAGTTCTAGCCTTTTGGCTCTATAACTTGCTTTTGAAGAAAAGTGAGAAGACAAGTCTCAAAGTGTTGTACAAGCATGGTCTGAGTTGGTAGAAGCCTTATACATGTTGCTTTTGGTTTTGAATTTACTTGTATGCAGAGAAAACAATTAAGAGTCTCAAGAAGTTGACAATTGCAAAAGTGATGCTTTATCAAAATGGAAATGACAACTTTGTGCCATAAATGGAAAAGCATTTTGGACAAAGCTTAAATCAAGTGGTTCATAGCTCAAAAACTTGTGCAATCTTATGATTAAGGGTAGATACACAAGTTAGAGGGCCTTAAAAGTCGGATTATGCAGAATTTCTTGGAATTGGATCAAATGTTCATCATGAAAATGACTTGAAAAACAAGTTTGAAACCCTAACTTCTTGCCTTCAATTCTCTTAGCTCAAGTATGATCTCAATGATTTCTTTGACATTTTGGAAAGCTTGTAACATACCCTAAAACCTTCATGTCTGACATTTTTGAAGATTCAATTTGGAACTAGGTGAAAAGTTACCATGAAGTTAGGTCAAAATCCTGTCTAAATAAGGCAAAATTTCACTAAGTCTTTTAATTCTATGGACATGTCTTCATAAATTCATAACTTGAAATCCAAGCATTTCTAGAAAAAGTTATGATCTGAAATGTTTTAGATCTCATTAATTTCTACAACTTTCATTTTGGAAGTTTCCCTTGAATCATCTTGCATCATGGTGGAAATTTGGCACAAAGTTATGAAAAAAGTTAATTTTCCAACACTTAGAAAAATTTCTAAGTCTTAGAATTTTGACTTTTCAAAGATAATTTTCAATTTTCAATTTCCTGACGAACAAGTTTCATATTTTGACATGTGTTGATGAAATATGATTTTTGAAACTTGATTTTGATCAAAAAGTCAAAGTTTGACTTTTCAATGTACAATTGACTTTTCATTAGTTGACTGAAATTCATCTGTCAATCCAATAATCTTGAGAGGTGATTTGAACTATGCAATTAGGTCAATATGGTGCATTTTAATCCTTGAGATCATGTCTTAAATAAATAAGTCATTTTCTTGGTCAAAAGTCAAGAATTGAGCCTTCTCAATCAAAACCCTAATTTTGACCATTTTGCCCTTTTGGTGTTCTGATCAAATTTATTTGAGGAATTATGATCCAAACTTCATCAATTGACATATATGAGTTCATAATGTTGATATGGATCCAAAATCTTGAAGTTTGACTATAGGTTGACCATAATTGACATTTTATCCAATACAGTTGATTTTAGGTCATCTGATCAAATGACTGAGCAATTTTGTGATCCAAGACTTGAAACTTGACATGAGAAATCTTGAAGGTTACTAATGATCCATGAAAGTCATTTGAGGCCTTGAAAGTCCAATTGTCCTTGTGAAAACTCAAACCCTAATTTTGAGTTGTCAGTGGTTAAGGAGGTACCTTGAGCTGATCAAACCTTGTGTAGTCTTGAATCATTGGAGATCTTATGAGAGATTTCTTGAGAAATGAGAGGGAAAATTTTGGGGTACAACAACTTCCCTTGTTCAATCTTCTTAAACCTGAAGAGTTAGATTGGCGGATCTTCCATTCGTGACTTGAAGGTGAAAGATGATTGAACACTAAAAGTGCCCAGAAATTTGCACTCAAAGATGTATTGGGAATGGGCTTAAAGATTCCATTTGGAGGGATGATGGAGAGTTGTCGGAGATGGGCTTACAGATTCCATCCAAAGATGATTGTTGACAGAAATTAGACCGAGTCAAAAATTTGACTTCAACTGGAGAAGAATCAGAATAAATCTTTGGAGTGATTTATCTGAACCAGAGAAAATATCTATCAAGATAAACCATTAAGAGATTTAAACTGAAACAACAGATGTAGTGGGATGAGTATCAGAATAATATCCATAAATGGATTGTATCTGACTCGTATCTGAAAGATGTACTGAACGAGCGTCAGAAAGACATCCGTATCTGGATCATGTCTGGATTGTATTTGAAAGGTATGTTGAATGAGTGGCAGAATAACATCCGTATCTGGATCGTACCTAGACTGTATTTTAGGAGAAAAATCTAGAATAAGTATCAGAATAATATTCATCTCTGGATCGCATTTGAACTATTTCTAGAAGAATGTATGAGAAGGAACCTGTATAGGATTGCTTCAGCTGGCCGTGTAGATAATTGCCCTGTCTTGTTTTAGGAATTAATCCTTGACCTGAGAAAGAAAGATAGTTTTCCTCGCTTGTTACAAGTGTTAATCTTCAATCTCTTCATGTAGATAGTTTTCCTGGCTTGTTACTGGTATTAATCTATAATCAGTCTTCCGTATATAGTTTTCCTGGCTTGTTACTGGTATTAATCTATAATCAGTCTTCCGTATATAGTTTTCCTGACTTGTTACAGGTATTAATCTGGAATTTAAAAAGGTTGGTCATTGAGATAGTGATCATGTCTGGTTTCAGGAATTAATCCTTGACTTGAGAAAGAAAGATAGTTTTCCTGGCTTGTTACAGATATTAATCTTCCATCTCTTCATTTAGATAGTTTTCCTGGCTTGTTAAAGGTATTAATCCATAATCAATCGTCCACAGATAGTTTTCCTGGCTTGTTATAGGTATTAATCTGGAACTTGAAAAGGTTGGTCGTTGAGATAGTTGTCCTGTCTGGTTTCAGGTATTAATCTTTGGCCTAAGAAAGAAATATAGTTTTCCTGGCTTGTTATAGGTATTAATCTTCCATCTCTTCATGTAGATAGTTTTCCTGGATTTTTACAAGTATTAATCCACAACCAGTCGTCCACAAATAGCTTTCCTGGCTTGTTACAGGTATTAATCTGGAACTTGAAAAGGTTTTCTTCATGATGAATAGGAATCCATGTAAGATTGTTTCATGATGATCCCGTGTAAAGCTGCACCTAGTCACATAGGTAGTTGCCCGGTCTTGCTTCAGAAACTAAACTTGGACTTGTTGAAAATTGTTGATGATAGCCATCTGTTGATTGACCTTTTCCTGAAAAGGTAAAATGTTAGCTGTATGCAATGTCGTGATGCATGAAATGAATGGTGTCCTCAAAATAAATGAGATTATGCCGTATGCACTTATCATGTATGTAAATGTGAGATGTTATTGAAATGTATCTTTGTTTGGGAAAATAAATCCTTGAAAAATGTTGGGGAGCCTTGGGAAATGAAATCCCGGACCGCTGCTGTGGATGAAGAGTAAGCTCCTCTTCGGACCTTGTTTTAGGATGTTTCCACTGGGGATTCCTATTTTGTTGATTGAGGAGAAACTTCGTTGGGGAATACTGGCCTTTCTTGAGAAGGCTCTGTGGAGAGTGTTGATCTCTGTTTGGGGAAAGGAGTTCAGGAGCCTCAGTCGCTCTATTGGGGAGTTAGCTTGGGGAGGATTAAATTAACTGTTATCTGGTCGTATTCTAGGCTTTGCAGAAAATTTCTTAGGAAGAGCGAAGTTAGGGTGTTATCTGGTCAGATTCCAGGATTCGCAGTAACTTACTTGAGAGGATGAAGTTGAACTAATATCTGGTCGGGTCTGGGCTTCACAACAACTTAATGAAGTTCACTGTTATCTGGTCGATTTCCAAGTTTCGCAGTAACTTGCTGGGGATTGTAAAGTAGTCTACTGGGGAAGAGGAGTTGTAATCCCTTGATTTGTAGCAATCGGAGAGGCAAACTCAAGCTGGGGAATCTGTAGTTTATTAGGGAAATAAACCTTGTCGCCAGTCTATTGGGGAAGTGTCTTCTTTTGGCAGAAATCTTCGAGGATTCTTGATATCAACCCAGTTGGAGAGGTGTTATTAGAGATTGAAAACCTGACTAGGGGTCATCCTATTAACAAGATTTTGGGGGAGATTTGTAGTTGTTCCTAGTAGCAGGTGTTTGTGACACTTCCCGGAAATGTTTGACTGTACATAACCCTTTATTGAGATTCATGTTCAATGCCCCAAGTGAATCAGATGGAGACCTGCCCCTGGTATATTCAGCTTTTCTTGAGAGATTCCTTGGAATCTCGACTGGAACTCCCCAGGTGTTTTGGATAGTGACACGTCATGCCTACTGCTTATAGGAGATCTGTTATTGGAGGTGTCTTCCCACTTGAAAGGATTTTGTTCATTGAGAGGGTTTTTGTTCACTAGATATTCGTCGTGCGAATTTCTCTGCTGTCAAACAAATAGCTATATGAAAACAAAGATATTCAAATAATGCAAATTTTATGCTTGTCTTGAAGTTTTAAAAATGCGTTTTAGCAGATAAAAGAATTTTTGTAAGAATGTGAATTCAACTCAGGATTTAGAGTAAGCCTTACAGGAGTCGGGATACCTTTTGTAACAATATGCTTTCGAACTAACCCATGCTTCAATTAGAACTTTTGAAGGGTTGTAACGTGGCTTGGTTCACGGTTTAAGAAACAAAGGATAAGGCTCAAAGTATATTTGTACCCGCCCGTTCTTCGTGATGTTCTTCAGTCCTAAACTCAGTTAATTATGCGTTCGAACTCCAATGACGTTTTGGTGATGATTCAAACAAGTTTAGTTCATCGAAAGGCAGTCATTTTTTGCAACATTTTTCATGTTGTTGAGGATTTGCAGTGACCTCCTTATTTATTTATTTATTATCCCTGATTTTTCCTGACTGTTCTTGTTTTTGAGATTACAGTCAGCGGGATGCCCCAATTTTTCTTAAGTCTCCTTTGTAGGTTTTGACTTAGTAGGCTTTCCTTTTCTTGAGAAATAAAGACTGCCTATGTGATAGGGAACCATCGCCATCTTTTAATTCCAGGGGAATGTTTTTGATGCCATTCGTTGTATTATGAAGTGAAAGTTTGCGACTGAACGCGCATTTGAATTAACTGAGAGACTACCCTGCCCCAGGTTTTGATTTAAAGGTTTTAATTTGTGTATAAAGGAAACTCCTACTTCTTTGGCTCAAAGGGTTTGACTAGGGATTATCTTCCTTATAACTCCAGTGTTTAGGATTTGAAAGAATGCATGTACATCGTCAGCAAGGTCTGTCCAAAAGCATATTGTATGCGATTATGGCATTGTTTTCGTCATCCTCCCTCTAAAGACTTGTAACTTTTAAAAATAAGAGTTGAGTATCATGAAGGGAGTAAATAGCATAGTTTAAATGTAATGAAAACGAATGGACCAATTCAAGATAAACATATGCAATGCATTAATGAAATAGAGTTTGACATTAATAGATAAGTGTTTGAACAAGCAAAAGAAATTACAATTGAAAATTCAAAATGAACAAAAGCCTATTTGTCTGAACTTGTCACTTCAGGTGGTGAGCCTTTGAGGGATGGTAGAAGAATTCAGTCTGATCATCTTTTGTGAACTCCAGCACTCATTTGTCGATCAAATCTTGAATCTTATTTTTCAATGCCCAACAACTATTCGTATCATGTCCAGGACTATTGGAATGTTATGCACACATTGTATCAGGATGATAGTTAGGAGCAAATGTATTGGGATTTCGAGGAGGATCCCTCAACGTAATCAATTTCTTCTTCAACATATGTTGCAATAATTGAGCCAATGACATGTTGATGTTAGTAAACTGTCTCTCGGGCTTATTTTGCCTTTGCTGATTTTTCTGTTGATGTTGACGAGGTCGTTATTGGGTTCGTGACATGGCAGCAATTCAGAAAGGTCTGTTCTCCCATGAACCACCTTCTTGTCTCATGGGCATCTGAGTAGTGAATTGATCCCCAATCTTGACTGTTTGTTTCACAAGGTTACAACCGTCTTGATGAAGTTGGTTGACAAGGGCTCTCATTTCTTCTTGTCCTTGAACCAGGTTTTGGATAAGATCCATCTGGCCCACCAGTTGCCCCTTCATTATGGATATCTCGGTTTGTAGCTTCTCCAGCTGGTTATCTCTGTCATCCCTAGAGTTTCCCATGATCATGCCTCTGGCGAGGAGCGCCTTCACCTCTTCTTGTCCCTTAGATAGGTTAGAGAACATCTCTTGAAGTTGAGCGTTTTGAATCTGAATGCTCTTGATGGTCTGTTCTAGGGCCATCCTTACTGAAATAAACAGTAAGAAGATAAGGAGACCTGCATGGGAGAAACTTGTCATTATATGATGCATGTTATATGGATGCTATGTTTTCAAGGATTTATGAAATTTAAATTTGTCTAGACAAAGAATGAATAAACGTCAAATTGCATTAATCAGTTCAACATGGTTACAACATTCCCCTTGGGCTTACAAAGTAAATCTCTAAGATAAAAAGGTCGAACGCATCCTCTTCGGCACAAGGTAGGCGTTCAATGTAACACCCTCTAAAACCCCGAATAAATTTTCGCAAATATTAAAATCATAATTTCAGAGTACATGTATAATCGAGGATGCTACAATTCTCTTTTAATAAAACAAATTCCTGTCATGCATAACGTAGTAGTAACTCATACATGTTTACACAGCGGAATAATTCAATTAATAAAATCAATGTTATAATATTTTCAAAATCATCAGGGATTAACACCTGGAAAATGTCAACGTCATATTATAACAAAACATAAGGAATTAAACGAGTCTGATTAAAACAGCTCGACAAACAAATGTTCCCGGAGTTACAACTATCAGAGCATGACCCGGACAATACTAAAACGAAAATAAACTAGAAACGACGAGCCTTCGCCAAGCACCTGAACGAAGCTCCTCAATCTGAAATATTCAACAGTAAGGGTGAGCATCTCAATTATACATTTGATTATACGTTCATAACAACCAATTCAGGAAACCATAAGCATCACCCAACAATTAGCATATTTCATAGTTTACAAAAATCTTTACAATTCATATACCCATATATATTATTTTTCATATTTGCAATTAACATCAAATATCGTCAACAATTTAGCAACCATACGTGCCTACAAACAATCAAATACAACATTGGAAAAATCATCCATTCATGTTATATTCAAGGTAATGCAACACACCCATGCATGTGGTACCACTTTACCGCCCCATTAAATCTCGGGTCACGGATAACTCACCGTTCCATTATATCGCGGACACGGCTACCACCTCAACGTTCCATTAAATCGCGGACACGTATATTGGCCACCATGTTAATTCCACACAATGGGAATTAACAAATGCAACATGATATGTAAAGTATGTAACACTCAGCATACTATGAACATCAACCAACATATCATGCAACATCAACAACATCAATCATAACAGGATATGGATAGCATGTAATCACTCAGCATACTATTTAACATCAATCACATCAAGTTATATCATAATTCATGCTTGATAACATTATCTAAAAGCATGGCAATAAAATCCACAATCAAGCACTGAAAACAAAGTTCAGAAAATCAACACAGTAGCATCAACACGGGTGCCCGTGTTAAACAACACGGCCCGTGTTGTAACGTGTCCAGAAAACACATTTTTTTCTCATTACAGGGGACCAACACGGGTGCCCGTGTTGTGCAACACGGCCCGTGTTGTAATGTGTCCAGAAAACACATTATCTCACCAACACAGAAGAACAACACGGGTGCCCGTGTTGTGCAACACGGCCCGTGTTGCTGAGCGCGTACAGAGTTTTCCTGTACCTGCAGCAGCTCAGAACAGCAGCCAAACGCGGAAAATGCCAGCCAAAACGCGCAATTCGGTACCTAACGACATCGAGTTTGTACAACTCAAAACAACACATCAATTTCCTAATTACCAACAATCATTATAGTCACCTTAACCGGAATTAATCGTCCTTTTTGGGGAAATCTGCTAACATTGAGGTTATCCCTATAACTTCTGAGGTAAACTCACGATCATGTAAACATACTCCAAATCCACTATTTGGAACCTAAATTCCTAATCGATTCATCAAAATTGGGAACCTAACCCTTTTTCTAACAAGGTTCAATCCTGAGGGTATCGATCCCTAATAACATCTAACGATTGGGGTTTCTCCCTACGATTATCCAAATCATCCGTACATAAACCCATAAACAAAGGTAAATCGAGTAGTAGCCCCCCTTACCTTATCAATTAGCAGCTTGAGTTCTTGAGCGATGTTCTTCGTTCTTCTCACCTTCAGAGCTCTATTTCCCCAATAACTCCCAAATCTGTTTATCGTGAAAAATGAGAAAAATAACTTGAGTTCCAAAACATATCCTTACTTCTTTTTCACCCCCACTCTTTACTAACAACATCCAAGCCCAATAACTTAAAAACTCAGCATTTTCTTATTTCTTTTATTTTCCTCCATATTTCAAAATAAATAATTCCTTTTTATTTTATTAATTCTAATAAAATAATTTCCCAAATTTAAATAAATCAAATAATTGAAACTGGGGTGTTACAACTCTCCCCCACTAAAAGAGTTTTCGTCCTCGAAAACATACCTTAGACGAACAGTTCCGGATAAGCCTCTTTCATTTGGCTCTCCAGCTCCCAAGTGATATTTCCATCTGCTGGACCTCCCCAAGCAACCTTCACTAATGCTATCTCTTTACCTCTTAACTGTTTCACTTCCCGATCTTCTATCCTCATAGGCAATGTTTCTACTGTCAGGTTATCTCTCACCTGTACATCATCTATTTGGATTACATGAGATGGGTCTGGAATGTATCTCCTCAACTGAGAAACATGAAAAACATCGTGCAAATTCGCAAGTCTCGGAGGTAAAGCAATACGATAAGCAACTTCTCCAACTCTTTCCGTAATCTGAAACGGACCAATAAAACGCGGAGTCAACTTCTTAGATTTCAACGCTCGACCAATACCCGTCATCGGAGTAACTCTCATAAACACATGATCTCCAGCACTGAATTCTAAATTCTTTCTCCTCTTATCATGATAACTTTTCTAACGACTCTGAGAAGCTCTCATCTTCTCTTGAATCAATTTGATCTTTTCAGTAGTCTGCTGAACAATCTCTGGCCCAATTACCGAACTCTCTCCAGATTCATACCAACACAGAGGTGTTCTACACCGTCTACCATACAATGCCTCGAACGAAGCCATACCAATACTCGAATGGTAACTATTGTTATAAGTAAATTCAATCAATGGCAAATAGCTATCCCAAGCTCCACCCTTCTCTAAAACACAAGCACGCAACAAATCTTCTAACGATTGAATCGTCCTCTCCGTCTGTCCATCAGTCTGAGGATGGTAAGCCGAACTCAACCTCAATTTAGTACCCAAAGCTTTCTGCAATCCTTCCCAAAATTTCGAAGTGAATCTCGGATCTCTATCCGACACAATACTAGAAGGAACTCCATGCAAACTCACTATTTTCTCAATATATAACTGTGCCAATCTCTCCATTGAGTAATCCATTCGCACCGGTATAAAATGAGCAGACTTAGTCAGTCTATCCACAACGACCCATATCGCTTCACAATTCATAGGAGTCCTCGGCAACCCAGATACAAAATCCATAGAAATACTATCCCACTTCCATTCTGGAATAAACATTGGTTGCATAAATCCAGACGGCTTCTGATGCTCAATCTTCGATTTCTGACAGATTAAACATGCATACACAAATTCAGCTATTTCCTTTTTCATTCCCGGCCACCAAAACAATTTCTTCAAATCATGATACATTTTCGTGGCACCCGGATGAATACTCATCCCACTGCGATGTCCTTCCTCTAATATACTCTTCTTGATTTCTGCGACATCAGGAACACAAACTCTATCGCCAAATCTCATAACATCATTTTCATCAATTCTAAATTCACCACCTTGATCTTGGTTGATCAATGTCAATTTATCAACTAAATTAACATCAGATTTCTGCCCGATCCTGATCTCTTCTAGAATACCACTAGTAAGTTTCAACATACCCAAACGAACACACTTCGGAGTACTTTCACAAACTAAACTCAAATCTCGGAATTGTTCAATTAAATCCAATTCACGAACCATCATCATAGACATATGCAAGGATTTCCTGCTCAAAGCATCCGCAACCACATTTGCCTTACCAGGATGGTAATTCAAACCAAAATCATAATCTTTGAGAAATTCCAACCACCTTCTTTGCCTCATATTGAGCTCTTTCTGATCGAAAAGATACTTCAAACTCTTATGATCGCTATACACTTCAAATCTCGAACCATACAGATAATGTCTCCACAATTTCAAGACAAACACAACTGCTGCCAACTCTAAATCATGAGTAGGATAGTTCCTTTCATGAACCTTCAACTGTCTCGAAGCATACGCAACTACCTGCTGATTCTGCATTAAAACACCACCTAAACCCAGCAGAGATGCATCGCAATAGACCACAAAAGATTCCACTGGATTCGGCAAAATCAGAATAGGAGCACTAGTCAATCTCCGCTTCAATTCTTGGAAACCTTTCTCACATTCCGAATCCCAAATAAACGCTTGTCCTTTACGAGTCAACTTCGTCAACGGCAAAGCTAACTTTGAGAATCCTTCGATAAACTTTCTGTAATAACCTGCAAGACCAAGAAAACTTCTGATTTCAGAAACAGTCTTCGGCGCTTCCCACTGAGATACTGCTTCTACTTTTGTAGGATCCACGGCAATACCATTCTTAGAAATCACATGTCCAAGAAAACTAACTTCATTCAGCCAGAACTCACATTTGGACAACTTTGCATACAACTTCCTATCTTTCAACAACTCTAACACAATTCTGAGATGTTCCGCATGCTCTTTGTCGTTCTTGGAATAAATCAGAATGTCATCAATAAAAACCACAACAAATTTATCCAGATACGGATGAAAAATCCTATTCATATATTCCATGAAAACACCAGGTGCATTAGTAACTCCGAACGGCATAACAGAATATTCATAATGCCCATACCTCGTTCGAAAAGCAGTCTTTTGAATATCTTCCGCTTTCACACGAATCTGATGATATCCAGATCTCAAGTCAATCTTACTGAATACACTGGCTCCAATTAGCTGATCCATTAAATCATCAATCCTCGGTAACAGGTACCGATTCTTAATGGTTACCTTGTTCAATTGCCTGTAATCAACACACAGTCTCATAGAACCTTCTTTCTTCTTAACCAACAATACCGGAGCACCCCAAGGCGAAACACTTGGACGAATAAACTTCTTCTCCAGTAAATCTTCCAACTGACTCTTCAATTCAGCCAACTCAGACGCAGACATACGATATGGCGCCATCGACACCGGTCTCGTACCAGGAATCAAATCTATAGAAAATTCCACTTCTCTCTCTGGAGGTAACTCACCAACATCATCAGGAAAGACTTCTGGAAATTCACACACCACTGGCAATTCCCCACTCCTGACCTTTCCTGTTGCATCTAACGAAGCAAGTAACATAAACACATTAGCACTGTCTTCCATTGCTTCTTGTACCTGCCTAGCAGTCATAGTCAAATTCTCGACACCAACTGCTTCTGGAAAAATCACCGTCTTAGCAAAGCAGTTCAGATGAACCCGGTTAAATTCCAACCAGTTCATCCCAAGGATAATATCAATTTGTTCAAGCGGTAGGCACACTAAATCCATACCGAAACCTCTACCAAAAATCTCAATAGGACAATTCCTACATACAAGTGAAGTTGTCACTGAACCCGATGCAGGAGTATCAACAATCATGCTACCTTGCATACCAGATATGTCCAGTTTCAACCTCTCAGCACAATCCAAAGAAATGAAAGAATGAGTTGCACCAGTATCAATAATTGCAACTAAAGGTGTGCCATGAATAAAACACGTACCTTTAATCAATCGATCCTCTGGGGTAGTCTCAGATCCAGACAAAGCAAACACTTTTCCACCTGACTGATCCTTCCTAGGCTTAGGACACTGCGGACGAATGTGACCTTCTTCGCCACAATTGTAACAAGTAACAGACTTCCCTTTGCAATCAATAGACAAATGACCAGCCTTTCCACATTTATAGCACTTCTTCTCATCACTCTTGCAATCTCGAATGTGATGACCAGACTCACCACACCTGTAGCATCTGATAGGAGCCTTAGAATCTCCCCCACTAGGCCTTTTCCATCCACCTGATTTCTGGTTATCTCTACCATATGGCTTGCCACGGTCCATATGTTGCTTTCCTCTTTTATCAACAGCCCCACGAGAGTGAGACGACCTATTCTTGGTAATATCTTCTTCCAGGATTCTGCTACAATCCACCAGATCAGAAAATCTACGAATACGCTGGTACCTGATTCCCTGCTTAATCTCATCTCGGAGACCATTCTCAAATTTGATACATTTAGAGAATTCTCCAGCCTCATCATTGTTGTAGTGAGCATAATACTTTGCCAGCTCAGTGAACTTAGTAGCATACTCACTAACAGTCAGATTGCCCTGCTTAAGCTCCAAAAACTCAATTTCCTTTCTTCCCCGAACATCTTCAGGAAAGTACCTCCTCAGAAAAGCTCTTCTGAAGTTAGCCCAAGTCAGTGCCTCTCCATCCTGAACCATCTCGGTCCTTGTGGCAACCCACCAGTCGTCGGCCTCTTCTGCCAACATATGCGTACCATATCTGACCTTCAGATCTTCAGCACAATCAATCACACGGAAAATCCTTTCGATTTCCTTCAGCCACTTCTGAGCACCTTCAGGGTCATGTGTACCTTTGAACAACGGAGGATTGTTCCTTTGGAAATTTCCCAATTGCCTATCAGCACCAATCACGCCTCCAGTTGGGTTTCCAGCAAGTACACCAGCTAACATCCCCAAAGCCTCAGCTAGTGCAGCATCATTTCGTCCGTTACCTCTTCCAGCCATGTTCCTGAGAATCAAAACATACTTTTCATCAGAATACAATATCGACAGTGTTACCTAACACTAATCGCATACAAAAGGGATGACTGACTCAAGACTCTGGTCGCAACGACCGACTATGCTCTGATACCACTATTGTAACACCCTCTAAAACCCCGAATAAATTTTCGCAAATATTAAAATCATAATTTCAGAGTACATGTATAATCGAGGATGCTACAATTCTCTTTTAATAAAACAAATTCCTGTCATGCATAACGTAGTAGTAACTCATACATGTTTACACAGCGGAATAATTCAATTAATAAAATCAATGTTATAATATTTTCAAAATCATCAGGGATTAACACCTGGAAAATGTCAACGTCATATTATAACAAAACATAAGGAATTAAACGAGTCTGATTAAAACAGCTCGACAAACAAACGTTCCCGGAGTTACAACTATCAGAGCATGACCCGGACAATACTAAAACGAAAATAAACTAGAAACGACGAGCCTTCGCCAAGCACCTGAACGAAGCTCCTCAATCTGAAATATTCAACAGTAAGGGTGAGCATCTCAATTATACATTTGATTATACGTTCATAACAACCAATTCAGGAAACCATAAGCATCACCCAACAATTAGCATATTTCATAGTTTACAAAAATCTTTACAATTCATATACCCATATATATTATTTTTCATATTTGCAATTAACATCAAATATCATCAACAATTTAGCAACCATACGTGCCTACAAACAATCAAATACAACATTGGAAAAATCATCCATTCATGTTATATTCAAGGTAATGCAACACACCCATGCATGTGGTACCACTTTACCGCCCCATTAAATCTCGGGTCACGGATAACTCACCGTTCCATTATATCGCGGACACGGCTACCACCTCAACGTTCCATTAAATCGCGGACACGTATATTGGCCACCATGTTAATTCCACACAATGGGAATTAACAAATGCAACATGATATGTAAAGTATGTAACACTCAGCATACTATGAACATCAACCAACATATCATGCAACATCAACAACATCAATCATAACAGGATATGGATAGCATGTAATCACTCAGCATACTATTTAACATCAATCACATCAAGTTATATCATAATTCATGCTTGATAACATTATCTAAAAGCATGGCAATAAAATCCACAATCAAGCACTGAAAACAAAGTTCAGAAAATCAACACAGTAGCATCAACACGGGTGCCCGTGTTAAACAACACGGCCCGTGTTGTAACGTGTCCAGAAAACACATTTTTTTCTCATTACAGGGGACCAACACGGGTGCCCGTGTTGTGCAACACGGCCCGTGTTGTAATGTGTCCAGAAAACACATTATCTCACCAACACAGAAGAACAACACGGGTGCCCGTGTTGTGCAACACGGCCCGTGTTGTTGAGCGCGTACAGAGTTTTCCTGTACCTGCAGCAGCTCAGAACAGCAGCCAAACGCGGAAAATGCCAGCCAAAACGCGCAATTCGGTACCTAACGACATCGAGTTTGTACAACTCAAAACAACACATCAATTTCCTAATTACCAACAATCATTATAGTCACCTTAACCGGAATTAATCGTCCTTTTTGGGGAAATCTGCTAACATTGAGGTTATCCCTATAACTTCTGAGGTAAACTCACGATCATGTAAACATACTCCAAATCCACTATTTGGAACCTAAATTCCTAATCGATTCATCAAAATTGGGAACCTAACCCTTTTTCTAACAAGGTTCAATCCTGAGGGTATCGATCCCTAATAACATCTAACGATTGGGGTTTCTCCCTACGATTATCCAAATCATCCGTACATAAACCCATAAACAAAGGTAAATCGAGTAGTAGCCCCCCTTACCTTATCAATTAGCAGCTTGAGTTCTTAAGCGATGTTCTTCGTTCTTCTCACCTTCAGAGCTCTATTTCCCCAATAACTCCCAAATCTGTTTATCGTGAAAAATGAGAAAAATAACTTGAGTTCCAAAACATATCCTTACTTCTTTTTCACCCCCACTCTTTACTAACAACATCCAAGCCCAATAACTTAAAAACTCAGCATTTTCTTATTTCTTTTATTTTCCTCCATATTTCAAAATAAATAATTCCTTTTTATTTTATTAATTCTAATAAAATAATTTCCCAAATTTAAATAAATCAAATAATTGAAACTGGGGTGTTACATTCAAGCTTTGCTTTTCATGTAATTGCTTTGTAAGATCCAAAACCCTTTTCTCGCTTGCATAAAATTGAGCCTTGAAGGTGTCTCGTTCTTCCTTTAGCTGAATCCAACCCTTTTGCAAGTCTTCAAGAGAAGTAGGCATGTCAGGATAGAGGACAGTGTATGGAACATCTTCTTCAGTCATAGGTTCCATGATAATTGGCAGGATGGAGGGGTAAGGCATTACGAGTTTCTGAGCACGAGTTCGTACCCCCCTAAGGTAAGGCTCAGGAGGAATAGAACTCGTGTGTCCCAGCATCCTACTATCCAATTTGTTTACCATCCTCCAAGCTCATATAAACCTCTGACGGCAGCCTTGATTATCGCTCTCGTAGTCGAATACCACTCCTTGGATGAGCATATCATGAGGACCATCTCTTCGGGCATATCCAAACTGTCGTAAAGCCAAGCAAGGGTTGTAAGTGATACCTCCCCTAATGCCAAGCAAATGGACATTAGGGAATTCCCCAGATCGGTCGATGATAGTAATGTTCTCTAAGGATCGAGAACACCAGTGAATATCCGAGTGTCTGAGTGACATCAGCCTATGGGACCATCTCAAAACTTGCTCGTTCTTCAACACAGACCAGGGGAGATGTGAGACAAACCATCTAGCCAAAAGAGAAGTGCAACACATGAGGGTCCCTCTTTTCCTCATAGTGCGAGAGTGGAGAGAATGCAGGATATCTCCCAACAAAGTAGGCATTGAATTGCGAGACATGAAGATTTTGACAACATTTACATCTATAAGTTAGTCAGGGTTTGGAAATAAAACCATCCCATAGATGAGAAGGGCCAAGATTTCTTCAAAATCTTGTAAATCCAGAGTGTTCCAACAATCTTGAGCCTTCTCCAACAAGAACTTGGATAAGAACCCTCTGACACCACTCATTGTTTCCCAATTAGTCGTGACATCGAATTGTTGCAAGTGTAGCGCTCGGGAAATCTCTTTAGGGCTTGGATCTCTTTCCATACCTTTGAAAGGTAGTTGATTGAGAATGGGAATCTTCAAGAGTTGAGCGAATTCTTCCATAGTAGGTACGAGCTGGTAATCAGGAAAGGTGAAGTAATGGTGTAAAGGGTCGAAGAACTGGAAAATCACCTTCATCATATCTTCATCAGTGCTCGAGGTAACCAAATTTAGGAGGCGACCATGTCTTTCAGTGAATGAAGAATTCTCAGGGACCCTCGATGCTAATTCTTTGAGTTAAAAAGGAATTCTTACGAGAATGACATGGATAATATTCCTGCGGATGGAAGCCATGTCCTACAAAACAGAACAAAGATAAATCCCAATAATCCTTGAAATGGTTAGTGAGAATGCTGATGATGTTATGATGTTTATGATGTTATGTACGAGTAAGCATATACGCACAAGGCAAACAAGTCCTTGGGTTTAGGCTTGCATGGAGTCTTATAGGTAAGTACCCTCTTGAAGTCTAGTTGGCTCAACCTGTCATAGTAATAGTAACTGAGTTCTAAGGGATCTCAATATCACTGATCTTTCTTATTGGGCATTGTTTCAGCGCAAGCCTCTTTAATGGTGACCGAAATATCCTGAGAAGTCTGATCTCAATGAGCGTAGTATCGAGTATCAACCAACTTCAGACTGCACCAAAGCCGGCTATCTCACTACTTTCTAATGGCCAAGTTGGTCAAGTAAAGGTTCTAAAGTCAGTTAGTACTTCATGACACCACACAGCGGCCCCGTATTCTCCTTGACTACTTAAGGGCTACCGGTACCAACAAATGTGTCACACTAACGTAGATATTGGTTAGACCATGTCGGTATACCCCGCACAGTTTCCACAATGTATTGCTACTTACCTATAAGGTATCTCAGATCTGGGTAGAGGATCAAAATAAGCCCAAACAAGGAACCAACATGTAAAGCAAGCAAGTCAAACAATGAAAGCAAATAAAGGTGTTTTAGCCCTAAGATAATCCCACTTTTAAGTGTGTCTCCAGCAGAGTCGTCAGTTCTGTAATACGGTGGGAGAAATAACTTGGTATGTTTTGCGTTTGATCGTAATTATTACGGTTAGCAAGAGTCGCCACCGACTTTTCTTTTATCCAATAAGGAAAGGCTGAAAAGAACAGGAAAGACCTTTGAGATTATTTCTTGAGTTCGGGGGGTAGAATAAAAAGGGAAAGTGTTAGCACCATTTTCATCCATAGTTATCCATGGGCTCTTAGTTGCTCGCTAGATCACTTGCTTTGTTTGAAAATATGCTTTGTGGTGGTTTTGAAAGTATTTTTGAAAATGCGCCTTCGTTTAGGCGAACTTTGTAATGGTTCTCATTTTGTAAGAACGTATATAAAGTGTTAGACTTTTGAAAATATTTCATGGAAAGTGTTGGTGTATTTGAAAAGATATTTGTTTTTGAAAATGATCAAGCAACTAAAAACGTTTCTACCTACTCAAAAGTCTTTGTTCATTTCTTCCTTCCTTTGATATTGCTATCTCACTATTGATTGATAAGAAGTCTTACCTTTGGATGTAAAGGGAAGGGCGTGAGTCATCGTATAGTCATGATAGCAATATTATGAGATATCTTAGCATTTCTCTTGAGGGACTAATATCCTTTGCAAGGCAACATTCTTAACGTTATCGAGGGATTATGATCTTGTATTTTTTATTGTTTTTGCTAAGACATTCCACATGCGTAACATGACCATTTTTTAGGCAACAAGTGGAGTTAACCTTAGGGGTACAAGTGTGCAAGTGTTTTATTTGCATGCATTGTTTATCTTGAATTAGGATTCTCTAAGCATTGATTTTATCTTTCCATACAAACCCTAATTTACTAGCATTTGATATGAAAGCGATAAATTGCGGAAAGTAAATTTACTATGCTATCACATCATTTGGGGATGGGGTATACAAATTTACAAATAGGGATTACAAGAAGTTAAACCTAATTATCTATTACAATCATATTGAAATTTGAATAATGTACAAGAATGAAATATAATGTGCAAGGATGTAAATGGAAAAGAAGTGGGGTTTTGTTTGGTTTTTGAGAAAAATGGTTTTAACCTAATTATCTAAAAGAAAATAATTAATTAAAATAAATAAAATTAAACCTAAACTAATTAAGAAAAGAAATTAAGTTAGAAAGCATTTTTTAGGGTTTTTTAGAAAAGGTTTTAAGTTTAATAAAAATAGTATGGAAATTAATTAATTAGAAAAAAACCTAAATTCTAAGTTAATTTTAATTAAAAAAGAAAATAACTAAACCTAAATCTAATTATTAATTTAATAAGAAAAAGAAATTAAGTTTTTTATAAGAAAAATATTTTTTTGTCTTTTGTTTTTAAAGGAATAAAATATATAGAATGCAAATAATAAATAAAAATATTTTTTGGAATTTTTTATTTAATAAATAATAATAATAATAATGGAAAATAATAAATTAAAGAAAATAAAATAAAATGTGAAAAATAAAGTCAGGAGGTGAAAATAGAATTTAAGGTGTTTGTTAGAAAAAACAGTTTTTGTTTGAAGTCTGACCCATTAGCATTTTTGTTAATCAGCAAAAGAAAAGAAAAATAAAAAAAATAGTGGGCCTGCACTGGAACAAGCAAGATGGGGGAGTGTTGGGCAGTAAAAAAGGGGAAGGCCCACCCAGGAGGCCCAGGCGCGCTAGTGTTTGAAACAAGGAGAAAGGAAATGTTAGAAAAAATAAAAAGTGGCAGCGCTAGGGCTTAAACCCACGCCATTGACATGATACGTGCGCTGCCTTACCACTAGGGTGGCTATACATCCGTTAACTTAAACAAAACCATAAATATATATTAAAAATCCATTCCTAGAAATGAACTTTATCTTTAACCTCCAGCCAGGGTCTCTGTATCTCATTCATTTCTCATCCATTCCCAAAACTTCCAACATCAAACTTGTTAGAAATTTTACCAGGATTTCAGATATGTAAACAATTTGGACTAACAATCAAAGATGAGCATGTATTTCTAAAAGTACAAAATCTTGACCTAACTATTTTCAGAGATTCAAACCTAAAATTCTCTAAGCTCAGACAATATAAATGAAAACTATGAATATGTACAACTTCAGGGCAACGATGTCTACATTTTATCTTTGAAAATGGAAACTTAACAATGCATGTATGAAGAGTTTAAAAACTAGAAAACTTACCTTGCAAGTAGGGATCGTGTTTTGAATAAGAGCAACTTTCAAGGTGTTGTGATGATCTGTTTAACTTGCCTAGACCCCCCTGAGTGTGTTGCAATCCTTACTTTTCCTCGTGGATGGTTGAAACTCTCTACTCAACTCAAGTTGCAAGCTTGAGTTTTGAAAATGGTGAATGGTGCAAAGGGAGTTACAGTCCAGAAATAAGAGCCTGGATCACTTTGATATGATGTATATTAAGTGTTTGGATGGTTAAAATTCAATAGACACGAGTGGATTTGGAGATGGCTATGTGAAGATCAAAACTATCAAGTTATGGCAGATTTTGAGTTGCAGAATGCTTGGGAGTGTTCTGGGGTGCTTGAGCTCATGTGTTATGTTGCAATAGACTTATGTATATGTATGGAAAAGGTTAGAGATCAAATGCACTCAAGTTTTCTGAGTTCTAGCCTTTTGGCTCTATAACTTGCTTTTGAAGAAAAGTGAGAAGACAAGTCTCAAAGTGTTGTACAAGCATGGTCTGAGTTGGTAGAGGCCTTAGACATGTTGCTTTTGGTTTTGAATTTACTTGTATGCAGATAAATTAATTGAGAGTCTCAAGAAGTTGACAATTGCAAAAGCGATGCTTTATCAAAATAGAAATGGCAACTTTGTGCCATAAATGGAAAATCATTTTTGACAAAGCTTAAATCAAGTGGTTCATAGCTCAAAAGCTTATGCAATCTTCTGATTAAGGATAGATACACAAGTTAGAGGGCTTTAAAAGTGGGATTATGCAGCATTGCTTGGAATTGGATAAAATGTTCATCATAAAAATGACTTGAAAAACAAGTTTGAAACTCTAACTCTTGCCTTCGATTCTCTTAGCTCAAGTATGATATCAATGAGTTCTTGGATATTTTGGAAATCTTGTGACATCCTATACAACCTTCATGTTGGACATTTTTTAATATTCAATTTGGAACTAGGTGAAAAGTTACCATGAAGTTAGGTCAAAATCCTGTCTAACTAAGGCAAAATTTCACTAAGTCTTTTAATTCCATGGACATGTCTTCATAAATTCATAACTTGAAATCCAATCATTTATAGAAAAAGTTCTACCCTACAATGTTTTAGATCTCATTGATATCTACAACTTTCATGTTGGAAGTTTTCCTTGAATCATCTTGCATCATGGTGGAAATTTGGCACAAAGTTATGAAAAAAAGTTAATTTTCCAACACTTAGAAAAATTTCTAAGTCTTAGAATTTTGACTTTTCAAAGATAATTTTGACTTTTCATTTTCTTGATGAACAAGTTTCATATTTTGACATGTCTTGATGGAATATGATTTTTGAAACTTGATTTTGATAAAAAAGTCAAAGTTTTATTTTTCAGTGTACAATTGACTTTTCATCAGTTGACTTAAATTCATATGTCAATCCAATGATCTTAAGAGGTGATTTGAACTATGAAATTAGGTCAAGATGTTGCATTTGAATCCTTGAAATCATGTCTTAAATCAATAAGTCATTTTCTTGGTCAAAAGTCAAGAACTGAGCCTTCTCAATCAAAACCCTAATTTTGACCATTTTTCCCTTTTGGTATTCTGATCAAATTTCTTTGAGGAATTGTGATCCAAACTTGATCAATTGACATATATGAGTTCATAATGTTGATATGGATCCAAAATATTTAAGTTTGACTGTACGTTGACCATAGTTGACTTTTTATCCAATACAATTGATTTTAGGTCATCTGATCAAATGACTGAGCAATTTTGTGATCCAAGACTTGAAACTTGACATGAGCAATCTTGAAGGTTCCTAATGATCCATGAAAGTCATTTGAGGCCTTGAAAGTCCAATTATACTTGTGAAAACTCAAACCCTAATTTTGAGTTGTTAGTGCTTGAGGAGGTGCCTTGAGCTAATCAAACCTTGTGTAGTCTTGAATCATTGGAGATCTTATGAGAGATTTTTTGAGAAATGAGAGGGAAAATTTTGGGGTACAACAGATGGCATCTATAAGCCCATTTGAGACAACTCTTCATCATCTCTCCAAATGGCATCTTTAAGCCCATTCCCTACAAAATCAACTAACACATAGTCGAGTGCAAATTTCAGGGCACTCTAGTGTTCAATCATCTTCTACCTTCAAGCTACGAACGGCAACGTGCCATACTCGCCTTTCAAGTTTAAGAAGATTGAACAGGGGAAGATGTTGTACCCCAAAATTTGCCCTCTCTTTTCTCAATACATTTCCTCACAAGGATTTTCAAAAGTTCAAGATTGCACAAGTATAATTGGATTTTTAATTGAAAGAGCAAAGCAGATAAATTTGACTTTTTTTGACAAAATTGAAGAAAAACAACTTGCTTCGATCCAGAGGCTTCGATTGATCATTTAACTTCTTTCGAGAAGGCTTAATCCACAAGTTTCGATTGGAAATTTGAGCCTCCTTTGAGGCAAGCCAAGTTCAGAGGTTTCGATTGGACATTTGGCCTCCTTCACACAAAGCTTCGATTGGAGTATTGGTTTCCTTCGAAGAAACATACTTCGAATCCAACTCTGAACCCTTCGAGCAAGCGGTCCATAAACTTCAGAAGGCAATGGTCTCCTACAGGTTTGCTTTGATTCATAAAGCAGTGGCCTCCTGCATGCAAGCTTCGATTCAGAAGGCAATGGCCTGCTGCAGGTTTGCTTTTATTCACAAAGTAGTGGTTTCCTGCATGCTAGCATGCACAAGGAAAGTTCCTCCTCTGCGCTTGCTTTCGACCCGCAAGGAAATGACCTCCTCTGCACTTGCTTTCAACCCACAAGGAAATGGCTTCCTCTGTACTTGCCTTTAATTCACAAAGTCAATGGCTTCCCTTCATGCTAGCACCCACAAAGTAGTGGCTTCTTTATGCTAGCTTCGACTGGGCAATATCTTCCTTTGAAATAACTTATTTTGATTCCATCTTTAGACCCTTCAACACACATAGTTTCTACACTATGACACACAATTGATGGCCCATTTAAAGGACATACATTGTTGGATTTAAAGTACATACACGGGTGTCCCATTCGAAGGACATACCTTGGTGGCCCATTCGAAGAATTGCAAGTGGTGCACACAAGTGGTGCACGTGGTCCCTTCGAAGAACACACACATGGTCCAATCGAATGACACATATTTGGCCCCTTAAAAAGATACACATGTGATCCATTCGAAGGACACACTTTGAATGGAAACAAATATTATTGTATGAAGAGGAGTCTGGTCGAAGGTTGGATCTATATGGTCGAAACGAAAGGGTGAAGTATTCAATATGTTTGCTGACCAAAGTCCTATGTGCTGCCAAGCCCAAGCCTGCTGTACTGGCCACAACACTCCAAAACTGCTGCAAAGCAGTCCTGCTATGCTGCTCCCATATTTGCACCAAATTGGCATACAAAAACTGCACCTCGAAGGCTATGAAGACAACATACCCAATTTGTTCAAATTCTTTTGTTTTCCCTCTCAAATCTCAGCCAAATTCTTCTATAAATAAGATGTTCCATGACACATCTTGGGGGTGACTTTTTAGTGGCTGGAGAGAGATTTGCTAACAAGGCAAAGAAAGGAGAAAACACTTCATACACTCTCAAACCCAGAATCAAAAGACCACACCTTTGTTTATGTTCTTTCGAATCCATAATTAAAGAAACACAACACTTGTTTCTTTTCCTTTGAATCCAGAACTAAAAAAACATCACTCTACTTTTCTTGGCTTTCGAATCCAGTCAAAGAAACACAACACTTGTTTCTTTCCCTTCGAATCCAGGAGCACCCAGGGAAGCAACTCAAGTCCAAAACCCACATTCCAGCTTCAAGCGAGGTAAGTCTTCCTGTCTTTAACCCTTTCGTTTCAAGCATGTAAATAACCTTTTGCTTATTTTTCATGTCTACCCTTTCATTTGTTTTCTTTTCTTGTCCAAATATATGTTAGAGACTAACCTGTATAGGCCATATTAGCATGGTTTCGACCCTTATTGCTATCATGTCCCAAACGAAAGAAAACAGACAAAGGTGTATGGATCGAAGGGTGTGCTTCGATACTCACTGATGTGCATGCCCAAACGAAAGGAAAGGCTGTGTGAATCGAATGATGAAATCTTCGATACACACAGGTTGCAGGCCCAATCGAAAGAAGGAAAAATGTGTGAATCGAAAGACACATCCTTCGATCCAGGATGTCTTTCTTTTATCTCTTTTACACTATTTTTGTCCTTATATTTTATATATATTTATATTTTCTTGCTATTCAATATGGTTGTAATAATTAGAATTTTATTACTTTTCAACCCCCATTTGTAAACTCGTATACCCCATTCCCCAAAAACATATAATAACGTAGGATATTTATTTTCCATATTTTTTATTGCTTTCATAAATGTTAGTAACTAGGGTGTGTACGACAAGATTAAAACCAATACTTAGACCATCCTAAATTCAAGACAAAAATACATGCAATCAAACACACTACACACACATGCACCTCTAGGATAATCTCACTTGTTGCCTCGGAAAATAGTCATGTCTCTCGAATATGGACATTTTAGCAAAGACCCTCGATAAAAAAACGTAGTCCCTCGATGTCCCTCGATGTTGCCTTTGGTAAACGATCTAATCCCTTACGAAATTGCTAAGATGTCTCATAAGTTGCCTTCTATGACTATACGATTGACCCACGCCCGTCCCTTCACATCCAACAATGGGACTTCTTACCAAATCAATGGTTAGATAACAACATCTAAAGGAGGAGGAAAAGAACATTAGACCTTTTGAGTAGGTAGGACGCTCGTAGTTGCTTGCTCTTAGACTAAAATTGTTTTTCACACTTACACTTTCAAAAACATTTTCAAAAAACAAACATCTCTTTGAACTATTTTCAAAACCAACATTTTGTACGCATTCTTATAGAGACGAGAATCATTACAAAGTTCGCCGCAACAAAGGCATTTTGCAAAATACTTTCAAAACCCACCACAAAACACATTTTCAAACAAATCAAGTGATCTAGCAAGCAACTAAGAGCCCGCAGATAACTATGGATGAAAAGGGTGCTAACACCTTCCCTTTTCATAACTTACCCCCCGAACTCAAGAAAACATCTCTAAAGGTCTTTCCTGTTCTTTTCACCCTTTCCTTATTGGATAAAAGAAAAGTTGGTGGCGACTCTTGCTATCCACAACAATTGTGATCAAACGCAAAACAACTAAGTCAGTTCTCCCACCGTACCACACTCTCTTTCACAACTCTAAAGCTTCAATATTTATGCTACATAATCTTTGACTTTAACATTTCATGAAATCTTAAATCTTCTCTCTGATGAGGCTTAAGATATCTTTAGGATGAGAAACATCATTAGAGTCAGCTGCAAACACATAGATCCTCATATTGATCTATCAACACCATTATTTGGTCAATATATCAAACTACCATCACTTAATCAGCAGTTTGTCAAGCATCTCACTTAATCATTACATCAAACACCATCACTTGATCAACAAATAATATCATCCAAACCAAAGCCTTGAACAACAAGATTGTTGAAGACTTCTCTTAAGAGTGTTGTCAAACATCGAAACAAAATCAATAAATTGTGCAATTTTCATACCTACAAACACATAAATTCACAAACTTAATATACTCTAATAGTATAGTATAATGGACCACAACGACTTTTATTATAATGTTCAAGTCAAACAACACTCAAATCAAGAAAGCCTTATATATTTTCAAATTCTCTCAAATTTTTGTACAAGACTTGAATAAAACAATTCTGCTTTGAGAATCAACTTTGAAAAAAGATTAAAAAAATAGAAGTTTCAAAAACAAACATATGAAAACTCTCCACTTCTCAATTGTTATAATTTCTCTTATAAATAGGATGAGATGATAATATTGGATTTTGTGTGCAGTTATCTCTCATGCTCTCTTTTTGTTCCTATTTCTCTCATCATTTTACTCTCTCTTTTTTATTAATTCTTTTTTAATTTCCAATTTCTGTCTTCACTACCTACTTCAAGGTACCAATAAAAAAGGTTATTTATTATTTGCCATAATAATAGACCAACCATGAATTACTACAAAGTGAACCAACCACATCCCATTGTATGACTTCTATCAATGTGTGTAGATTAGAGGGAAGAAGTGGAAAGAGTCTATGAGCTACCCCATCCAATCTAATATCCATAACAAGTAAACACAACAAATGGCTCCTATTTCAACACTTTATCTCCTCGCTTACAACTCTTTTCAAGCAATTGGATGGTTCGCATCTTATTCATTTCTTACTCTACTTTTTCTATTCAATCTCTAACTTTCACATTCCTCGCGTTTCACAGGGCCGTTTCGTTAACCATCATTTTCTTCAATCTTCTCTCCACTTCCTCCCTCACCGCAACTTTTGCTTCCGCCGGAACCTTAATTTGTCAGTCTATTATTTATTGCTACTATACTTTATCATTCACTTCTAATTCATAATTCAATTTTTTGTTTAGGTTTTCTGCAATGTGCTGCATTCTTGGAAGTTGTACACGGTGCCATCGGTAGGTTTTGTCAGAAACACAACACAACTCACGTCTCAAATAATAAATTAAACGTAATTACAAGTGTCAGAGTCAGTTTCGGACACCAACACTGACATCACATGACACGACACGACACTGACACATCTATTCTCAAAGGTGTAGGTGTTCCAGAGATCACAACTCGTGATTGAATTTTGTTGAATTTCAGGACTGGTTCCCAGTGGAGTGTTGCTTCCTATGCTGCAATGGTCAGGAAGGACTCACTTTGTGCTTGCCATTGTTAGGGGAATTCCTGAGGTTCTGTTCTATTCTAAAAAACAACTTTTTTTTCTTATGATATGGACCTGAGAGAGTAGTAATTTTGAATCCAATTGTTGATTTTGAATACTATTTATGCGGTAAGATGTTATTCAAAGAGTGAGACTATTTGTGTAACTCCTCTATTGTGATTTGATCCTTGTATTTTGTTTTTGTGCTTTTTCTCTAGGTCCAGGAGTTACCTTCTGTTTTTATCACTTTTCTTGCATGGAGCATAGCCGAGGTGATTTATTTACTTTTTATTCGATTGGATGTAGTTCATTTATGTTGAGTAACACTGATATTTATCGATAAGTAGGAAGATGATCGAGCGTAGCAGAAACACAGTTTTGTAGTATGTAACCCTAAGCATTGCATAATTGAAAAGTTACGCCGGTCGCTCTGTTGTCGAAAACGTAGGAACAATTAGTCAAATTCCATGATCAATTGTTTGAATTCTAATGTGTTTATTTATCTGTCTTCTTTAGACAATTTGATTAATACCATGACCTTGCTTGCTGTTTAAACAATTATTATTAGTTATAAGACCACTTAAAGCAATTTATTATATGTAGTGTTTGTGTCAAGTACTCAAGGAAAAAACAGAAACACTATTTTATCATCTACTCCTATAAGATATGTTTTGTTTTAGCAGACAAACAAAGGGAAAATGACTTCTAACACGCGAGAAACTCACTATTCTTAGCATTTTTTATTTGATTTCTCTTTAAGTGATGTGCTTACAGATTCTCCTTTTCTACTTCTATCAATTATGTTAAAAGAAGATCAGGTGTTTAATTCATGTTCTATATTGTAACCTTTTTCTTTATTGCTTTTTACCAAACTCATGGTATGTTATGTTTGCGATCCATGAAAGTTGTGTTATAGTAGGATTTTATAACACGGCTTTGAAGGTGATTTTGCTGCAATCTTTGGAGATGCAGGTCATTAGATATTCACATTATGCTTTTAGTTGCTTGGGAAATTGTCCTTCTTGGATCACCTATATCAGGCATTTTTCCATCTTACCATTCTATACTCTCTAAAGTGGTGGAGATATGAGGTTAACAAGTTATATTGTATGCTTGCTTCTTTATCTTTTGATGATTAGGTACACTGCATTTATCGTGCTGTATCCTTTGGGAGTGTTTCCTGGAGAAGGTGAGTTCATATACCTATGCTCCCTCTTATTATTAAGTTTTGTTTATCAATAGATTTTAAATTGCCGTTACTGACTACTACTATGATTGACATTCACTCATTCAATTCTTATGCAAGTGTAATCACCATTTTTATAAACTAGTGCAACTGATTAGTGGATGCATTGCAGTATGGGCGATGTACCAGGCGCTTCCAATTATAAAGAAGAATAAGATCTATGCAGATTCCTTTTCAATCCTCCCATTTAGTTATTATGATTTTCTTAAGGTAAAATTTTTAAGCCATCAATTAGTCATGGTTATTTTTTCTTCTACTATAACCTAATTCTTGAAATTTGACTCATAGCACGTAGAAATGCGTTCAGTTTCACTGTGATAAAAAATGTTATTTTGTTCGTTTCTATTCAATCATGTATGATTTAGTTCTTTTGTTTGATCCAAGTCTATTTGTTGTGATTTATCAGCACCTATGAGTTGTTTATTCTTACAATTGATGATTCATTTCTCTCAATCAGGTCGTAATTGTAGTTTATCCTTTCCTCTGGTTCAAACTATACCTGCATTTATTCAAGCAGCGGCGTTCGAAACTTTATAAACGCCATGACAAGAAAAGAGCATAAGGAGCATTATTCTTGATTTTTGTTAAAAGACAAATATAATACAACTTTCTGTACCATTGGAGAACTGATTCTGAAATTTATTTGCATCTAAAATATTTCCTTTGATTTGATAACAAGTGTACCAAATAATTGAATTGTTGTAGCAATAGTGATTAAGATTGTAGGAGCTCGAAGGTTTGTAACATTATGCCTGCATTATTCTGCAGTGTTCAGATTTCTACCTTATAGATTTTGATAGGACTCCTGGGCCTAGTAACAATGCTACCTCTAGCCTGTATTTGAGGGTTTATTCCTTTGTAGTATGTATGACATTGGTTTTAATCTTGCAAATTGAAAGATTCGATGTATTTTTTATATTTGTTTATTAGCCTATTGTTTGTGTTACTCTCTGATTCTCACAAGAAATAGTCCTAATAATATGAAGTTTGACTTAAAGGTAAGTAAGGCATGATCATGTTTATCAATGTAATCCTAGGACTTCATCAAAGCTCATTGTACAACCTAACTAACTAGTTGTATTTGTTTATTGTTAGTTTGTTAAGCTAGGTGGTTGAATGCTAGTTAAGATTAACTAACTTTACTGGTTTATTTCAAGTTGCTTTACTTCAAATAAACTAGTCAGGAAGGAGTATTTGAGCTATAGAATCGCATTCCCTATTACTGTTATCAAATTGCCCCGCTATGGCGGATATACATGGCGGTTTTTGGGCTCGCCGCAATGGTAAATATCGGCCGCTATTGCGCGTTTTTCCGTCATAATCCGCAACAACGGCGTCGCAAAGCGGCCGGTATGGCGGGATTTTGGCTCTCCGCCATGG
Source organism: Vicia faba (assembly GCA_948472305.1). Taxonomy (NCBI): domain Eukaryota; kingdom Viridiplantae; phylum Streptophyta; class Magnoliopsida; order Fabales; family Fabaceae; genus Vicia; species Vicia faba. The sequence continues at coordinate 177,703,783 of OX451741.1, read as the reverse complement.
GCTGCCATTCGCCATTGACAACACTGTTCCCTATTGACTTAGATATATCAATTCAATACAATTCATTTTACAATTCTTCTCTATCAAATTATTTCCCTTTCATTAGTTGCTTTAGTTGCAGATGATGCAAGATTAGGTGAAGAATTTCAAATTGAGGTCAAGCCACAAAGAAACTTTGCCAGAAGTAGTTGATTTTGATGTGATTCTTGACAATGACATTGGTGAAGATGGTGAGCTGGTACATTATGCAATGTTTGCTAATGTTTGAAATAGTTATTTCAAAGTAGCTTTGAAGGAATAAGTGAGGAAAGATGGTATGCCTGATGAACTTAGATCTATTGAGAAAAATAGAACTTGGGAGTTGACCAAACTACCAAATGACAAGAAATCCATTGTTGTGAAGTGGGTATACAAGCTAAAGGAAAATCCTGATGGCAAAGTAGTGAATCATAAAGCAAGATTGGTAGCATAGGGGTTCCTACTAAAAGAAGGACTTGATGATTAATATGAAGTATTCTCATCTATGGCAAGATATGAAACAATAAGGCTTTTCATTGTCTTAGCCTGCGGTAGGAGGAGGCCATTATTCAATTTAGATGTCAAATATGCATTTCCAAATAGACCATTGGAAGAAAGTGTCTTTGTCAATCAACTAGTGGTTTGAGATCAAAGGCAAGGAAAACGTGGTATATATATACTACATAAAGCTCTTTATGGCTTGAAGCAGGCCCTAAGAACATGGAGCAAAAAAATTGATAAATTCTTTGTTCAACAAGGATTCAAAAAGTGCAGTGTTGAGCATGGTGTGTAGGGAAAGATAGTGTTGGCAACCAAATGTTAATCCTCTACCTCTATGTAGATGACATACTGGTGATAGCCAACTGCAACATAGAAATTTAGGCATTCAAGGAGAATATGAAAGCTGAATTTGAAATGACAGGCCTATGAAAACTTACCTGCTTTATAAGAATGAAATTTCTTGAGGCATCAAGAGGCTTAATCTTTCATCAAGTCAATATGCTACACAGATTCTGAGAAAGTTTGAGATGCCTGATTGCAATTTTGCAGTGACACCAACAAAGGCAAGGTCAAAGCTCATAAAGGACAAAGATGACGAAGTTGTGGATCCTACTATGTTCAGGCAATTGATTGGTTCATTAAGATTCCTTGGGCCAAAACAACTCATATATTTGTTTCTCTGTTGGAATGGTAAGTATGTTCATGATAAATCTACGAAATCTCAAATCATAATTGCCAAAAGAGTGTTGAGATACACAAATGGAATTGTCCAAGCTACTCTCCAGGAAAAATGCCTACAATCTCATGAATGAGTTGAAGATCAACACTTACATTGTAGTAAATTTGAATATACTTAACAAGTCAACAATCAATTTAGCAAGAAATCACACTTGTTGTTGGAAAAGCAAGTACGTTGAGATAAGATTTCATCACCTTAGAGATCAAGTAAACAAAGAGAAACATGTAGCAGAATATTGCCCTACTCGAGATCAATTGGTAGATTTGTTCACCAAAGCTATCAAAAGAGACTATTTGTAAAAACTTACGAGAGAAATTGGAATTGTTACCTTTGATTATCTTAGGATTAAGAAGGAGTGTTTATCAATGTAATCCTAGGATAACATCAAAGCTCATTGTGCAACCTAAATATGTATTTCTGTTTGCTTGTTATTAGTTTATTAAATTGGTTGGTTAAGTGGTTGAAAGTTAGTTAAGATTAACTAACTTTATATCAATATCAATACAATTTGTATTATTCTTCTCTCTCAAATTCTCTCATTTTCATTGATTTCTTGAGTTGTGCGGCAACTAGCAACACTTGGTTTCAATCCAACATATGAATCACTTAGTTATTAGCCTTTTGTTTTATATTTGTAAAAACTCATTTTGTATATTATTGAAATTAAGTTTATATTTGTAGATACTCATTTTTGTATATTGTTGAAATTAAGCATTGATATAGCTCTGTAAATTACGGGAGAAGCAAGATAGCAAAATGGTCTGGGATCCTATAAACCCTTAATGACGTTGGATCCTCATCGAGGATTATACCTAGCACCCCTTATTTTATACATGATACTTCTATATAATTTCAAAACATCAACAATGTCCCCTCTCGTAATTTATATCTTCCAATTATTTTTCCAGTTTTTTGGAAAAAAATACTCTTAAAAAGTCAGTAATTTTTTTATAAAAAAAAACCCGATAGTTATAACTAAAAATCACGTAAAATAGAAAAGGAAAAATTTGAGTTTTGTACCATATTTTTAGCGCAATTTAAAAATCCGGTGTGAAATTATATCGGATATATCGAAAAATTTGGTACGTGTTTTGTCCCTATTTGATATTTTGAAAAAATGGTATATCCAATTTTTGTCCTTCTCCCCAAAATTTTGTTGGCCTTGTATATGCATCTGAAATAGATGGTTCTCCAAAAGATTTTACACAATTCTTAATCGTGATATGTTTTATCTGAACTTTTGAAAATTTTAATTGAGTTATTGAATCTATGAGTAACTTATTTTATGTTTTAATTGGCAGATATTTTCTTTTTGGACAAGAGTGTTATCATGGGTACAATATATTAGGAGACCAAATGGTATTATTTTGGTTATCATTCTTTCTAATACAACAAATGAACAAAGAGGGAGAAACGACAAACTGATTTTTGATTGTGAGAGGGAAGGAAATTATAAAAATAAAGGAAAGTTAGAAGTTATTTGTAGTATAAGAGTTGAGTGCCCTTTCAATTGAGATATGTGTCAAGTGATTATGGTTGGAACATAAATATTAGATGTAGTATTCACAACCACCGTCTAGTTGAGGATTTAGATGGTCATGGCATACTAGATCGTTTAAAATTCGAAGAAAGATAATTGCCGTTCAAGTGTATAAGGGTGCATTGAGAGATAGGAATGCTGAGAATCTGATAAGTGTCGTTCAAGTGTATAAGGCAAGATTTACATATCGGTCTACTATTAGAGGCCCATTGACGAAAATACAACATTTGTTGAGTTTAATTTATAATGAGAAGTATGTTGGGCCAGATCTTGTGGGAGATATATTTTGGACACATCTTGATTTAGTGAAGTTTTTGAATATGTTCCATTGGTGTTAACCTTTGACTACACATATAAAACCAACAAGTATATGATACCACTAATTGAGATTGTTGGTTTTACATCAACAAAGTTGACTTTCTCTGTTAGATTTGTTTACTTGGAACATGAAAGGACGGGAAATTTCTCTTGCCTTGATGAATGTTATTGAAGTTGTTTTCCCATTCTTAATCCACCTCATATGTGTTTTCCATGTTGTGAAAAATGTTTGTGCAAAGTGCAAGGAGTTTGTCGAAGTTAATAGAGTTAAATTTACTCATTGGAGACTTAAAAACATATTGAATTTATTCTGCATTGGAGCCATAATTGATCGATGATCGATGGATGTGGATTGTGACTATGGACTTGAACTTCTGGTACGATGGAAGAGGGGATGACCTACAATATTAACACTCCAACACTCAAGTTAGTATGAGATTAAGATGAGTGGATGAGATTTGAATTCAAAACAACATGAGAAATGGAGCGTCTCCCTATAATATAGTAGGGCGGTTATAACCGCTTGCTGATATATTGACATGGAATACAGAGATTCATCCAATTGATCTTGGATCGAGATCACACGTATTCTTGACTAGGATATCACACTTGCTCTACATGTGATGAAGTGAACCGTTATGCTCCCTAGGCCATAATTTTTGGGCCCCTCTGGCTGGCCCATAATAGTATTCTAGTATAGGAGATTTGTGTGGAAACTTGGATGCAGTTAACACCATGTTGAAGAATTAAATTGTATCCCAAAAAAGTATTGTGAATATTGATCATAGTCATAATGCTCATTTTTATTTGATATTGCATGGCTTCGTCTCAAGATAGAAACATTAAATTGAGAAAGAGTTCGAACAAGTGAACATAGTTGGTTCTGACAAAGTTGCATGTGGATGATTCATTAAGACAACACATGGGTTACCTTGTGCATGTGAACTTGCAAATCTTCAACTACAAGTTGATCATATTCCATGGGCAGATCTCAATTCTTTCTCCGATAGTTACTAGGTCTGAAAACTCTGAAGAGATACTTCCGACCATCTTCTTATAATACATCCCTTGCAAAGTCCCCATGAACGTGTCTACTAATTCTTTCTCTAACAGTGGTGGTTTCACACGGGATGCCAACTCCCTCCACCTTTGAACATACTCCTTGAAGGACTCTTCTTTCTTCGGGGACAGATTCTGGAGTTGCATGCGGGTAGGAGCCATGTCCAGGTTATATTTGTAATGATTCGGAAAAGCATTAGCAAGATCTGCCCAGGTTCGAATATGCGTTCACTCCAATTGCATATACCAGTCTGAAGATGCCCCACTCAAGCTATCTTGAAAATAGTGAATCATCAGCTTCTGATCATGGGCATGGGCATGCATCTTCCTACAATACATACGAAGATGATTTCTTAGGAAAGTGAGCCCCTTGTATTTTTCAAAGTCAGGTACTTTAAACTTTGGTGGAATCACCACATCAGGAACTAGGCCCATTTCGAGAGCGTCTACTTCGAAAGCGTCAAAACCAACCACAACTTTTAACCTTTCCTCCAGAGCTTTATACTGATTTATTACTAGTGGATTATCAACAACATAAGTACCAGTCATCTTTAAGGGCACTTGGTTGGCATCCTCTGGGTCGTGGTCTCCGTATTGCAGGTCCAAGTAGTTGTCTGTATTATTGGTTGGAATCTGTAAGGTATGTGATGCCCCTGCTTTTGGTGGCGGTGGGACAAACCCTTCAGTTTCAGCTTCATGTTGGGCCATGACGGACTTCTGGAGTCTTGCTTCTGGCTCTTTCCTTGGTTGGTGACCGCTTGATGCACCAATAGTTCGGGCTACTTCCTTGAAAGCTACCCTGGTAATCTGGTCTTTCCTGTCAATAATGTTCTTTAAAGCTAGGAGAACTTGACCCAGATCTGCTTTCATTGAAGTTACGTCACCCTTTACTTGGTCGAGATTCTATTTGAATTCCGCCTGAGTTTCCTCGATTTTCTCCATTGCTTTTTATTGATGGGCCCTTGTTTGATATGGAGGCCAAGGAGGTGGATATCTTCTTCTACCAATGGTTCAACTGGAGAGACGTTTTTGAAAAATGAGTTTGGATATGATATGCAGGTGTTTACGAATGCATGCATGCGAATGAATGTGTATGAACATGTAATGGTTTCTTGTTCTAAATGTCTTATTCATCCGGGTACATAATTATCTTTTGTTTATTATTTTATTTGGAGACTATCTTTAAAATAGATACGCAAACGAGATGTCGAAACAAAATGCCTTTATTGAAGGTGACATAATTCAGATATTGAAAAATAATGCAATCAAAACTTGATTGCATGAAATTGAACCAAGGGAAATAAGCATTCTTGGTGCGCTTGTGGGATAGAGCTTGAGGCACCCTCCACTAATTGCTCGACAAAGCTTGAGAAAGTCTTTAGCACATTATTTCCCTTTTGTGGCTTTGATTTCAGACATGTTTGGTGCACTGACGCAGACAAGTTGTTTCCTTCGGTATTCATTTTTAAAGACAGTCACCGAGATCTTGAGTTTATTATTATCTTTTATACCCCCTGTGAATAAGACAAATAGAAAGAAGTGGGTGAAGAATATATGAAATTTATGACAAACTATATGAACTGTATGAATGCATAGGTGTAGGGTCGAGTGACATGATTTTTGTAATAAGTACCCCTATAAGGTAGAGATGTATGGTCCAATGACGGGGTTTTTGTGATAAGTACCCTTAGAAGGTAGGCTCCTTAGTTTTGACCTACGGTTAGTCTACCCTCCAAAATGGTGGTTTCCTTAAAGGTATCATGAATAACACCAAAGGGAAAAGGCACAAGGTCCTCCCTTAGGTGGAGCCTCTTTACGGACTGAGACTTTCGTCTCAAATTCGTGAAAGGTCTCGTCATGAGATTTTAGGTTAAGGTCGTTACAAAGAATCATGGGTGACCTTCCAAAGTCCTACTCGTCAAGAGGATATCTCTCGATAAGCATTCCTTTTTTGGAATTTCACCGACTCTAGGCGAAGTCGTCACATAAACTTGCAGGGATGATGTACCCCCTAAGCTAATAGACGAACCTTCTTGCTAAGGGTTTATTTGAGAATTTTTTTTTTGAGATAAAGTTCCCGTCACACAGTAAATATATAATGATAAGAGAGACAATAATTAAATAAATGCAATAGATAATGCAATAAATAAATAAAGAAAATAAATGAATACAAGTAAAACCCAAAATAAAACCTAAAACTTAAGGTTGAGTTCTCCTGCAGAGTCGCCAGCTGTAGCAACTGGATTTTTAATCAAGAGTCGCCACTATTAGTTTTTATCCTAGGGAAGGACATCTAATAGGAAACCCTAATTCGCAGACAGAGATTCCAGGTTTCGGACTCTTATTAGACGAAAGGAAGGTGTTAGGCACCTTTCATCTACCTTGTTCACAAGGATACTGGGTTTTAGGTTTGAGTTGGGGTAAACAGGGTTTTAAGTTTTAATTAGGAGAAAGGGTTTAAATATTTTTATAGGGGAACTCGCTACGATTTTTAATCGTATGCCTACGTATCCTCTTACGAGGAATCAGAGTCCCAATTCGTAGTTCGTAGAGGGTTGGTGTTTTTTAGGGGTTTGCAAACATATTTTGAATCACCTCGCACTTTGGTCGGGAATAGTGATTGCGGAGATTTTGACTAAATATGCGGCAAGTCAAAATCTGTTTGAAACCCTTTTGCAAAAAAACAATTGATTAGCTTAGTTTATTGCGAAAAAGTAGTTTGATGATTTGTTAGTGTTTTTATTGTGTTAATTGCGAAGATCTTGATTAATGCATGATTAAAAAATATTTTAATGCACCTAATATAGTAAAATAATGTATGCAATTTTGATATAAAATAATTTATTTGTTAGTATATAAATAATAATGTATACATATAATAATTAAAATTAGTAATAATAATTATAAACAATAATATAATAAATAACATGAATAATAAATATTATAAAAGAAATAAATAATTATAATAATATAAGAATAATATTAATAATAATAGTCATTAACTAATAGAAAAATAAATAAAAAATATAGAAAATAATGGTTAAATATGAGGGGTGTATTTTTAGTTATTAAGCAAAACTAGGGGGTGCTGAAAACAGTTTGGGTTAGGCCCAAACATGAGTCCAGACAGGTGGGGGGTGTTGTTATTTGAAATTTAGCAATTAAGGGCGAATGGGGTGTATGAAGCAAATGGGCTTGGGCCCAGACGTTTGGGAGAAGGGCAGTGCGATCAGGTGCGTGAGGGAGCACGATTCTTACCATGAAACTTGGCCCAGCGGTCGTTTGATCATTATCAAATGGATGATGATGGGGGAGCATGGTAACTAAGGTGTACGCGTGGATATGGAATTGCTACGAATTATATCTTTTGTTTTTATTTTTTATACAATTCATTTTTCCATTTTTATTATCCATTTCCAGTTTTTTTATTTGTTACAGCAAATCATCCCTTCTCTCTCAGCACAAACCCTTCATCTTCCTTACTTCATCAACCTAATCCCCATCAACCACCGGCGATGAAGCCACCTTATCTCTGACCCCAAATCAACAACAACAAAAGAGATACAAGCTATATACAATTACCCTTTCACAATTCCAGATTCCGAATTGTTGTCCGATTTTCTCTTTAATCTCCTCTTTCTCTCTTTTGCAGGTAGCAGTATGAGGACTGAGGGTGTACGGCGGCTGGAGGCGCGACTATCAACGACAGAGATGGAGGTTCACACGGTTAGGGTTTCAAAGATTGAAACCCTAACTGTTCTCCTTCAATCTTCAACATCGAACAGTGGCTTCAAGCTTGATGTTATTCCTGTCTCTCCTTTTTCTTTTGTAACTCGACTCCTCTGTATCTCGGTTCTCCAATTTCTCCCCCCCCCCCGTTTCTGTTCTTCTTTCTGTAAACCAACCTCCTTGTTCTCTTTCTTCTTTACTGTGTTCAATCTGCCTCTGTACCCCCCCTCTAAGCTTTTTTCCAGTTATTTGTATATATAAGGCTTAGTTTTAGGGTTTGTGAGATTACTGTTACAAATTATTAGCAAAGATTTAGGAATTAGGGATATGAATTAGGAATTATGAAATTGATTGAGTCAGAACATGCTTTTAATGGATTTCAATTTGAATATAATCCATTTAGTTTAGATTGAAATTAATTTGATTGCCTTGTGATTTCCAGATTTTACTGTTTGAATCTTAATTCTGTGATTTGATGTGTTAATTATTTTCTGAGTTTAAGACTTAATTGATTCAATAATTAATTTGTGTTTGATTCTAATTTCTACAGTATGTGTAATTGGCCAAACATGCGCTTAACTTGGGCTTTGAATTGGTACAAATGTTGTTTTTTATTACAACCAGCTTTCCTCAATGTGGATTGGGCCTGCGTTAGTTTATCCAGCAACAAATTTTATTACTACAAAACAACAATTTTTTTTAACGTGGCTTGGGCCCAATACAATGCACAACCAACTCTTAATAAGTAATAAAAAATGTTAAGTAAAATATTTTTTAATAATGATAATAAATTTATCTTGTAATTTATACAGGGATATTTTCATAATACAACAACAAATAATAAAAATAACATATGTGTTTGTTTCAGCAACACCTTAATGGGCCTGCAATTATATAATTGTACCCCCTCTTTTTCTATTCAACTACTAAAACGAAGATGGGTCAATGTTAATGGGTTTTTAAATTGCAATTTTATCCCCTTCTTTCTAACAACAATTTTTCAAATGGGCCTTATTAATTAAAAACTTAATTTCTCCTAAATCAAAACAACAAATGGACTGCTGAAAACACAACGGGCCTGTTATTCGTAATTGCACCTCCTTTTAACAATACTAACACCTAAATGGCTTATGTAATAAAACTTAATAATTAATTTGGAAATAATTTTCCATTTTTGAATCGCATGGACCATTGGCCAAGATGCTTCGCGAATGAGTTTATGAGTCTTTCTGATTTAGAAAGCCCCATTAAAATACATCCCTAGTCTTGGATAAAGATAGGCTATCAGATACTGCTGTACCATCTTTAATTAAATATTTCTTCTATTTTAATCTTGAATAATTAAAATCATCGAGGTAGGACAAATTTGGGGTACAACAGATTCATTTGCAGAAATTTATGTTGTTTCAAAGAGGTGCTATAAACATATAAATACTGAATTTTCAAAATCATTTTGTACCTCTTCCAATCAATAGTTTCTAAATTTTAAAATATTAAAACTCAAGTTTTTTCTTCACTTTCATACACAAAGTTTTTCTGCACATTTTCATATATTGTTAAACAGAAAACTTTGAGCATTCTATAGTGTTGAGTCATTGTATATTATTGTTACTGGAAGAGAAGTTCAAGTAATTGATAAAATCACTCAAAGTGATTATTGCACTACAAACTATATCAATCAAATATTGTTATACACTTTCTTATTTTTCAGGATTATTGAAAATAAGTTCAAGTGATTTTGTAATCTTGTTTTTCCAAGATTGTTGGATACAAGTAAGGTCACCTTGAGAGGATTGTTCTCATTGTTGACATAGTGAAAATTCAAGAGGATTGTTCTTGGTCCAAGATGATTGTTCTTGGTGGTTTTATTGGTTAGAGTCTTGTATAAAAGGACTAGGGTGTCTTGTCTAGAGATCTAACAATAAGAAAATCTCTTTCATGTTGAAAGGGGACTTGAGTACTCTCGGACTGTGAGGGGAACCAGGATATATCGCTTGTGTCTCTTTATTTTTCTGCACTTTACTCTTTCATAAATTCACCATAAACCAGAAAAATAATATCCATTATCACTAAAACTGAAAATATTTTTAAAGTACCTAATTCACTCCCCTCTTAGGCGCACTTCGTACTTACAGTGGCAATCGGCGCAGTGGTGGTATGCTTGAGAAGATGGTGATGTGGCCTTGGAGCTTTTTTTAAATTAATTTTTAATTATGTTGCGTGTCATGATATCATTGGTTGATCTTTTTTTTATGTTCATTTTAAATATCAATTGAAATATATTAATAAATCAGATAAATTGAAAATGTTATAGACTTATATTGTTTTCATTTGGGCATGCTGTATAATTGCTATGATAAATCCACCTCAAAGCCCATCGCACCTTTTTTTAACTGAACTGAATTGGTTTTTGGACAAACATGCTCCTGGACCGGGCCTTATGTCTAACCTGCTTGCACATACACCATGTTTCAGCACTGCACTTCCCTTATCTTTGTTTTGTTTTTATGATCTTATTTTCCTTTTTAATGGTTTTTGTTCTATTTTTCTTTTATTGTTTTAGTATTTGAAAAATGATTAAAAAATAATAGAATTGCATGATTTTATTTTATTTTTGAATTTGTATTAAGGAACTTTATTTTGTTTTGATTTTCTATTTCTTTTTATGATGATGCTTTGATCTAAAATAATGTCATGCCTTTGATGAATTTCTTTATTAATTTTGTGCTTTTTCTTGATATTTCTTTGAGATTTTTTTGATGACTTCTCTTGATGAAATGTTTGTGTGTGCTTGATGCTTGCTCTTGAGGTTTGTTTTGTTCTTCTTATTGATTGATATACTTGGTGTTTGTTTGCTTGTGTGGTTAACATGTTCTGTTAGGGTTTCTTAATTCATTTTTATCTTTGATAAATTGAATTAAGATAAACATTAAGGTTTCTAATCCAAGCATGACAATATTAATTAGAGCTTCTCCTTTATCCAAATCATAGGACCATTGATGCATGACAATAATTAGGATTGAAATCCATCTCTCTTTTTGTCTTTTGCATTGCATGTTTCTTTTCTTTTAAAAGACAAACTTCTTTTCTTTATCAAATACCAAAACACTTTAAAAAAATACGAGGCGAATCGTACACCGTGCGTATAAATCAATGAAAAAGAATGAGATGGTGTATTCCCGACCTTACTCTTCTTCCATTCATAGACTTTAGTGTGATTCAATTCACAAATAGTTTCAAAATTAAAGGTGGAGAAGTAGCTAAGTACCCCCTGTATCGGGGACCATTCACTACCTAATCCCCAATAAAATACTTCAACCAATTCAAACTCTTTGGCCTTGGGGATTTTCTCTTTTAAACCTTTTTAGAAAGGGAAATGTTAATTCCATTTTACCGCAAACAGGTAACGCGTGAGTCTCCACGCAACAAGAAGCAACACCTAACTGTTGGAACACGAATATAACATCGTCCACAAAAAAACAACCAACAAACCAACATTTTCAGAAGAACTACAGAGTTATGATTTCTTCAATGCATTATGAAGATACGTAGGCACATGATTGTAAGACCTTGGAGAACTCAATAATAAAAACATTTTATTTTCCCCCCAATCAACTCATTCATGCATTTCTTAGCATGTAAGCTTTAAATAACACATCCTTAGAAACAAACAAACAAAGTGGATCCTGTTAAGTACAACAGATGTATGGGGTGCTAATACATTCTCCTTACATAACCGTCTTCCGTACCCATTCTCTTGATTGCAAGACCATCTTATCATTCCTTCTGGAGTTTTCTCGATGTTTTCCCTTCCCTTTGGGATAAATAAAGTTCAATGACACTCTGTGTTTTTTCGCGTAACGACAATTATTACTTAACTTAATAGTTCAGAATAAACATTTACTTATTTACTTATTTCAAATAACACAGAAATAAATATTTAATTATTTCAAATATAATTAATTACAGTTTTGGTCCCCCTATTTTACTTGATTCACGAAATTAGTCTCCTTAATATAAATTTAAACAATTTTGGTCCCTCTATTTTTAAATTTAAATATTTTTGCTAAAACTAATGATGTTTTTGTTTTTAAAATGACAAGTTAATTGTTAAACTTGACAAATCATCGTATTAAAATATATTATTGAGCTTTGTAGATAAAAATGTAAGTTAAAAGATCTTGATTTTAATTCTTTTTGAGAACCAATTTTAACTTTTTTATATTTTTAACTCTGAATTGTTTAAAAATAAAATTTAAAATATATATAAAATATAAAAATCAATTTAGTATTTGAAAAATGAAAATAAAAAAAAAATTCAAGCAGACCAATCACAGTTTAAAAGTAGGAAAAAAACCGGTTTGAGAAAAATATTAATAGAGAGACTAATATGGTCCGATTAAATTTTATAAGAAATTAAATTGATTAATTTTTTTTAAGGATTAATTTGGAATTTGTAGTTTTTCTGAGGGACCAAAATGAACCTCCACTCTTTCTTAAAAGTGAAATTTTTTACCGTCAACAAATTATACAAAAAGATTTATCAAAAAAAAAATTGTTTTGTCACATTAATTAACAACAACAATGAGGGTGTGTCATACTCTCTTCATTCCATATTATAAGAGAAATTTATTTTTTAGGTTCATTCTTTAATTAATGTATTTGGTCTTTATATAGACCAAATACATTAATTATTCAATAAATATAAAAAAAAAAAGTAAATTTCTATTATAATATAGGACAAAGGGAGTATTTTTTTAGTTTTAAATGTGTTTTGGTTTCTTAAGTTTTTCAATTGTTTGATTTTGATCTCTTAAATTTTAATTGTCTGATTTTAATACTTAAATTTTTTCAATTGTTTGATTTTGGCCCCACAAATTTCAATTGTTTGATTTTGACGCCATAAATTTGTTCTCTTTAACATTTAATATACTAGTCTTCTAAAAACACGTAGACTAAATTTAGACTTTTTTCTCTTTTTCTTTTGTTATTTTTTTTCTAATTTTCTTCACTATAATTTTATTTTTCTTCTCTTTTTAATTAGCCAAGTTTTGAACATAATATTTTTAAAAACCTAAATATTTCATTTAACGGAGGTCTAATGACAAGTTGTTTTGATAATGAGAAATATAAATTATTAACTAATTAAAATAATAGACTATTTAGCTAATAATTCCCTTGTATTTAAACATAAAGTCTCAATGTCTAACAATTCTATTAGTCAAATAGAATTCTAATCATTCTACAAGAGATATTGTAGGTATGTCTCTATATTGTAAAACGACTTTGTTAAAAATTTCACACATGTTATTGGTCGAACGCTCTTTTATTTTAATTAGTTAGTGATTTATTTTATTTTTTAAAAAAGAAGAGAAAAATATTTATAAAAAAAAGAAATTTAGTCTATATGTCACTAGAGGATTTTCGAATGTTAAACAGAGTAAATTTAAGAGATCAAAGTCAAGTAATTGACAAACTTGAAGGATCAAAATCAAACATTTAAAATTTAGAGCATCAAAATCAAGAAGTTGAAAAATTTAAGAGATCAAAACTACACTTAAATCTTTATTTTAACTTAAAAAAGTTTTTTATTATATTTTTAAAAAATAACTTTAATAAAAACAATTTAAAAATAGTTAAAGTCATTTTAAATTATTGTTTATGAATAAAGAGACTAAATTTGAATTTAATAATATTATACTATTGAAAACTAAAACATCATCAAAATCACATAATTTTTTTAAATTATGTTTTCTCATTTAGAGTTTTTTTTTTATAAAAAATTCTTTATTAATTTTTGTCAAACAAAAATATGTACTATTATAAAGACTATTTTTTTTAATTAAAAGTGAAACAACATGGCCCTTAGTATCTATTTTACACAGGTGGTGATAAGTAAAGAAAGAAAAACTCCATTGAAAACAATAGTCAATATATGAAACAGTAGCTTTAGAAATTTTGGTCAAGTCTTGGGAATGTTTTTAATCACAGTCCTCTTCATTCAACATCGCACCTAAGCTACCTCAGTGCCCTGTACCTCACGACTTAGATTTTCTCTAATAATTGATCAAAGTTCAACCTAAGAAAACTCTATCATAAACCTAATTTGCATTTATTAAGTGTGCTACAAGAACACAGACCAACTTTTCATTGTTGAATTTGCTGATAAATTGAACAAGAAATTAAATATGAGAATGACACAAGGCCAAAAGGTAGGGTTGTCTTATAACATTAATATAGCACAAAAAATATAGTGACACATGTTATAATTTTGTATAAGGTATGACCATTCAACATTATTTGTAGACCTAATTTCTTGTATGGCAGGACAGCTGATGATGGCCAAAACCCAATTAAGTAGTTCTATGGAAACTTAGAATGGAGGTCAAAGAAAATCATCATCTTTAGCAATAATTCATGATGTATTAATGCATATAGTCTACTACTACAACTTAAGAACTTGGAATTCAAACTCTAGTCATATTTAAGGAAAGGTCTGGCTATATGTATCACTTACTCTCTTGCACTGTCATAATAAGTATAGAAAGACTATAATTGAGATATAATAATTAAATTTTTTTTTTGGTAATAATCAGATATTAAATTTTTTCCGTAAATAATTATGTTTCAAAAAATCCCACAAAAGAGGAGTCAAGTGAGATGGTGCATGCACTGCCCCATTTGCCCTAGGCGCCATCTCACTTGGCGCATGCACTCTATTTTAGCCAAGTGAGATGGCGCATGCACTCTAAAAGTGAGAGGAGGCGCCATCTCACTTGGTTCCTAGGGCAAAATGCATTTTTTATAAATAATTCCTCCGTTTCTCCGTCGTTCTTCACACTTTCTCGCACTGTCTTCTTATTTTTTCTCTGTTATTTGCGTCATGACATCTCCCATGATTTTTATCAAAGATGGTTACGTTATTTTCTCGACCACCAAACCTCCGATGAAAATAAAATTTTGACACATTCACTTCATAGAGCGTCTGAAGAGAGAGTTGATGCGATGGCTAGAGGGAGACATCGAGGATGGGGAACAAATTAGAAGGATCCAGCGAAGAAGAACAACCACCTCACTCGCGACACGAAGACCTAATTTTTTGTTGGAGGAAGTCAAAATAGACAGCGATGTAATGTTGATGATGCATGGGTCAGATGAAATTGTTTTAATGGTTGTAATTTCGTAGACTGTTTATCGTATTTTATTTGTTGTTTGCGCAAGGTTTGTTGTAAAAAATGCTCTTAATGAAAAACCGTAATGTTTATAACTTAAAAAAGTAAAGATGTTTTGTAATACAATTTTTATGTGGTTGAGCTAGTAGCCCGAGTCAGACAATTTTTGCGATTGTGTCCGACCTGACGACATAAATCACACTTTCTTTCCAACTTGTCAAGGGAGTCCATTTCAGTTGTGATGCACTTTCTTTTGGGACGATCCTTCTTATTCCTTCTCATTTGGTCATTGTGCCATACTATTTCACCGTCATATGCAGCCCAATAATCAGGTTTTGCTACCAAAGGGAAGTTGTTGTTGTATACGTTGAGCAAGGTTTAAGACTTGTAAATGGGAGACAGAAGTTGCAATGCATCTTGATGAGTATAGGAAAACGCAACAATGACATGAAAACAAGGCATACGAAAGGCTTGAAACTTGCCACAATCGCACCAACGAAAAGGTAGTATAACTCTATACTTTTGTCTTGGCAGCCCCTTGTTGTGGTCGATTGTCTCTTTGACAATGAAGTTATGGCTGTGTCGGTCGAACCGTATAACCAGATGGGTGTTAGCTTTGGCACTTTCTGCCTTAATATACTTCATGCAACTTTCACTCCATAGTTATCCCTCTTGCAACACAATATTCCATATTTCACCTCTTTTGGAAAACAAAGAAGTCATCCTAAAATATGTTGATTTAACCAAAGTAGTTACTGGGAGGCTTCGTATGCCTTTGAATACCCCATTCATGGATTCAATCAGATTTGTTGTCATGTGGCCCCATCGTTGTCCACTGTCGTATGACCTAGTCCATTTCTCAATCAGAATGTTATCGATCCACCTACCAGCGTCCAGATTTGACAATCGGATCTCGTTGCGATGATATTTGAACGTAAATTGTGTCAATGCATACCCTGCATTCATAACCGCTTTCCTAAGAGCTTTGTCTTTGATCTCCCTCGTGAAATTTTGGATGATATGTCTAATGCAATAGACATGCGTAGAAGGAGGGTCATGCCAACCGTTTGCAGGATTGTTGTATGCACTCTCACAGACTCATCATGAAGCAACCTACACAGGTTCCTCTTATTTTCAAGATGAAGTTTTACACAGATTCATCATGAAGCAACCCTACACAGGTTCCTCCTTTCCAGATGCAGTTTTACACTGACTCATCATCAAGCAACCCTACACAGGTTCCTCCTATTTCCAAGATGCAGTTTTACACGAACTCATCATCAAGCAACCCTACACAGGTTTCTCCTATTTTCAAGATGCAGTTTTACACGGAATCATCATCAGGAAACTCTACACAGGTTCCTCCTATTTCCAAGATGCAGTTTCACATGGACTCATCATTGAAGCAACCCTACCCAGGTTCCTTCCTTCCAGATGCAGTTTTATACGGACTCATCATCAAGCAACCCTACACAGGTTCCTCCTATTTCTAAGATGCAGTTTCGCATGGACTCATCATCAGGCAACCCTACACAGGTTCCTCCTATTTCCAAGATGTAGTTTCACATGGACTCATCATTGAAGCAACCCTACCCAGGTTCCTTCTCACTTCCAGATGCAGTTTTACACAGACTCATCATGAAGTAATCCTACACAGGTTCCTCCTTTCCAGATGATGTTTTACACAGACTCATCATCAAGCAACCTTATATAGTTCAGATACGCTCCAGACACTGATGCCATTCTGACACTCGTTCAAATTCAACTCTCAGATAAAGTTCAGATACGCTCTAGACACGGATGCCATTCTGATACTCATTCAGATTCCCTCTCAAATACAGTTCAACAATCACCTCTGGATGGCATCTACAAGCCCAGCTCCAGTAACTATCCATCATCTCTTCAAATGGCATCTTTAAGCCCATTCCATACATAATCAACTAACACATCTTCGAGTGCAAATTTCTGGGCATTCCAGTGTTCAATCATCTTCCACCTTCAAGTCACGAATGGCAAGTCCGCCAATCTAACTCTTTAGGTTTAAGAAGATTGAACAGGGGCAGATGTTGTACCCCAAAATTTGCCCTCTCATTTCTAAAAGGATCACCCTGGATCCTCAGGTTTGCTCCCATCCAATTCCAATCCTTGATTTTTACAAATTTTCCAAGAAAGTCATTCACGAGGGTAAAATGGTCATTTGCGCATTGAAAAGTCAAACTTTGACTTTTGATCAAAATCAAATTTCAAGAGTCATATTTCATCAAGACATGTTGAGATATGAAGTTTGTTTCATCTAGAAATTCAAAAGTCAAAAGTTACTTTGGAAAAGTCAAATTTCTAAATACTTAGAATTTTTCTAAGTGTTTAAGAAATATGACAAGCTCAGAACTTTTGATCAGATTATCACCATGATGCAAGTTGATTCTGGAATAATTTCTAACACAAAAGTTATAGATTTCAATGAGATCTAAAACATTGCAGAACAGAACTTCTCCTAGAAATGTTGGGATTTCAAGTTATAACTCCTCAAAGACACGTCTGTGAAACTGAAACACTCAACAAATTCTGGACAGTTCCAAGACAGAGTTTGATTACAACTTCTGATCCAGTTTTCACAAAGATTCGGTCAGAGTTCGCAAGGGTAATTCAAAGAAGGTTTACAAAGCGTGTTGCAAACTTCCTAAAAAAGTTGAGAGCTCCTTCAGAACATGCTGAAGCAAGGAGATACAAAGATCATAAGTTGGATGTTCATTCTGAATTATGCTGAAACTGAACCTCTGATCCACAATTAAGCAATGATGCATAATCTCACGTTGCAGGATTTCTGGTTTGATCAATCTCATCATCATTTAATGCTCACAACCATTTCTGGGTCTTTGTCTAAAGGATTTCCCCACGTATGGCATAAAAGTACCATCACTGTCTTGGAAAAGCAAACTCTTGTACCAAAGTATGCTGAGCTCATGCTTTGCTTTTGCCTCTGAGGGTACTCTTCCTTAATTCACGCTTACAAACCCAGCTTAGGCATGGCTAAAAGTTGCTAACCACCATGCTTGCTTCAAGAACAAGGCAGCACCTTAGCATATGAAGGCTATATTCAACGCTTCGGTCAGAACATGACCAAATCCCAAATCCCAAAACCTTGTTTATACAACCTGCTGCACTGCTACATCACAGTCCTATAACCAACAGCTAATTCAGCCTACGCCTGCATCCCATAATTGCACCAAACTAGCATACGAAGACTGTGATAAAAAAGCAATGGAACAATGTTCCAAAAAGTTTAAATCCCATTTGTTTTCCCCCTAAAACCACAACAAATTCACCTATAAATAAGTTTCTCCATCACACTTTCAAGGGGCTGGTCTTTTGGGAGAGAAAATTGTCAAAAGAGAGAAAACAAAACTGTGAAACCTTCGTAAAAAAAATCACTAATTTCTAAACAAAAAACCGAACCTTTGTTCTTCCCTTTGAATCAAAGAACTTGGCATTTTCTTTTCCGTTGCTCTTGCTGACTCCAGGACATCTGAAGGCAGCAGTTCAAGTTCCAAACACACGCTCCAGATTCAAGGTAAGTCTTTCTGACTTTGCATCTTTTCATTCAGAATGTCATTAAATATGTAAATATCACAGTATTGATGTTGTCCATATCATTGTATAAGTAGAAAAACTGTGGATCAGAACTTCTTGATTAAGGCTAAGCTCAGAATTAGGATCAAAACTTCTATAAACTGATGTGTTTTTATTCTCCTGATTTTCTGTTAAGGACTGAATAAATTGCTGATGTGCTGATTAAGAGTTGAAATATGGCATAGAACTTCTGATGTTCACTCACAGTTTTAGCACAACACAGAACTTATGAGTTCTCCTCACTATTTTAACATACAGAACTTCTATGATTTTCCCACTGTTTAAACATACTAAACTCCTGATGTTCACTCGCTGTTAATGCACACTGAACTTCTGATGTTAACTCACTGTCTTAGCACATATTGAACATCTGAGTTCTCTTCACTGTTTTAATATACACAACTTCTAATATTTTCTCATTGTTCTAACATTCAGAAGTTCAGTACATAGAAATCCAAAACTTCTGTGTTTTCCCTCTAACGTGTCTTGCAGGACCTCAGAGTTTACCAATCCAGAACTTCTGATTCCACTGATGTTCCTTTCTGAGTCATCACTCGCCTGGCTTCAGAACTTCTGATCTCTGTTGTTTTGCTTGCAGCAACACGTTGTTTCTATCTTCCATTTATTTTCCTTTTTATCATTTTAATATTAATATAAAAAGACATAAAAATATTTTCTTTTATTAATTAATTTATTTCTTTTTTCATTAAGTCAAAAAACCATATTCTAAACAAGTCCTTTTTCTTTCTTATATTGTACATTTCAATATGGTTGTAATAGTAACTTAGGATTTAATTTTATTTTCAACCCCCATTCATAAATATGTACCCCCATCCCTAAAATATTGTAATAGCGTAGGACTTTACATTTATGCAATTTATCGCTTTCGAATGTAAATGCTAGTAATTAGGGTGTGTATGGCAAGACATGAAATCCACAAATAGATCACCCTAATCAAGACTAAAATGCATGCAATCAAACACACTTGCACACTAGCACCCTTAGGGTAATCCCACCTTGTTGCCTATCTGAAAAATAGTCATGTCCCTCGAACATGGGCGTTTTAGCAAAAGACCCTCGATAAAAGATTGTAGTCCCCCGATGACCCTCGATGATGCCTTCGATAAACGATCTAGTCCCTAAAACGATATTGCTAAAACGTTCCATGAGTTGCCTTCTATGACTATACAAATGTCCCACGCTCGTCCCTTTACATCCAACGATAGGGCTTCTTACCAAAACAATGGTAAGATAGCAACGTCTAAAGGAGGAAGAAAAGAACACTTAAGACCTTTTGAGTAGGTAGATTCGCTCCTAGTTACTCGCTTGCTCACAACAAAACATTTTTACACCAACACCTTTCAAACTTGAAAACATTTTCAAAAGATCAACACTTTGTATACATTCTTACGAACGAGAATCATTACAAAGATTGTCTAAACGATGGCCTCTTTACAAAATACTTTCAAAAATCACACAAAGCACACATTCAAACAAAAGCAAATGATCTAGCAAGTAACTAAGAGCCCATGGAAAACCATGGATGAAAAGGGTGCTAATACCTTTCCTTTTCATAATCTTCCCCCCGAACTCAAGAAACAATCTCAAAGGTCTTTCCTGTGCTTTTTCACCTTTTCTTTTGGATAAAAGAAAAGTCAGTGGCGACTCTTGCTAACCGCAACATTTGTGATCAAACGCAAAACCCTCAAGTCATTTCTCCCACTGTATCACAGAACTGGCGATTCTACCGGGGAAAACTCTCAAAGTGGGGTTACCTTAGGGTTAGATCATATTTACTTGCCTTCATTTGTTTGAATTGCTTACTTTACATTATTGGTTCCTTGTTTGGGTTTGTTTTGATCATCTACCCGGATCTAGGGCACCTTTTTAGGTAAGTAGCAATAGATTGTGGAAACTGTGCGGGGTATACCGAAATGGTCTAAGCAATAACTACGTTAGTGTGACGTATTTTTTGGTACCAGTATCCCTTGTGTTGAAACGAGGAGAATACGAGGCCGTTGAGCAGCGTCATGAAGCACTAATTGACCTTAGAACCTTACTTGACCAACTTGGCCATTAGGAAGTAGTGAGATAGCCGACTTTGGTGCAGTCCAAAGTTGGTTGATACTCAACGCTACGCTCATTGAGACCGGAATTTTGGGATATCTCGGTCGCAAGAAAAGATTGATTGAGCTGAGACAATTCCTAAAAGAAAGGTCAGTGATATTGAGATCCATTAGAACCCGGTTACTATTAACTAGGACAGGTTGAGCCAACTAAACTTCAAGAGGGTACATACCTACAAACTCCATGCAAGCCTAAACCTAAGGACTTGTCTACTTTGTGTGAATATGATTATTTGTATATAAACTTGCTTACCTCGCATATTTGTACATAACATCATAACATCATACCATAGCATTTTCAATAGCCGTTTCAAGGATCTCGAGGGCCTATGATACAGGGTCACGTTGAACCAGACGTCTACCAAGGGGCGAGAGTATTTATTTTCCTCTAACCAAATGCCATCAAAAATCAAGTACAACAAACCGGAGTTAAAGGCTACAACCCACTTGACATGGTGAGCTTAATTCTCGTGGAAGGACATCCACCGATACAAATTTCTCCAATCCAAAACTGTAAGTGACTACTAAACCCGCGAGATCCTTGAAAACATGCATCCACATATCATGCATCATATCATGACAGGTTTCTCCCATACATGTCTCCTTATCTTCCTAATGTTTATTTCAGTAAGATGGATATAGAACAAACGGTGAAAGATCTCCAAGCTCAAAATGCTCAATTCCAACAGATGTTCCTGGCCATGGCTAAGAGGCAAGAGGACCTGAAAACTCTCCTTCTCAAAGACAAGAAGAAGTCCAAGAAGTCAGTAGGTGTCCTGAACTTGAGAAGAAGACCTAAAGGACCAATCAAGGGAGCTCTAGATCTTTCAACTCTATCCAACATGGGGGATATTCATGAAGAAGACAACAATCTGGAGATTGATGAAGCTGAAGCTGACTACTCTAAGGAACAATATCCTCCCACTGTTGACAAGTACAAACATCTAAAGGATCGCCTCAGTGCTATGGAGATTCAACAGATACCTGGCTTGGATTTAGGAGACATGGGTTTGGTTTCTGGAGTGGTCATCCCCTCAAAGTTTAAAATCCCTACCTTTGTCTTATACGGTGGAGTCTCTTGCCCTAAGATGCACTTAAAGTCTTATGTCCGCAAGATTCAACCATACACAACTGATCCAAAGCTTTGCATCCATTTCTTCCAAGAAAGCCTAGTAGGGACTCAACTCGAATGGTTCTATCAATTAGAGAGTTCTCGAATCCACACCTGGGAGGATTTAGCTGCTGCTTTCTACAAGCAGTATCAGTATAATGCTGATCTTGCACCAACTCGTGTGCAATTGCAGAACATGACTATGGGTTTCAATGAGATCTTCAAAGGATACACCCAAAAGTGGAGAGATCTAGCTGGTAGGGTGCAGCCCCCTTTAACTGACAGGGAGCTGATTGACATCTTCAAGGGAACTTTGACATGGCCTTTGTTCAAACACCTAATCGGAAGCTCCTCAGCCGGGTTCACTGAGCTAATACTGACCGGCGAACGGGTCGAAGCTGGCATCAAAAGTGGAAAGATCCAAGGAGCTACACCTCCTGATGCTCAGAAAAATCCATACAGTGGGAAGAAAGAGTCCAATGCAGTGTCTGGTCAAAAGAGTCGTCATGACCAACACGTGGGGGCAGTCCTGATCTCTGGTTTTGCATCGCACCGACAACAATAAAGGGGAAATCAACGAAGGCCAGACGAGCCCAAAAGACAGTTTACCAACATCAACATGCCGTTGTCTCAAGCGCTACAACACTTGTTGAGGATGAATCTTATTGCATTGATAGGACCTCATCCAAACCCCAAAACTTCTTCTCCTAACTACAATCCTAATGCAACGTGTGATTATCATTCTGACAGTCCCGAGCATGACACTAACGATTGTTGGGCGTTAAAGTACAAGATTCATAATTTGATTGACGCCAAGGAGATTGAGTTTGACCCTCCGAAAACTCCAAACATGATCACTGCTCCTATGCCAAATCATTGAGAGCGTCTTGTTCATTTCGAATTTTCAATTGTAATTTCTTTTGTTATTCAAACAATTATATATTAATGTCAAACTCTGTTTCATTAATGCATCGCACATGTTTGTCTTGAATTCATCCATTCATTTTTCACTATATTTAAAACTATGCTTTTGCTCTCTTTATGACATTCAACTCTTGATAAAAGTTACAAGCCTTTAGAGGGAGGATGACAAAAACAATACCATTAATCTTATACGGTATGCTTTTGAACAGACCTTGCTGACGATGTACAAGCATTCTTTCAAATCCTAAACACTGGAGTTATAAGGAAGATAATCCCCAGTAAACCCCTTTGAGCCAAAGAAGTAGAAGTTTTCTTTTTCACACAAATTGAAACCTTTAATCAAAACCCAGGGCAGGGTAGTCTCTCAGTTAATTCAAACGCGCGTTTAGCCGCAAACTCTAATCTCGTAATACAACGAATGACATCAAAAACATTCCTCTGGAATTAAAAGACAGTGATGGTTCCCTATCGCATAAGAAGTCATTATCTCTCGAAGAGAAAATCCCACTAAGTCAAAACCTACAAAGGAGACTTAAGAAAAACTGGGGCATCCCGCTGACCGTAAGGACAGTCAGGCAAAATTAGGGATAACAAATCAAAAGAAAGAGGTTACTACAAATCCTCAACAACATGAAAAATGTTGCGAAAATAACTCCCTTCCGACAAACTTAACTTGTCTGAGCCATCACCAATGCGTCATTCCAGACTTAATTGGAGTTCAAATGCATAATTAACTGAGCTTAGGACTGAAGAACGTCACAAAGAGCGGGTGGGTACAAATACACTTTGAGCCTTTATCCTTTGTTTTTTAAACCATGAACCAAGCCACGTTACAACCCTTCAAAATTTCTAATTGAAACATGGGTTAGTTCGAAAGCGTACTGTTACAAAAGGTATCCTGACTCCTGTAAGGCTTATCTTAGATCCTGAGTTGAAATTTCTTTACTTGCTAAAACGCATTTTTCAAAAATTTCAAGACAAGCATAAACTTTGCATTACTTGAATATCACTGTTTTCATATGGCTATTTGTTTGACAGTGGATAAATTCATAAAACAAATAACCAGTGAACCAAAGCTCTCTCAGTGAACTAAATCACTTCAAGTGGGATGACACTTCCAATAATAAATCTCCTATCTACAAGGGGGCATGACATGTCACTATCCAGCACACCTGGGGCAATCCAGTCAAGATTCCAAGAAATCTCTCAAGAAGTGAAGAGTAACCAGGGACAGGCCTCCATTACTTGGGGCATTGAACGCCAATCTCAACAAAGGGTTACGTATAGTCAAACATTTTCTGGCAGTGCCACAAACATTTGCTACTAGGGGCATCGACAAATCTCCCCAGAATCCTTCTCATAGGAGGTTTCCCCAGCCAAATTTCAATCTCTGAAAACTTTTTCAACTGAGTCGACTTCAAGAATTCTCGAGGATTTCTGCCAGTGAAGTCGCCGCCTCTCTAACAGACTGAGCAACAGGGTTTATTTCCCCAACAAACAGCAGGATCCCCCAGCTTGAGTTCGCCTATCCGACTACTATGAATCATAGGACCACAACTCCTCTTCCCCAACAGAATACTCTACAATCCCGAAAGACACTATGAAGCCTGGATTTCGACCAGATAACAATATAAGGTACTGCGAAGCCTGGATTTCGACCAGATAGTAGTTCCCTTCTCCAAAGACACTGTGAAGCCTGGATTTCGACCAGATAACAGTACAAGGTACTGCGAAGCCTGGATTTCAACCAGATAGTAGTTCCCTTCTCCAAAGACACTGTGAAGCCTGGATTTCGACCAGATAACAGTATAAGGTACTGCGAAGCCTGGATTTTGACCAGATAGTAGTTCCCTTCTCCAAAGACACTATGAAGCCTGGATTTCGACCAAATAATAGTATAAGGTACTGCGAAGCCTGGATTTTGATCAGATATTAGTTCCCTTCTCCAAAGACATTGTGAAGCATGGATTTCGACTAGATAACAGTATAAGGTATTACGAAGCCTGGATTTCAACCAGATAATAGTTCCCTTCTCCAAAAAAACACTGTGAAGCCTGGACCCGACCAGATATCAGTTTAACTTCATCCTTTCAAGCAAGTTACTGCGAATCCGGCTAGATAACAGTAAACTTCCTTATCTCCAGTAAGTCGTTGTGAAGCCTGGAATCCGACCAGATAACAGCTAACTTTTGATTCTCTCCAGCCAAAGATAATCCCTCCAATAGAGCAACGGGAAACCGAGACTCATGAACTCTTTTCCCCAAGCAAGAATCAACACTCTCCATATAGTTTTCAATATCCCCCAGCGGATTTCTCCTCAAAACGGTAATCCCATGTGGAAATATTCTAAGCAAGGTTTGAAGATACACCTACTCTTCAACGGCAGTCAGGGGTTTAATAACTCCCTGACATTTGTCAAGGATTTATTTTCCTAGACAAAAATACATTCACTAACATTTCACACATGACAAGTGCATACGACATAATCTCATTTTTGAGAACATTATTACATAATGCATCTCATCTACCGTGACATTGCATATGACTTTGCCTTTACCTTTTTAGGAAAAGGTCAACAGATAAAGTTCATCACCTTTTTTGGAGTAGAAATCATCCCAGATCCCTTCTTCATCAAGAAGCAACCCTACACAGGTTCCTCCTTTCCAGATGCAGTTTTACACGAACTCATCATGAAACAAACTGTTGTACCCCAAAATTTGCCCTCCCATATTCCTCAAGATTTGGCAAGATCAAGCTTCAAAATCTCTCAAGGGTTGCACAGTCCAATTGCCTCCTAACACAGTCAAAATTAGGGTTTTCGTTCTTGCAAAGAAATTGAGGTTTTCAAGGGTCTAATAAAGTCCCATATGTCTATATACATTGTCAAACATCCATATGTCAAGTTTCAAGACTCACAACATCAAATGGCACAATCAAAAACCCTAATTGCTTCACAGTCAACTACAGGGGTAAAATGGTCATTTGACAGTCAAAAGTCAAAATTTTTGGTCAACATCTTATTTTGAAGCCACAATCATCATTTGATCAATTCTTGATCATGATTCCACAAGCATGGCTCAAAAAGTCTCAAGATGCAAAAGTTTCTATTTTTGGACAATTGAAAAGTCAACTGCAAATTGACCAAGGCATAACTTTTTCATGGTTCATCAGAAAAATCCCATACAATGCTCATTTTTAAGGGGATGACATTTCCTACAACTCATATTCACATTCCAAGTCCAAGAAATGCTCTCACAAAAAGTTATCAATTTCAACATTATAGGTCATTTTCAAAAGTCAACAAAAAGGCACTTTAAGTCAAAGACCATAACTTGATATTGGTAAATCAAAATCACATGGGACCAAAGGCATTGGTTAGAGGACTTCAAGACCTTTCCAAAATGTCCAAGAACATGTTCATAGCTTCAGAATTGAGCAAGATATGCATTGGAGAAGTTGGGAAATTTTTGGGAACTTTCAAAAGTCAACTTTGCCTAAAAAGCTTCAATTTTGCTAATGGGACTCAAATTCTTTCTTGAATCTTTACCCAAAGCCTATGCACGACCCATTGAGATCAAAATAATTTATTTTCTTATTTTTAAGTAATTAATTGAATTTATATTTATATTAATTCATTTAATTGATTTTAATTATAAGAAAATTCAAAAGATGTGCTTTTTAGATCTTTTTGTGCAGCAAATATGACTAGGGCAAGCTGGCAACTCGTTTCTCAATCAACAAGGCAAAAAAATCCATGATTGGCAAGGTTTCATGAAAGAAAAGATTGAAAAAGATATGATTAGGCAATCAAATATTCAAGTCATAATGCCATGGACTTTTGGGCTTATTCTTGACCTAATTCACATCACATACATATGCTGAGTGAAACCCTAAAGCTGGACACACGTGAAAGCTGCTGCAACCACATAACCAATTTGCAAAATTTCAAAAAAAACTTGAAAACTGAAATCCTATTTGCAGTACAATTCAAGGCCTAAAATCGTTTCCAATACATTGCTGACATTGTCAGGAAGCCATTGCAATCAAGAACGAAGCTTAACACCATCAGAATCATCTCCACTAAGTCACACGGTTTGCTTTATTTTCCAAATTGACATGTCATTATTCATGCGTTTTTAACCATTTTTTTGGATTGATTCATGCTAATGGGGACCTTCTGAAGCTGTTAGTACAAACCAATTTGGTTATGGCCCTCTGAATCAGAATCCACCATGGACGAAATTTAGGTTTTCAAAGCTTGGATTTTGGGGTTTTTCACAGGACGAAAAATTGGACCATGTCATGACCATGGTTGAATTCGTCAAGGCCAGACGAATTCAACCAAACCCTCGCGCTCAATTTATGTGATCCATAGGGCTATTCGCTATTTTTGGGACTTGTGTTTTGTGGGGGTTTAAAACCCCCGCTATCTTGTTCATATTATTGCAGGTAAACGAGGAAGAAGATGGGCGTGGCATCATGTGATTGGAGAGTTCAAATCTGGTGCGCTTTCTTTTTGTTCTATACCATTAATGTTTGTTTTTTATATTATATTTGTTGTCTATTAGTTTAACAAACGCGCTTGGTGGCTCAGTTGGTTGGGAACGTGGCTGGCAGGTATTGGGACCTGGGTTCGATTCCCAGGTCCCCCATATATTCTTCATATTTTTCTTAATGCTTTCAGGTACATCGCTTCTCAAACGTTCCACCATACGTACCCAAGTCTAGGCTTGCCAAGTGGCCTTGATGAACAATCTGAAGGCCACAGAATGAAGTCCATGGTATGCTCCAGTCAATGAGCGTGCACACAATCTGAAAAGTCAATAAGGCCTTGTGTTCATGGGCCTGAATTACTTCAATCTCACCTCCACTTTGGGCCTGACACCCTCCTGGTTTGCATAATTTTATTTTATTTTCTTTTCTAATTCTTTTGATTGCTTTAATTATTTTTATTAATTCGCCATAAAATAGTTTTTCCTAATAAAAATCAGAAACTCAAAATGTTTTATTTTTAATTATTTATTAAATTTATCATTAACCTATTTTTGTAAATAAATGTTAACAATTAACTTTAGTTTAATTTAGGTTTAAATTCTAATACTTTTCTTAATAAATAAAAATTACTTAGAATTAGGTTTTGAAACTTTTATCTTTTTCTTAATTAATTATCATTATTATTAATTATCATTATTCACTATTATTATTAATTACTATTATTTTTGTAAATAAACATATAAATTAATTAATTAGTTTAAATTAGGTCAACTTCGACATTTTCATTAATAATTAAAATAAACATAGAACTAGGGTTTTCTTTAATTTTTTTTCTTCTTATTTTCATTAAATACAAAAAACATAAAAAACACTTTCTTGTAAATAATTGAATAATTAGATTTAGGTTTAATTTTAACTTCATACAAAAGACACAAAAAACTCATAATTGCTCAAAAGGGTCCAAAACCCTCGGACGTTCAGTTTAATTCTTTTCGCGCATTATTTTTCTTATTGATTATTATGCAACTGTTCAAGGATGTAATAGTAATTAGGTTTATCGCTTTTCTTTTACTTTCCGCATCTTTATCAAAAACGGGTCTTTGTATTTTGGCGATGTATAGACCCGCGCCTTGTAATAGCGTAGCTTTTATCTTTCCGTCTTTTAATTTTCCGCACTCCTAACTGCTAAACTCGCATGAAAGAATGTATGTTAATTAAAAACAACTCGTAGCTCACGATGCCATGATCAAAGATAACTGTTAACATGAAAACAACACACAATACACACACCACTTCTAGGGTACGCCTCACTCGTTGCCTTCGAAACGTGGTCGTCAAGTATAGGACGTTTTAGCGGTCGCTCTTATGTCCAAGATCCAGTTGCCTCGAAACAGTTGCCTCGAAACGGTTGCCTCGGATTAAAAAGGATCTAGGACATTAGGGTTACTTCTAAGGTGTCCTACTATTACTTCGGTAACCACACTGTCCCTACAATCGAATTGACCCAAACACCTCCAACGGTGGTGCTACCTACCTCTCAATGGTGGGATGGCACTACCTTAAGGACTTTTACACAGCCTAATTCCTTAGGGTAGGTAGATGACTCATGGGTACTTGCTCTCTAAAAAACAAATCAAAAATCTTTTCACACTGACACTTTCAAAAGCTTTCAAAACAATTTTTTCAAACACTCTTGATGACAGATACAAGAGTTATTCAGAAATCTTTCAAAGAAACTTTTTTCAAAACCCACACACACTTGAAAAGCAAACATCTTTTGAAAACATAAGAGCAAGTACCTAAGAGCCCATGGATAACCACAGATAGAAAGGGTGCTAACACCTTCCCTTTCTATAAATCTACCTCCCGAACCAAGAAACATCTCGAAAAGGAATTTTGCTATGCTTTTGTCCTTTCCATGTTGGAGAACATAAAATACGGTGGCGACTCTTGCTTACCGCAACATACGCGATCCAGCTTTAAACATTCAGTTCTATTTCCACCGATCACAGAACTGGCGACTCTGCTGGGGATAACTTTAAAGTGAGGTGTACCTTAGGATAGATCATACTTATGTTTTCAATTGCCTGTTTTGATTGCTTTAAATATTGTGGGCCTGTTTTGGGAGTTCTATAGATCCTAACCCGGATCTGGGGGATACCTCTTAGAAAGTAGCAACAAGACTGTGAGGGAACTGTGCGGGGTATACCGACACGGTTGAAGCAGTCTGCTACGTTGATGTGGCACTTTGGTGAGTACCGGTAACCCTTGAGTCAAGTCAAGGAGAGTACGGGGCCTCCGCGTGGTGTCGTGAAGCATCAACTGACCTTAGGAACCTTACTTGACCATCATGGCCTCTTTAGGGTAGTGAGATAACTGACTTTGGTGCAGTCCAAAGTTGGTTGATACTCGATACTACACTCATTGAGGGTTGTTTTCTTGGAATATTTTGATCGCCAATTCAGTGGCTAAATCGAAACAATGAACACAGAAAACAATCCAATGATATTGAGATCCTTAGAACCCGGTTACTTTTGATATGACAGGTTTTGAGCCCACCAACTTCAAGAGGGTAATACCTAGACCCCATGCTGGCCTAAACTCTAAGGGCTGTCTTGTGTGACTTGTGTGCCTTACCATGTTTGCTTTTTGTGGATACTTGTGGGGTGTTTTTATCATAATATCATAACATCATACAACATCATATGCATCCACTAACCACTTCAGGGGTTCGAATATTCATCTTTGTTCTTGTTTTGTAGGACATGGAAACTATCCGCAGAAAGACAATTCAGATCAACCTCGTAAGGATCCCTCCTCAGCTTAAGGAGCTTACATCCAGGATTCCCGAGAGCTCTTCTTTCAGTGAGAAACATGGAAGACTCATCAGTTTGGTCAACACCAACATTGAGGAAGATATGATAAAGGTCCTCTTCCAGTTCTTTGACCCTCTGCACCACTGTTTTACTTTCCTGGATTATCAATTGGTGCCTACATTGGAAGAGTTCTCCCATCTTCTGAAGATCCCTATCCTTAGTCAACTACCCTACAACGGTACGGAAAGGGAACCCAAACTTGAAGAGATTGCTAAAGCATTACGCCTACAACCATCTGACATCAAGGGACATTGGGAAGTTAGAAGCGGTATCAAAGGATTCTTGGCAAAGTTTCTGTTTGAGAAGGCCCAAGAATGTTGAAATTCCCTTGACCTACAAGCCTTTGAAGAAGTTGTGGCTCTCCTTGTCTATGGGTTGGTGTTGTTCCTAAATCCCGATCAGCTTATAGATATCAATGTTGTCAAGATCTTCATGTCCAGGAATCCTATACCTACGTTGCTTGGGGACATCCTTCACTCATGTTACACTCGAACCATGAGAAAAAGAGGTGTTCTCATGTGCTGCACTCCTCTCCTGGCAAGGTGG
The DNA here is from genome assembly GCA_948472305.1 of Vicia faba. NCBI lineage: Eukaryota > Viridiplantae > Streptophyta > Magnoliopsida > Fabales > Fabaceae > Vicia > Vicia faba. The sequence continues at coordinate 177,673,000 of OX451741.1, read as the reverse complement.
TTTATTTCGCACCTTCCACAATCAGTTTTGAAAAACGAGCGGGGTTTGAGATGGTCACAACGATTGATGACTCTTACACATGCAGATATACATTGGTGTTCTTGGTCCATAGAGGATGTCACGATCATTGACCGTTGCGGGGAGTACCCTAATGTTCCTTTACTTGGAATCAGAGGAGGTATTACTTACAACCCGTGTCTGGCTTTGAGACAGTTTGGTTATGCTCGGAGGGATGGCCCTCACGACATGTTAATTCCTGACATAGTTTTTGACTTCGACAACGATGCACAAGGACTTCGCCAGAGATTTATCAGAGCTTAGAGGATGCCCAACAAGGTAGACAGCAAGACACTGGGGCACAGGAACTCCATCCCGTTGGAGCCTTATCTCAAGTGGGTACGAGCCTGCTCCCAGAAGTTAGTAATGCCATATCCTCATGTTCTCCCTGTGATCAAAGAGCCAATGTTGGAAGGAGAGGTCTCATAGACTATTCAACATCCTGACATGCCCACATCCTGGGAAGAAATGCAGAAGAGCTGGATCCAGCTTAAGGAAGAACAGAATTCTCTTGAAGCCAGTCTGCATGCCAGTGAGAAGAAGGTCTTGGAGCTCACCCGCCTACTGCACGAGGAAAAGACTCTCAACACTTACATAGCTCCAAAGAGGATGCGCAGTGTCTTTTGGGATTAATTTACTTTGTAATGTTTTGCCCATGAGGCCTTGATGTACTGAACAATTATTTCTTAATGATAACGTATGTTCTTTTTTGTCTACAACAAATTTGAACTTTCGAACCCTTGAATGCATTACATAAATAGCATATCATGCATCATGTGCATAATAGGTACTCTTTTTACAGGTGGTTTAATCTTCTTCGCTGTTTATTTCAGCTCGCCATCATGAATCCTGAATCATCTACTGAGAAATCCATCAAGGCCCTCCAGGCTCAGAACGCCCAGTTCCAAGAGTTGATCATGAGTTTAGCCCAAGGTCAAGAGGAATTGAAGGCTCTGCTGGTCAAGAAGAAGAAGAAGAGAATTGTACTATTTAACACTGGCCGGAGGTTTGGTAATACACTGCAAAATGAGGTTGATCAAGCTGGTTCTTCTGTAGGGAAAGGCAGTCCCCAAGGGGGAAGGGTTCCTAGTCCTGTGGTCTCTGACAACGAGACGGATTTCAATGATGAGCAGTACCCTCCCGCTGAGGACAGGTACAAGCAGTTAGAGGATCGCCTGAATGCCATGGAAATTCAACAAGTGCCGGGGTTGGATTTTGGAGACCTGGGTCTATCTTCTGGTGTGGTGCTCCCACACAAGTTCAAAGCACCATCTTTCGCAAAGTATGACGGGGCGTCCTTCCCTAAGCTACATCTCAGATCTTATGTGCGGAAGATCCAGCCGTATACTGTGGATAAGAACTTATGGATCCATTTCTTCCAGGAGAGTCTTTCAGGGACTCATCTCAAATGGTTCTATCAGCTGGATGGAACCAAGGTTCGTAACTGGGAGGACTTGGCTACTGCTTTTTATAAGCAGTATCAGTACAATGCCGACCTCGCTCCTACACGCACCCAACTCCAGGGTATGTCGCTAGGATCGGGAGAAGGTTTTAAAGAGTACGCGCAGAAGTGGAGGGACCTGGCTGGCAGGGTGCAGCCACCGTTAAACGACTGTGAACTCGTGGACATGTTCTTAGGGACCCTATCCGGGCCGTTCTTCAACCATCTCATTGGTAATTCTTCTGCAGGGTTTACAGACCTCATTCTGACTGGTGAGAGGATAGAGGCTGGTATGAAATCGGGTAAGATACAGAAAGGTGCGTCCTCAAGTTCTGAGAAGAAGCCTTTCAAGAAGGAAGCTAGTGTTGTGTATGGCCCCAGGAGGCAAAATAAACCAGAACACCGCCAAGCTGTCAACACGGTGGTAATTGCAAAGCCTGCTGCCGCTCCTCGGCAACCTAACCAACCAAGGGGTGAGAGACCCAGAAGAGAATACACTCGGCTTAGTATGACCTTGTCTCAGATCTTGCCGCAATTGCTATCAACCACCTTGGTAACCGTCAGAGAAGCTCCGAAGGTGGTAAACACAACCTCTCCGAAGTACAATCCCAACGCCCGCTGTGCTTATCACTCTGATAGCCCGGGGAATTCTACCGATGATTGCTGGGCCCTGAGGAATAAGGTCCAGGACCTTATCGATGCCAAGGAAATACAGTTTGAGGCGCCCGAAAGGCCCAACGTTGTGACTGCTCCTATGCCCCAGCATGGAGTAAATGCTATTGAGGAAGACCTGTATGTAGTCTCGGTGGATGAGATTGTTACTCCTTTGTTGACCGTTAAGAGGAACCTGTTGCTAGCCGGTTTATTTCCAGGTTGTAGCAAGGGTTGCCTTTTGTGTGCCGTCTCCCCTACTGGTTGCCCGTTGCTGAAGTCAGGCGTCCAAAACCTGATGGATAGCAAGGAGATCTTGTTCAAGAAGACCGTTGTTCCTATTATTCCTACTGAAGAAGTATCCGTTGTCACCATCTTCAATAATCCTACCAAGGCTCCCCCGAGGAAGCCCGTCAAAATCATGTCTGTTGCACTTATTATCATTACTGTTCCGGGGCCCCTCCCCTATAAATCTGACAAGGTTGTCCCATGGCACTATGGGGCAGATGTGTATGTGCTTGGAGTGAAGCAGGAGTTCAACACTAGTACCGGTATCAGTAACATCACCGGTCCCGCTAAAGTTACTCGCAGTGGCAGGCTCTTCTCGCCTGACATTGCGCCACCAGTCATCCGAAGACCTCTTATCATCACGCCTACAAGTGTGCCTGTTTCCCCTCCTGATCAAGCTTCTACCCCTGATGCCGAGTCATCTGACACTCGGGGCAAGGGGATTGTTACTGATATGCCTGCCTGGATGGAGGCACCAAAGACTGTTAATGTTGAAGCTTCACAGCAAGAGATGGAGGAAATTCTCAAGATCATTAAGAAGAGTGATTTCAACGTCGTTGAACAGCTGGAGCATACCCCCTCTAAGATCTCTATGCTATCATTGTTGTTGTGCTCAGAGGCCCATGCCAAGGCCCTGATTTCCTTCCTAAAGACGGCCCATATGCCCCAAGAAACGTCCGCGAACCAATTTACTAATTGTGTGGCCAACTTGACCGCTGACAATGGTTTGGGTTTCTCTGATGCTGATCTGACCGCTAAGGGTAAGAACCATAATGATGCCCTGCATGTCTCCATTGAATACAGGGGCACTACTCTTGCACACGTGTTGGTAGACACCGGTTCTTCACTAAACGTACTGCCCAAGAAGGCCTTAGACAGGTTGGATTGTGAGGGTTTGGAGTTGAAGCCTAGTAACATTATTGTCCGAGCCTTTGATGGGTCGAAGAGGATGGTACACGGTGAAGTAGATATTCTGATCCGGGTTGGTTCTCAAGTCTTTGACTCAACGTTCTATGTGATGGACATTCGTCCATCCTATTCTTGTTTGCTGGGTCGCCCTTGGATCCACAAGGCTGGGGCTGTGACCTCCACTCTACACCAGAAGCTTAAATACCCTGTCAGAGGGAAGATTGTTAGAGTGCAGGGGGAGGAAGAATACATGGTTAGTCATCTGAACTCGTTCCGGTATATAGAGATGGACGGGGAGTTCATTGAAACCCCCTTTCAACATTTTGAAGAGGTGCCTCCAACATTGGCGTCAGCTGAGACAATAATTGAAGAAGACTCTCCTTTGAAGATGGCTTCCTTGAAGGACGCCCGGGCTGTAATTGAAAAAGGTGAATGTGCAAACTGGGGCAGGCTCCCTGATTTTACACCAAAGACTGACAAGTTTGGGCTGGGTTTCACTGCAGAAGCTCAGAGGGCTGTACGCAAAGCAAGGATCGGAAGACCTCCCGTGTTCATCACCAACCCAGGAGTGAATTCTATTGAAGGCGATACGGAGGAATCTGAATTTGATAGCTGGATTTACCCGACGACCAACGGTGGACTAAACAATTGGACTGCAAAAGACTACATACCTGTTACTTTTGTTACTCATTAATGAATTCCTTTGTTTTTTAAAATTTGTAATGAACAATAATGTGAAACTTTATGGCCCGGTGTCCTACCCGGGGCACCGTGGTTTCATTTGTGAGGGCTTATTACTTGTCATTTCCATATATCATGAATAAAAACATTGGACGTTTTTCGCATTTCAAATCTTGTGCTCCCTTTCTTTCTTTCTTTATATATTGCAAAACAGCTATATTTACACACACTCACTCATACAGGTTTCAATCCACTCTGGATCTCACTGGTAACGACTCTGCTACCGCCAGTTATGATTTCGAAAATCCGATCAACTTAGCCAAGGACGAAGGTGAAGATGATTGCGAAGTGCCTGGCGAGCTTGCAAGACTGTTACTCCAGGAAGAGAGGGCCATTCAGCCACATGAAGAGCCAGTGGAAATGGTAAATCTGGGTACTGAGGCAGATAGAAAAGAAGTCAAGATCGGTGCCAACCTAGAGCTCAGTGTGAAACAACGGTTGATACAGATGTTGCATGATTATGTGGAAATCTTTGCCTGGTCTTACGAAGACATGCCTGGGTTGGATACCGACATTGTAGTTCATCACCTGCCTACCAAGGAAGACTACCCTCCGGTAAAACAGAAGGTCCGCCGTATGCGTCCAGAGATGTCCGAGAAGATCAAAGCTGAGGTTATGAAGCAATTTGATGTTGGGTTTCTAGCAGTGACTTCTTACCCTCAGTGGGTTGCCAATGTGGTTCCGGTACCGAAAAAGATGGTAAGGTCCGAATGTGTGTTGACTACAGGGATCTGAATAGGGCGAGCCCCAAGGATGACTTCCCCCTGCCTCACATCGACGTTCTGGTTGACAATACTGCTCAGCACAAGGTGTTCTCCTTCATGGATGGTTTTTCAGGTTATAATCAGATCAAGATGGCTCCTGAAGATATGGAAAAGACTACCTTTGTTACTCAGTGGGGCACCTTCTGTTACAAGGTCATGCCTTTTGGACTGAAAAATGCTGGGGCAACCTACCAACGTGCCATGGTTGCTTTATTTCACGACATGATCCATCATGAAATTGAAGTGTACGTCGATGATATGATTGCAAGGTCTCAAACTGAGGAGGAACACCTTGGCCATCTACAGAAGCTGTTTGACCATCTGAAGTTGTACAAGCTGAGGTTGAACCCAAACAAGTGCACATTTGGGGTAAGATCTGGACAGTTGCTAGGCTTCGTCGTGAGCGACAAAGGTATTCAAGTGGACCCTGCCAAAGTTAAGGCCATACAAGAGATGTCAGTTCCCAAGACAGAGAAACAAGTCAGAGGATTTCTAGGACGGCTGAATTACATTGCCCGATTCATCTCGCATCTAACTCCTACCTGTGAACCAATCTTCAAGCTGCTGAAGAAAGATCAAGTAGTACGTTGGAATGATGAATGTCAGGCCGCTTTCGACAGAATCAAATAGTATCTCCAAGAACCACCCATTCTTATGCCACCAGTTGAAGAGAGACCTCTAATACTATACTTGACAGTACTTGACAGCTCAATGGGGTGTGTGCTGGGGCAGCATGACGAGTCTGGCCGAAAAGAGCACGCCATTTATTACCTTAGCAAAAAGTTTACCGACTGCGAGACCCGATACTCACTGCTCGAGAAAACTTGCTGCGCTTTGGTATGGGCTGCTCGCCGGCTGAGACATTATATGTTGACTCACACGACTCTATTGATTTCAAAAATGGATCCAATAAAGTACATATTCGAAAAGCCTGCTCTGTCTGGAAGAATAGCAAGATGGCAAATGATCTTGACAGAATACGACATCCAGTACACGACTCAGAAAGCAATCAAATGAAGTGTATTGGCAGACCATTTGGCACACCAGGCAGTGGATGACTACCAGTCAATGGACTTTGAGTTTCCAGACGAGAGCATCATGGTAGTAACTGATTGTGAAGTACCTGGACCGGATGAAGGACCTGAGGAAGGATCCCGATGGTCCATGCACTTTGACGGAGCCTTCAGCGCTTTGGGTAATGGTATCGGCGCTGTGATCATATCCCCTAAAGGCACTCATACTCCACTTACCGCCCGACTATGTTTCAACTGCACCAACAACATGGCGGAGTATGAGGCGTGTATCATGGGTCTTCAAGCTGCAATTGACTTAAGGATCAAGTTTCTGAGTGTCTTCGGAGATTCCGCTCTCGTGATCAATCAGATCAAAGGCGAGTGGGATACAAAACACCCAAACCTTATTCCTTACAAAGAGTGTGTGTTGACATTGATCCCCCATTTCACAGAGATAACTTTTGAACATTTCCCAAGAGAGGAGAATCAGTTGGCGGACGCGTTGGCTACGATGTCTTCTATGTTCAAAGTCAAATGGGACAACGAGGCTCCCCGGATCATTATCTGGAAATTGGACGAACCTGCATATTGCTGTGATCTTGAAGCTGAAGAGGTAACTGAAAAACCCTGGTATCATGAGGTGAAGAGGTATCTGGAAGCTCAAGAATACCCTGACGGTGCATCTGTCAATGACAAGAATTTTCTGAGAAGGTTCGCAACAAAGTTCTTCCTCAGCAACGGAATTCTCTACAAGCGAAACCATGATTCAACCTTACTGCGTTGTGTGGATAAGACTGAAGCAGAAAGGATCATGGCAGAACTGCATGAAGGTACCTTCGGAACGCATTCTAGTGGACATACCATGGCGAAGAAAATCCTTCGGGCAGGATATTTCTGGTCCAAAATGGAAGCCGACTGTTACCAACATTCTCGGACATGTCATAAGTGCCAGATTTATGCAGATAAGGTGCACGTTCCTCCAGTCCCTCTGAATGTCTTGACTTCACCTTGGCCTTTTGCAATGTGGGGCATTGATATGATCGCGCGAGATCAAACCTACAGCATCCAACTAACATCGCTTCATCCTGGTAGCAATTGATTACTTTACAAAGTGGGTTGAAGCGGCTTCCTATGCTATCGTAACCAAGAATGTCATGGCACGGTTCATTCGACACAATCTAATCTGTCGATACGGCGTCCCGGAAAGGATCATTACGGACAACGGTACCAATCTCAACAACAAGATGATCACTGAGCTCTGCGAGCAATTCAAGATACAGCACCACAACTCTTCTACTTATCGGCCGAAGATGAATGGAGCTGTAGAAGCAGCTAATAAGAATATCAAAAAGATTGTGCAGAAGATGACAGTGACCTATAAAGATTGGCACGAGATGTTACCGTTTTCTCTTCATGGGTACCGTACCTCAACAAGAACATCAACCGGGACAACTCCCTTTTCCTTGGTCTATGGCATGGAGGCAGTCTTGCCAATTGAAGTCCAGATACCCTCTCTCCGGATAATGAAGGATGCAGGCTTGAGCGAAGATGACTGGATCCAGACTCGACTTGATCAGTTAAACCTAATTGACAAAAAGAGACTCACTGCTATATGTCATGGTCAAACGTATCAAAAACGGATGATCAGGGCATTTAACAAGAAAGTCAGACCACAAGAGTATCAAGTTGGGGACCTGGTAATCAAGCACATCATTCTTCCTCAAAGTGATCCCAGGGGCAAATGGACTCCTACGTACGAAGGGCCATTTGTGGTTAAACATGTCTTCTCAGGAGGAGCTATGATTCTAACCACCGTGGATGGTGACGACCTTCCTCACCCCGCCAATGCAGACATAGTAAAAAGATACTACGCATAATTAAAGACCCTCTAGGTTGACACACCTAGGCAAAAGTAAGGGCTTCCCGGCGAACCAAAAGGGTTCGGGCAAAAATAAGGGATGAAATGAAAAAAAATTTGTACACCTGGCAAGTCGAAAACCTGAAAAGGCGGCTTGGGCAAAAATGGGTATCCCGGTGGACTGAAAACCCGAAAGGGCGGTCCAGGCAAAAGTTAGGGATTAAGGCGTAATACTATGTCTCATTGAATCACCTTGCATCCAGAATCCGGTATCAATATCAAGTTCAGACGACATCGATCAATCAGCTTCATCTTCAACTGAGCAGCCAAGTGATGAGACGCTTGAAGATATAAAGGCGATAGCAGAGTTGGAACCCAGTGGGATTATCTTTCTTCACATAGCTGTTTTGTTTTCCTTTTTCACAAAAATTGTATAAACTCTGTTTGTTCGGCGGCGTTCTCTTACTAGGACGTCAGCCTCTTGTACATAAACGCCTATTTACAGGCAAATTCAAAAATCAATACAAATTCACTTTTCAGACCAATTGCCAATTGTTTTTTTTTCCTTTTTCTGTTTTGTTTTGTAAAGAACGTCCAATGTTCAATTGTGATATAGGCATTTGACACTAATTGCTAACTCATAAATATTTGAATACGAAACAAAGGATTAATTACAGGTAACATCAGAAACAGGGGCAATAATGAGTTGTCTAAGCGATCTAATTGCTCTGTCCACCAAGGTACCAAGATAAGTTCGGCTGAAGAATGTAACCCAGATACCTTCACTCCCCGCCGAGTAAGATAAGACTCAGCAATACTCTCCCAAGTAGTAGGTCTCCCATCAACCCTAACAAGGCACCGTATCCCTAGCAAGTCAGCAACACTCTTCCCAAGCAGAGTTATCCTCAGTCATCCTCAAGGAAGTGGGTATCCTCATAAGATCTCAACATCCCCCAACAGAACATACCTAGCAAGCATCCCCGGCAATCGCGATCTAAGATTGTTCCACGACGGTATACCGGACCCCAGTGGAGCCACTTCCCCAGTCCAATCTGAAAAGATCTCCCCAGGAGAGTTCAATCAATCTCCCCAGTAGATTCAGGAAGCTTATCCCCAGTAGATTCTGGAAGCTTATCACCTGTAGAGTACGAACGCACCTCCCCGGTTTTATTCAAAGGTTATTTCCCCACCAGGATATAACTGGGTTATCCTCAGCCAATCGCCATGGAAAAATCGTCCCCGGCGAAGTCTTCCTATCCCCAGCGGAGTTCATCAAATCTTCCAACAGAGCTCAACAATGGTATCCCCAGCGGAGTTATCATCAACATCTCAACAAAGTACCTCTTCTCCCACAGAGTAATTCCCCGCAGAGTAATCTCCTCAACAAGTTTATTCACCAACGCAGTCATCTTCTCCTACCGGTTTATGCTTGTAACCATCTTCCCCAGCGGAAACAAGGAACTCTACTCCTCAACATCAGCCCAGGAGTTAACTTCCCGACATCCGTCAAGGATTTATTTTCCTAAGACAAAAATACATCCATAAACATCACATCTTCATACATTATAGCATGCACATACGCATCATGAACATACAATCTCATTTATTTTGAGAACATCACGCATTTCATACATCATTACATCGCATACAACTAACGTTTTGTCTTTTCAGGACAAAGGTCAATACAAAGATGATTACTATCAACTGTCGCAATTCCAGATTCGACACCTGTATCCAGCCAGGGCATATCTGCATTCCGGACTCGATTCCTGTATCCAGCCAGGGCACGTCTGAAGAGTTTGAAGATTCGATACCTGTATCTAGCCAGGGCATATCTGTTGACGACTATTTCTGGACTCGATTCCTGTATCCAGCCAGGGCACGTCTGAAGAGTTTGAAGATTCGATTCCTGTAACCAGCCAGGGCATATCTGTTGACGACTAATTCCAGATTCGATTCCTGTATCCATCCAGGGCACGTCTGAAGAGTTTGAAGATTCGATTCCTGTATCCAGCCAGGGCATATCTGTTGACGACTATTTCCGGACTCGATTCCTGTATCCAGCCAGGGCACGTCTGAAGAGTTTGAAGATTCGATTCCTGTATCCAGCCAGGGCATATCTGTTGACGACTAATTCCAAATTCGATTCCTGTATCCAGCCAGGGCACGTCTGAAGAGTTTGAAGATTCGATTCCTGTATCCAGTCAGGGCATATCTGTTGACGACTATTCCGGGCTCGATTCCTGTATCCATCCAGGGCACGTCTGAAGAGTTTGAAGATTCGATTCCTGTATCCAGCCAGGGCATATCTGTTGACGACTAATTCCAGATTTGATTCCTGTATCCAGCCAGGGCACGTTTGAAGAGTTTGAAGATTCGATTCCTGTATCCAGCCAGGGCATATCTATTGACGACTATTTCCGGACTCGATTCCTGTATCCAGCCAGGGCACGTCTGAAGAGTTTGAAGATTCGATTCCTGTATCCAGCCAGGGCATATCTGTTGACGACTATTTCCAGATTCGATTCCTGTATCCAGCCAGGGCACGTCTGAAGAGTTTGAAGATTCGATTCTTGTATCCAGCCAGGGCATATCTATTGACGATTATTTCCGGACTCGATTCCTGTATCCAGCCAGGGCACGTCTGAAGAGTTTGAAGATTCGATTCCTGTAACCAGCCAGGGCATATCTGTTGACGACTATTCCGGGCTCGATTCCTGTATCCAGCCAGGGCATGTCTGAAGAGTTTGAAGATTCGATTCCTGTATCCATCCAGGGCATATCTGTTGACGACTAATTCTAGATTTGATTCCTGTATCCAGCCAGGGCACGTCTGAAGAGTTTGAAGATTCGATTCCTGTATCCAGCCAGGGCATATCTGTTGACGACTATTTCCAGATTCTATTCCTGTATCCAGCCAGGGCACGTCTGAAGAGTTTGAAGATTCGATTCCTGTATCCAGCCAGGGCATATCTGTTGACGACTATTTCCAGATTCGATTCCTGTATCCAGCCAGGGCACATCTGTGAGTTACTGATTGAAGATTCGATACCTGTATCCATCCAGGGCACATCTACATAAAGAGTTTGAAGATCAACCCCTGTAACAGGCCAGGTAAGTATCTTTCTTTCTCAGGTACACAAGTTCTCGCTGAGGAATCTCTTACGCGATCGACACCTAGATGGCATCTATAAGCCCATCCACATACCAACAGTCCCTAGATGGCATCTATAAGCCCATCCTCCTATCCACCCTCTCTCCAAATGGCATCTGTAATCCCATTCCCTACATCACACTGCTAACATTCTACTATGTGAGCGCAAATTTCTGGGCACTTTAGTGTTCAATCATCTTCCACCTTCGGGTTACGAAAGGCACGCCACCCAATCTACATCCTCAGGTCTAAGAAGATTGAACAGGGGCAACTGTTGTACCCCAAAATTTTCCCTCCCATATTCCTCAAGATTTGGCAAGATCAAGCTTCAAAATCTCTCAAGGGTTGCACAGTCCAATTGCCTCATAACACAGTCAAAATTAGGGTTTTGGTTCTTGCAAAGAAATTGAGGTTTTCAAGGGTCTAATCAAGTCCCATATGTCTATATATATTGTCAAGCATCCATATGTCAAGTTTCAATACTCACAACATCAAATGGCACAGTCAAAAACCCTAATTGCTTCACAGTCAACTGCAGGGGTAAAATGGTCATTTGACAGTCAAAAGTCAAAAATTTTGGTCAACATCTTATTTTGAATCCACAATCATCATTTGATCAATTCTTGATCATGATTCCACAAGCATGGCTTAAAAAGTCTCAAGATGCAAAAGTTTCTATTTTTGGACAGCTGAAAAGTCAACTGCAAATTGACCAAGGCATAACTTTTTCATGGTTCATCAGAAAAATCCCATCCAATGCTCATTTTGAAGGGGATGACATTTCCTACAACTCATATTCACATTCCAAGTCCAAGAAATGCTCTCACAAAAAGTTATCCATTTCAACATTATAGGTCATTTTCAAAAGTCAACAAAAAGGCACTTTAAGTCAAAGACAATAACTTGAGATTGGTAAATCAAAATGACATGGGACCAAAGGCATTGGTTAGAGGACTTCAAGACCTTTCCAAAATGTCCAAGAACATGTTCATAGCTTCAAAATTGAACAAGATATGCATTGGAGAAGTTGGGAAATTTTTGGGAACTTTCAAAAGTCAACTTTGCCTAAAAAGCTTCAATTTTGCTAATGGGCCTCAAATTCTTTCTTGAATCTTTACCCAAAGCCTATGCACGACCCATTGAGCTCAAAATAATTTATTTTCTTATTTTTAAGTAATTAATTGAATTTATATTTATATTAATTCATTTAATTGATTTTAATTATAAGAAAATTCAAAAGATGTGCTTTTTAGATATTTTTGTGCAGCAAATATGACTAGGGCAAGCTGGCAACTCGTTTCTCAATCAACAAGGCAAAAAAATCCATGATTGGCAAGGTTTCATGAAAGAAAAGATTGAAAAAGATATGATTAGGCAATCAAATATTCAAGTCATAATGCCATGGACTTTTGGGCTTATTCTTGACCTAATTCACATCACATACATATGCTGAGTGAAACCCTAAAGCTGGACACACGTGAAAGCTACTGCAACCACATAACCAATTTGAAAAATTTCAAGAAAAACTTGAAAACTGAAATCCTATTTGCAGTACAATTCAAGGCCTAAAATCGTTTCCAATACATTGCTGACATTGCCAGGAAGCCATTGCAATCAAGAACGAAGCTTAACACCATCAGAATCATCTCCACTAAGTCACACGGTTTGCTTTATTTTCCAAATTGACATATCATCATTCATGCGTTTTTAACCATTTTTTTGGATTGATTCATGCTAATGGGGACCTTCTGAAGCTGTTAGTACAAACCAATTTGGTTATGGCCCTCTGAATCAGAATCCACCATGGACGAAATTTAGGTTTTCAAAGCTTGGATTTTGGGGTTTTTCACAGGACGAAAAATTGGACCATGTCATGACCATGGTTGAATTCGTCAAGGCCAGACGAATTCAACCAAACCCCCGCGCTCAATTTATGTGATCCATAGGGCTATTCGCTATTTTTGGGACTTGTGTTTTGTGGGGGTTTAAAACCCCCGCTATCTTGTTCATATTATTGCAGGTAAACGAGGAAGAAGACGGGCGTGGCATCATGTGATTGGAGAGTTCAAATCTGGCGCGCTTTCTTTTTGTTCTATACCATTAATGTTTGTTTTTTATATTATATTTGTTGTCTATTAGTTTAACAAACGCGCTTGGTGGCTTAGTTGGTTGGGAACGTGGCTGGCAGGTATTGGGACCTGTGTTCGATTCCCAGGTCCCCCATATATTCTTCATATTTTTCTTAATGCTTTCAGGTACATCGCTTCTCAAACGTTCCACCATACGTACCCAAGTCTAGGCTTGCCAAGTGGCCTTGATGAACAATCTGAAGGCCACAGAATGAAGTCCATGGTATGCTCCAGTCAATGAGCGTGCACACAATCTGAAAAGTCAACAAGGCCTTGTGTTCATGGGCCTGAATTACTTCAATCTCACCTCCACTTTGGGCCTGACACCCCCCTGGTTTGCATAATTTTATTTTATTTTCTTTTCTAATTCTTTTGATTGCTTTAATTATTTTTATTAATTCGCCATAAAATAGTTTTTCCTAATAAAAATCAGAAACTCAAAATTTTTTATTTTTAATTATTTATTAAATTTACCATTAACCTATTTTTGTAAATAAATGTTAACAATTAACTTTAGTTTAATTTAGGTTTAAATTCTAATACTTTTCTTAATAAATAAAAATTACTTAGAATTAGGTTTTGACACTTTTATCTTTTTCTTAATTAATTATCATTATTATTAATTATCATTATTCATTGTTATTATTAATTACTATTATTTTTGTAAATAAACATATAAATTAATTACTTAGTTTAAATTAGGTCAACTTCGACATTTTCATTAATAATTAAAATAAACATAGAACTAGGGTTTTCTTTAATTCTTTTTTTCTTATTTTCATTAAATACAAAAAACATAAAAAAAACTTTCTTGTAAATAATTGAATAATTAGATTTAGGTTTAATTTTAATTTCATACAAAAGACACAAAAAACTCATAATTGCTCAAAAGGGTCCAAAACCCTCGGACGTTCAGTTTAATTCTTTTCGCGCATTATTTTTCTTATTGATTATTATGTAACTGTTCAAGGATGTAATAGTAATTATGTTTATCGCTTTTCTTTTACTTTCCGCATCTTTATCAAAAACGGGTCTTTGTATTTTGGCGATGTATAGACCCGCGCCTTGTAATAGCGTAGCTTTTATCTTTCCGTCTTTTAATTTCCCGCACTCCTAACTGCTAAACTCGCATGAAAGAATGTATGTTAATTAAAAACAACTCGTAGCTCACGATGCCATGATCAAAGATAACTGTTAACATGAAAACAACACACAATACACACACCACTTCTAGGGTACGCCTCACTCGTTGCCTTCGAAACGTGGTCGTCAAGTATAGGACGTTTTAGCGGTCGCTCTTATGTCCAAGATCCAGTTGCCTCGAAACAGTTGCCTCGAAACGGTTGCCTCGGATTAAAAAGGATCTAGGACATTAGGGTTACTTCTAAGGTGTCCTACTATTACTTCGGTGACCACACTGTCCCTACAATCGAATTGACCCGAACACCTCCAACGGTGGTGCTACCTACCTCTCAATGGTGGGATGGCACTACCTTAAGGACTTTTACACAGCCTAATTCCTTAGGGTAGGTAGATGACTCATGGGTACTTGCTCTCTAAAAAACAAATCAAAAATCTTTTCACACTGACACTTTCAAAAGCTTTCAAAACAATTTTTTCAAACACTCTTGAGGACAGATACAAGAGTTATTCAGAAATCTTTCAAAGAAACTTTTTTCAAAACCCACACACACTTGAAAAGCAAACATCTTTTGAAAACATAAGAGCAAGTACCTAAGAGCCCGTGGATAACCACAGATAGAAAGGGTGCTAACACCTTCCCTTTCTATAAATCTACCTCCCGAACCGAGAAACATCTCGAAAAGGAATTTTGCTGTGCTTTTGTCCTTTCCATGTTGGAGAACATAAAAGACGGTGGCGACTCTTGCTTACCGCGACATACGCGATCCAGCTTTAAACAGTCAGTTCTATTTCCACCGATCACACAACCCTACACAGGTTCCTCCTTTCCAGATGCAGTTTTACATGGACTCATCATGAAGTAACCCTACACGGGTTCCTCCTATTTCCAAGATGAAGTTTTACACGGATTCATCATGAAGCAACCCTACACAGGTTCATCCTTTCCAGATCCAGTGTTACACGGACTCATCATCAAGCAACCCTACACAAGTTCCTCCTATTTCCAAGATGCAGTTTTACACAGACTCATCATCAAGCAACCCTACACAGGTTCCTCCTATTTCCAAGATGCAGTTTTTATACGGACTCATCATCAGGCAACCCTACACAGGGTCCTCCTATTTCCAAGATGCAGTTTCACATGGACTCATCATTGAAGAAACCCTACCCAGGTTTCTCCCTTCCAGAAACAGTTTTACACGGACTCATCATCAAGCAACCCTACACAGGTTCCTCATATTTCTAAGATGCAGTTTCGCATGGACTCATCATCAAGCAACCCTACACATGTTCCTCCTAATTCCAAGATGCAGTTTCACATGGACTCATCATTGAAGCAACCCTACCCAGGTTCCTTCTCACTTCCAGATGCAGTTTTACATGAACTCATCATGAAGTAATCCTACACAGGTTCCTCCTTTCCAGATGAGGTTTTACACGGACTCATCATCAAGCAACCTTATATAGTTCAGATACGCTCCAGACACGGATGTCATTCTGACACTCGTTCAAATTCAACTCTCGGATACATTTCAGATACACTCTAAACACGGATTCCATTCTGATACTCATTCAGATTCCCTCTTAAATACAGTTCAACAATCACCTCTAGATGGCATCTACAAGCCCATCTCCAGTAACTATCCATCATCTCTCTAAATGGCATCTTTAAGCCCATTCCCTACATAATCAACTAACACATCTTCGAGTGCAAATTTCTGGGCACTCTAGTGTTCAATCATCTTCCACCTTCAAGTCACGAATGACAAGTCCGCCAATCTAACTCTTCAGATTTAAGAAGATTGAACAGGGGCAGGTGTTGTACCCCAAAATTTTCCCTCTCATTTCTCAAAGGATCACCCTGGATCCTCAGGTTTTCTCCCATCCAATTTCAAGCCTTGATTTACAAATTTTCCAAGAAAGTCATTCACGAGGGTAAAATGGTCATTTGCATATTGAAAAGTCAAACTTTGACTTTTGATCAAAATTAAGTTTCAAGAGTCATATTTCATCAAGACATGTTGAGATATGAAGTTTGTTTCATCTAGAAATTCAAAAGTCAAAAGTTACTTTGGAAAAGTCAAATTTCTAAATACTTAGAATTTTTCTAAGTGTTTAAGAAATATGACAAGCTCAGAACATCTGATCAAATTATCACCATGATGTAAGCTGATTCTGGAATAATTTCTAACACAAAAGTTATAGATTTCAATGAGATCTAAAACATTGCATAATATAACTTCTCCTAGAAATGATGGGATTTCAAGTTATAACTCCTCAAAGACACGTCTTTGAAACTGAAACACTCAGCAAATTCTGGACAGTTCCAAGACAGAGTTTGATTACAACTTCTGAGCCAGTTTTCACAAAGATTCGGTCAGAGTTTGCAAGGGTAATTCAAATAAGGTTTACAAAGCGTGTTGCAAACTTCCTAGAAAATCTGAGAGCTCCTTCAGAACATGTTAGAGCAAGGAGATACAAAGATCAGAAGTTGGATGTTCATTCTGAATTATGATGAAACTAAACCTCTGATCCACAATTAAGCAATGATGCAAAATCTCACGTTGCAGGATTTCTGGTTTGATTAATCTCATCACCATTTAATGCTCACAACCACTTCTGGGTCTTTGTCCAAAGGATTTCCCCACGTATGGCATAGAAGTACCATTACTGTCTTGGAAAAGCAAACTTTTGTACAAAAGTATGCTGAGCCCATGCTTTGATTTTGCCTATTAGGGTACTCTTCCTTAATTCACGCTTACAAATCCAGCTTAGGCATGGCTAAAAGCTACTAACCACCATGCTTGCTTCAAGAACAAGGCAGCACCTTAGCATATGAAGGCTATATTCAACGCTTCGGTCAGAACATGACCAAATCCTAAAACCTTGTTTATACAACCTGCTGCACTGCTACAACACAGTCCTATAACCAACAACTAATTCAGCCTACGTCTGCATCCCATAATTGCACCAAACTAGCATACGGAGACTGTGATCTAAAAGCAATGGAAAAATGTGCCAAAAAGTTTAAATCCCATTTGTTTTCCCCCCAAAACCACAACAAATTCACCTATAAATAAGTTGCTCCATCACACTTTCAAGGGGCTGGTCTTTTGGGAGAGAAAATTGTCAAAAGAGAGAAAAGAAAACTGTGAAACCTTCATAAAAAAAAATCCAGAATTTCCTAACAGAAAACTGAACCTTTGTTCTTCCCTTTAAATCAAAGAACTTGGCATTTTCTTTTCTGTTGCTCTTGCTGACTCCACGACATCTGAAGGAAGCACTTCAAGTTCCAAACACACGCTCTAGATTCAAGGTAAGTCTTTCTGACTTTGCATCTTTTCATTCAGAACATCATTAAATATGTAAATATCACAGTATTAATGTTGTCCATATCATTGCATAAGTAGAAAAACTGTGGATCAGAACTTCTTGATTAAGGCTAGGCTCAGAATTAGGATTAGAACTTCTATAAACTGATGTGTTTTTATTCTCCTGATTTGCTGTTAAGGACTGAATAAATTGTTGATGTGCTGATTAAGAGTTGAAATATGGCATAGAACTTATGATGTTCACTCACAGTTTTAGCACAACACAGAACTTCTGAGTTCTCCTCACTATTTTAACATACAGAATTTCTATAATTTTCTCACTGTTTAAACACATTGAACTTCTGATGTTCACTCGCTGTGTAACGAACACTGAACTTCTGATGTTCACTCACTGTCTTAGCACATATTGAACCTCTGAGTTCTCTTCACTGTTTTAATATACATAACTTCTAAGATTTTCTCATTGTTCTAACATTCAGAAGTTCAGCACATAGCAACCCAAAACTTCTGTGTTTTCCGTCTAACGTGTCCTGCAGGACCTCAGAGTGTACCAATCCAGAACTTCTGATTCCACTAATGTTCCTTTCCGAGTCATCACGCACCTGGCTTCAGAACTTCTGATCCTTGTTGTTTTGCTTGCAGCAGCACGCTGTTTCTATCTTTCATTTATTTTCCTTTTCATCATTTTTAATATTAACATAATAAGACATAAAAATATTTTCTTTTATTAATTAATTTATTTCTTTTTTCATTAAGACAAAAAACCATTTTCTAAACAAGTCCTTTTTCTTTCTTATATTGTACATTTCAATATAGTTGTAATAGTAACTTAGGATTTAATTTTATTTGCAACCCCCATTCATAAATATGTACCCCCATCCCTAAAATATTGTAATAGCGTAGGACTTTACATTTCTGCAATTTATCGCTTTCGAATGTAAATGCTAGTAATTAGGGTGTGTATGGAAATACATGAAATCAACAAATAGATCACCCTAATCAAGACTAAAATGCATGAAATCAAATACACTTTCACACTAGCACCCTTAGGGTAATCCCACCTTGTTGCCTATCGGAAAAATAGTCATGTCCCTTGTACATGGGTGTTTTAGCAAAAGACCCTTGATAAAAGATCGTAGTCCCCAAATGACCCTCGATGTTTCCTTCGATAAACGATCTAGTCCCTAAAACAACATTGCTAAAACGTTCCATGGGTTGCCTTCTATGACTATACAAACGTCCCACGCTCGTCCCTTTACATCCAACGATATGGCTTCTTACCAAAACAATAGTAAGATAGCAACATCTAAAGGAGGAAGAAAAGAACACTTAGGACCTTTTGAGTAGGTAGATTTGCTCCTAGTTGCTCGCTTTCTCACAACAAAACATTTTTACACCAACACCTTTCAAACTTGAAAACATTTTCAAAAGATCAACACTTTGTATACATTCTTACGAACGAGAATCATTACAAAGATTGCCTAAACGATGGCCTCTTTAAAAAATACTTTCAAAAACCGCACAAATCACACATTCAAACAAAAGCAAGTGATCTAGCAAGTAACTAAGAGCCCATGGAAAACCATGGATGAAAAGGGTGCTAATACCTTCCCTTTTCATAATCTACCCCCCGAACTCAAGAAACAATCTCAAAGGTCTTTCCTGTGCTTTTTCACCTTTCCTTTTGGATAAAATAAAAGTCGGTGGCGACTCTTGCTAACCGCAACATTTGTGATCAAACACAAAACCCTCAAGTCAGTTCTCCCACCGTATCACAATTACCAAAAAACTGGATTCTGATAAAATATTTGTGTCACGGGACCTCGTCCAACTTTGGCCTCCAATCGTTTTTTGAAATACAAGAAATTGGCTTTCCTGTTTAAACAAAATTGGATGTTCCCAGTGTCTCTAAACAAAAACCCAGAGGTGGGACAAATGCATGTCTCATCATTGAAATATACACTGATCACATATTGTGGTGCAGAGGCCATTGTGTTTGAATGTTTGAAGGTTTGGAGGTTTGAGTGTTTGGAGGTTTAAGTGTTTGAGTGTTTGAGTGTTCGAGTGTTTGAGCGATTGAGTGTAGAAGTGTTTTGATAAATGTAGGATTAAATAGGTTGTACTGAAATTGAATAAAATAATAGTAAGCAACCTCTAATTCGCCAACTGGGATGTCCAATCGTATTACATGCATGCAGAGATGCCTTCCCCAAGGCTGCTACCTAGCCTGTACCTACACTACAACCCATGCCACCTGTAATTCTCCATTAGGGATGGCGACACTTTTCAATTTTATACTTATTCGCCAAGTCCAATGGCGCCTCTCTACACATCCAATCGTATTACATGCATGTAAAGATGCCTTCCCCAAGGCTGTCACCTAGCCTGCACCTACACTGCAACCCATGCCACCTCTAATTTGCCAACAGGGATGGTGACACCTTTCAATTTTGTACTCACTCGTCAAGTCCAATGGCGCCTCCCTACACGCCCAATCATATTACATGCATGCAGAGATGCCTTCCCCGAGGCTGCCACCTAGCCTGCACCTACACTGCAAGAGTAACACTTATCATGCATGCATGCACCCACCAACCACCTCACTTACTCTGTGATAAAATTTTGCCTATAAATACAGAGCCTCGCATACTTCTATTGCATCCACAATCATCTCACTCTCTGCTACAAACTCTTTCATAATCTCAGACAATTTCAATAATGACTCTTCTCACAATGGGCGATTCTCACAGAGGCACAAGGGACAATATTGCAGTGTTTGTAAGTTTCTTGTATACTTATAAATTTTTCATACTTCTATTAATGATTTATACATATTATGGATTCTTACACTTTCTATATTCTTAACTTAGGATACTAAAAGATTCAGAATCTGGTCACACAACTACCTTGCTCCCAACCCGTTGATCGTACCCTATCTCGAATACGCAGGTTTCGGAAATGTTATAAAGATCTCCAACTGCACTATTGATTCAAAGTTCATACTTGCAATGTTAGAAAGGTGGAGACCAGAGACCCACACATTTCATCTACCAATAGGTTAATGTGCCGTCACACTAGAGGACGTGTACATGTTATTGGGTCTCCCTGTCGACAGTAAGGCAGTTAACGGGTCGGTTCAACAGTCCAATTCTCTATGCGAGGAATTGTTGGGCAAGGATATGGTTGAAGGTGGTGGTGTGAGAGGCCAGGGTATACTACTTACTGAACTCAAAAATCATTATGCGACTCTGGAGTTGAACGAAAATTCCTCCGAGCTGGCTAAGGTAATAAAAGCTAGAAATTATATAATGATACTTTTTGGAACCTTTTTATTTCCCGAAAGTACGGGAAATACTGTAAATTTCATGTATTTAAATTTACTTAGAGACTTTGAAAAAACTAGAAAGTATAGTTAGGGTTTTGCTGTTTTAGCCCATCTATACAGTTCCTTGTGTAAAAATCCAATCAAGGAAAAATATACTTTTTATGGATGCGCTTTTTTACTTCAAGCCTGGGGTTGGTGGAGAATGGAGTCCCTAAACCCCATCAACAACAACGCATTCGTTTTCCCATACGCAACAAAGTAAGTCAATAACTTATATCATTTATTATTATTCATCTCTTCACCAAATATATGAAAAATAAAATATTTTTCAATTCCTTTAGGTACTGCGTGAGGGGTATGGATTAAGGCAAGAATCCAAGATTCAATGTCGCTCTATATCGCAATCTATTGGATCACCTTGTCCCAGATGATGTACGTCATACCTTTCAACTTTTCTACTTTTAAATTATTTATTTATTACATTTTTATTAAGCTGATTTAATTTTATCCGCAATTTGTTTGGAGATCATATTTGGGTTTGGACAATGAACCAAATTCCGAGGATGCAGCAATTTGGAGCGCAAAGACTGCAATCATATGGTTCAATGTTGTTGAGATGCACCACATCGACCGTGTCAAGATGCAGTTTGGAATGCATTAAGAGATACCTTGTGATCCAACTTGTTTGTTCGCGTGGCATCTCAAAAGGGTCGACGCCCAATCGGGTCTTACCAACTGGAAAGATTTTGCTCCAAAATGGTGTAAGATGTGGCAGAGGCGTCACCGACATGTCTTGTAATTCCCAGTTTTCCTCAACCATGGAAATATGCGACACACAGATCTATATTTAGCTTGGTACAGATCGGTTAGTAATCCAGAAATGCACGTGTCTCATCCAAGATATTTGGTTGACCCACGAACACAATGGGCACAACCCTCATTTTCCCAACAACAAACCCACCACACATCAACCTCCCACCAACCTCCCCGACGAAACAGAGTCACAAGCACCCAACCACAATCACCACCACAATATGATTACACCCACATGCCCCACGACCAACCATAATCACCACCTCAATACCAATACCCCCATATGCCCCACATCCAACCACAATTTCAATCACAATACTAATACACCTGCATGCCCCACACACAATTCCAGTCTTCTACATATCTCAATATGGGCCCTTCAACATCTAACCTTAGCCCTGATCTGGGATTTTCCGAAGATTATGAACCAACCGAACCAACTTACCATCAACCACCACATCACCAAAACACCCAACATTCACAATACCAAACACCCCAGGATTCATTTCCTTTCTACTATCCTTACTCAGACGACCAGTGCTATAGACCAACCATGGAACCCCATCCACCACCAACACGACCAAACTTTGAGGATATGGGTAACCAACTGTATCAAAGCGGATCTTCTAGGTATGTAGATCTGATTGATTTCATGGATCTGAAACGCATTGACTTCGCTGGGCCATCGACTCTGCCACAACAGGAAACACGGTGAAACCCACCACGGGAAAGGCGAGGACGGGGATGCGAAACCGCGGGTCGTTACCGGGTTCCGGGGGACCACTGATTATTTTGTATTTTTTATGTAATCGTATTGTGTAAATAAAAAGTTAAATTTCCGTGATCCTATATCGTTTACGTAACGTCCTGCATTTAGAATAAAAAACGCGAAAAATCACCTCCCCATTGCACGACCAAACTTTGAGGATATGGGTAACCAACTGTACCAAAGCGGATCTTCTAGATATGGAGATCTGATTGATTTCATGGATCTGAAACGCATTGACTTCGCTGGGCCATCGACTCTGCCACAACAGGAAACGCGATGAAACCCACCACGGGAAAGGCGAGGACGGGGATGCGAAACCGCGGGTCGTTACCGGGTTCCGGGGGACCACTGATTATTTTGTATTTTTTATGTAATCATATTGTGTAAATAAAAAGTTGAATTTCTGTGATCCTATATCGTTTACGTAACGTCCTGCATTTAGAATAAAAAACGCGAAAAATCGCCTCCCCATTGCACTAAGGCGCCATCTCACTTGGCTTAGGACACAAATTTAACACCTAGGCACCAAGTGAGATGGCGCCTCCCCTTTAAAATAAGGTGCATGCGCTAATTGAGATAACTCCTCCTTTGTAGAGTTTGAAACATGATTATTTGCGTAATTTTCTCCGAAACATGGTTATTTGCGATTTTTTTTTAATATCTGATTATTGCAAAAAAAATCTAATAATTTAACTACATTATTTTAATAGTTTTTTTAATTAAGTTTTTTTTCTTTTATCGTATCAAATCAATAGCTATAAATTTTGCGTATTTAAAAATAAAATCCAACTTGTAATATGTTTGTTGTTTGTTGTAAGTAATACATGTTAATGATATTAAAATATTGTTTTATATGGGTTAAATGAGTTAAAATAAGGAACACAAATTTCTTTTCACACAAAATTCTTATCATATTTCATTTTTAAGTTCTTTTATACCATGTCACATGTGCTTTACAGTTCAATATAAAAAAAATTCTATTTGTGATGGAAGTCTACTTTACCGTTCAAATTTAAAATGGTATTTCGATAGTGGTTACTCAATATATATATATGACATAAGACAAATAACCCTTCATCTTCTATTTTTATATAAAGAGACTATCCCGTCAAAAAAAAAGAGACTATAACTGTTTCGGTGATATCAACAAAAATAAATTGTTGGTTCAAAGTATCTTTGGTAACCATCTCAATCTTACCTTCTGAGTTATTTTAAGTGTTGAAAGGTTATATCATAATTTACCTAGAATTAAGTAAATTATGTGATAAAAATAATAAAGTATTTTCTAATTCTTCTATATGTATTCTCATAAAATCTAAAATAATTGTTTTAAGTAATTTTTTTCAAAGTTAAAAGAAAAGAATCACGAATATAGAAGAAATTATACACATTATCTTTGGCGGAACTAACATTATATATATTTGAGGGTTAAAAGTTTTTGTTTGTGCAAGAATTTTAAGAAAAAAATCTTAGAAGATAAAGACAAAGATAAGAAAGAATAAACCTATAGAATGGACAGTCGAAAGATCATCATTTAGACGAATACAAAGGAAATATATCAAAAAAAGAAATACATCTTTAAACATATCAACATATTGAAAAAGTTCTTAAGGAATGTGAAATGCAAAAATAAATTTCAACACTCGTTTTACATGTCAACTTTATGTCCAAGCATATTCGGTATTGTTGATCAAATGACTTCAAGTACAAAATAAGATAAATTGTGATAAAAAAGTTTTTCAAAAACCTAACAGAAAATAATTGATTTAACTTTAATTTAAAAAAAAAAATAGATTAAGCAAATATTTAAGCGTGGAATAGTAAATAACATAAAAATAAAGAGACAAGAGAAAGGAAAGTACACACCATAGTTTATACTAGTTCGACCTTAAACCATATAGCGTAGCCTACTCCAATCTCCAAGGATTTCACCTTGAAAGTTTTACTAACAACTTGATCTTTTATCATAGGGTCAACCTACAACCTTCTTAAACCAAACTTTTATCCATGTTCAACTTGCAGTTTTTCTAATTATATCAGAGTTAGAAGTAGTTACACTGTTGATTTACAATTACAACTCAATAAAATTCAAACACCAGTTACACAAGCACAAATCTTACTTAAGTATTTCACTATCTCTGCACTAAAAATGTCTAAGTATATAAGAAGTTTCTAAGAAGAGAATGAGTAAAGCAGAAGAATAATATTTTTTTAAGGTGATCACAAATCCTCCTTATATAGTAAGAGACTTCGCCGAGTAAAGAAATTATATTGGGTTGGAACCTCTCCCTAATCGATTAACATGCGACGCTAATCGATTATGACCTAAATAAAATGTCATAATAGGAGTTTAATTGATTAAAAGGGTTATTTCTCTCTATAATCAACAAGGAAAATTTCCTAATCGATCGAAGAGAAAAATTTAGCTTTCTAATTGATTAAGTATGTTTCTTAATTAATCTGTCTTAAGTCAAAAATATTTTTCAAAATAGATGAATGTTTAAAAAATATTTGTTTGTGCGCGTATGTGTGTGTGTGAGAGAGAGAGAGCACATTACTTTAGTAATTTGAGAGCTACTCACATTTATTAGTATCTAATGATCATAAATCAATGAAATCAACTAAAGCACTAGATCACGTGCGAGTTTGCATAGACATCTATTCCTTTAATGTTGCTCTAAGTATTTTATTATTTTTCTTCCTTGATGATATTTATAACAATTTTGTTTTATTTTCTTTATCATCATCAAAACCAAAATTACATGCACAATATATAAAACTACATGCTCCTCCTTTTTATTAATTATAATGCATCTTTTAAGGATGTGATAAATTATAAAGATTAATATGAAAAAGATTGGAGTTGTTAACTCACATTCACAAATAAAGATAATATAACTCTTTTTCTATTAAGAGTATATTTCTCTTCCTTTAAAAAATAAAAAATAAATAAATAACACATTACAACATCACATATTTCAATTTAAAAAAAAGGAAACAAGAATAAGGACAAGAAGCACATACATCAATTTAATTAAAGCATGACTGGTTTAGAATTACTAATTATGTTCTTATAAAAGAAGTTTTCATTAGAAAAAGGCTTAGTAAAAATTGCAGTCCATTGGTTAGATGAAGACACATATTCCGGTATGTAATTCTCTTTTTAAACGTGATTGTGAAAAAATTGTTCATCATATATTTTGGTTTAGTTTTTATGAAGACAAGAATATAAAAACAGAGATTGATGAAGCTTATCAAAAAAGAAAAAGATTGAATTCTATCTAAATCAATTATCAATATTTAAAAATGATTTGATTATGATAAAAGATATTCAATGTCAATTCATTGCATATAAGCTTTAGGTGCTAAAAATATTCATCTATTCTTCTATAAAGTTTTCCAAATATTCATTCTTCAAAACATTTTATTCCAAATCTTTTAAAAATAAAAAAATCTAATTTTACTTGAGTACAATCAATTTCACTATCCATCCAATCCATTGAACATCCATTATGCCATTTACATTTGAATTTATTTAGTTTTTCGTAAATTGTGACAGTTTAAAACCGCTACAACTCACATCTATTTGAACCAGTATTTAAAATTTGAATTTAGTTTTATTTTTTGTGGTAGTTTCAAACCACCGCAATTTACACAAACTAATGCGTAAAATTTGAATTTATTTAGTTTTTTGTGACTATTTTAGAACCGTTATAATTTATGTTTTTTTTTTAACCATTCTCTTTTTTAATCATTGCAAATATTCATGGAAATATTTAAAATTTTTGCATCTATTCCAAGAGATATCATGGGATATATTTAAACTATTTTTCATTAACATCTTTCATTAATCATTTTTACATACAATTCAAAGGAGTTTTTAAAATTATCTGTCACTTTAAGTCATAAAACTTTAAGCATACAATTTCATATCTTTGAAAAGTTTCATTCATTTTCAAAAGCACTTAAAGTATTATAGTTTTAATTGTATTCAAGTGGAAAAGAAGAGAAAAATTATTTATCCAGGAACTCAAGCCAATTGAAAAGATTTTTCAAATACGTTTCAAATTTGATATTGTTTGTACACCATAGTTTTTTTTTGTGATCATCAAAGTGTTTTGGTGGTTGTTTTAAAAGGTTCTTTGAATCGGAGTGACTCAAGGTTCGCCATAGGTTTGGTGTAATGCCACATTCTGCTTTCAGGATTATGATTAACCCCACAAATCAACACAGGTCTTTTCAACATACTTTGTCCTCACTCACACGTTTCTTGTGAAACTTTCCAGAAGGTCACCTATCCAAATACTACTTTAAGTCAACCTCCTTAACTATGAAGTTCTTATTTGTTATGCTACTGAAATAAAGATGTATCTTATTGGTATAGGTAGTACCTATCAATTCTTATAAGTCTTCCTTCAACCATGCAATCTCTTTCCTACACAGTCTCAGAATCCCTCTCATTCCGACCTGGCGATCGCTCCTCGCCCTCTTCGACCTCGAGTGTTACATGCCTTGTAACACCCTAGTTTTTATTAAGTTATTTTAATTGATTTATTTGTGAATTCTTTGTAATTTTTATGTATTTTATTTAATTATCGTGTGTAAATAATTAGATAAATAAGAGGGTAAGGGTGTATGTCCTATAGATAAAGGTGTAGATAATAAGTTGTGACTTGTTGGAGTCGATAGAAATTATTTAAAACTTGAATAGTTAGAATAAAGAGTATTTTAATTAAACTATTTAAATCAATAAGTGTAACAGGAGTGTGTGACCATGAGGTAGGAGTGCGGAGATTAAATTGAGAGATTGGGGCTAAAGTGGAAATTAGTAGAAATATTAGGGTGAAGTGTAACACCCTTCTAAAACCCCACAAATATTATAAATAATAAATCAAAATATTATACCAAAAATGGTGTCACATCTTTATGAAAACATCACATAAAACATTCTGCTTCGTAACACGAGTTCTCAAATTCAAACAATCACTTTTTATAAATAACCAACACAAAACTTTGAACTTCGCAGCGGAAAACATAACTCAATTAACTTCATTGTTAATATCCTTCAATAACATCTTTAATCCTTGTCATTAAAAGATCAGGATTATTAAAACAACTTCAAAATGAATTAATATCTTATAAACTCATGTCAACAAATAAACACATGATTCAATTCAAATGTCTTCTGAAACCCTGATGTTACATATCAGAGCAAGACCCTCTTATTCAACAGAAGTAAATAACGCACTCCTAAGCTATCCTCTAAGCTTCAATGGATCATTCATGATCACCTGCAAGTTACCCATATATAGAGGCAACAGTTTTAAGCATAAAGGGTGAGTAATCATAAGTTATTATATACGATATATGGAATGGATATAACAATACAACAACAAATCATCAAGGATCCCATAAATCATCACATTCCATATATCACACTCACACTTTTGCATCAACAATATGAATCAAGTATACCATCATATCATCATATTAACAAATGATCATCAAACACACAAGGCCACAACATCATCGATATCACTTAGTCAATCATTATACAATGTCACGTATAATGTAATGTAACGTCATTGACTCATGCATGGGGTACCAAAACTTCACTGATGACACATTCATCGTTTCTCCAAATATCCTCACCAATATGATCGATTCCTTCTTGGAAACAGAGCACATCAGAATATTGCACTCAATCCACACTATGGGATTGAGGAAATCACTGGAATATCATCTTATCATCATCATTGGACCAATGCTAGTAAAAACGCATCATCAACCATGAATTCATCACATGTCATAACATATATCGTAATACACAAAGCATCATAAACAACAAACATAAATCTATCATACGAACATACATC
This sequence comes from Vicia faba, assembly GCA_948472305.1. Taxonomy (NCBI): domain Eukaryota; kingdom Viridiplantae; phylum Streptophyta; class Magnoliopsida; order Fabales; family Fabaceae; genus Vicia; species Vicia faba. The sequence continues at coordinate 177,644,737 of OX451741.1, read as the reverse complement.
ATGTTGCATCAATCGCGTAGTCACATCAGTTCATCATAGTATTAACATATTTCATCATTCAAAATCTATTTTAATCCTAGAAAAGTACTGGGAAGATATATAATATGACTCATTATATTCTACCAAAGTATAGTACATCGCGTTAGCTTCCTAACACTTTTAACAACGCGTCAAACGGAGTCCAGAAACTCAAGTTACAATCTTCTAAAGTTTTAGTCAAACACCCCTCGCCCGAGGCTCGCCCGATGAAGAAGCTTACTCGTCTAAGGCTCTCCCAGCGAGGATGGGCCAAAAATCCCCCCATACAAAATCTAGAAGCGTTGTTTTTCTTCTGTCTCCTTCACCCGACGAAGCTATTCACTCGCCCGACGAGCTCCTCTCGCTTCTGCTTCGCCCGACAAAGTTGGGGCGATTCACCTTCCCCATACAAAAATCCAGGGGCTCTGTTTTTCACCCCTTCCTTTCACCTCTTGCTTACCGAAAGCTGCTTGGGCAAACTCACCCGCCCGACGAAGCATATGGTTCGCCCGACGATGCAACGCGAACAGAGAATTCCCTGTGCATTTTTTGCACTGCACCAGTCCAATTTTTGTGATTTCAACACAGAACAGGTTCCAAATCATCACCAATACTCATGTTTTCATCATACAATACCAACATATCATATTATACATCAAATACATCAAATCATAGCAAAACAACATGGTAATTTCATCAATTTCATCAAGGTTCATCATATTCATCATTTTATCAATTCACCACAAAACTCCAAACAACCTACATACATCTAAACCCTATATCAATCATAATAGCAAGGATAACCCCCATTACCTTAGATTCTCCTAGTAATTTATTCTTGTCCCAAGCTCTATAGATGATTCTCTATCTCTCTCTCTTTTCCTCTTTATGCCCTAGTTCTCCACATTGTTCTTCTCTTTTCACGATTTCCCAGAATAAACATTGACACTCTTTTTCCTAATTTAACCCTTGGACCCTTCTTATGGTCTTCCCGTCTTACCCTCACTTATCCATTCACAATTACTAATTTTCCCTTATTCCTTCTGCATCAATCTTATTTTATTTGATCAATAAAAATAACTCTAAATAATTATTATTAAATCTAAATAATTACAAACTCATTATTTAAATTCTAAACATCCCACATCATCTTCTAACTCACTACTATCCCAATGCATAGTATCAATGAACATCATAATGCATCATATAAATCATCAAGACATCACATATATTCACAAATATGTCATAAATACTCATCATGATTAATTAAATAATTAAATAAATAGTCTAATTAATTTAGGGTGTTACAACTCTCCCTTACTTGAAAGAATTTTTTCCCTAAAAAATTACCTAGCGGAAACAAAATCAGATAAGACTCTCTCATCTGATCCATACGTTCCCAAGTCCAAATTTCTCCAGCTAGTCACCCCACAATACCTTCACTAAGGTGATGTCTTTACCCTGCAATTACTTTACTTCCCACCCTTCTATTTGCACGGGTGATGCTTTAACAGTCAGGTTATCTCTCACCTGTACATCATCCATTTATATCACATGCGAAGGATCCAGAATATACCTCCTCAATTCAGACACATGAAACATGTTATGAAGATTTTCAAGCGACAACGGTAAAGTAATATGATAGGATACTTCATCTATCTTCTCTTATATCTGATATGGACCAACAAAACACATCATAAGTTTTCTCGACTTAAAAGCTCTACCAACACCAGTCACCAGAGTAACTCTCAAAAACACATGATCATCTTTTTGGAATTCAAGAGCCTTTCTCCTCTTGTCATGATAACTCTTCTGACGAATCTGAGAAGATTTCATCCTCTCTTGGATTATCTTAATATTTTCAGTTGTCTCCTGCATAATCTCAGGTCCAAGCACATCACTCTCACCTGACTCATACCAACACAATAGAGTCATACACCTCCTACCATACAACGCTTCATACGGTGCCATCCAAATACTCGCATGAAAACTATTGTTGTATGTAAACTCAATCAATGGAAAGTGGATGTTCCGAACACCTAATTATTTTAACACACATGCCCTCAGCAAACCCTCAAAAGACTAAATAGTCCTCTCTGTCTGACCGTCTGTATGTGGATGATATGCGAAACTCAACTTTAACTTAGTACCGAAAGCATTCTGCAAACCTTCCCAAAATTTAGGCGTAAACCTCATATCAGTTTCTAATACGATATGTGATCGGTGGGAACGAGAACTGACTGTTTTGGAATGCTGGTTCGCGTTTATGTTTGTTTTCGCAAAGTGTCGCGGTAAGCAAGAGTCGCCACCGTCTTTTATTTTATCCAACAAGGAAAGGACAAAAGCACAGAAAAATTCCTTTTCGAGATTGTTTCTTGGGTTCGGGAGGTAGATTATAGAAAGGGAAGGTATTAACACCCTTTTTGTTCGTGGTTATCCACGGGCTCTTAGGTACTTGCTCACTATGTTTTCAAAAGTTTGCTTTTCTTTGTGATTGTGGGTTTGAAAAGAGTTTTGTTTGAAACTTCAATTTAACTCTTGCTTCTGTTCTCAAGAGTGTTTGAAGTGTTTTTGAAAACTTTATTTGTAAAAGTGTAAGTACAAAAAGTTTTGTTTTGTTTTTAAAATGAGCAAGTACTTAAGAACATCTACCTACTCAAAAAGGAATTAAACTGTGCAAATGTCCTTTAGACAGTGCTATCCCACTATTGAGGAGTAGGTAGCACCGTCGTTGGAGTTTTTCGGGTCAATTCGATTAAAGGGATGTGTGGTCACTAAAGTAACGTTAGGACGCTTTAGTGGTAATCCTAATGTCTTAGATCATTTTTATCGAGGCAACCATTTCGAGGCAACTTATGATCTTGGGACAAAAGGACGACCTCTAAAACATCCTGTACTTAATGACCACGTTCGAGGCAACCAAGTGAGGCGTACCCTAGGAGTGGCATGTGCAAGTGTGTCAATTTTCAGTTATGTTATCTTTACATGTCATGGTGAGCTACCGTTGATTTTAAATTAAGATAGATCTTGTCATGCATAGCCTAGTTAGCATACATCTAGCAGTTAATAGTTGCGGAAAATAAAACTAAGCTATTACAAGGCGTCGGGTATTTACATCGCCAAAAACAAACCCTTGAAAAGTAAATACGAAAAGTAAATAAAAGCGATAAATAAAAAGTCCTAAGTTAAAACTATTACATCCTCTGAGCAATTACAATATATAGATCAAAATAATATGCGCGAGAAAAGTTGAATCAGATTGTCTTTTAGGGTTTTGACCCTTTTTTCAAATAAAGCATGTTTTTGGTCTTTTTGAATTAAGAATTAAGTCTAAATCAATAATGGAATTTAAAAAAAATATGTTTTGAGTTTTATCTTAATTAAGGAAATAAAATTAAAAAAGGTGAAAATATTAAAACCTAGTTCTAAGTCAATTTTTATTTTATTGCAAAAATCTGTTAAAATTAAACCTAATTAAAAACTAAATTAATTGGTTACAATCTATTTACAAAAATAAGTAAGAAAATTAAAATAAAAGTATTTTTGTTGTTTCTGATTTTTTTATGAAAAAGAGTTAATTAGTTAATTAATTAATTATGATAATAAAATAAAAATAGTGAAAAGAAAAACAAAGAAACAAACTCAGGGGTGCTGGGCTCGAAAGGGAGTATGAATTGCAACTTCCAGGCCCAAACGTCCAGCCTGTTGGACTTTCAAATTGCCTAGGCGTTCGTTGATCAAGGTTCATGGTGAACCTCCATCCTTAGCCATTGGATCTTCCTGGGAACCACCTGGCGCGTTGAGATCTGAGGATGTATGGTAGTCCCTGCCTGAAGCGCTGCATCTGAGTACCTGAAGAAAAAAGGTAACAAAGTTTTGGGGGACCTGGGATTCGAATCCAGGTCCCAGGGGATCTTGCACTAACGCGCGCTTCACCAACTCATCCATGCTGTTTCTTTTGTTAGTTAAATAGAAAACAAATATTATATATAAACAATAATTATGCCTGGCCAAAAAATAAAAAACACGCAATTGATTCAGACAAACCAATCACACTCCACCACGTAATCGTCTTCTTCACAAGACCTGGTTCAGTAACCTGCGGATTTTTATCCACATGAGGTTTCGTGGGATGGTTCTAAAACTCGCTCCAGGCCATGAAAATTAAATCCAAGAGTAACAACGTACTCGTCAGTTCATCCCGGTCATCCATGTACCAATTATGTGCATTGATTGTTCATGTAATTAAAAACCCCAAAAACTAGGTATACGAATCCTAGAACTGGGCATGGTGTTACAGGCTATGGAAATAAAATTCAGTGATGCCAACAGTTCCAAAATGCAACGCAAAGCATGAATATGTAATTATTTCAATGAAAGGATGCAAGAAAATTATTTCACGATATCATGTCCAGAGCAAGTTTTATGGAGACTTACAACATGTTAGAGGTAATGAAGGGCTTGGTTTCTGATTGGTCTCGCTTCAGGAGGTTGTTGGCAAGAGAGCTACGTCTTTCTTTTGGTCTGAATTCACCTCTAAACCAAAATCTGATCACCACTTGCTCAAGGTTTTTGCAAAATTGTTATGGCCGTTTTTCAGAGTTTTGTGCGTTTTTTCTTTTCTGTAGCAGGGTTTCGTGTGTCCTTTTGTTTATGAGTAGCAGGTTTATATAGGCAAGGAAATTAGGTCAACAAATGTATATCAAATCTTGGTCCATTATGATGAAGAGATTTGATTTGATTTTTCCATAAAGACTTGCTATATTTGATTCAATCAGGTGCCAGTCTGTTTTCAGGCATTACTGCCAGCCTGTTATGAGCTGTTTGAGCCTCCAATATGATGGAAATCAAAAGCTGACTTGCCCCTTTGAATTTGCTCTCTTCGATTACTTCAAAGTCCTCATTCGAACTACTCCAGTCACAGCCCCTTCGATTGAGACTCCCCCTGCTTTGATTGCATATTTGCAAGGGACACATGCCATTGTGAACTTTGGGTATTCTGGACAGGTTATGATATGTGTTATTGCTTAGTCATGCCAGCCTACTTCCTTCCTTCGAATATGCCTTCTTTTCCAGCTTCAAAGTCCAATTCGAATCTGTTTAGAACATTCCCTATTAGCCAACTTTGACCAGCTCTTGGCCTTGTGATGAGTCTGAGTTCTGATTCAAAGTGTCCAGAACTTCCTTCATCAGAGCATCTTAGATTAAAAGAAACCCTGCATTGAAATGCCATTCGAAGGTCATTTCGTTCTGATGTTCTGGTTGAGGTAAAGTATGAAGTTCCAGTCGAAGGACCCTCTGAAGTACTTAGTCAAAGCATTGTGAAATTGACTTGGTCGAAGGGGTCCAGCGCTCAATCGAAGACTTGCACACCAAGGCTTGATAGAAAGAGGTCCAGCGCTCAATCGAAGTGTTTGTCCATAATGCCAATCGAAGTGTTGCACACCAAAGCTTGATCGAAAGAGGTCTAGCGCTCAATCGAAGTGTTTGCACACCAAGGATTGATCGAAGAGTGCCAAATGCCCAATCGAAGACTGGTGAACCAAAACCTGATCCAAGAGTTCCAAATGCCCAATCGAAGACTGGTGAACCAAACCTGATCGAAAGGTTCCAAACGCTTAATCGAAGCCTTTTCCCAGATGCCAATCGAAAGACACTTTGTATATCTTCAAAAAAACTTTATTTTTGTTAGGCAAGTGTTTGTGACTAACTATGTAAGGGAAGACATTTGGAAACATGAGAGGGCAAATTTTGGGGTACAACAGTTTCCCCTGTTCAATTTTCTTAAACATGAGGATATAGATTGGCTTTCGAGCCTTTCATGATCCGAAGGTGGAAGATAATTGAACACTAGAGTGCCCAGAAATTTGCACTCGCATGGTGTAGTATCAGCATTGTGACGGCGGGAATGGGCTTACAGATGCCATTTGGAGACTGTTGGTAGGAGGATGGGCTTATAGATGCCATCTGCATGAGTGCCGATTGCATAAGAGATTCCTTAGCGAGAACTTGCATACCTGAGAAAGAAAGATGGTCTTCCTGGCTTGTTACAGGTGTTAATCTTCAATCTCTTTTGTGTAGATGGTTTTCCTAGCTTGTTACAGGTATCAGTCGTCCACAGATAGTTTTCCTGGCTTGCTACAGGTATTAAACTGAGACTTAAAAAGGTTGGCCGATGATATAGTTGTCCTGGCTGGTTTCAGGTATTAATCTCTGACCTGAGAAACAAAGATCTTCCTGGCTCGTTACAGTTATTAATCTTCAATCTCTTCATGTAGATAATTTTCATGGCTTGTTACAGGTATCAATCTACAATCAGTCATCCACAGATATTTTCCTGGCTTGCTACAGGTGTTAATCTGGAACTTGAAAAGGTTGATGGTAGCCATCTTTTTATTGACCTTCTCCTGAAAAAGGTAAAACGTTAGTTGTATGCAATGTCATGATGTATGAAATGCATGATGTCATGATGTTCTCAAAATAAATGAGATTTGTGTTGTATGATGCGTATGCATGTCATGATGTATGAAGATGTGATGTTTTTAGCTGGGGAAAATAAATCCCGGAGCTATTGGAGAATAGTGTTGAGTTCTTCGTTTCCGCTGGGGATGATGAACGAAGATGATCGTGAGAATAAACCGACAAGAGGGAGGAACTCCGTTGGGGAATAAACTGGTGAAGAGATTACTCTGTGGGGAAGAGATACTTCGCTGAGATTTTAATGATAAACTCTGCTGGGGATTCCGTTGATAAGCTCTGTTGGGGATTTTGATGATGAACTCCGCTGGGGATAGAAAGAACTTCGCTGGGGATGATCCTTCAGTTGCAACTTGCTGAGGATAACCCGGTTAGACCCTTGTGAGGATAACCTCTGAATTTGGCTGGGGAGACTTATCTGTATTCTGCAGGGGACAAGCTTCCAGAATCTACTGGGGAAGATGATTCAACTTCGTTGGGGAAAATTTTTTAGACTGCGCTGGGGAAATGGCTCCACTGGGGTATCTTGTATTCCGCTGGGGAACATTCTTATACTCTGTCGAGGAATATTAAGACTGTCGGGGGTACTCTTACACTTGCTGGAGAATGTCTTTATACTCCGCTGGGGAATATTAAGACCTTCTGGGGATACCCGACCTTTTTAGGGCTGATGGTAGACTAACTCTGCTTGGGGGAGAGTATGGCTGATTCATTCATGGTTGCAAGTCTCAGTGGGGAGAGCTATCATTACTGTCTTACTCTGCGGGGAGTGAAAGTATCTTGGTCACATTCTTCAGCTGAACTTACTTTGGTACCTTGGTGGACAGAGCAACTAGTCCGCTCAGACAATTCTCATTGCCCCCTACTTCTGATATCACCCGTAAGTAGTCCTTTGTTTCGCATGTAACTATTTATGAGCAGCAATTAATGTCAAATGCATATATCAAAAATGAACATTGGACGTTCTTTGCAAAACAAAACAGATAAAGGGAAAACAATTTGAAATTTGTCTGAAAATGACTTTGTATTGATTTTGAAGTTTGCCTGTAAATAGGCGCTTTTGTACAAGAGGCTGACGTCCTAGTAAGAGAACGCCGCCAAACAAATAAGATTTATACAATTTGTGAAAAGAAAACAAAACAGCTATGTGAATAGTCCCACTGGGTTCCGACTCTGCTATTGCCTTTATATCTTCAAGCGTCTCATCACTTTGCTGCTTAGTTAGAGATGAATATGATTGATTGGTGTCGTCCGAGCCTGATAGTTGATATCGAAGTCCGAATGCAGGGTGATCCAATGAGACATAGTGTTACGCTTATCCCTAACTTTTGCCTGGACCGCGCTTTTGGGTTTTCAGTCCATCGGGATACCCATTTTTGCCCAAGCCGCCTTTTCAGGTTTTCGACTCGCCGGGTGTACAAATTTTTTTATTTTCATCCCTTATTTTTTCCCGAACCCTTTTGGTTCGCCGGGAAGCCCTTATTTTTGCCTAGGCCAGTCGACCTAGCAGGTCTTTGATTATGCGTAGTATCTTTTTACTATGTCTACATTGACGGGGTGAGGAAGGTCGTCACCATCCATGGTGGTTAGAATCATTTCTCCTCCTGAGAAGATGTTTTTAACCACAAATGGCCCTTCGTAAGTAGGGGTCCATTTTCCCCTGGGATCACCTTGAGGTAGAATAATGCGCTTGATTACCAGGTTCCCGACTTGATACTCTTGTCGCCTGACTTTCTTGTTAAATGCCTTGATCATCCGTTTTTGGTACGTCTGACCATGACAAATAGCGGTAAGTCTCTTTTCATCGATTAGATTCAGTTGATCAAGTCGGGTATGGATCCAGTCGTCTTCGCTCAAACCTGCATCTTTCATGATCCGAAGAGAGGGTATCTGAACTTCAATAGGCAAAACTGCCTCCATGCCATAAACCAAGGAATAGGGCGTTGCCCCTGTTGACGTCTGTGCTGAGGTACGATACCCATGAAGAGCAAATGGTAACATCTCGTGCCAGTCTTTGTAGGTCACTGTCATCTTCTGCGCAATCTTCTTAATGTTCTTATTTGCCGCTTCGACAGCCCCATTCATCTTCGGCCAGTAGGGAGAAGAGTTGTGGTGTTGTATCTTGAATTGCTCGCAGAGCTCAGTGATCATCTTATTGTTAAGATTGGTACCATTATCCGTAATGATCCTCTCTGGTACGCCGTATCGACAGATCAGGTTGTGCCGAATGAACCGTGCCACGACGTTCTTGGTTACCGTAGCAAAGGAAGCCTCTTCGACCCACTTCATAAAGTAATCAATCGCTACCAGGATGAAACGATGCCCGTTGGATGCCGTGGGTCTGATCTTGCCGATCATATCAATGCCCCACATTGCAAAAGGCCAAGGTGCTGTCAAGACATTCAGAGGAACTGGAGGAATGTGCACCTTATCGGCATAGACCTGGCACTTGTGACATGTCCGAGAATGCTGATAACAGTCGGCTTCCATTGTGGACCAGTAATATCCTGCCCAAAGGATTTTCTTTGCCATGGTATGTCCACTGGAATGAGTTCCGAAAGTACCTTCATGCATCTCTGCCATGATCCTTTCTGCTTCAATCTTATCCACACAGCGCAGTAAGGTTGAATCATGGTTACGTTTGTAGAGAATGCCATTGCTGATGAAGAACTTTGTCGTGAACCTTCTCAGAAACTTCTTGTCATTAACAGATGCACCCTCGGGGTATTCTTGAGCTTCAAGGTACCTCTTCACTTCATGATACCAAGGATTTTCTGTTACCTCTTCGGTCTCAAGATCACAGCAATGAACAGGTTCATCCAATTTCCAAATAATGATCCGGGGAGCCTCGTTGTCCCACTTGACTTTGAACATAGAAGCCATCGTAGCTAACGCGTCCGCCAACTGATTCTCTTCTCTTGGGAAGTGTTCAAAGGTTATCTCCTCGAAATGGGGGAGCAACGTCAATACATACTCCTTGTAAGGAATAAGATTTGGGTGTTTCGTATCCCACTCTCCTTTGATCTGACTGATCACGAGAGCGGAATCTCCGAAGACACTCAAAAATTTAATCCTTAGGTCAATTGCTGCTCGAAGACCCATGATGCATGCTTCATACTCCGCCATGTTGTTGGTGCAGTTGAAACATAGTCGGGCGGTAAGTGGAGTATGTGAGCCTTTAGGAGATATGATCACAGCGCCAATGTCGTTACCCAAAGCGTTTGAAGCTCCATCAAAATGCATAGACCATTGGGATCCTTCCTCAGGTCCTTCATCTGGTCCAGGTGGTTCACAATCAGTTATCAACATGATATTCTCGTCCGGGAATTCAAAGTTCATAGACTGGTAATCATCCACTGCCTGATGTGCCAAATGGTCTGCCAATACACTTCCCTTGATTGCTTTTTGAGTTGTGTACTGGATGTCATACTCAGTCAAGATCATCTGCCATCTTGCTATTCTTCCGGATAAGGCAGGCTTTTCGAAGATATACTTGATTGGATCCATCTTTGAAATCAACAGAGTAGTGTGCGTCAACATATACTGTCTCAGCCGGCGAGCAGCCCATGCCAAAGTGCAGCAAGTTTTCTCGAGCAGTGAGTATCGGGTCTCACAGTCGGTAAACTTTTTGCTAAGGTAATAAATAACATGCTCTTTTCGGCCAGACTCGTCATGCTGCCCCATCACACACCCCATTGAGTTGTCAAGTACTGTCAAGTATAAGATCAGAGGTCTCCCTTCAACTGGTGGCATAAGAATGGGTGGTTCCTGGAGATACTCTTTGATTCTTTCGAAAGCGGCCTGGCATTCATCGTTCCAACGTACCACTTGATCTTTCTTCAACAGCTTGAAGATTGGCTCACAAGTAGCAGTTAGGTGTGAGATGAATCGGGCAATGTAGTTCAGACGTCCTAGAAAGCCTCTAACCTCTTTCTCTGTCTTGGGAGATGGCATCTCTTATATAGCTTTCACCTTGGCAGGGTCCACTTGAATACCTTTGTCGCTCACGACGAAACCTAGCAGTTTGCCAGACCTCACCCCGAAGGTGCACTTGTTCGGGTTCAACCTCAGTTTGTACAACTTCAACCGGTCAAACAACTTCTGTAGATGGTCAAGGTGTTCCTCCTCAGTTTGGGACCTTGCAATCATATCGTCGACGTATACTTCAATCTCATGATGGATCATGTCATGAAACAAAGCAACCATGGCACGCTGATATGTTGCCCCCAACATTTTTCAACCCAAAAGGCATAACCTTGTAACAAAAGGTACCCCACTGAGTAACAAAAGTGGTCTTTTCCATGTCTTCAGGAGCCATCTTGATTTGATTATAGCCGGAGAAACCGTCCATAAAGGAGAATACCTTGTGCTGAGCAGTATTGTCAACCAGAACGTCAATGTGAGGTAGAGGGAAGTCGTCCTTAGGGCTTGCCCTGTTCAAATCCCTGTAGTCAACACACATTCTGACCTTACCGTCTTTCTTCGGTACTGGAACCACATTGGCGACCCACTGAGGGTAAGAATTTACTGCTAGAAAACCGGCGTCAAACTGTTTCATAACTTCGGCCTTGATTTTCTCAGACATCTCTGGACGCATACGGCGAACCTTCTGTTTTACGGGATGACATTCTTCCTTTGTAGGCAGGCGATGGACCACAATGTCGGTATCCAACCCAAACATATCTTCGTAAGACCAGGCAAAGATTTCCACGTAGTCATGCGGCATCTGAATCAACCGTTGCTTCACACTAAGCTCCAGATTTGCACCGATCTTGACTTCCCTTTTGTTTGTCTCATTACCCAGATTCACTGTTTCCACTAGCTCTTCATGTGGCTGAATGGCCCTCTCTTCCTGAAGTAACAATCTTGCAAGCTCACTCGGCACTGCGCAATCATCTTCACCTTCGTCTTCGGCTAAGTTGATCGGATTCTCGAAGTCATAACTGGCAGTAGCAGAGTCATTACCAGTGATATCCAGAGTGGATTGAGACTTGTATATGTGAGTGTGTGTAAAATAGTTGTTTTGCAATATATAATAAAGAGAAACAAAGAGCACAAGATTTGAAATGCAAAAACGTCCAATGCTTTTATTAATGATATATTAAAATGGCACACAAAAGCCCTCACAAATGAAGCCACGGTGCCCCGGGTAAGACACCGGGCCATAAAGTTTCACAATATTGTCTGTTACAAATTCAAAACAAAGAGCTCATTACTGGGTAACAAAAGTAATAGGGATGAAGTCTTTTGTTGTCCAGTTGCTTGGTCCACCGTTGGTCGTAGGGTAGATCCAGCTGTCGAATTCAGACTCCTCCACGTCATCTTCGATGGCATTTACTCCCGAGTTGCTGATGAACACTGGAGGTCTTCCAATCCTTTGAGCTTCTGCAGTGAAACCCAAACCAAACTTGTTAGTCTTCTGAGTGAAATCAGGAAGTCGGCCCCGGTTTGCATACTCACCCTTCTCAATAACATCTCGGGCATCCTTTAAGGAAGCCATCTTCAAAGGAGAATCTTCAACCACAGTCTCAACTGATGCCAGTGTCTGAGGAACCTCTTCAAAGTGTTGAAATGGGGTCTCAATGAACTCCCCATCCATCTCTATGTACCGGAACGAGTTGAGGTGGCTGACCATGTACTCTTCCTCCCCCTGTACTGTCACAATCTTCCCTCTGACCGGGTACTTCAGCTTCTGATGGAGTGTTGAGGTCACAGCTCCAGCTTTATGGATCCATGGACGACCCAGCAAACAAGAATAGGATGGTCGAATGTCCATCACATAGAATGTAGAATTGAAGACCTGAGAACCAACTCTGATTGGAATATCAACCTCACCATGCACCATCCTTTTAGACCCATCAAAGGCCCGAACAACAATGTTACTCGGCTTTAGCTCCAAACCTTCGCAATCCAGCATGTCTAGAGCTTTCTTTGGCAAGACGTTCAATGAGGAACCAGTGTCAACCAACAGATGTGCAAGAGTAGTGCCCCTGCATTCAATGGAGACATGCAGGGCATCGTTATGGTTCTTCCCTTTAGCAGTCAGATCAGTGTCGGAGAAACCCAAACCATTATCAGCAGTTAAATTGGCCACACAATCGGTAAACTGATTAGCCGATGTCTCTTGTGGCATGTGGGCCGTCTTCAGGAAGGTAATCAGAGCCTTGGCATGGGCCTCTGAACACAATAGCAATGACAACATATAAATCTTGGATGGGGTTTGCCCCAGTTGCTCAACTACATTATAATCACTCTTCTTAATAATTTTCAGAATCTCTTCCATCTCCTGTTTGGAAGCTTCAACAGTGATTGTCTTTGGCGCCTCCGTCTGGGCAGGCATATCAGTAGTGATCCCTTTGCCCCGAGCGTTAGATGACTTGGCGACAGGGGTAGGAACAGGAACTTGATCAGGAATGGAAATAGGTACACTTGCAGGCGAAATGACAACAAGTCTTCGGGCAGCTGGTGGAGCAATATCAAGTGAGAAAAGTCTACCGCTGCGGGTGACTTTAGCAGGTCCGGTAATGTTGCTGATGCCGGTATCAACATCAAACTCTTGCTTGACTCCAAGAACATAAACATCTGCCCCATAGTGCCAAGGGACAGCTTTGTCAGAGGTGTAGGGAATAGGCCCCAGAACAGTGATGATTATGGGTGCAATCTTCTGAACAGGCGTAATTCTGACAGGCTTCCTCGAGGGAGCCTTGGGAGAATTGTTGAAAATGGTAATAATGGAAACTTATTCAGTATGGGTGGAAGGAACAACAGTCTTTTCAAAGAGGATCTCCTTATTATCCATCAGGTTTTGGATACCTGACTTCAAAGATGGGCAACTAGTAGGTGAAACAGAACATAAATGGCAACCTTCACCACATCCCGGAAATAAACCGGCTAGCAACAGGTTCCTCTTGATGGTCATCAGCGGGGTAACAATATCATCCACAGAGGCTACAAACAAGTCTTCCTCTACAGCATTTACTCCATGTTTGGGCATGGGAGCAGTCACAACATTAGGCCTCTCGGGCGCCTCAAACTCAATCTCCTTTGCATCGATTAGGTCCTGAACCTTATTCTTCAAAACCCAACAATCATCCGTATTATGCCCCGGGCTGTCAGAGTGATAAGCGTAGCGGGCGTTAGGATTGTACTTTGGGGATGTTGTGTTTAAAATCTTCGGAGCTTCTTTCAGAGTCACCAGATTGGTCGTCAGTAACTGTGGCAATATCTGAGACAAGGTCATGCTGAGACGAGTGAATTTCCTTCAAGGTCTCTCGCCCCTTTGTTAGTTGTGATGCTGAGGAGCACCAGCAGGTTTTGAAATAACAACTGCGTTGACAGCTTGGCGGTGTTCCGGTCTATTCTGTCTTCTTGAACCGTAGACAGCACTGGATTCTTTCTTGAACGGCTTCTTCTCGGTGCCCGAGGAGGCACCCTTCTGTATCTTTCCGGCCTTAATACCAGCTTCAATCCTCTCACCAGTCAAGATGAGGTCTGTAAACTCGGCTGAAGAACTTCCAATCAAATGGTTAAAGAATGGACCAGACAGGGTCCCCAAAAACATATCAACAAGTTCACGATCAGCTAAAGGTGGTTGCACCCTTCCGGCGAGGTCTCTCCATTTTTGAGCATACTCTTTAAATCCTTCACTCATCCCTATTGACATACCCTGAAGTTGGGTACGCGTAGGAGCGAGGTTGGAGTTATATTGATACTTCCTATAGAATGCAGTAGCCAAATCCTCCCAGCTACGGATACTGGCTCTATCTAGCTGATAGAACCACTCAAGCTGAGTCCCTGACAGACTGTTTTGAAAGAAATGGATCCACAAGTTCTTATCAGCAGTGTAAGGTTGGATCTTCCTCACATATGATCGGAGGTGCAACTTTGGACAGGAAGCTCCGTCATACTTGGCAAAGGCAGGTGCCTTGAACTTATGGGGAATCACCACCCCAGATGATAGACCCAGATCTCCGAAGTCCAGACCGGGCACCTTCTGTATCTCCATAGCGCTCAAACGGTCTTCTAGCTGTTTGTACTTATCCTCAGCAAGAGGATACTGTTCTTCATCATAGTCCGTCTCGTTGTCGGAGACTATAGGGCTAGGAACCCTCCTTTCTTGTGGACTATCTTTCCCTCCAGATGAGGTGGCCAGATCAACTTCGTTTTGTAGCCCGTTTCCAAACCAGCGTCTGGTGTTGAACAAGACGGTCCTCTTTTTCTTCTTCTTCCTCTCTTTCAGAATCAGGGTCTTTAGGTCCTGCTGACCCTTAGCTAAGCTCATGACCAACTCTTGAAACTGGGCATTCTGGGCCTGGAGGGCCTTGATGGCTTGCTCAGTGGAAGGTTCAGTAGACATGATGATTGCTGAAATAAACAACGAAGAAGATAAGAGTCCTGTAAAAGGGTACCTGTCTATGAAGTGCATGAGATGAAATGCGTATGATTTATGATTTCAAAGACAATCGAGATTCAAATTTGTAAACAAGAAAGGAACACACTTTATTAGATTTAACTTCAGAATTTAAATTGTTCAACAAATTTCCCTTAGGCGTTACAAGAATGGAAATACAGAAAAGTAAATAAAAATGGTAAAAGAAAACATCAAAGGTCCATCAATGCTCCCATGGCCTCTTCTTCTCAGTGCGGACATAATCATTCAGGACCCGCTCGTTCTTCAGTTGCTTAGTCAGCTTCTGGATCTTCTGTTCTTGTTCATTGAACTTCTCCCGATAAGAATCCCGTTCTTCCTACAGTTGCGCCCAAGACCTCTTCAGTGTGCCAATATCAGTGGGCGTATGAGGATGGAGAATAGTTGGAGGAACCTCGTCTTTATCAGCAACTTCAAGAGTAATAGGCCTGACAGCTTCGTACGACATACCTAACCTCTGGGCACGGATGCGGACCCATCTGAGGTATGGCTCCATCGGCAGAGAAGTCGTTGGTCCCAACTCATGCGGGTCGGATTTGTGAACTCTATCCTAAGCCCTGATGAATCTACGACGCAGCTCGTCGCTATCTCCCTGAAAATCAAAGATGATATGAGGTATCAACATCTCATGAGGCCCTTCTCTTCTGGCTCTTCCAAACTGACGGAGAGCTAAACATGGGTTATAAGAGATTCCTCCATGGGTTCCGACCAATGGAACATTAGGATACTCTCCATAATGATCAATGATAGTCACCTCATCCAAGCCTTTGAGAGTCCAAATAATGTCATTATTAGTAAGAGACATTACCCTATGAGCCCAGCCCATTCCTTCTTTATTCTTCAGTACGGACTTAGGGAGGTGCGAAATAAACCACCTCGACAATAAAGGAGCACAGCACATCAAAGTTCCCCTCTTTCGGGCAGTACGAGCATAGAGCTGATGAAGGATATCACCCAAGAGAGTGGGTACAGGGTTCCGAGAGATGAAGATACTTATGGCATTAACATCAACAAAAGTGTCAGGATTTGGGAACAATACCAGACCATAGATCAAAAGAGACAAAATGTCCTCGTACGCTTTGAAGTCTAAGTCATCCCAAAAGCAGTTAGCTTTGCCAACCAGAAATTTAGCCAGAAAGCCCTTAACTCCACTTCTAGTCTCCCAGTTAGCCATTACCTCGTCTTTGGTCAAGTGAAGGGCTGCAACAATCTCTTCAGGCCTGAGAGTCTTTTCCCAACCAGTGAATGGAGTCTGCTCCAAAACAGAGATACCAAGCAATTCAGAGAACTCTTCCAGGGTAGGAACCAGCTGGAAGTCTTGAAAGGTGAAGCAATGATATAGGGGATCATAAAACTGGACCAGGACACTCATCATTTGTTGGTCCAACTTTGAGGTGACTAAACCGATAAGAGAACCATGCCTCCTGATGAAGGAAGTAGTTTCTGGAATCCTGACAACCAACTCTTTAAGCAAAGTAGGTACCTAAACAAAGTTGAGCCGGATAGTATTCCTACGCATGGGCATCATGAGGTCCTACAAAACAGAGCAAAGATGAAACCCTCTTGTCTTTGAAATGGGTTAGTCCTTATGCAGGATGTATGCAATGTTATGATGTTATGATGTCATGGTAAAGGCACACCACAAGTATTCACAAAAGGCAAACATGGTAAAGGCACACAAGTCACACAAAAGAGCCCTTAGATTTCAGGCTGGCATGAAGCTTAGGTACTACCCTCTTTCAGTTTTAGTTGGTTAAGACCTGTCCTAAAAATAGTAACCGGGTTCTAGAGGATCTCAATATCACTGACTACCCTCAATCGGTCATAATTCCAATTTAGCAACCTTTCTTGCGGCCGGAACCATCGCGAGAGTTTAGTCTCAATGAGTGTAGCATACTACTATTGTTCTATGGCCAAGTTGGTCAATTTAAGGTTCTAAGGTCAGTTGGTGCTTAATGACTCCTCAGAAGACCCATATTCTCCTCATTCCAACACAAGGGATATCGGTACAGACCAAGGTGTCACACCAACGTAGCTACTGCTTCATCCGTGTCGGTCTACGCCAGACAGATCCCTCACAGTTTATTGCTACTTACCTAAAAAAGGGTGCCCCCAGATCCAGGTTAGGATCTATAAAACTCTGATACAAGCCCACAAAATTTTAAAGCATACAAAGCATACAATTGAAAACACAAGTGATCTAATCCTAAGGTACACCTCACTTATTAGTGGTATCCCCAGCAGAGTCGCCAGTTCTATGATCGGTGGGAACGAGAATTGACTGTTTTGGAATGCTGGTTCGCGTTTGCGTTTGTTTTCGCAAAGTGTCGCGGTAAGCAAGAGTCGCCACCGTCTTTTATTTTATCCAACAAGGAAAGGACAAAAGCACAAAAAAATTCCTTTTCGAGATTGTTTCTCGGGTTCGGGAGGTAGATTATAGAAATGGAAGGTATTAGCACCCTTTCTATCCGTGGTTATCCACGGGCTCTTAGGTACTTGCTCACTATGTTTTCAAAAGTTTTCTTTTCTTTGTGATTGTGGGTTTGAAAAGAGTTTTGTTTGAAACTTCAATTTAACTCTTGCTTCTGTCCTCAAGAGTGTTTGAAGTGTTTTTGAAAACTTTGTTTGTAAAAGTGTAAGTGCGAAAAGTTTTGTTTTGTTTTTAAAATGAGCAAGTACTTAAGAACATCTACCTACTCAAAAAGGAATTAAACTGTGCAAATGTCCTTTAAACAGTGTTATCCCCCTATTGAGGAGTAGGTAGCACCGTCGTTGGAGTTTTTCGGGTCAATTCGATTAAAGGGACGTGTGGTCACTAAAGCAACGTTAGGACGCTTTAGTGGTAATCATAATGTCTTAGATCATTTTTATCGAGGCAACCATTTCGAGGCAACTTATGATCTTGGGACAAAAGGACGACCTCTAAAACATCCTATACTTAATGACCACGTTCGAGGCAACCAAGTGAGGTGTACCCTAGGAGTGGCATGTGCAAGTGTGTCAATTTTCAGTTATGTTATCTTTACATGTCATGGTGAGCTACTGTTGATTTTAAATTAAGATAGATCTTGTCATGCATAGCCTAGTTAGCATACATCTAGCAGTTAATAGTTGCGGAAAATAAAACTAAGCTATTACAAGGCGTCAGGTATTTACATCGCCAAAAACAAACCCTTGAAAAGTAAATACGAAAAGTAAATAAAAGCGATAAATAAAAAGTCCTAAGTTAAAACTATTACATCCTCGGAGCAATTACAATATATAGATCAAAATAATACGCGCGAGAAAAGTTGAATCAGATTGTCCTTTAGGGTTTTGACCCTTTTTTCAAATAAAGCATGTTTTTGGTCTTTTTGAATTAAGAATTAAGTCTAAATCAATAATGGAATTAAAGAAAATATTTTTTGAGTTTTATCTTAATTAAGGAAATAAAATTAAAAAAGGTGAAAATATTAAAACCTAGTTCTAAGTCAATTTTTATTTATTGCAAAAATCTGTTAAAATTAAACCTAATTAAAAACTAAATTAATTGGTTACAATTTATTTACAAAAATAAGTAAGAAAATTAAAATAAAAGTATTTTTGTTGTTTCTGATTTTTTTATGAAAAAGAGTTAATTAGTTAATTAATTAATTGTGATAATAAAATAAAAATAGTGAAAAGAAAAACAAAGAAACAAACTCAGGGGTGCTGGGCTCGAAAGGGAGTATGAATTGCAACTTCCAGGCCCAAACGTCCAGCCTGTTGGACTTTCAGATTGCCTAGGCGTTCGTTGATCAAGGTTCATGGTGAACCTCCATCCTTAGCCATTGGATCTGCCTGGGAACCACCTGGCACGTTGAGATCTGAGGACGTATGGTAGTCCCTGCCTGAAGCGCTGCATCTGAGTACCTGAAGAAAAAAGGTAACAAAGTTTTGGGGGACCTGGGATTCGAATCCAGGTCCCAGGGGATCTTGCACTAACGTGCGCTTCACCAACTCATCTGTGTTGTTTCTTTTTTTATTTAAATAGAAAATAAATATTATATATAAACAATAATTATGCCTGGCCAAAAAATTAAAAACGCGCAATTGATTCAAACGAACCAATCATGCTCCACCACGTAATCGTCTTCTTCACAAGACCTGGTTCAGTAACCTGTGAATTTTTATCCACAGGAGGTTTCGTGGGATGGTTCTAAAACTCGCTCCAGGCTATGAAAATTAAATCCAAGAGTACCAACGTACTCGTCTGTTCATCCCGGTCATCCCTGTACCAATTATGTGCATTGATTGTTCCTGCAATTAAAAACCCCAAAAACAAGGTATACGAACCCTAGAACTGGGCATGGCGTTACAGGCAATGGAAATAAAATTCAGTGATGCCAACAGTTCCAAAATGCAACACAAAGCATGAATATGTAATTATTTCAATGAAAGGATGCAAGAAAATAATTTCACGATATCATGTCCAGAGCAAGTTTTATGGAGACTTACAGCGTGTTAGAGGTAATGAAGGGCTTGGTTTATGATTGGTCTCGCTTCAGGAGGTTGTTGGAAAGAGAGCTACGTCTTTCTTTTGGTCTGAATTCACCTCTAAACCAAAATCTGATCACCACTTGCTCAAGGTTTTTGCAAAACTGTTATGGCTGTTTTTCACAGAGTTTTATGCGTTTTTTCTTTTCTGCAGCAGGGTTTCGTGTGTCCTTTTGTTTATGAGTAGCAGGTTTATATAGGCAAGGAAAATAGGTCAACAAATGTATATCAAATCTTGGTCCATTATGATGAAGAGATTTGATTTGATTTTTCCATAAAGACTTGCTATATTTGATTCAATCAGGTGCCAGTCTGTTTTCAGGCGTTACTGCCAGCCTGTTATGAGCTGTTTGAGCCTCCAATATGATGGAAATCAAAAGCTGACTTGCCCCTTTGAATTTTCTCTCTTCAATTGCTTCAAAGTCCTCATTCGAACTACTCCAGTCACAACCCCTTCGATTGAGACTCCCCCTGCTTCGATTGCATATTTGCAAGGGACACATGCCATTGTGAACTTTGGGTATTCTGGACAGGTTAGGATATGTGTTATTGCTTAGTCATGCCAACCTACTTCCTTCCTTCGAATCTGCCTTCTTTGCCAGCTTCAAAGTCCAATTCAAATCTGTTTAGAACATTCCCTATTAGCCAACTTTGACCAGCTCTTGGTCTTGTGATGAGTCTGAGTTCTGATTCGAAGTGTCCAGAACTTCCTTCATCAGAGCATCTTAGATTAAAAGAAACCCTGCATTGAAATTCCATTCGAAGGTCATTTCTTCTGATGTTCTGGTTGAGGTAAAGTATGAAGTTCCAGTCGAAGGACCCTCTGAAGTACTTAGTCGAAGCATTGTGAAATTGACTTGGTCGAAGGGGTCCAACGCTCAATCGAAGACTTGCACACGAAGTCTTGATCGAAAGAGGTCTAGCGCTCAATCGAAGTGTTTGTCCATAATGCCAATCGAAGTGTTGCACACCAAAGCTTGATCGAAAGAGGTCCAACGCTCAATCGAAGTGTTTGCACACCAAGGCTTGATCGAAGAGTGCCAAATGCCCAATCGAAGACTGGTGAACCAAAACCTGATCCAAGAGTTCCAAATGCCCAATCGAAGACTGGTGAACCAAACCTGATCGAAAGGTTCCAAACACTTAATCAAAGCCTTTTCCCAGATGCCAATCGAAAGACACTTTGTATATCTTCAAAAAAACTTTATTTTTGTTAGGCAAGTGTTTGTGACTAACTATGTAAGGGAAGACCTTTGAAAACATGAGAGGGAAAATTTTGGGGTACAACACGATACTCGAAGGTATCCTATTCAATTTCACAATCTCTTAAATATACGTCTCAACTAGTTTCTCTATAGGATGATTGATCTTCATCGGTAAAAAATAAGTTGATTTAGTCAACTTGTCCACTATCACCAAAATCAAATCATTTCCCTTAGCAGTCTTCGACAAACCTGACAAAAAATCCATAGAGACATTGTCTCATTTCCACTCTAGAATACTCAAAGGTTGCATAATACCCAAAGTCTTCTGATGTTCAATCTTTTACTTCTGATAAGTTGAATAAGCATACATAAATTTTTCAACTTCCTTCTTCATACTCGACCATCAAAACAACTTCTTCAAGTCTTGATACATCTTTGTAGCACCGGGGTGAATACTTAACCTACTTCTATGCCATTCTTTAACAATACTCCTCTTAAGTTCTGGAACATCCGGAATGCACACTCTATTTCTGAACCTCATCATACCATTCTCATCAACTCGGAACTCACCTCTATTACCTTGGTTAATCAAGGTTAATTGATCAACCAACTTCAAATCGAACTTCTAACCTTCTCTAATTCCTTCTATAATACCACTAGTTAGTTTCAACATTCCTAACTTCACACTATTAGGAGCCTCCTCACACACCAAGCTCATATCTTTAAATTGTTCGATCATTTCTAACTCTCAAACCATAAGCATTGACATATTCAAATACTTTCTACTCAATGCGTCAACAACTACATTTGCTTTACCACGATGGTAACTCAAATCAAATTCATAATCCTTTAATAATTCAAGCCACCTTCTCTGTCTAATATTTAATTCTTTCTGATCAAACAAGTACTTCAAAATCGTATGATCGTTGAATACTTCAAATTTAGAGCCAAAAAGATAATGTCTCCAGATCTTTAACACCAACACCACAACTGCTAGCTCTAAATCATACGTAGGATAATTCCTTTCATGAACCTTCAATTGCCTAGAAGCATAAGTAACAACCTGTCCATTTTGCATTAGTACACCACCAAGACCCATCTTCGATGCATCACAATACACCACAAAATACTCACTCGGATTAGGCAAGACCAATACAAGAGCGGTCGTTAATTTCTTCTTCAATTCTATAAAACTTTTCTCACATGCAACATACCACATATAAGCTTGACCCTTTTGAGTCAACTGAGTTAATGGTAGTGCTAACTTAGAAATCCCTTCAATAAACCTTCGATAATAACCTGCTAAACCAAGAAAACTTTGAATCTTATTCGCAGTCTTCAGAGTCTCCCATTGCAACACTGCATCAACTTTAGACGAATCCACAATAATTCCACCACTAGAACTCACATGGCCAAGGAAACTCACGTCCTTCAACCAAAAATCACACTTTGACAGCTTTGCATATATCTTCTTCTCCTTTAACACTTGTAACACAATTTGCAAATGCTCATCATGTTATTCTTCTAATTTCGAATAAATCAGTATATCATTAATGAATACCACGACAAACTTATCCAAATATGAATGGAATGTTCGATTCATATACTCCATGAAAATAATTGGCACATTAGATACACCAAATGACATCACAGTGTACTCGTAATGACCATACCTTATTCGAAAATCCGTCTTCGAAATATCATCTTTTTAAACACGAATCTGATGATAACCCGACCTTAAATCAATCTTGCTGAACACACAAGCACCCACTAACTGATCCATCAAATCATTAATCCTCAGAAGTGGATACTTATTCTAAATAGTCCCTTTATTCAACTGTCAGTATTCTACACACAGTCTCATACTTCTATCTTTCTTCTTAATTAACAACATAAGCGCACCCACGAGGAAACACTCAGTCGAACAAACTTCTTCTCAAGCATTTCTTCCAGTTGTTTCTTCAACTCATTCAGCTCTGAAGCTGACATTCTATAAGGAGCCACTGACACCAGACTTGTACCTGGCACCAAATATATAGAAAACTCTACTTCACATTTTGGAGGTAAATCACTTATATCATCTAGAAACACCTCGTGAAATTCACAGATAGCTGATAGTTCAACACTTGAATCTTCATGATCGACTTACAGCGACACAAACATCGCAAACATCAAAGCTTCATCTTCCAGGAGTTCATTCACTTATTTGGCAAACAATAACATCAAATCTCCATTATCACCCAACTTAGGGAACCTCAAAGTCTTATTATAACAATTGATATTGTTGTACCCCAAAATTTACCCTCCCATTTTTCATTCAAGATACTATCCTAGGGTTTCTCGAATACTCAATTTGGCTCAGAAGTTGGTCAGACATATTCTCCTTAGGCAGCAAATCAGTAATTAGGGTTTAATATTTCTGAGAAAACCAAATCTTCAAGGTTTCAAATGGTCTTCATAGGTCTTCATGTCTCCTCAAGATTTGTTTAAGCCAGTTTTCAAACCTCGCATTGCAATTTTGCTCAATCAATGGTTCAGATAACTGAAAACGACTACATCGACCCAAAAATCGACCTTTTGCGAGAGCAAGTTCAAATGCTTGTAACTTCTTCATTATTCGATATTTTCGAGTGGCTCTTCTTGCGTATGATTCTCCTTGATGCCACCTCAAATTTATTTTCACAAATCAAGAGCTGATTACCTGTAGAAGATCACCAAAATTCGAATGCGTTAGAAGTCGCATCATGAAATTTGACCTAATTTTAAATAACAGTCGTCTGATTTCTAAGAATTGTGATTTCTTCAAATTACAAGACCTTGAGACGATTATTTCTGTTTATGGTCATAAATGATGTTGCTCACGGGTTTATCTTCAGATATCGAAAGAAAGTTGTGTTTGGAAGACTTTAAAAATTATCGAATCTTCGCAAGTCATTTGTTGATTTTTGATTGTTCTTAACCACAATTTGTTGAAAGATTGACGAATGTTCTCAGAGCATGTTTGTTTGGCAAGAAAGTTCCATTTTTAATCGAGCATGGCGCGCAAGTTCATTTTGAAGGCAAATTTGATTTGGACAAGATGTGAAGATTAAGACTGTCATCTAAACAACCATGATTTTGGATCCAAGTCACCATGTTGGAAATTGAGCTTAGGATATTAGGGAAACGATTTGAGGATTCATTTGAATAAAATTTTGGATTTCAATTCAAGTCAGCAAAGCGCTATGCGATATCACAAGTTTCGTCCAAATTTTCTATGGTTCACTCACGTGAATTATTTTAAATTCAAGTTACCAAAGAATGAATTCGCTAAAATTTGCTCAAGCTCGTTCGAGCTTTGAATGTTCGAGCTTCATTAAAATGAAAACATGATTAGAGCTATGTTCTGATTCATGGTTTATCTAAGTCACAATTCTCGTGAATCAAATCAAATTGCAAAGCTAATTTCTTTAAGTGCGACATTATTCAAATGCAAGACTTTTTAAGCCGCTTTGGAATTCAAGATTATTCAAATTTATTCAAGAATTCAGGATTTACAACAAGACGTCATTTTTATTTGAATATATTTTACAAGTCTCCAAGTCCTAAAATTCAAATTACAAATGAAAGCGGCAATTTTACAAAAATCACAATCATACAAGATTCCTAAAGAATTGATTTTTTTTTTTGTTTTCTTCAAGTCTCCATCAAGCACGATAGGCCGCTCTTCACCAATTCTCCCCATTGCCCAAGTTTCTCGTACATGAAACAAGAAAGAAAAATTAGCAAGCATGTGAAAATTCAAGCGAGAATTATTTGTTAAACAAGAAAGCTCATCATTAGGATTTGCATTTGGAATCAAAACTAAAAGGGTTTTTGTTTTAAATCGTAGGCCTTCTTCTCCTAGTTTTTGCAAATCACAAAAAATTTGTTCTTTTTGGTTCACAAAAAAAAGAGAAAAGAAGTTTGCAACTATTTTCCTGCTGCAAAAGTAAGTCAAAATTGTCAAATATGCAAGCTGAAAAACACCAAAACCAGGCTGCAAATAAAACAAAGTAGCCAACAACAACAAGCTGCAACAAGACAGCAACAAAAACCAGGCTGCAAACAAAACAAAGTAGCCAACAACAGCGAAGGGAAGTATATGACAACAAAGAAAAAACTAAGCACAATTCAAAAATGGCAAGCTATCACATAGCTCCAAGCCCTATGTCATCATCTTCCTAATGTGGAAAATCCTTCCGAGTTTCAATAAGTAAACAAAAATTGTTTATTTTCATTGAAAGAGGAAAAAGAGAAAGAGACAGTTTGGAAAACATCACCCAAGCATACAAAGCCAAAGACCTGCAAAACCAATACCAAGCAATAGTCCAAAGCCTTACATCAAACCAACACATAAAATCTGTATCAAACAGCCTTGCTGCTGCCCCTGCAAAATCAGCCCTGCTACCCTTGCGTAATGAGTCCAAAACTCTACCACAGTTGCTTCATAACCTGCTGTCCATTCAAAAAAACAGCCTGCTAAAACTTGCATAAAAAAAACCTTGTGTTGTTGTCCCCAAAACCTGTCATTGAACCAAATTAGCAAAACAAAATCTGCAATGGAAAAGTTTATTTTCATCATGCCAAACCAGTTCAAAAACATATCAAGTTTCCCCTCAAAACATTATGTTCATTCACTATAAAATGACAGAGAAAAACACACAAAAGAGGGACTGATCACAAAATTAAAAAAAAAAATTACAAAAGAAAAAGAGCAAATACTCACCACCTTGCAAAAAAAAATCTTCTCTTCATTTGCAATCTTACAACCTGCTTCATCTTCATCACACCTATTCAAAATCACCTTAATCTTCATCCTCCTCCAAAACCCCTGCTTATCAATCCATCACCAATCATCATTGTTCCATTTTCATCAACATCATCCATTTACCTCATCTCCAAAAATCCATCAAAAAAAGTTCTGCATAAACCCTCCTTGTAACTTGCAAATCGAATCAGAGCAACAGTTTTAAGCTCACACTTCCGTCGCTTAAACCCAAACGATCTCCAGTTTTAGATAAAGAAGAGATTGCAAGAGGAATTCATACAGGTTTTTAAGAGTTACAGTTTCGAAGTTCCATTGAAGAGACTCTTACTCGGTACATTCCTTTTCCTTTTTTTCGCCTTTGCTTTGTGATTCTGCTTGCCTGTTGAAAACCGTTTTGTTTGTTGCTTTTCGTTCGCTACTGCTAAAATGATTTGTTGTTGCTCTACCATGAGTGAGGAACGATTGTGTTTGAGAGGAAGAATCGTTGTTGGCATTTTATCTTGAAGTATCATGAAGTAGAAATCGAACAGGGTCGTTGTATTTCGAAAACAGAGAAATCGAAAGAGGTGAGGTGTTGTTGTCCGTCATTTTTTGTGATAGACAGAGATCTAAAACCAAAAGAATGAAGATGAAAGGTTTTGGTAGAGAGAGAGTACGTTTTTTTGAGAAAGATGAAAATATTACTTCTGTTTATTTATTTATTTTTGGGACAACAAAAATCTTAAGTTTTTCCTCTTCCCTATGTTACAGTAGCCGCGGCCATTCCCCAAAACATTAGGGTTTATTTGTTTCAATTTGTTTTGCTTATTCCCCTCTTGGGCCTCAACCCGACCCGGTTTCTTATGATCCCATTAATTAATTTTAGCTTTTTATATTATTAAAAGTTTATTTATAAACGAATAGTAATACGGTACCGTTGGCAAAGCACATTACCCATAACCTTGAGGACCTGAGCTCGACTCCTACTGGGGGCGTTTTTCCATTCTTGTGCTTTTTTAAGCCTTTTCTTTCAATTTCACTAAAATTTGATTATATGTAGTTTAGGTTTTACTTAACTTAATTTATAATTAATTTTTAGTTTATACTTGACTTAATTTAGGTTTTATTCAATAAACTTTAGAATTAATTTAATCCATATTTTAATTAAATTCATAATTAGCTTGTTTTAGGTTTAATTTAATAACTTAGAATTATAAGTTTAGTTTAGATTTACTTTAATAACTTTTTAGTTTAGATTTAATTTTGTTAATCCTTAGTTTTAATTCTAAAAGTGTCTAATTTCAAATTAATTAATTTTCTCAATTAGTTTAGGATTTTTGTAAATTATTTTACTAACTAATTTTTGTATATTAAGTTTTATTTGGTTTATTTAATTTCTAAATAACAAAAATCCAAAAAAAAGGGACAAAAATGTATATACAAATGATTTAATTTTTTAATCAATTATTTTCTTTAAATAGAATAGAATTTTATCTTTTCTTTCCATTACTTTCATAAACAAATAACAAGAATTTTACTTCCATACTTTGTTAATTAATTTTTATTTCCTAGACTGTTATAACTTTAGTTAATCGCTCAAACTCGATTTGGTTGTATTATTTGCTATTTAGACTTTTAATCGCATTCGACTCATCCCCATTTGTAAAATTGTACCGCCATTCCCGAAAGCTCTGTAATAGCGTAGAATTTCCATTTCCGCAATTTACTGTTTTCCTTATACTGTATAGTAATTAGGATGTATGGCAAGATTTAAAATCAATCGCTAGATAACCTAATTTCAACAAAATAACTTGAATCAAACACACTTTTTCACACGTGCACCTCTAGGGTAACCTTGTTTGTTGCCTCGGAAACACAATCATGTCCCTCAAATATGGGACGTTTTAGCAAAGACCCTGCGATAAAAGAGATCGTAGTCCCTCGATGTCCCTCGATGTTGCCTCCGGTAAAACGATCTAGTCCCTTACAAAAAATTGCTAAAGCGTCTCATAAGTTGCTTTCGATGACTGTAAGATTGACCCACGCCTGTCCCTTACATCCAACGATGTGACTTCTTACCAAATCAACGGTAAGATAACAACATCTAAAGGAGGAAGAAAATAACATTTAAGACCTTTCGAGTAGGTAGATTCGCTCCTAGTTGCTTGCTTGCTCACGACAAAAGCATTTTTATACCGACACTTTCATCTCAAAATATTTTCAAAAAGACAAAACATTTTGTATACGTTCTTATTGAGACGAGAACCATTGCAAAACATCTTTTTAAAACCACTTTCAAAAACACATTCCACAAACACATCTTTTAACTATTTTTCGAAACAAAACTTTGTACGCGTTCTTATAGAAACGAGAACCATTACAAAGATATTTTAAAAATACTTTCAAAGCCCACACCACAAGCACATTGTCAAAGCAAAAGCAAGTGATCTAGCGTGTAACTAAGAGTCCGTAGATAACTACGGATGAAAAGGGTGCTAATACCTTCACTTTTCATAATCTACCCCCCGAACCTGAGAAATAATCTCAAAAGGTCTTTCCTGTGCTTTTTTACCTTTCCTTTTAGATAAAAGAAAAGTCGGTGGTGACTCTTGCTATCCGCACAATTGCGATCAAAACGCAAAACGACCCGAGTCAGTCCTCCTGCCGTATCACAGAACCGGCGACTCTGCTGGGGATTTTAAACTAAAACCGGGGTTACCTTAGGGTTAGATCACATTTACTTGTTTCTTTGCATGCTTTATATTTTGTTCTTTTATATTGGGCTTGCTTTGATCCTTCACCCGGATCTGGGACACCTTTTTAGGTAAGTTGCAATAGATTGTAGAAACTGTACGACGTAGACCGACATGGTTGAAGAAATGGCTACGTTAGTGTGACGCATTTGTGGGTACCAGTATCTCTCATGGTGAATCGAGGAAAATACGGGGCCGCTGAGTGGCGTCGCGAAACACTAACTGACTTTAGAACCCTAATTGAACAAACTTGGCCATTAGGACGTAGTGAGATAACCGGTTTCAGTGTAGAGCTGAAAATTGGTTGATACTCGATACTACACTCATTGAGGCTAGACTTTTGGGATATCTTGGCCACAAGAAAAGATTGATTATGCTGAGACAACGCCTAACAGAAAGGTCGGTGATATTGAGATCCTTTAGAACCCGATCACTATTACTAGGACAGGTTGAGCCAACTAAACTTCAAGAGGGTACTTACCAATAAAACCCATGCAAGCCTAAAACATAGGGACTTGTTTGCTGTGTGTGTATATATTTACTTGTACATAACATCATAAACATCATAAGCATCATACGCATGCACTCTAACCATTTCAAGGATTTAAAAATTTATATTTGTTTTTGTTTTGTAGGTCATGAATTCCGTCCGAAGAAACACCATCTGAATCAGCTTTGTAAAAGCACACTCTCAACTTCAAGAGTTAGCCTCAAGAGTGCCCGGGGATTCTCCTTTTACCAAGAAATACGGTCGACTCCTCAGTTTGGCTACATCCAGTTTCCACGAAGAGATGATGTGTGTGTTGTTCCAATTCTTTGATCCCATACATCATTGTTTCACTTTCCTGGACTATCAGTTGGTACCTACACTGGAAGAGTTCTCTCTACTCTTAGGGGTGCATGTGCTTGATCAGATATCGCTCACCGGTCTAGAGGGAATTCCAAAACCTGAAGTCATCACCGAAGCTTTGCATCTGAAGAGAGCCGACATCATAGCCAATTGGGAGACAAGAAGCGGGGTTAAAGGTTTCCTAGCCAAGTTTCTATTGGAGAAGGCTCGTTCATTCTGGGATGACATGTATTTCCAAGATTTTGAAGACATCTTGGCTCTTCTCATTTATGGTTTGGTTCTGTTCCCCAACTCGGACCAATTCATAGATGTTAACGCCATCAAAGTCTTTCTCTCTCGCAATCTTGTACCTACCTTACTGGGAGACATCTTACACTGCCTTCATACCTGCACCATGAAGAAAAGAGGTACTCTCTTGTGTTGTATCCCCCTACTCGCTAAGTGGTTCACTTCACACCTACCCCAATATGTATTTAAGAACGAGTAAAGACTGACATGGTCTCAAAGGATGATGTCCCTCACCCATTATGACATCCGTTGGTGTTCGAGATCTTTGGAAGATGTCTCTATCATTGACCGATGTGGGGAATTCCCTAACGTCCCTCTGCTTGGTATTAGGGGAGGTATCACCTACAATCCCTGCTTAACTCTTCAACAATTTGGGTATGCCCGAAGAGACGGCCCTCATGAGATGCTCATTCAAGGTCTGGTGTTCGACTATGACAAAGAAGACCAAGGTTATCGCCAGAGGTTTACACGAGCTTGGAGAATGGTGAATAAGGTGGACAGTAGAACTTTGGGACACAAAAACTCTATCCCTCTCGAGCCTTACCTTAGGTGGGTACGGGCTCGTGCTCAGAGTCTCGTGATGCCTTACCCTTCCATCCTCCCTGTTATCATAGAACCTGTTGTTGAAGGAGATGTCCCATACACTATCCTTCATCCTGACATGCCTACCTCTCTCGAATACTTGCAGAAAGCTTGGGTTCAGTTGAAGGAAGAGCGGGACACCTTTGAAGCCCAATTTTACGCCAGTCAGAAGAAGGTTCTGGAACTCACCAAGCAGCTTCTTGAAGAGCAGAA
This sequence comes from Vicia faba, assembly GCA_948472305.1. Classification (NCBI taxonomy): domain Eukaryota; kingdom Viridiplantae; phylum Streptophyta; class Magnoliopsida; order Fabales; family Fabaceae; genus Vicia; species Vicia faba. Next base: position 177,614,640 of record OX451741.1, on the reverse strand, counting down.
TCTGAACGCCTACATCGCGCCAAAGAGGATGCGTTCAACCTTCTTGTTTTAGGAGTTTTTGTTGCATTTTGTTTTTTTTTCATTGTAAGCCCAAAGAGGCATGATGTACTCAAACTTGGGTTTATTAATATAACGCGTGTTCTTTTTTTGGCTTGAACAAATTTAAATCTCTAATTTCCTTGAAATCATTTGCATATTGCATCTTCATTCATCATAACATCACACATGTTTCTTACAATAGGTCTCCTTATCCTTCTACTGTTTATTTCAGTGAGATGGATATTGAACAGACAGTGAAAGATCTTCAGGCGCAGAACGTCCAGTTTCAATAAATGCTCTTGACTCTGACAAAAGGACAAGAGGAGTTGAAGACTCTACTGGCCAAAGAAAAGAAGAAGAAAGCGAAGAAACCACCCAGTATTGTGATCATGGGAAGAAGGTTCCAAGGACAAGCCAGACGGACTTTAGACTTCGCAACATCATCGGGTGAAGGAGATAATTAAGAAGAAAGGACCAAGGAAGTGAACAACAACCCAGCATCCGAAGAAGAGGAAGAACCTGACTACTTTGAGGAACAATATCCTCCTGCTGATAATAAATACAAACAGCTAGAGGATCGTTTGAATGCTATGGAGGTCCAGAGGGTACCCGGATTGGATTTTGAAGAGTTAGGACTTGTCTCAGGGGTTGTCATCCCACAGAAATTCAAGGTCCCCACTTTCTCTAAATATGACGGTGTCTCTTGCCCGAAACTGCATTTAAGGTCATACGTCAGAAAGATTCAACCCCATACGGCTGATAAGAATCTATGGGTGCATTTATTCCAAGAAATCTTGTAAGGAACGCAGTTGGACTGGTTCTATCATCTAGAAAGGACTAAAAATATTCGCAATTGCGAAGATCTGGCTGCTGCCTTTTACAAACAATACCAGTATAATGTTGATTTAGCTCCAACTTGGACACAATTGCAAGGCATGTCTATGGGTGCAGGTGAAGGTTTCAAAACCTATGCTTAAAAATGGAGGGATCTCGCAGGCAGAGTCCAGCCCCCTCTATCTGACAGAGAATTGGTGGATATGTTCTTAGGCACGTTATCAGGTCCATTCTTCAGCCATTTGATCGGAAGTTACTCGGCTGGATTTACTGAACTAATCATGACTGGTGAACTAGTAGAAGCCGATATAAAAAGTGGCAAAATTCAAAGAGATGCATCCTCGAGCACGATGAAGAAGCCCTTTGTTGGAAAGAAGGAGTTAAGTGCTGCATATGACCATAGGAATCAAAACAAAACTGAACGTCGCCCAGCGGTAGGGGTTGTTATGATTTCTAATCCTGTGCCAAATCAACAGCGAAATTATCAGCGCAAGCCAGAAGTGCCCATGAGACGATTTACCTGGATCAATATGACCATGTCTCAAGTTTTGCCACACCTTTTGTACACCAATCTGGTAACTTTAAAAGAAGCTCCCAAGAACCCCAACACTGCTTCTCCTTGCTACAACCCGAACGCTCGATGTGCCTATCATTCTGAAAGCCCGAGGCATGATACAAATGACTGTTGGGCCTTGAAGAATAAGGTACAAGACCTTATCGATGTGAAAGAGATTGAGTTTGATCCCCCAGAAACGCCTAATGTAATAACGACGCCAATGCCCAGACATGGTCAAAGTGTCAACGCCATTGATAATGATCGTTTTGTCTCCTCCGTGAATGACTTAACTACTCCTCTATTGACCATTAAATAGAATCTATTGCAAGTCAGTCTGTTCTCGGGCTGTGATAAGAATTGTCACTTATGCAAGTCTCTACCAAATAGCTTTTTGTTACTGAAGATAGGCGTTCAGCGCCTGATGACTAGAAAATAAATCTTATTTGAAAAGATTCCTCTTACCAGAATTTCTTATCAAGATGTCTCAATAATCACCATTTCCAACAATCCTCCCGGGGTTTCTGCCAAAAGACCCGTCAGGATTACATCTGTTCCAAGGTCTGCACCTCTAATCATCACTATGCCAAGACCAATATCATACTCTTCAGATAAAGTTGTTCCCTGGAGCTATGGGGTTGACGTCTATTATTATGGCGTCAAGCAAGATCAGTTGGATGTCAAAGACGAAGTTGCGAGAGATACTGATCCTGACATCAATAATATCACTGGGACTAGTAAGATACCAAAAAGTGGAAGAGTCTTCTCACTTGAGATTTCTCCAAAGACTGTTGCTACTCCTGTGATCATTCCCATTGCCGCTCCTACCAACACTCCTAGTGATACTCCTACTATTATCCCTGCTACCGAGACAAGGGTAAAAGAGGTCTTGGATGAGCTTGTCCAAGCGAAAGAGTGTCCTGAGATCATCCCTGAAGCTTCTAGAAAGGAGATATAAGAAATACCGAAGATAATCAAGAAAAGTGACTACAACATTGTAGAATAGTTGGGGCAGACCCCCTCGAAGATATCATTGTTGTCCTTACTTTTGTGTTCTGAGGCCCATGCTAAAGCCTTGGTAAAGTTTCTCAAGACCGCCCACGTGCCCCAAGAGACCTCCATCGACCAATTTGAGAATTGTGTGGCCAGTCTAACTGCTGATAACAGATTAGGCTTTTTCGATGCTGATTTAACTTCCAAGGGAAGGAAGCATAACGATGCCCTGCATGTTTCCATTGAATGCAGAGGCACCATGCTCGCCCATGTTCTGGTGGATACCGGCTCATCATTGAATGTCTTGCCCAAAAACGCTCTCAACCGACTGGACTGCGAGGGACTCACTTTAAAGCCTAGTAACATCATAGTGAGGGCCTTTGATGGTTCTAAGAGTATAGTGCACGGAGAAGTTGACATCCCCATAAAAGTTTGAACCCATACTTTTGATTCAACTTTCTATGTGATGGATATCCGCCCTTCATACTCTTGTTTATTGGGTCGACCCTGGATCCATGGTGCTGGTGCCGTCACTTCTACCCTACATTAGATGCTAAAATACTCGATCAAAGTAAAGATTGTCACAGTTTACGGGGAGGAGGAGTACATGGTTATCCACCTGAACTCTTTCAGGTATGTTGAAATGGATGGTGAATTCATTGAGACTTCGTGTCAGAATTTTGAGGAGGTTCCACAAACAGTTGCGGCAACCAAGTCTACTCCCAAAGTTCCGAAGGTTACCAGACCTCCACTGAAGATGGCCTCTTTGAAAGATGCTAGAGTAGTAGTTGAAGAAGGCGGATGTACCATCTGGGGTCAACTTCCAGATATTCCTTACAAGTCCAACAAATTTGGTTTGGGATTCACTACAGAGGCCCAAAGAGCGGTTCGACGTTCTCACGCAGGGGAACCACCTTTGTGTATCATCAATCAGGGAGTCAATGCAGTAGAAGATAGTGATGGCAGCTGTGATATGGACGAGTGGATTTTTCCAACCATCAACGGAGGACTCAACAATTGGGAGGCCAAAGATTTCATTCATATTACTTTTATTCAAGAGTAATTGTCTTTTAATGTTTTTGGGCTTATAATATTTAAACAATTTAAACTTTAAAACCTTGTGTCTTACCCGAGGCACAACGGTCCATTCGTGAGGGTTGTTACTTCATTCTCATATGTCATCAATGAATCATGGACGTTTTTGCATACAAATTTTGTGCTCTTTGTCTTTCTTTCTTGAATTTTATTTCTTTCAAAGGTAGCTATGCTCTTACACACACTCACATATTAAAATGCAGATCTACATCCACCCAGGATCCCATGGTTAACGGTTCTGCTATATCCTATTGTGACTTTGAAAATCCGATCTACCAAGCCGAAGACGAAGGTGAGGAAGATTGTGAGGTACCAGGGGAATTGGCCAGGTTATTACAACAGGAATAAAGGACCATTCAGCCCCATGAAAAGCCGGTTGAAATAGTTAACCTAGGTACCGAAGAAGACAAAAAAGAGGCCAAGGTGGGTGCCAATCTGGAACCAAGTGTCAAGGAGCATCTGATTCAGTTGTTACACGATTATGTTGAAGTCTTTGCCTGGTCGTATAAAGACATGCCAGGACTTGATGCAAACATTGTGGTACATCGTCTGCCTACAAGAGAAGATTGTCTGCCGGTAAAACAGAAAGTCAGTCGCATGCGGCCAGACATGTCAGAGAAGATCAAGACTGAGGTCATGAAGGAGTTCAATGCTGGATTCTTAGCCATCACCTCCTATCCACAATGGGTCGCCAATGTTGTTCCAGTGCCTAAAAAGGACGGTAAGGTACGAATGTGCGTGGACTACAAAGATTTGAATAGGGCAAGCCCTAAGGATGATTTTCCACTCCCCCACATTGATATTCTGGTTGACTATACGACACAACACAAAGTGTTTTCCTTCATGGACGGTTTATCAGGCTACAACCAAATCAAAATGGAGCCTGAGGATATGGAGAAAACAACCTTTGTTATACAGTGGGGTACATTATGCTATAAGGTCATGCCATTCGGACTGAAGAATGTCGGGACAATCTATCAACGTGCCATGGTAGCTCTATTTCACGACATGATACATCGCGAAATAGAGGTCTACGTGAATGATATGATAGCCAGATCTCAAACGGAAGAAGAGCATCTCGATCATTTATAGAAACTGTTTGAGAGGCTAAAGAAGTACAAGCTGATGTTGAACCCAAATAAATGCACGTTTGGAGTAAGGTCCGGTAAACTCCTAGGCTTTGTCGTCAGCAACAAGGGTATTGAAGTAGATCCTGCCAAGGTGAAAGCGATACAAGAGATGCCTGCTCCTCGTACTGAGAAGGAAGTCAGAGGATTCTTGGGACGTTTAAACTACATTTCAAGATTCATTTCTCTCCTGACAGCTACTTGTGAGCCAATCTTCAAACTATTGAAGAAAGATCAAGTAGTCAAATGGAATGATGAATGCCAAGTTGCTTTTGACAAAATCAAAGAATACGTGCAAGAGCCTCCTATTTTGATGCCTCCATTCGAGAGAAGACCTTTGATCATGTATTTAACTGTTTTGGAAAATTCAATGAGGTGTGTGCTGGGGCAGCATGATGAGTCTGGCCGAAAAGAGCATGCTATTTATTATCTGAGCAAAAAGTTTACCGACTGTGAAACAAGATATTCACTGCTCAAGAAAACTTGTTGCGCTCTGGCATGGGCTGCTCGCCGGCTAAGACAGTATATGCTGACCCATACTACCTTGTTGATATCTAAAATAGATCCAATAAAATACATCTTCGAGAAGCCTGCACTCTTTGGGAGAATAGCAAGATGGCAGATGATCCTGACGGAATATGACATATAATATACTACCCAGAAAGCAATAAAGCGCAGTTTACTAGCTGATCACCTTGCTCACTAAGCTGTGGAAGACTACCAATCCATGAAGTTTGAATTCCAAGATGAGGACATCATGACAGTAAACAATTGTGAAGAATTCAGGCCATATGAAGGACCTGAACAAGGATCCCGATGGATCCTGTTTTTCGATGGGACATCCAACGCACTTGGCAATGGTATTGGTGTTGTACTCGTATCTCCTGAAGGGTGTCATACTCCCTTTACCACAAGACTCTGGTTCAATTGTACAAACAACATGGCAGAATATGAAGCGTTCATCTTTGGTCTCAGAGCTGCCATAGATTTGGGGATCAAATCTTTGAGTGTGTTTGGAGATTCATCTTTGGTTATCAGTCAGATCAAAGGGGAATGGGACACCAAACACCCTAACCTTATCCCTTACAAAGAACATGTTTTGACATTGCTGCCACATTTTGAGAAGATTACCTTCGAGCATTTCCCGCGAGAAGAAAATCAGCTAGCAGACACACTAGCTACAATGTCATCTATGTTTAAACTTAATTGGGATAACGAGGCTCCCCGGATCACTATCGGAAGAATGGATGAACCAACACACTATCACGAGATTAATACTGAATAAGTAGTGGACCAACCCTAGTTTCACGAAGTCAAGAGGTATCTCGAGTCTCAAGAATATACGGAAGGAGCTTCAGTTAATGGCAAGAAATTCTTAAGAAGATTCTCGGCTAAGTTCTTCCTTAGTAACAACATTTTGTACAAACACAATCATGACTCTGTATTACTTATGTGCGTAGACAAAGTTGAAGCTGAAAGGATCATGGCTGAATTGCACGAAGGCACTTTTGGTACCCATTCCAGTGGGCATACGATGGCTAAAAAGATCCTAAGGGCAGGGTACTACTGGTCTACAATGGAAGCAGATTGTTATCAGCATTCACAAACTTGTCACAAATGTCAGATCTATGCTGACAAAGTATACGTGCCTCCGGTTCCTCTAAACGTCCTGACTACTCCTTGACCATTCGTAATGTTGGGTATTGACATGATCATAGAGATCAAACCTACAGTTTCCAATGGACACCGCTTCATCTTGGTTGCCATTGATTACTTCATGAAGTGGGTTGAGGCAGCTTCCTTCGCTTCTGTTACCAAGAACGTCATGGCCCGATTCATCAAACAGAATCTTATCTGTCGGTATGGTATCCCAGAGAGAATCATCACAGACAATGGTACGAATCTCAACAATACTATGATCACCGCCCTATACGTGCAACTCAAGATACAACATCATAATTCTTCCCCTTACCGGCCGAAGATGAATGGCGCTGTAGAAGCCGCTAACAAAAACATCAAGAAGATCATATAAAAAATGACAGTGACCTACAAGGACTGGCATGAGATGTTACCATTTTCTCTTCACGGTTACCGTACCACGGCGCGCACGTCAACAGGGGCAACTCCTTTCTCCTTAGTATACGGCATGGAAGTTGTCCTTCCAGTGGAAGTCCAAATACCTTCTCTGAGAATTATACAAGATGCATGGCTGAATGAAGATGATTGAATCCAAACTCAGCTTGACCAGTTGAACTTGATTGATGAGAAGAGGCTTGCAACTATCTGTCATGGTCAGATGTACCAAAAACGAATGATCAAAGCTTTTAACAAGAAGGTCAAACATCATGTATATAGGGTTGGTGACTTGGTGATCAAGCGCATCATATTGCCACAAGGTGATCCCAGGGGAAAATGGACTCCTACATATGAAGGACCATTTGTGATAAAAAAACATATTCTCTGGTGGAGCAATGATCTTGACCACTATGGAGGGCAACGACCTTCCACACCCTGTAAACACAGACATAGTTAAAAGATACTACGCATGAATAAGGACCCGCTAGGTCGACTGGCCTAGGCAAAAATTAGGGCATCCCGGCGAACCAAAAGGGTTCGGGCAAAAATTAGGGATAAAATACAAAAATCTGTACACCCGGCAAGCTGAAAACCTGAAAGGGCGGCTTGGGCAAAAAAGGGTATTCCGATGGATCGAAAACCCGAAAGGGCGGTCTAGGAAAAAGTTAGGGAATTAAAACGTATGAATATGTTCTGTTGGATCATCTTGCAGACAATCTTCAGCGTCGACCAACCAGCTCAAACGGTTCTAATCAATCCAATCAGCTTCGTCGAGGCGACAAGTAGACAAGACACTCAGAGACACGAAGACTATATCGGAATGGGAACCCCATGGGATTATTTCACATAGCTATCTTTTCTTTGTATCAATTTTCATTTTTTATGAAGACATTCTCTTACTAGAATGCTCGTCTCGTTGTACAAAAAAGACTTATTCAAGTTAATAAAAAGATATCCCTTTTGAAAGTGCAAAACTATTTGTTTTTCTTTATTTCTGTGTTTTGTTTACAAAAACGTCCAATGATTTATTTTTGAACATATGCATTTGACGTGATTACTATTTACAAATGAACAGAAAATAGAAAGACAATCACTAATGGCTTTAAGAAACAGGATAATATCTTTAGGTTATTCCATAAAATCCCCGCATGTATTTTCCCCAGCCAGAGCGGAAACAAAGACATCCTATTACGGGATCACTAACGTATCCCCAGTATGCAGCCTAGTGGTATCAAGCGCTCTCACATCCCTGACAGAGCAAAACCTCCAACTATCACTCCAAAGGTTCCCCAGTGAAAGTCGCCAGGCTTCTCAGGATTCCCCAACAGGATTTCACGAAACCCACGAGTAATGCACGACGTTTCCCTTCCACAATAGAGTTTATTTCTCTAAAAAAGGGGTTGGAAATTCATCCATCAACACATCAACAACAGAGTACGAAGACTTACACTCCTCATTCTCAGCAGTACTGAGAGATTTATTTTCCCTGACTCCGGCAACACTGTGGCAGAACAATTAATATGTCCATACATTACATTCATACGTCATAGCATTGACAACACAAGTACATACAATGCAATCTCATTTATTTCGAGAAAATAACATCATACCATGCATTGCATACATCGTAGCATTGCATACAATTAACTCTTCACCTTTTCAGGAAAGAATCAATCGACAGGAAATTATCATCAACAAATTTCCGACAGGCAAATAATTTCAACAAGTCATTTACAGATCAATTCCCGAGAAAGGACTGGTCGATCATATACATAGCAAATATTTCCTTCAAACTTCTGCTGGTTCAGCTTAAATCTTCTTAGACATCGTATGTCCACCAGAATAAGTATCGAAGACTCCTTCATGCATATCTTCCACAATTTTCTCAGCTTCCTTCTTGTCCACACAAAGAAGCAGAGTCGAATCATGGTTGCACTTGTACAAAATTTTGTTGCTCAGAAAAAACCTAGCAGAGAACCTCCGTAGGAATTTCTCGTCATTGATAGATGCCCCCTCGAGGTACTCTTGAGCCTCGAGGTATCTCTTTACCTCATGAAACCAAGGCTTTTCCTCTACTTCGTCAATGTCAACTTCATAGAAATGTGCTCGTTCGTCTAGTTTTTCAATGGTAATTCGAGGAGCTTCGTTGTCCCACCTAACTTTGAACATAGATGACATGGTTGCAAAGGCGTCTGCCAACTGGTTCTCTTCTCATGGGATATATTCAAAAGCGATTTCCTTGAAGTACAAAATTAATGTCAAAACATGCTCCTGATAAGGAATGAGATTTGGATGCTTTGTATCCCATTCTCCCGTAATCTGACTGATCACTGGGCCTGAGTCCCCATATATGTTCAAGAACTTGATTCTTAGATCAATAACCTCTTTGATACCCATGATGCATGCTTCATCTTAGGCCATGTTATTGGTACAATCAAAGCATAATCTAGCCGTGAAAGGCGTATGGCAACCCTTAGAAGAAATAATCGCAACGCTAATTCCATTACCAAGTGTGTTGGAAGCTCCACAAAAAACCATATTCCATCGGGATCATGGCTCAGGTCCTTCATACGGTCCAGGTTCTTCACAATCTATAACTAGTATAATATTCTCATCCGAGAACTCGAAATTCATAGATTGATAGTCGTCTATAGCTTGATGAGTCAAATAATCTGCCACTACACTTCTTTTGATATCCTTATGAGTGGTGTACTGAATGTCATATTTTTTCAAGACCATTTTCCACCTGTCTATTCTTCCAGAGAGAGCGGGCATCTCGAATATTTACTTTATGGGATCCATTTTAGAGATCAATAAAGTAGTATGGGTCAACATATATTATCTTAGTCGGAGAGAAGCCTATGCCAAACCACATCAAGTTTTCTATAGCAGTGAGTATCTTGTTTCACAATCGGTATAAAATTTTCCAAGGTAGCATATTACATGCTCTTTTCGACCAGACTCATCATGCTTGCCCAGTACACACCCCATTGAGTTCTCTAAAACCGTTACGTACAAGATCAGAGGTCTTCCTTCAACTGGTGGCATCAGAATTGGAGGTTCTTAGAGGTACTCTTTTATCTTGTCAAAGCTATCTGACAATCATCGTTCCACTTTACTACTTGATCTTTATTTAGAACCTTGAAGATTGGCTCACAAGTAGCGGTCAGATGGGAAAAAAATCTGGCAATATAATTGAGTCGTCCCAGGAAACCTCTGACTTCCTTCTTAGTACGGGGAGCGGGCATTTCTTGAATATCTTTGAACTTGGCAGAATCGAATTCAATACCTTTACCACTGACAACTAAACCCAGGAGTTTACCGGATCTTACCCCAAAGGTGCACTTGTTCGGATTCAACCTCAACTTGTACTTCTTCAGTCTCTCAAACAAATTGTGTAGACGATCAATATGTTCTTATTCAGTCTGAGATCTGGCTATCATGTCGTTAAAGTGAACCTCTATCTCATGATGAATCATGTCATGGAACAAAGCTACCATAGCACCTTGATATGTAGCGTCGGTGTTCTTCAACCCAAAAGGCATAACCTTGTAACAGAAAGTTCCCTATTGTGTAAAGAAAGTAGTTTTCTTCATGTCTTCAGGTGCCATCTTGATCTGATTATAACATGAGAAACCATCCATGAAGGAGAATACTTTATGATGGGTAATATTGTCAACTAGAACATCAATGTGTGGAAGCGGAAAGTCATCTTTAGGGCTTGCCCTATTCAGATCCCTGTAATCTACACACATATGCACTTTGCCATCTTTCTTTGGTACCGGGATCACATTTGTAACCCACTGAGGATAGGATGTAACAGCTAAGAAACCTGTGTTGAACTGCTTCATAACCTCAGCCTTGATCTTTTCGGACATCTCGGGACGCATACAACAAACCTTTTGCTTTATTGGAGAACAACCCTATTTCATCAGTAGACGATGAACCACAATATCAGTATCAAGCCATGGCATGTCTTCATACGACCAAGCAAAGATCTCAATATAGTCATGCAACATTTGTATTAATCAGTTCTTGACACTGTCCTCTAGGTTGACACTTATCTTGACTTATTTCCTATCTTCTGCAGTACCCAAGTTTACAACCTCGATTGGCTCTTCATGCGGTTGTATACCATTTTCCTCTTGAATTAATAGTATTGCAAGTTCTCCAGGTACTTCACAATCTTCCTCACCTCTGTCCTCGACTTGGTAGATCGGACTTTCAAAGTCATAAGAGGCAATAGCAGAATTATCATCAACGGGATCCAGAGTGGATGTGGATCTGCAATTTGTCGTGTGGGTGTGTGTAAGAACACATAGCTATTTTGAAAGTGTAATAAAATAAAATAAAGATAAAGAGCGCAAGATTTGAATGCAAAACATCCAATTTTTTTATTAAATGAAAATATGCTTATGAAAGATGACAACCCTAACAAACAAACCGTTATGCCCCGGGTAAGACACGAGGCTTAAATTCATTGTTTAAAATTACATAACCAAAAGTTTGAAATCCATAAGAAATAGAAAATGGAATTTACTCTTGACTAAAGGAGATTGAGATAAGGTCTTCAGTCTTTCAATTGCTGAGCCCGTTGCCGATGGTGGGAAAATCCAGTTTGTCGAGGTCATATTCACTGTCAGCATCTTCTACTGCATTGAATCCATTGTTACTGACGCAGAATGATGGTCTTCTGGCACAAGCACGACAGACATCCTTCTGAGCCTCTGCAGTGAAACCCAAACCAAATTTGTACAAAATATCGGGAAGATGACTCCAAGCAGTGCATCCACCTTCTTCTACTACAGCTCAAGCATCCTTCAAAGAATCCATTTTGTGTGGAACCCTGGTAACCTTGGGAATAGAATAAATGTCTTTGGTAGCGGCTGTCGTCCAGGGAATAACCTCAAAAGTATTGCAGGGAGTCTCGATAAATTCGCCTTCCATCTCAACATACCTGAATGAGTTTAAGTGACTCACCATATACTCTTCTTCACCACAGACTGTAACAACCTTTCCTTTCACATGATACTTCAGCTTGTAAGGTTGAAGTAACAACACTTACCCCATGTATCCAGGGGCGTCAGAGTAAACAAGATTAAGTCGGTCGAATATCCATCATATAGAAGGTAGAATTAAAAACCTGTGAACCCACTTTAATCGGAAGATCCACCTCTCTGTGTACCATCCTCTTTGAACTGTTAAAGGCTAAGACTATAATATCACTGGGTTTCAGCATAACCCCCTCACAATCAAGCCTGTCGAGAGTGCCATTCGGTAGAATATTCAGCGAGGAACTCGTATCAACCAATACATGAGCTAAAGTAGTGCCCCTGCATTCAATAGATACATACAGGGCCTTGTTGTGGTTTCTTCCTTCAGGGATCAAATCGACATCAGAAAAACCTAGCCTATTATAAGTAATTAGGCTAGAAACATAACTTCCAAATTGATCGGCATAAATTTCTTGTGGTACGTGAGCATATTTTAAGAACTTTACTAAAGTCTGCGCATGGGCTTCAGAATACAATAAGAGGGATAACATGGAGATCTTTGAGGGAGTCTTCCCCAACTATTCAACAATCTTGTAATCACTTTTCCGGATAATTTTCAATACTTCCTCCAACTCCTTCCTGCAGGTATCTTCAGCTATAACTTCTTTAGGTGCCTCCGTCTGGGCAGGCTCCGCCATTTGCTCTTTTCCCTGAGTCTCAATAGTTGGCTCAGTAGCGGTAACACGAACTGGTGTGGCAACATTCTTCGGAGAGATTTCAGGAGAGAAAACCCTTCCACTTCTAGTAACTTTACTGGTCTCGGCAATATTATCAACAGTGGGATCAGTAGCTTCAATACCTTCATTCTCAATAATCAATGGTTCTTGTTTGACACCATGGTAGTAGACGTCGGCTCCATAGTTCCAAGGGATAGCTTTGTCCTAGGAATATGGAACAGGTCCGGGTGCAGTGATTATCAGAGGATAAATTCTGGGTTTGGCAGTAATCTTTACAGGACCCTTGGAAGTGATCCTGACAGAAGTTCCAAAAATTACAGATACCTCTTCTAGCTTCAAGTCCCGAAACAAATTTTCCACCAAGGGAATCTTCTCAACTAGAATTATATGGTTATCCATTAGACGTTGAATACCTCCTTTCAGCAACTTGCAGCCAATGGGTTGGGTTGCACAACAGTAGCATCTTTCAATACAACCTGAAAATAAATTGGTTTGCAACAGATTCTTCTTAATAATCGAGCGGGGAGTAGTCAATTGACTTATAGTAGAAACATATGACACACCATCAATATCACTTATGCCTTTGTCGTGCTTAGGAATATGTGTTGTAATTACATTGGGGGTCTCAGGAGGATCAAACTCAATCTCTTTGTTGTCAATCATATCCTGAATTTTATTTTTCAATACCCAATAGCTATTGGTGTCGTTCCCGGGGCTATTAGAATAGTAAGCACATTTTACATTAGGATTATAATGAGGAGAGGAGGTGTTGGGATTCTGATAAGGATCCCTTAACGTTATCAGATCTTCTTTTAAAAGATGTTCCAATACCTGATACAATAGCATGCTGATCTTGGTAAATTGTCTACTTGGTGAGTCTGACCTATGCTGGTTGTTTTGTTGATGTTGTTGCGCAGACACTAGATTAGAAATTAGCACCGACCCCACAGATTGGCTGCGATCATTTCTAGGACGACCCTTTTGGCCATACACAACATTAGTTTTGCTTTCCTTTGTTAGTATTAACTCAATAAAACCAGATGAAGAGCTCCCGATAAGATGATTAAAGAAAGGCCCTGTCAAAGTGCCCACAAACATATCAACCATCTCCCTATCAGACAGAGGAGGTTGAACCCTTCCAGCTAAATCTCTCCACTTCTGGGCGTACTCTTTAAAGCCTTCATTCGAGCCCATAGTCATACTATGTAATTGCATATGAGTTGGTGCAAGATAAGCATTGTATTGGTATTGTTTATAAAAGGCAGCATCTAAGTCTTCCCAAGTACGAATATTGGTCCCTTCTAGCTGATAGAACCATTCTAATTGTGTCCTAGATAAGCTCTCTTGAAAGAAGTGAACCCATAACTTTCTGTCAGTGATATGGGGTTAGATCTTCTGGACATAAGACTTCAAATGAAGCTTAGGACAAGAAACACAATCATATTTGGAAAAGATGGGGACCTTGAACTTGTGAGGGATAACAACCCCTGAGATAAGACCTAACTCTTAAAAATCCAGCCCGGGAACTTTCTGGATTTCCATGGCATTCAGACGATCTTCCCGCTATTTGTATCCGTCATCAGTGGGAGGATAAGGTTCATCATAATAGTCTTCTTCATAATCTTGTCTAGAACCAAGGTTAGTTCCTCTCTCAGCCTTCACACTCTTATCTTCTTCACTCCAATTATCGTCTTCATCAGAGGGAACATTATAATCTTGAGCTTGTTTAGGAGGACCTTTGAATCTTATTCCCATGTTGAAGATACCAGCCGGTCTTCTAGTCTTTTTCTTCTTGGAGATGAGCTCCATCAGTTCTTTCTGCCCCTTGACTAAGTTCAGGAGCGTTTCTTAGAATTGAGCATTTTGTGCCTGAAGATCTTTCACGGTTGGCTCGAGTGCCATCTTTTACTGAAATAAACAGCAAGAAGATGAGAAAACTTGTCCTGGGAACCTGTTATGTAATGATATGTATGGTGTATAAATGCATACGCAATATTTTCAAGGATCTCGCGGGGTAAACAAAAAAGAGATGAAATGTTAGAAGTTGAGTATGGTTGTAGCTTTGATTGAAGAACTTTTGCGTCTTTGAATATCCTTCTATGAGAATCAAGCTCACCATGTCAAGTGGTCCTGGCCTTTTACTCAAAAGAACACACTTCGGTCTTTGATGGCATCTGGTTAGAGGAAAATAAATCCTCTTTCCCCTTGCTAGACGTCTGGTTTATGATAAGCCTGCATCACAGGCCCTTGTGATCCTTTAAATGGTTAATGAAAATGCTATGGTATGATGTCATAATGTTATGATATCATGTTTGAACAGATAGCAAACACAACCAAAGCACACAAGAGCCTTAGGTTTAAGGCTTGCATGAGGTCCATAGGTAAGTACCCTTTTGAAGTTCAGTTGGCTCAACTTGTCCTAAGAATAGTAACCGGGTTCTAAGAATCTCATATCACCGATCTTTCTCGCAAGCTTTGTTTCAGCAGAGCAACTTACTTGTCACCGAAATATCCCGAAGGTCTAATCTCAATGAGTGTAGCATAGAGTATCAACCAACTTTGGACTGCACCAAAGTCGGCCATCTCACTACCTTTTAATGGCCAAGTTGGGTCAATTAAGGTTCTAAAAGTCAGTTAGTGCTTATGACACCACGCGGCAGTCTAGTGTTATCCTCGATAGACTCAAGGGACATCAATATAAACCAAAGTGTCACACTAACATTGCCATCACTTTAACCATATCGGTCTACGACATAGAGTTTCCATGATCTATTGCTACTTATCTAAGGTATCCTCAGATTCAGGTGTATAATATTTGCAAGAAATAAACCTGAGAAACCCTCAAATATAAATAAAATAAGGCAAACGATTTTAAAAAAAGTGATCTAATTCTAAGGT
Source organism: Vicia faba (assembly GCA_948472305.1). NCBI lineage: Eukaryota > Viridiplantae > Streptophyta > Magnoliopsida > Fabales > Fabaceae > Vicia > Vicia faba. The sequence goes on along the minus strand of OX451741.1, from coordinate 177,599,294 downwards.
AACCCCTCTTAAATTATCCCCAGCAGAGTCGCCAGTTCTGTAATACGGTGGGAGAACTTACTTGGTTTTTTGTTTTATCGCAAATGTGTGGATAGAAAGAGTCGCCACTGACTTGTCTTTTATCCAATAAGGAAAGGGTGAAAAGAATAGGAAATAACTTGAGATTTTTGAGTTCAGGGGGTAGATTATGAAAAGGGAAGGTGTTAGCACCCTTTTCATCCGTAGTTATCTACGGGCTCTTAATTGCTTAGATCACTTTTTGAAATTTCTTTGTGATATGTGTTTGAAAATATTTTGAAAAGTTGCCAATGTAAGGCGAAACTTTGTAATGATTCTCGTATCTGTCCTCGAGAATGCATACAAAGTGTTTGTTTTAAAATATTTTGAAAGTATGATTGTGTGAAATGTTTTTGTTTTGAAAAGCTTAGTGAGCAAGCGATTACGAGTATCTACCTTACTAAAGGTTGTTCTTGTATTTTCCTCCTCCTTTATATAGTGTTATCCTACCATTAGTTAGTAGGAAGCCCTATCGTTAGATGTGAAGGGACATGTGTGGGTCATCGTACAGTCATCGAAGGCAACTGGTAGGGACGCTTTAGCAATTTTTCGTACGGGACTAGATCATTTACTGAAATGCAACATCGAAGGATCATTTAGAGACTATGATCTTTTGTATCGGAGGGACTTTGCTAAAGCATCCGCACGTTCGAGGGACATGAATATTTATTTTCCGAAGGCAACAAGGGAGGTTACCCTAGAGGTGTGAGTGTGCGAGTGATTTGTGTTCATTTATTTTAATATTTGTGTTAGGGTTATCTGTAATACGGTGGGAGAACTGAATTGAGTGTTTCGCGTTTGATCACATTTGTTGTGGATAGCAAGAGTCGCCATCGACTTTTCTTTTATCCAAAAGGAAAGGTTGAAAAGAGCAGGAAAGACCTTTCGAGATTATTTCTTGAGTTCGAGGGGTAGGTTCTGAAAAGGGAAGGTGCTAGCACTCTTTTCATCCGTAGTTATCTACGGGCTCTTAGTTCCTTGCTAGATCACTTGCTTTTTGTTTGAAAATGTGTTTGTGGTGTGGTTTTTGAAAGTATTTTGAAAAGGAATTTCTTTGTAATGGTTCTCGTCTCTATAAGAACGCGTACAAAGTGTTTCGTCTTTTGGAAAAATGTTTCAAAGTGAAATTGGGGGTGTATGAAATGTTTTTGTTGTGAGCAAGCGAGCAACTAGGAGCATCCTAACTACTCAAAAGGTCTTAAATGTTATTTTCCTCCTCCTTTAGATGTTGCTATCTTACCATTGATTTGATAAGAAGCCCCATCATTGGATGTGAAGGGACGATCGAGGGACGTTTGTATAGTCATAGAAGGTAACCTATGGGACGTTTTAGAAATATCGTTTAGGGACTAGATCGTTTGCTGAAGGAAACATTGAGGGACACCGAAGGACTACGATCTTTTATGGATGGTCTTTGCTAAAATGCCCATATTCGAGGGACATGACTATTTTTCCGAGCAACAATTGAGATTACCCTAGGGGTGCATGTGTGTGAATAGTGTGTTTGATTGCATGCATTTTGCCTTTTGAATTTTAGGTTATCTACTTGTTGTTTTTATCTTGCCATACATCCTAATTACTAACATTTATACAAAAGCAATAAAAATGCAAAAAATAAATCCTACACTATTACAACCATATTGAAATAGAAAGAAAATATAAAAAATAAAATAAAAGCAAGAAAAAAGGGTCTTTCGATTTAGGCAGAAACACCCTTCGATTCTGCATTTTTTGGCTTCCTACGATTTGGGGTCTGGAGTCAGTGGAGTCATGCCCTTCGATTTGCCTCTTTGCCTCCTTCGACTGGGGTCTGGAATCAGCGTAGGCGTGCCTTTCGTCTGGGCCTAGAAGTCAGCATGATTTTGTCCTTCGCTTGAGACTTGGAGACAACAAGGTTCTAGCCTTCGTTTGAGACTTGGAGACAGCAAGGTTCTGGCCTTTGTTTGAGACTTGGAGACATCATGGTTCTGGCATTCATTTGAGGCCTGGAGGCAGCAAGGTTTATTTCTTCGTTTGAGGCTTGGAGTCAACAAGGTTCATGCTTTGCCACAGGCTCCTTGATGACTCCCTCGATTGTAAGCATGTTGGCCCCTCAGATTGTGATTCGAAAGGCTTGTGTAGCTAGCCAATCGAAGGGTATAATAAACCTGTCTTAAATTCTTAAAGTGCAACATCCAAACATAAATACAGTCCATGGGTTAGCACAAAAACCAATGGGTCTCAAAGTCCAAAGCCCAACTAATTAAAGTTGATTTTTCAGCATATGGGCAGTCAGAATTGAAAGCAAAAACATGGTCTAGTTCCCTATATGAAATATCTATATTTTTCTTTATTGGCATATGCACATGATATTAAAATAGAATAGATTCAAGCTTGAAGGGAACTTAACTCTTGAAGTTATTGAATCGAAGGGAACTGCAAGTTCCTTCCTTGGTGGAGAATGGGAGTTCGTTGGGACCTTCCTGAGGCTAATCTAGTTACCACTTTGTGAAAGCAATCACATAATCAAAAGAGGTAGTGTGAGTGGATCGAAGGTTCTTTTATAACAAGTAATGGAATGACTCAAAGGCCTACTGTATGGTAGTTGGGGAAGTGGGTCGATAGATAGTTTGATGGTCACTTGGAGGGTGAATCAAAGGTTCTTACTTAGTGTACAAAAGGAAGTTGGTTTTTTAGAAGTGTTTGAAAAAAATGTTGGGAAGTGTTTGAGAATTTTTGAGAATTTTCACAAGTGTTTTCTTGCAATCCTTCAGGCGCCCCTAGGAGGTAAAACAAAAAGTTCAAACAAAAAAGGTATGTTGTACTTGTAGCTTTCGAGGGATAATGTTTTTATGCTATTTTGGTGCAAGGAATAAGGCAGTGTCGCAGGACCGCTGTGCAACAGTTTTAGAGTTTTATGGCCAGTGTATCAGGCCTGAACCTTGCAGCGCATGAGACTTGGTCAACAAATTCCTTTGACATCTCAACCTTTTGTCTTGACCCCTTAGTCTTGTCTTTCGACCAGACTCTTCAACAACCATTTCTTTTTCAAATCGAAGTTTCATTTGAATGGCTCATGTGGATATCCTTTGAAGGGGGACAAATAAGTGTCTTTCGACCAGGCCCTTCATGGGTTCCTTTGAATGGTCCAAATACATGCTCTTGGGATGGGTCAGTAAAACATGTCATTCGATTGGGGCATCCAGACATGTCTGGTAAGTCCTTCGAATGTGCCATCATGGTACTTCTTTCGCATGAGACAATGACATAGTGCATAATTTGTGTGTTGAAAGAAGCCATTTCCAAGGGTGATATTGCCTACTCAAATTCTCCTGCAAAGGGGGGCCATATGGATAAACTAAAGAGTGTATGCAGGAGGTCCCTGCCTTGTGACCTTATGCAAATATGCTCAAATGAAAGTTTGTAAAGAGGGAGCCACACACCCAAACGAAAGGCATGACTAAGAGTTTGTGCTGAAGGATTCACACAACCCAAATGAAGGATGCATGCAGGGGATGAAAGGCTCAATCAAAGCTTGCAATATTGGGAAGGCCATTTCCCCAAACGAAGGAGGCCTGAAGGAGGCCAGATGTGTAATTGAAAGAGGGCAGAAGAGAGGATTTGGCCTCCTGAATCGAAAGACATCATCAGGAGGCTTTTTGCCTTATGAATTGAAGTTATTTGATGGGAAGTGTTACCCCGTCGAAGCTTGTAACAAGTTGCTTCAAAGGGTGACTTTGGCCTTGTGCATGTTAACATGGTAGGAAATTCTGCCTTGTAAGTCTTGGCTAACACGCAAGGAAGATGCTATGTGGCCAAACAAAATATTTGCACAAACGTTCAAATGATAGTGCTTAAACGAAACAGAAAATGAACTTGCCCAAATGATTCCAATGCCTTAATCGAAGAATGAAATGAACTTGCCCCAAAGAAGTCCAGCACCCAAAAGAAAGATGCAATCAAAGCCTAAGTGTCCAATCGAAGGATGCAAAATCGAAAAGAACTTGCTTTTCCTTTAATTTTGTCAAAAAGAGCATTTTTCATCTGTTTTGTCTTTTTAGCAATTTCCTCTTTAATTTTGATGCTGAAAAGTCCAAATATATTTGTGTAAGCTTGAAATTTTGGGAGCCTTTTGTGAGAAATGTCTTGAGAAATGAGAGGGAAAATTTTGGGGTACAACAACTGCCCCTGTTCAATATTCTTAAACATGAAGAGTTAGATTGGCGAATCTTCCACTCGTGACTTGAAGGTGGAAGATGATTGAACACTAGAGTGCCCAGAAATTTGCACTTGATGATATTGTGGTTGAGGTGTAAGAAATGGGCTTAAAGATGCCATTTGGAGGAATGATGGAGAGTTGGCGGAGATGGGCTTATAGATGCCATCCAAAGGTGATTGTTCATAGAAATTAGACTAAGTCTAAGCTTGACTTCAACTGGGAAAAGAATCAAAATAAAACTTTGGTCGATCTAAAACTAAACCTAGTAGAAGTCTTGAATAATCTTTAACTAGAAAGAATCAGGATAAATCTTGGAGCAATTTATCTGAACCAGAGAAGATGTCTATGGGAAAGAATCAGGATAAACCTTTGAAAGATTTAAACTGAACCAGCAGAGGTCTTGAATGTTCTTTAACTGGAACAAATCAGAATAAATCTTGGAGCGATTTATCTGAACCATAGAAAATGTCTATGGGAAAGAATTAGGATAAACTGTTGAGAGATTTGTTAGAAAAATGTTTGAATCTACTACCCTATATTTGAGTTTTGATGATAACAAAGTGAAAAGATATAGTATTTATATGTTTCATGTTTGAACTATATGCTGCCTAAAATTACTATGTTCTGACTTGCAGATACGCTGATTAAAATAAGCAAGATCACTTCTTCAGCATCAGAATTTGATACACCAGCATCAGAAGTTGCTGAATCAGAACGACAAGATCAGATGATCAACTCACGTACATGCTGAAGCTTGATGAACAGAACTGCGCGTAAACACTCTGATACAGAATCAAATAGTTCATCAGCAGCGAAGCAGAATCAGAATGAGCCAAGCCAGAACGTGCATTGAAGAAGCAACGGTACTGTGCATTGAACGCTAATTAATTCCAACGGCATCATTCTAGACAAGATCTGCTCAAAAAGGAAAGCTTGTTATTAGCATTGAATCAAGAATATTTTCATTCAACGTTCATCTTCTCAAGTGCTATATAAACAAGGCTTCGAAGATTATAATGGCTAATGCTCTCCAAATCTCTACACGCACAAAGCTGAACAATAATCTTCATCTACCAGTTTTGCTAAACCACAAACTCTGATACTCCATTAGTGTTTAGCAATCTAAGTTTCTAAGCTTCATTTGTGTATACATCACAGTTGTGATAAAGTTTTGTAGAAAACATTCACACACATTGTTTTATACCTTTATAAGAAAGTGTTGCCTTGACAAACCGGATTGTGGTTTGAATCAAGAAGGCTTTAGCAGTTGTTAAAGCAGTCTGTAATATTCAGTTGAATATAGTGAATTAAGACCTCGTTGGAGAGAGGCGAAATCACCTTGACGGGTGGACTGGAGTAGTTTGAGATCAAACGAACCAGGATAAAAATATCTTGTCAATTGCTTTAAGATTTCAGTTTTACAATTCAACCCCCCCTTCTTGTGTTTTTCACCCCTTCAATTGGCATCAGAGCACCTGGTTCTGAGCTAAAACACTTAACCGTGTCAGTACAAGATCCAGCGTCAGAAAAACACAATGGCAGGAAACAACTCTCATTTCAGCAATGACAACAATGAGGACAGAGACAGATTCAGCGGCAAACCTCCAGTCTTTGATGGAGAAAACTTTGATTACTGGAAAGACAGAATTGAAAGCTTCTTTCTAGCACATGATGCTGATCTGTGGGATATGGTGACAGATGGATACACGCACCCTGTGAATGCAACTGGTCAGAAGATTGAAAGAAAATCAATGACTGATCAACAAAAGCGTGACTTCAAGAATCACCATAAGGCCAGAACCATCCTCCTCAGTGCCATCTCCTATACTGAGTATGAAAAGATCTCCAACAGAGACACAGCTAAGAACATCTTTGATTCTCTCAGAATGACGCATGAGGGCAACGTTCAAGTCAAAGAAACAAAAGCTCTGGCGCTCATTCAGAAGTATGAGGCGTTCAAAATGGAAGAATCTGAATCCATTGAAACTATGTTCTCTAGATTCCAGATTCTGGTAGCTGGTCTCAAAGTTCTGGACAAAGGATACTCTACTGCTGACCATGTCAAGAAGATAATCAGAAGTTTACCCAAGCAGTGGAGGCCTATGGTTACTGCTCTGAAGCTAGCGAAGGATCTCAACAAAATCACTCTGGAGGAACTTATAAGCTCCCTCAGAAGTCATGAGATAGAGCTAGAAGCTGATGAGCCTCAGAAGCAAGGTAAGCCTTTAGCTTTAAAATCTAACAGAAAATCTGAGTCTAAAGTTTTGCAGGCAGTTGAAGAAACATCTGATGGATCCTCATCAGAAGAAGACGAACTTTCCCTTCTCTCCAGAAGAGTAAATCAACTGTGGAAGCAAAGACAAAGGAAGTTCAGGAATCCCAGAAGATCTGATCAGAACGAGTCTTCTTCCAGATACAGAAGGACAGATTCTTCCTCTGGATACAGAAGATCTGAAGGCTCCTCCAGTAGCAAGAAGCCAAACACAAAAGACATCATCTGCTACGAGTGCAATGAGCAAGGACACTACAAGAGTGACTGCCCAAAGCTTCAGAGGGAAAAGCCCAAAAAGAAGTTTGGAAGAGAGAAGAAGAAAAGTCTCATGGCCACATGGGATGACTCTGACTCGTCTGAAGCTGACTCAGAATCAGATGATGAAAGGGCAAACATAGCGCTCATGGCTAACATTCCAGATGATAGTGAAGCTTCTGAATCAGACTCAGAATCAGACACAGAAGAGGTATTCCCTAACTTCGCTGTTAATTTTACAAAGGCTGAACTTGCTGAAAGCCTCAATGAAATTCTGGAACATTATCAGCAGATTAGAGCTAAATTCAGAGACCTGAAAAGGAATCTTGAATCTGACTCTAATAAGTCTGAGAGTCTCAAATTGGAAAACTCTGAGCTGAGAGATAAAATTTCAAAATTAGAAAACTCTTTACAAAACTCTCAGAAGGAACCAATTTCTGAAACTCCCAGCAACGCTGATGAGATCATCAAGGAGTATGATCATAGTTTCCAGAAGTTTCTTGCTAAAAGCATAGATAGAAGCAGAATGGCTTCAATGATCTATGGAGTTAGCAGAAACGGCAGGAAAGGAATAGGATACCAAGGTAAGGTTCCTACACCTAAGAATGTCATGGATTTAACCATTAAACACACTCCTCTAAATTCACACTTTGTGTATGGTCACACACACGACATCAAATATACTAGCAGTAAGCACTCTGTGAAACCAAAATTCAACCAGAGTTTTGGTAAAACTAACAAGTCAGGACCCAAGAAGATCTGGGTACCTAAGGATAAAATAATACATGTTGCAGATATCTTTAGCAGCAAGTCAGAAACACCAGTCATGGTACCTGGACTCTGGCTGCTCACGACACATGACGGGAAGAAGGCATATGTTCCAAAGCCTGGAACTTAAGCCTGGAGGCCACGTTGGCTTTGGAGGCAATCAGAGGGGAAAGATAATTGGCTCTGGAACTGTAGGTAATGGAAATCTTCCCTCTATTAATAATGTTCTGCTAGTAGATGGATTGATGCATAATCTGTTATCCATAAGTCAATTAAGTGATAACGGTTATGATATAATCTTTAATCAAAAATCATGTAAAGCTGTTAGTCAGAAAGATGGGACTATCCTGTTTAATGGAAAGAGGAAAAACAACATTTACAAAATCAAACTTTCTGAACTAAAGAGTCAGAACATAAAATGTCTTCTGTCTGTTAACAATGAGCAGTGGATCTGGCACAGAAGATTGGGGCATGTTAGTATGAGAAGAATATCTCAGATTAACAAACTCAATCTGGTCAGAGGACTTCCTAATTTGAAGTTCAATTCAGATGCTCTGTGTGAAGCATGTCAGAAAGGCAAATTTGCAAAACCTTCTTTTAAATCCAAAAATGTTGTTTCTACCTCTAAGCCATTAGAACTTCTACACATTGACTTATTTGGACCAGTTAAAACTGCTTCAGTCAGTGGTAAGAAGTATGGGTTAGTAATCGTAGATGACTATAGCAGATGGACATGGGTAAAGTTCTTAAGACACAAGGACGAGTCACACTCTGTGTTTGTTACCTTCTGTAACCAAGTTCAGAATGAAAAAGATCTTAGAATCGTTAAAGTCAGAAGTGATCATGGTGGAGAATTTGAAAATAAAGATTTTGAGTCATTCTTTAATGACAAAGGCATTTTGCATGATTTCTCTTGTCCTAGAACTCCCCAACAAAATGGAGTTGTAGAACGAAAGAACAGAACATTGCAAGAAATGGCCAGAACCATGATCAATGAGACAAACGTTGCTAAGACTTTCTGGGCAGAGGCAATAAACACAGCGTGCTACATTCAGAATAGAATCTCAATAAGACCTATTCTGGAAAAGACTCCATATGAATTGTGGAAGAACAGAAAGCCCAACATTTCGTATTTTCATCCATTTGGATGTACTTGCTTTATATTGAATACGAAGAATTATTTGAACAAGTTTGATTCTAAGGCACAGAAGTGTATTATGTTAGGATACTCTGAACGCTCAAGAGGGTACAGAGTATACAATACAGAAACACAGATTGTGGAAGAATCAATCAGTGTTCGTTTTGATGATAAGCTTGACTCTGAAAAGTCAAAGCATAATGAAAATCTTGCAGGTATAGAAATTGAATTTGCAGGTTCTGAAGACAAGTCATCAGAAGCTCTCAACACAGACATTCCTTCAACGTCTGAAAGGAGCAATGCTAGAAATCCTACAACAGCTGCTGATTAACCTCAGAAGAGATTGCCCAGAAGCAGTTTGGATCACCCAGAAGAGACTATCCTAGGAAGAAAGGAAGATCCAATCAGAACAAGAGCAAGCTTCAGAAACTCTGAAGAAACTCTTATGGGACTTGTGTCTCTGATTGAACCTTCTTCTATTGATGAAGCACTTCTGGATAATGACTGGATTCTGGCAATGCAAGAAGAGCTGAATCAATTCACCAGAAACGACGTATGGGATCTCGTTCCCAGACCAAAAGGATTCAACGTCATTGGAACAAGATGGGTGTTCAGAAACAAGCTAAATGAACAAGGTGAAGTCATCAGAAACAAGGCACGACTGGTTGCACAAGGTTATAGTCAGCAAGAGGGGATAGACTATACAGAAACCTTTGCCCCAGTCGCCAGGTTAGAATCTATCAGACTTTTAATTTCATTTGCTGTTAATAGAGGCATCACTCTGTATCAGATGGATGTCAAAAGTGCATTCTTAAATGGTTATATAGAAGAAGAAGTTTATGTTCACCAACCCCCAGGTTTTGAAAATACAAAACATCCAGAACATGTTTTCAAACTGAAAAAGTCACTGTATGGTCTGAAACAAGCTCCCAGAGCTTGGTATGAAAGGCTAAGTAACTTTCTGCTTGAAAATGAATTCACCAGAGGGAAAGTGGACACTACTCTATTCTGTAAAACAGTTAAGAGTGACATTTTAGTCTGTCAAATTTATGTTGATGATATCATTTTTGGTTCTACTAATCCTTCTCTTGGAAGAAAATTTGCTAAGTGTATGCAGGCAGAATTTGAGATGAGCCTCATGGGGGAACTGAAATTCTTTCTAGGAATTCAGATCAATCAAACTCCAGAGGGAACTTACATTCATCAGAGCAAATACATCAGAGATCTTCTGAAGAAATTTGACCTCTCAGAATGTAAGCCATCAAAGATTCCAATGCATCCCACGTGCATTCTGGAAAGAGAAGAGGTAAGCAAAAGTGTAGAACAGAAAGTCTACAGAGGTATGATTGGTTCTCTCCTTTATCTGACAGCTTCAAGACCTGATATCTTATTCAGCGTATGTATTTATGCTAGATTCCAATCAGATCCTAGAGAATCTCACTTAACAGCTGTTAAGCGAATTTTCAAGTATCTGAAAGGTACTACTAATCTGGGTTTGTTTTATAGAAAATCTAGTGATTACAGCTTAGTAGGCTACTGTGATGCTGATTTTGCTGGAGACAGAGTGGAACGTAAAAGTACTTCTGGAAGCTGCCAGTTTCTGGGAGAAAATCTGATCTCGTGGTCCAGCAAAAGGCAATCAACAATTGCTCTGTCAACAGCAGAAGCTGAGTACATAGCAGCAGCGGATGGAAGAGAATGATCAGAAGATGAAAGCACGAATGGATGTACAGGACAGCAAGATTGACACTGTTGTCAACATGGTTCAGAAGCAGAATGAAACTTCTGAAAAGATTCAAGCGATGCTGGAAAGCCTGTTCTCACGCATGCCCCCTCAACCTTAAAACTTTTTCATGCATGACATTCTCTATGTTTTCTTGATTTTCTGAAGTACTGTTTTGACTATGTTTTGTAATGTTCTTTTGCTCTGATTATGAACTATTTTAATATAATTTGTTTTTCTGATCTAAATTGTTTTAGCACATCACCAACACTTTTTGATTGCTGACAAAAAGGGGGAGAACAAGAATGATATTTAAAATCAATAACGGCTAACTAGACAGAAATTCTCAAACATTCTAACTCTATTACTTGAAATGTTTTTCTGTTTTGTTTTAAGTCTACAGGCACAAGGAAGCTCACTATGAAGACTAGAAGCTCTGATCAAAATGTAGAAGCTCTGATCAATGTTGCTCTGATCAAATATGAAGTTCTGATCGACCAAACACTCTGATCCAAAGCAAAGCTCTGACAGGAAAAGCTCTGAAGCTCTGCTCTCTGATAAGTCAAAGACTCTGATAAGCTGATGTTCAAAGAAAGAAAAAGATCTGATCCTGAAGTACACGTATCATCAAAGGGAAGTAATCAACTCAGGGGGAGTATCTCTTAACTCTGATTTCTCCTTACTTCTTAACTCTGAAACATTTCCCAGACACCTTTTCACGTTATTCTTCATTTAAAATATCTAGTTTTTGTCATCATCAAAAAGGGGGAGATTGTTAGAACAATGTTTGAATCTACTACCCTATATTTGAGTTTTGATGATAACAAAGTGAAAAGATATAGTATTTATATGTTTCATGTTTGAACTATATGCTGCCTAAAATTACTATGTTCTGACTTGCAGATACGCTGATTAAAATAAGCAAGATCACTTCTTTTGCATCAGAATTTGATACACCAGCATCAGAAGTTGCTGAATCAGAACGACAAGATCAGATGATCAACTCACGTACATGCTGAAGCTTGATGAACAGAACTGCGCGTAAACACTCTGATACAGAATCAAATAGTTCATCAGCAGCGAAGCAGAATCAGAATGAGCCAAGCCAGAACGTGCATTGAAGAAGCAACGGTACTGTGCATTGAACGCTAATTAATTCCAACGGCATCATTCTAGACAAGATCTGCTCAAAAAGGAAAGCTTGTTATTAGCATTGAATCAAGAATATTTGCATTCAACGTTCATCTTCTCAAGTGCTATATAAACAAGGCTTCGAAGATTATAATGGCTAATGCTCTCCAAATCTCTACACGCACAAAGCTGAACAATAATCTTCATCTACCAGTTTTGCTAAACCACAAACTCTGATACTCCATTAGTGTTTAGCAATCTAAGTTTCTAAGCTTCATTTGTGTATACATCACAGTTGTGATAAAGTTTTGTAGAAAACATTCACACACATTGTTTTATACCTTTATAAGAAAGTGTTGCCTTGACAAACCGGATTGTGGTTTAAATCAAGAAGGCTTTAGCAGTTGTTAAAGCAGTCTGTAATATTCAGTTGAATATAGTGAATTAAGACCTCGTTGGAGAGAGGCGAAATCACCTTGACGGGTGGACTGGAGTAGTTTGAGATCAAACGAACCAGGATAAAAATATCTTGTCAATTGCTTTAAGATTTCAGTTTTACAATTCAACCCCCCCCCCTCTTCTTGTGTTTTTCACCCCTTCAAGATTTAAACTGAACCAACAGAGGTCTGGAAAAGAATCAGAATAAATCTTGGAGCGATTTATCTGAACCAGAGAAAGCGTCTACGGGAAAGAATCAGGATAAACCGTTGAAAGATTTAAACTGAACCGGCAGAGGTCTTGAATATTCTTTAACTGGAAAGAATCAGAATAAATCTTGGAGCGATTTATCTGAACCAACAGAGGTCTTGAATATTATTTAACTATAAAGAATCAGAACAAATCTTGGAGCGATTTATCTGAACCAGAGAAGATGTCTACGAGAAAGAATTGGGATAAACCGTTGAGGGATTTAAACTGAACCACTAGAGGTCTTGAATGTTCTTTAACTGGAAAGAATCAGAATAAATCTTGGAGTGACTTATCTGAACCAGAGAAAATGTCTACGGGAAAGAATCAGGATAAACCGTTGAGAGATTTAAATTGAACCAGTAGAGGTCTGGAAAAGAATCAGGATAAATTTTTGGAGCAATTTATCTGAACCAGAGAAGGATTCTATCAGAAAGGAATCATGATAAACCATTGATCTATTTAAACTGAACCAACAGAAGTCTGAAGGAAGTATTTTTCGTGTAGATAGTCACCCTGTCCTGTTTCAGGAATTGATCTACCATTGATTTGTTCACAGATAATTGCCTTGTCTTGTTGAAAACTTCATGATAATTTTTTATTGATTGATCTTTCCTGAAAAGGTAAAGAGTTAGTTGTATGTAATGCCATGATGTATGAAATACTAGTGTAATGATGTTTCTTAAAATAAATGATATTGTGATATATGCATATGTGTTGTCGATGTTTATGATGTATGAATGCAATGTATGCACATATTAGTTGTTCTGCTGCAGTCCTGTTTAGATTGGGGAAAATAAATCCATGATTGTTGTTGGGAACATGGAGTGTAAGCCTTCAAATTTTGTTGAAATTGAAGTTTTGATAGATGGGTTTCCGTCATTAGAGAAGTAAACTCTGTTGGGCAAGGGAAACTCTATGCATTGCTTGTGAACTTGGTGAAATCCTGTTGTGGAACTCCTGAGCAGCTGGGCGACTTTCACTGAGGAACCTTTGGAACATAACTGGAGTTTTTTCTCCGTCGGGGATATGAAAGCGATAGATACCATTAGGCTGCATACTGGAGATACGACAGTGATCCTGTAGTAGGATGTCCTTGCTTCTTCTCATTTAGAGAAAGTACCTGCGGGGATTTTATGAAATGACCCATATATATTATCCTGTTTCTTAAAGCCATTAGTAATTGTCTTTCTGTTCAGTTTTCCTTTTTCATGCGTTCATTTATAAACAGTAATTACATTCAAATGAATATGTTCAAAAATAATCATTGTACGTTTTTGCAAACAAAACAGGAAAGTAAAAGGAAAACAGATAGTTTTGCATTTTTAAAGGAATATCTTTGTATTAACTTGAATAAGTATTTTTGTACAAAGAGACGAATATCCCAGTAAGAGAATGTCATCGTAAAAATGAAAATTGATACAAAGAAAAGATAGATATATGAAATAATCCCATGAGGTTCCCATTCTGCTATAGTCTTCATGTCTCTGAGCGCCTCATCCACTTACTGCTTTGTCTGAAGCTGATTGGATTGATTAGAACCGTTTGAGTTTGACGATTGATACTGAATATTGGCTATAAGGTGATCCAACGGGACATAGTCATATGCTTTAAATCCATAACTTTTTCCTGGACCGCCCTTTCGGTTTTCAGTCCACCGGGATACCCTTTTTTGCCTAAGCTGCCTTTTCAGGTTTTCAGCTTGCCGGGTGTACAAATTATTTTTTTGTTTTATCCCTAATTTTTGCCTAGGCCAGTCAACCTAGCGGGTCTTTTTCATGTGTAATATCTTTTAATTATGTCCGTGTTTACAGGATGTGGAAGGTCGTCGCCATTCATAGTGGTTAAGATCATTGCCCCACTAGAAAATATGTTTTTAATAAAAAATGGTTCTTCGTATGTAGGAGTCCATTTTCCCCTGGGATCACCTTGTGGAAGTATGATACACTTGATTACCAAGTCACCAACTTGATACTCCTAACGTCTGACCTTCTTGTTAAAAGCTTTAATCATATGTTTTTGGTACATCTGGCCATGACAGACAGCCGTAAGCCTCTTCTCATCAATCAAGTTCAACTGGTCAAATCGAGTTTGAATCCATTCATATTCATTCAACCCTACATCCCTCATGATTCTTAAAGAAGGTATTTGAACTTCAATTGGTAGGACAGCTTCCATGCTGTATACCAAAGAGAGGAGTTGCCCCTGTTGACGTGCGCGTTGTGGTACGGTAGCCGTGATGAGAAAATGTAACATCTCATGCCAGTCCTTGTAGGTTATTGTTATTTTTTGTATGATCTTCTTGATGTTTTTATTAGCGACTTCTATAGCGCCATTCATCTTCGACCGGTAAGGAGAAGAGTTATGATGTTGGATCTTGAATTGTGTGCATAGTGCAATGATATAGTATTGTTGAGATTGGTACCATTATCTATAATGATTCTCTCCGGAATACCATACTGACAGATAAGATTCTATTTGATGAATCAGGCCACAACGTTCTTGGTAATAGAAGTGAATGAAGTTGCCTCGACCCACTTCATGAAGTAATCAATGGCAACTAAGATGAAGCGGTGTCCGTTAGAAGTTGTAGGTTTGATATCTCCAATCATGTCAACGACCCACATTGCAAATGGCCAAGGAGCAGTCATGACATTTAGAGGAACTGGAGGCACATGTACCTTATCAGCATAGATCTGACACTTGTGACAGGTTCGTGAATGCTGATGACAATCTGCTTCCATGGTGGACTATGATACGGTGGGAGAACTGACTTGGGATTTTGCTTTTGTGTTTGCAAATGTTTCGATTTAGCAAGAGTCGCCACCGACTTTTTATTTTATCCTAAGGAAAGGTCAAAAAGTACAGGAAAGACCTTTGAGATGTTTTCTTGGGTTCGGGGAGTAGATTATAGAAAGGGAAGGTATTAGCACCCTTTTTATCCATGGTTATCCATGGGCTCTTAGTTACTTGCTTTAGATCACTTGCTTTGCTTTTCAATTGTTTGAAATGGTACTTTTCAATTGTTTGAAATGGTGCTTTGTGTGTGATTTCGAAAGATGTTTTGAAAAGAGGCCATCGTTGTGGCAACCTTTATAATGATTCTTGTTTGAATGTATACAAAGGTGTTTTTGTCTTTTGAAAAGTTTTCAATGTTTGAAAGTAGGGTTTTGAAATTGTGTTGTGAAGTGTGTTTTGAAGATAGCAAGGATGTTTTTGCAAGTTTTGATCAAGTAACTAAGAGTTATCTACCCTATTTTACTCAAAGACCTTTCTTATGTTTTTAACCCTTTTAATAGTGTTGTTTCACCATTGTATTTGGTGAACAACCTTGTGTTAGGATGTTAAACGGGACAGGCGCGGGTCATCGTATAGACCATGATAGCAATTGTGTTAAGTATTTTTGGCAATTTTCTTTAAGGGACTTGATCATTTTGTTTAGGCAACTCAGATAGCGTCATCGAGGGACTATGATCTTTCTTTTTGTTTTGCCAAAGTACTTGACATGCAACCATGGCCCATTTTTGAATGCAACAAGTGGATTGAAACCCTAGGGGGTGCAAGTGTACATTGTGTTTGTTTTTCATGCATGTTTATCTTGGATTAGGTCAAGCTAGTTGTTGATTTTATTTGGCATACAAACCCTAGGTCTAACCATGGCATAATTGAAAGCATTTAAAGGTGCGAGAATTTAAAGCCTACACTATTACAACATGATATAGGGAGGGGGTACAAATTTGAATTGGGGGTATTTGACAAAAAATTAAATTCTAAATTATTACAACCAAATCGAATGTATAAGACAATATTTAAATGTGCAATAATTAAATAAAATATAACAAATAAATGTTAAACAAAATGTATTATGCAAAAAGTTTTTATGTATGTAAAAAGTATTTTAATGTAAATAATAATAAAAGGGGTCAATTTTAATTATTTTATTATTTAGGACAAAAATCCTAATTTTTAAATAAATAGTATTATTTATTATTTATATGCAATAATGTATTGATTTGTACAAAAAATAAAAGTATATTGTAAAAATGATATTTTTAGTGTAAAATATTAATAAAAATGAAAATGTAATATTTTTGTATTTTTGTCTTAATTATTTAACAAAATAAAGTATATATATATATATATTATATATATATATATATATATATATATATATATATATATATATATATATATATATATATATATATATATATATATATATATATATATATATATATATATATAATACAAATTAATTATTTACAAAATGTGTATATTCAAGAAAATATTTTTAAATATAAATAAAATAATAAATGAAAATGAACATATTTTTTACATTATTCTTTAAGTTTTAATAAAAGAAAATAAACTATTTACATATTTACACTAGTAAAATAAAAATAAATATCAAATAAATATGAAAAAAAAAATTTTGGCATTTTTTATATTTGGACAAAAAATAATAAAGTCAGAATAAAAAATAAAAATATCAAAATGACAAATATACAAATAAATTGGCCGGGGGGGTGTAAACTGAAAAAATGGGGTGTTAGAAGCAAAAATGACCAGACCCAGCCCAATCAGACTTCATCTTCTTCCTTGGTTCACAAAAACGCGCGTTCTGTACATCAACTGCTATCTCCTGATTCTTTGATTTTTTGACAAAACCAATAACATGAAACTTGTAGAGCATCAAACAACGAATCTAACCATATAAAAAACTTAAGCTAACTCTCAAATACCAGAGAGAATTTCTCTGGCCCTAATTTCTAACCTAGTTTTTTCAGAAAGTTCATGGATGAAATTCTCCTAACACGATTAATATAAATGAAAACTAAGCATATGTATGGCTTCAGGGCTATGAATACAACATCTTTCATTCACAAACCTAAGTATAACTATTCCTAAATAGAGATATAGAAGTTTATGAAATACCTGTTTCAGTTGACTTCGAGCTGGGCAATGCAACAACTTTCAAGGGTGCTTGAGCTTCTTTTGAGCTTGCCTGAGGTCCACTGAAGCTTTTCCAATGCTTGGCTTGTTTTGAAGTAGCCTGAATCGTGCTACAGAACTCAACCTGCAAAGCTTTGAAACAAAAATGGCAATGTGTGTTAAGGGTGTTACAGCTAGCAATGGATGATCTGGATAGCTTAGGTATGTTGGTTGGAAGGTGTTTGAAGTATCTCTAGGCAAAACGCACGATGGAATTTGAAGATGGCTAGCAAAATGCAGAACTGGCCCTGTTTTGCAAGAAAATAAGGAATTTGTGCACTAGGAGTTTTGAGAGGCAAAGGGGATGTGTTTTTGGCTTGTTAGGAGGTATCAAACTTGTTTTTAATGTTTGTGTAAGTTGGTTTTAACAGATGTGAGAGATGGCTTGTGGTTTGCAACTTTTCTTCTTCTTGAAGTAAGAGTGTCTATCTGTTCAATGCATGCCTGTGCAAGTCCTATATCATGCTGCATCTTTTTCTCTTGGTTACTGGAATTGGTATATTTGATCTTGCCTCAGAGATATGGCCCCATGCCTCCAGGATCTTGGTTTGACATAAAGTGCAACTTTACAAAAATGGCATTATACCTTTTTCCAAATAGGGATTAGTTTTGTATGTAATGTCCAAATGACCAAGATAATACCTTAGCTCAATGGTTATGCATTAAATTATGGAGTACAAACTGGTTTTGAGGCCTGCAAGCTAGTACCAAACATGCTGATTTGAAAATGCAAGTTTGTATGAACATGTATTGGCCATGGATCAAAGTGAGTTTTTGCCAACTTCAAGCATTCGATTCTCTCTAACCACAAGGGTGTTTGAGGAGTTCTTAGACAATTTGGAAATCTTGCAACATGTACTATAATCAATATTTGAAATGCAACTTGAAAATCCAAGTGGAACTATGTGAAAAATGGCCAAGAAGATGGGTCAAAATCCTGCCTAAACTAGGGCAAAATTTCTCTAAGTTAAAAGTTTTAGGTACCCTTGTTCCAAAAATCATAACTATAGATACAAGCTTATTTTGAGAAAACTTTGTGAATCAAAGTTTTAGAATTTGTGATGGACTACAACTTTCATTTTGCAAGTTTTGTTTGAATCCATTTGCATCTGGGTGAAAAAATGGGACAAAGTTAGGAAAAAAAAAGAAAATTTCATAACTTAGAAAATTTCTAAGTTATGAAATTTTTCCATTTTAAAACCCTAATTTGCATTTTTGGGTTTCTTGATAAACAAGTTTCATAATTTGACATGTCTTTATGAAAAATAACTCTTGGCACTTGATTTTGACCAAAAAGTCAAAGTTTGACTTTTCAGTGTACAGTCAAATTTTGATCAGTTGATTGAAAAATTCATCTGTCAATCCTATGCAATTGAGATCTTTTGAACTTGTTGAATGGGTCAAGACAATGTCATTGAGTCCTTGAGCCTATGGTTGAGCTTGATTTGCCATTGGTTAGGTCAAACAGTCAAAAACTGCCTTTGTACAGTCAAAACCCTAAAAATGACCATTTTGCCCTTTTGGTGATCTGATCAAATTTCTTGTGGAATTGTGATCCAAACTTGATCAAATGACTCATATGAGTTTATTATGTTGATGTGGGTCAACATGCATGAGGTTTGACTGTCAATTGGCCACAGTTGACTTTTTTCCCCAATATAGCTGATTTCTAGGTCAACTGTCCAATTGACTGGGCAAAAATTTGAATCAAGGCTTGAAACTTGGTATGGCCAAACTTGTGGGTCCAACATGGAGTATGAAAGTCACTTTGGGCATTGTAGGTCAAAATATCCCTGTGCAAACTCAAACCCTAATTTAGGTCAATAGTGCAAGGAGGTGTCTTGAGCAGAGCAAACCCTGGATTGATCTTGAGTTCCAAGAGCCTTGTGATGAGAAATGTTGATGAATATGGGAGGGAAAATTTTGGGGTACAACAGTTTCCCCTGTTCAATCTTCTTGAACCTGAAGAGTTAGATTGGCAAGTTTGCCTTTCGTGACTCGAAGGTAAAAGAGGATTGGACACTAGAGTGCCCGTAAATTTGCACTCATCAAAATATAGCTGAGGAAATGGGCTTAAAGATGCCATTTGGAGATGGTAGAATCTTGTTGGAGATGGGCTTAAAGATGCCATCCAAGAATGTTTGTTGATTTGCAATGTTGTATGTTAGAAGAATGAGCATCAAAATGGTATCCGTGTCTGGAATGTCATTGAACTGTATCTGGAGACTGAGTTTGTATGAGCAAAAGAATGGCGTTCGTGCCTGGCGCGTATCTGAGCTGTAACTGTATTTAAATTTTGAATGAATATCAGAATGACTGCCGTGTCTGGAGTGTATCTGTATTGTATCTGGATAACAGAGAAACATCTGTGCATGGAGCAACTGTGTGTTGGGGATAAACTATGAATGAGTGACAGAATGGCAACTGTGTCTGGAGCATATCTGGGCTGTATCTGAAGTTGAGATCTGTATGAGTAGTGGAATGACCGCCGTGTCTGGGGTGTATTCATACTGTAATTGGGATCTGAATAAGTGACAGAATGACTTCTGTGGCGACTGCACTTGAGGAAAATCAAACTGCTGGTGTAAAGGCCAGAATGGCGTCCGTGTTTGGAGCGTATCTGAACTTGTAGGTGATAGTTGAATCTGAATGAGAGATAGAATGGTCGTCGTGTCTGGAGCGTATCTAGTTTGTATCTGATTGCTGAAGTCTGAATGAGTAGTAGAATGACCGCCGTATCTGGGGTGTATCCATACAGTATTTTGACTTGAAGTTCTGAATGAGTAATAGAATGACCGCCGTGTCTGGGGTGTATCCATACTGTATCTGAATAATTGTTAATGATAGCCTTTTAATTTTATCCTGAAAAGGGTAAAACGTTATCTAAAACACGAGGTTATATTGCATGATATGTATGATGCAATAAACTGTAATCCATGTTTATGATATATGAATGTAATGGTTATGCATGTAAGCTGAATATCTGTCTTGCTGAGGAAGATAAATCCTGGATAGCTAGAGATAATGAAATCTTTGACTGCTGCCGGGGAAAATAAATCCCTGACCGAAGCTAAGGATTCCAAAAATCTTTGATTACTGAAGATGAGAAATCCTTGCTGACTGCTTGGGGATTGAAAATCCTTAGTGACTTGTGGGGCCTCACAATGGTTCTGATAACTTCTGCGGGGAAGGAGGATCCTTTAAGACTTTTCAGGGAAATAAGGAAAATCTCTATTGGGGAGTTAAGACTTGGGAGACTTCTGCTTAGAGAAACGGGATCGAGAATCTTCGATCTGCTGGGAGATAACTCTGTGGGGAGAATGTTTACTTGGCCGATGAAATCAGGAGCTTTGGGTTGTATGCCAATCTACTGGGGAATCATCGTAGCTGCTGGGGAAATTGAGGGAGTTTGATCAGTTGGAAATTTGACTTCACTAGGGAAGGAGGTTTAGATTATTCTGGCTCCGCTGGGAATCGGGAGTTTGAACTCTGCTGGGAACTTTGAAACTTAACCCGGCTGGGGAATCCAGTTTGGAATGTACAGGCTCCGCCGGGGGATCTTGAAGCTTAACTCCGCTGGGGACATGTACTCCGAGGTTTTAGATTTGTTGAGAATTTGAACAAAGTAATGCAGGGGATTTCTTCTTGAATGGCATAAAGATATCTTCCTACACCTTCAACCTATCAGTAATTATCCTTTCCCAATTTCGTTTTATTGGTAAGCAGTGATTATATTCAAATGCATATGCCTATTTAACAAAACATTGGACGTTTTCAAATAAAACATAAGTGTAAAAAAGAAAAAAGAAAGGCAAGCAAATTTCTGTACTTTGAAGTATATTTGTATTAATTTTTGTAAGTATCTTTGTACAAGGGAGACAGACATCCTAGTAGGAGAATGTTGCAGTAAAAATTGAGAAAAAATTTATACAAAAAGATGGCTATGTGTAACAATTCCATGAGGTTCCCTTTCTGCTATAGCCTTCACAACTCTGAATATCTGTCCATTCGTTGCTTCGTTCATAGATGATTGGATTGATCAGAAGCTTGGAGCTTGTTGGTGAAGATATTGTTCTTAAAGTGATCCGACGAGACAAAGTCATACGCTTTAATTCCCTAACTTTTTCCTGGACCTCCCTTTCGGGTTTTCGATCCACCGGGAAACCCCTTTTTGCCAAAGTCGCCCTTTCGGGTTTTCAACTTGCCGGGTGTACAATTTTTTTTTGTTTTATCCCTAATTTTTGCCTGAACCGCCCTTTCGGGTTTTCGATTCACCGGGATGCCCATTTTTGCCCAAGTCGCCCTGTCGGGTCGTTTTATGCGTAGTATCTTTTGAATATGTCTGCGTTCGTAGGGTGCGGCAAATCGTCGCCGTCCATGGTGGTCAGAATCATGGCCCCACCAGAAAAGATACTCTTGATTACAAATGGTCCTTTGTAAGTAGGAGTCCACTTGCCCCTGGGATCACTTTGCGGTAAGATGATCCGCTTGATTACAAGATCTCCTACTTGATATACTTGACGTCTGACTTTCTTGTTGAAAGCCTTGATCATCCGTTTTTGATACATCTGACCATGACAAACAACATTAAGTCGCTTCCCATCAATTAAGTTAAGTTGATCAAGCCGGGTCTGAATCCAATCGTCTTCACTCAAACCGGCATCCTTCATAATCCTCAATGAAGGAATCTGAACTTCCATGGGTAGAACAACTTCCGTGCCATATACCAAAGAAAATGGGGTTGCCCCTGTTGAAGTACGTGCCGTGGCACGATATCCATGCAGAGCAAATGGTAACATCTCATGCTAGTCCTTGTAGGTGATTGTCATCTTTTAAATGATCTTCTTAATATTTTTGTTCGCGGCTTCAACAACACCGTTCATCTTCGGCCGGTAGGGAGATGAATTATGATAATAAATCTTGAACTGTTCACATAGAGCGGTGATCATAGTGTTGTTCAATTTTGTACCGTTGTCTGTGATGATCTTGTCGGGGATACCGTACCGGCATATGAGGTTCTGCTTGATGAAGCGAGCAACCACATTCTTTGTAACTGAGGCATATGAAGCTGCCTCGACCCATTTGGTGAAGTAATCAATAGCCACCAGGATGAAGCGATGTCCATTGGATGTCGTAGGCTTGATCTCTCCAATCATGTCAATGCCCCACATTGCGAATGGCCAAGGAGCTGTCAGAACGTTGAGAGGAACATGAGGAATATGTACCTTGTCGGCGTAGACTTGGCATTTGTGGCAGGTACGAGAGTGTTGATGACAATCAGCTTCCATGGTAGACCAGTAGTAGTCTGCCCTTAGAATCTTCTTAGCCATCGTATGTCCGCTCAAGTGGGTGCCAAATGTGCCACTGTGTATCTCAGTCATGATCAACTCTGCTTCAGTTTTGTCCACACAACGAAGTAGAACACAATCATGGTTGCGCTTATAAAGGATGCCATTGCTTAGGAAGAACTTGGCGGCAAATCTCCTTAAGAACTTTTTGTCATTGACAGAAGCTCCTTCAGGATATTCTCTAGTCTGGAGATACCTTTTGATTTCATGAAACCAGGGTTTTTCCACTACTTCTTCGGTATTAATCTCATGACAGTGCGCGGGTTCATCCATTCGCTCGATGGTAGTTTGGGGAGCCTCGTTATCCCAGTTGAGTTTAAACATGGAAGACATTGTAGCCAGAGCATCAACTAACTGATTTTCTTCTCGCGGGAAATGCTCGAAGGTAATCTGCTCGAAATGAGGCAACAACGTCAGGACATGTTCTTTGTATGGGATAAGATTAGGATGTTTAGTGTCCCACTCTCCTTTGACTTGACTGATAACCAAAGCCGAGTCCCCAAATACGACCAAAGATTTGATTCCCAAGTCTATAGCAGCCTTGAGACCAAAGATGCAAGCTTCATATTCGGCCATGTTGTTGGTACAACTGAAACAAAGTCGGGCAGTGAAGGGTGTATGGAAACCTTATGGAGAAATGAGTACCGCACCAATACCATTGCCAAGTGCATTTGAAGCACCATCAAAGTACAGGGTCCATCGGGATCCTTGTTCAGGTCCGTCATACGGTCTGTTACCTTCGATGTTGTCCAAAGTCATGATGTCCTCGTCAGGGAAGTCGAATCTCATAGATTGGTAATCTTCGACTGCTTGATGAGCTAGATGGTCGGCTAGTACACTCCCCTTTATAGTTTTTTGGGTAGTATATTGGATATCATACTCAGTCAGGATCATTTGCCATCTAGCGATTCTTCCAGATAAAGCAGGCTTCTCGAAGATATACTTGATCGGATCCATTTTGGAAATCAGCAAAGTGGTGTGAGTCAACATATACTGCCTTAGCCGGCGAGCAGTCCATACCAAAGCACAACAAGTTTTCTCGAGCAATGAGTAGCGAGTCTCACAGTCGGTAAACTTTTTGCTAAGGTAATAAATGGCATGCTCTTTTCGGCCAGACTCGTCATGTTGGCCCAGTACGCACCCCATTGAGTTATCCAAAACAGTCAGATACATGATCAATGGCCTTCCTTCGACGGGTGGCATCAGAATAGGAGGTTCTAGTAAATACTCCTTGATCTTATCAAAAGCAACTTGACAATCATTATTCCATTTGTGATCGGTGGATCTGGAACTGACTGTTTAACGCTGGTTCGCGAAATGTCGCGGAAGCAAGAGTCGCCACCGTCTTTTATTTTCTCCAATATGGAAAGGACAAAAGCACAGAAAAATTCCTTATTGAGATTAGCTCTCGGTTCGGGAGGTAGATTTATAGAAAGGGAAGGTATTAGCACCCTTTTTATCCGTGGTTATCCACGGGCTCTTAGATACTTGCTCATTTGTGTTTTCAAAATGTTTGTTTGCTTTTCAGAGTGAGTGGTTTTGAAAAAGTTTCTTTGAAAATTTCAGATTGACTCTTGTATCAGTCCTCAAGAGTGTTTGAAAAGTTGTTTTGAAAACTTTTTGAAAAGTGTCGGTGTGAAAAGGAGTTTTTTGATTTGTTTTGAATTAGAGCAAGTATCTACGAGTCGTCTACCTACCCTAAGGAATTAGGCTGTGTAAATGTCCTTAAGGTAGTGCCATCCCACCATTGAGAGGTAGGTAGCACCACCGTTGGAGGTGTTCGGGTCAATTCGAGGGTTAGGGACAATGTGGTCACCGGGCAATGGTAAGATACCTTAGAAGCTACCCTTATGCCTTTGATCTTTTTATTCCGAGGCAACTATTCCGAGGCAACTTGTTTCGAGGCAACTTGTTTCGAGGAAACCGTTTCGAGGCAACTAGATCAATGGAACATAAGGACTCACTAAGACGTCCTATACTCGACGACCACGTTTCGAGGGGCAAGGCAACAGTGTGATCACCAGAGTAACAGTAGGACACCTTAGAAGCTACCCTTATGCCATGTTCATGGACATAAGGACTTACTAAGTGTTGGCTCCTAAATTCGACACCTTTGTTTTGTTGATGTCAGCCATTAAAGCTGAAGGATGTCTTCGACTGGCTAAGTCTGTCGAAATGCCCGTCGAAAGATGGCAAAGTACTTAGAAGATTTCTTCCAAGGAAGAAGGCTGGTTGCCTTCGACGTCGAAGGAGTTTCTCGTCGAAGATGTCTCTTGACGAAAGTGTTCGATGGTTCAGAGTGGAGCAGTTTGAAATTCAAGCTTTTGGAGGGAAAACGGTTTCCAGCAGTTACTACGTGCAAACATGCAAGGATCTGGAGCGTCGAACGTGGAGAACGTGCCAAGTGGATTGATCTCGAAGCAGTGTAACTGCCCGACGGTTACTTGGGATGTTTTAGTATAAATAATAGTAGTCATGTAGTTTCTCGTGTGTGTTCACAATTCTATACAAAGTCACTCATATAGATTCGAGTACCCAGCGTGTGAGAAAGAATTGTTGAGAAATGTATGTGTGAAACACCAATTTTATTAATCAAAGTCATTTACTTTTTCCAGAAATTTACTCGCTTTCTCCTTTACATTCTTGTCGAACCTTTTACTTTAAGCCTTGTTTATTTTACCAAGTCTTTCCTTCATGCAATTTATTTAAAACCTCTTTATTTAAAGCCTTATCCAATTTAATCAAACTTCAAAATCAACCTATGTCCTAGGATCAATCTGATCGATCCTGCGAGTAACCAAATAAGTAACCATTTGGAGGATCAGCGGTTGTTTACCAAAACCCAAGGTAAACAAATTGGCACACCAGGTGGGACTGTGTGTTGATTGTTGAAAATAATCTCATCTTTTCGAGTTGTATGTTATTGAGAAGTGGTAGAATATACACTAACGATAACAATACTGCCAGAAGAAGGGAAGAGATGGCGAATCCGCCAAACAATAACGAATTCCCACAAACGAGTGTGGGAGAAACGGTTAGTATGACCGTAAGTGAGGCGACAAATGTTGGTTCGACACTAGCAGTATCGGTCACAACCACGGGGCCAATACCTTCGTTAACAGGCCCCAGGATACCTTTGGGAACTCCCCCACCAAGGGGAAATTTAGGCACAAGGCCTTTGGTTCCCCCAGGATTTATTCCATTCTATGGTATGCCAACTTCTGAAGTGGCAAGCCTGACGAATGCTGCGTCCACTTTTTCAGACCCTTTTGTGAGTGCCTCTTCGCCACTCCAAGGCTCTGGAGTAGGCATGGCGAATAGAAATAGGACCCAACTCTTAGGAGGAACGTCCCAAGTAGCCCATGGCCTTACAAATGCCTCGACAGCAGTCTTGAGGCAACAAATGGACGAAAGCAACCATGATATGGTGCAAATGTTGGCACAAACTTTGAGTACAGTGCTAAACCCTCTAATACAAAACACTACTCAATCGAATCAGCAAGTGACAGCGCAAATGACGCGTTTGGCTGACTTCTTTGGAGTACCCCAACCTATTCGACAGCCTCAAAGGGCGCAGATAAGGGGAAACCAGGGGATATTTTTAGAGGAAGAAACCACCATTAACCAGGCTCAACAGCCTGTCGAAGAAAACCTTAGGGCACGATTAGAACAACCTGTCGAGGAACCTAGGGTAGTAGCCCCAGAGGTAAGGTTAGTTAACAGAAACCAAAATGCTGACGAAGTGGTTCAGCATATCCAATACCAAAACATGGGTTTGGAAAACAATCTGGCAACCATGATTGAAAGGATCATGACTCAGAATGGGATGAACATGGGCTTTCGAAGGCCCAACTTTACATCTCCATTGTCAGAATACGTGTTACAAACGGACTTACCTCCTAGATGCAAAGTCCCCAAATTTACTAAGTTCTCTGGGGACACGACAGAATCTACTGTCGAGCATGTGGCGAGGTATTTGATCGAAGCGGGTGACATTTCGAATAACGAAAACCTAAGGATCAAGTACTTCCCAAGTTCTTTAACAAAGAACGCTTTTACTTGGTTTACAACTCTTCCCCCCAATTCGATCCATCATTGGACCCAGTTGGAGAGATTGTTCCATGAACAATTCTACATGGGGCAAACCAAGATAAGCCTGAAAGAACTGGCCAGTGTGAAGAGACGTTTCACTGAACCTATAGACGAATATCTAAATAGGTTTAGGCTGCTCAAGGCGAGATGTTTTACACAAGTGCCAGAACATGAGTTGGTCGAAATAGCCGCAGGCGGTTTAGATTATTCCATTAGGAAGAAGCTAGACACCCAATACCTAAGAGACATGACCCAACTGGCCGATAGAGTTCGACAGGTAGAACGCCTCAAAGCTGAAAAAGCTAAGGCAACGAAAACTCACAAGAGAGAGAGGATAGCGTACGTTGAGATGGATGACGAAGATCTAGAATCCTTCGACGATACTTTAACTGTCGAAGAAGGAGAAGTCGATTTAGCAGAACTGAAACAAGGGCCACCATACTCTTGTAAACTGTTAGTCCCCTCAATTGGGAAAAATCCCATTGGTCCAGAAAGGACCAACGATAGGTTCCCAAAAAAGACTTATAGTTTTGACATCACAAAATGTGATGAAATATTCGACTTGCTGGTTAAAGATGGCCAAATGATAGTACCCCCAGGGGTAAAAGTGCCTCCTCTTGATCAAAGAAAGAAGAGAGGTTTTTGCAAATATCATAATTTTTTGGGCCATAAAACTTCTCAATGTTTTCTTTTCAGGAATCTTGTGCAAGACGCTATCGAAGAAGGGAGATTGAAGTTTGCTGATAAATCCCCCATGGCTGTCGACTCAAATCCATTGCAGGCTGAAGCCCACTATGCTGAACCCTCTGAGGTGAACATGATAGAGGCAACCAGGATCCAGTCGAAGAAGCCAGGAATTACCATGGTCGAAGTCTCAAAGGACCACATCAACATGCCAATCTTTGGCAGTTTTTCTGGAAATTTATCCAGGAAGACAATTGAAGCTGTTCAGAAAGCGGTCGAAAACCCGAAGTCGGAGACCGCTGAAGCACAAAAAACTGGATCAAAGCCCAGTTCCCACTTGGCCACCGTTCAAGGCCAGACGGAGAATCTGGAGATACAAATGAAGCAGTTAACTCTTGCTAACAAAGATACAATGAATATCAACATGGTCGAACTTTCTGACCCAAAAGCATCAAAAGAGGCCATGAGGCAAGAACAGGCTAATAAGACTGCTTTCCCCCGAGAAAATGAAAACTTGGCAGATTTTCTACAAAGATGCCAGAAAAAGAAATCAGAGGTGATGCTGTGTCCAAGATGCAGTTTGATCTTTGATAAAAAAGCTGCTGAGCACATTCAAGGCGTAAGAGCAGCGAATAAGAGAAGGGAGAATGTTGACCTTCGACATGATCCCAGAAGAGCCTCTCAAAGAGGTTCTAACCAAGAAAAGAGGCCATTGACTTTTAGGCCTCCAACAAATGTGCCAGTAGACACTTGGTACAAAACCTCTGGCCGGAAAAGGCCAAGTGAGGAGAAATGGCATTCTTTCGATGTGCCAAGAGGTTCCTCTTTGACTCAAAAGAAAGAGCCTCAAGTTGCTGCACCTAAGGTTGCACAAGTGTCCAGCAACTACAAAGGTAAAAATCCTATGTCTCGATCTCAATGGAGGAGATATCAAAGGAGACGAAAAGCGGAAAGGGAGGCTGCCAACGAACCTAAGGCAGAAACTAGTTCAAATGTTCCTCAAAGGAAACAAAGGAAGCCTCTAGAGAGAGAGCCAGTAACCAACAGGCTAGTTTGGCCTAACCAAAGTGAAGTCGAAGACGAAGACGATGTTGAGTCTGATGATACTTTGGATATAATGGTGAATATAGTTTCAGTGCTGCCCAGAGAATTCAATCGACAGGTAGAAGTCGAAGCAAGTGACTGGGAAGTGGAGCAAGAAATGGCCAAACATAGGCCAGTGTGCTATTTTGTCATGGACAATGGCACTACTGAGGAACAAAATGGCTTCTTCGAGCCACCTACAGAGGCGATGAAAAATCACCTCAAGCCTTTATTCATAAGGGCTAAACTCGAAGAAACTACTGTGAATAAAATATTGGTCGATTGTGGGGCAACCATCAATATTATCCCTCACTCTATGCTAAGGAAAATTGGCAAAAGAGATGAGGACATTAAGCCTCACAACATGGTCCTGTCGAACTATGAGGGCGGCATAGGGACCACTATGGGAGTGATCCAGCTAGATATCAAAGTAGGGTCGATCCTTCGACCAACGATGTTTATGGTCATATCGGCCAAACCTAACTACAATCTTTTGTTGGGCCGTGAATGGATTCATGGTGTTGGCGCTGTGCCTTCATCGATGCACCAAAGGCTGCTGCTATGGCGTCCAGATGGGATGGTCGAAAACATAGAGGCAGATCAAAGCTATTACCTTGACGAAGTGAATCACCTGGGTTTGGCAGATTTCGACAAGAACTTGGCTCACATAGGGCCATGTCCAACACCTGACTTCGACATGGCGCCAGCGCCAAACACCTTTTGTTCCCTATACCTGCATCCTGAGCATGGTTTCCAATGGGACAGAGAAGACTTGTCCCACATAGACTTCAGTGGGTTAACTGATATCCAACCAACTGGTTGGGGAAGTGAATTCAGTGATAATGACTGAGTCACAATCTTTGAAGCGAATTTCGGCTTATGTAGCCGAAACCAAGATGATAACGGCTCTTGAAGCCGAAGTAAAGTACATGGCCACACAGGCCAATGATCAACAATTATCTGCTGTAGGCCCAGGAAAGGATTTCGATCCAAAACCTCCTGATATCATGCCAGAAGAAATGCAGGAACAGAGGCTCGACGCCATCTATGACGATGAGCCTTTGGGCTTCGAAAAGGACCCCTTGGCGAATAACATTAAGATGTTAGCGCAAGACCCTTTAGAAGAAATCAACTTAGGCGAAGGATCAGAAAAAAGGCCAACTTACATCAGCGCCAAAATCGATCCAGAACTTAGGTTGGAAGTAATCCAATTGCTGAAAGAGTTTAAAGACTGTTTTGCATGGGATTATGACGAAATGCCTGGTCTCGACAGAGGATTGGTAGAACTTCAGTTGCCAATCAAACCTGGGAAGAAGCCAATCAAGCAAAACCCAAGGCGCTTCGCTCCAGAAATACTGTCGAAGATCAAAACGGAGGTCGAAAGACTTCTGAAATGCAAATTCATCCGTGTTACAAGGTATGTCGAATGGATTGCAAATATTGTGCCAGTAATTAAGAAAAATGGTACGTTAAGGGTGTGCATAGATTTCAGAGATTTGAATGCTGCCACCCCCAAAGATGAATATCCTATGCCTGTGGCGGAAATGCTAGTCGATTCTGCCGCTGGTTATGAATACCTGAGTATGCTCGATGGTTATTCAGGATATAATCAAATATTCATTGCTGAAGAGGATGTGTCGAAAACAGCTTTTCGATGCCCCGGGGCCTTAGGCACTTACGAATGGGTAGTGATGCCTTTTGGCCTAAAGAACGCTGGGGCAACGTACCAGCGAGCAATGAATACTATCTTCCATGATTTTATTAACACTTTTATGCAAGTATATATTGATGATATTGTTATAAAATCTGTTTCCAGGAAGAATCATATTGACCACCTTCGACAATCATTCGAAAGAATGAGAGAACATGGTCTGAAGATGAACCCTTTGAAGTGTGCGTTCTGTGTGAAAGCTGGAGATTTCTTGGGCTTCGTTGTCCACAAGAAAGGAATCGAAATCAACCAGAACAAGACGAAGGCAATTCTGGAAGCGAAAGCGCCATCGAATAAGAAGGAATTGCAATCTCTCTTAGGCAAGATAAATTTCTTAAGGAGGTTTATATCTAATCTAAGTGGGAAAGCTCAGGCCTTTTCACCCTTACTTCGACTGAATAAAGAGGGGTTCGAATGGGGGCAGGAGCAACAAGAAGCCTTCGACAAAATCAAAGGGTACCTCACTAAGCCACCTATTTTGGTGCCTCCTTGTAGCAATAGGAGTATGAGATTGTACATAGCTGCATCCGACAAAACTCTGGGAAGTATGTTAGCCCAAGAGGATGAGAATGGAGTCGAAAGACCCATTTACTATCTCAGTAGAGTTTTGAACGATGCAGAAACTAGATATAGCGAAGTTGAAAAATTGTGTCTATGTCTGTATTTTTCTTGTACAAAACTCAAGCAATATATAAAACCAGTTGATGTTTATGTTTCGTCTCATTTTGATGTTTTCAAATATATGTTGTCGAAACCTATCTTGCATAGTCGAATTGGAAAATGGGCATTAGCATTAACTGAATACTCCTTGACCTTTATGCCTCTTAAGGCAGTGAAAGGACAAGTGGTGGCAGACTTTATAGTCGACCACTCAATTCAAGTCGAGGATATTAATTATGTGGAGATAGAGCCTTGGAAATTCTACTTCGATGGTTCCAGCCATAAAGATGGAACAGGGGTAGGAGTCTTGATTATTTCTCCAGATAAAATTCCAACAACATTCAAGTACAAAATATCAGGTTCTTGTTCGAACAATGAGGCTGAGTATGAAGCTCTAATTACTGGCCTTGAGATATTGTTGGAATTGGGGGCAACTAGAGTCGAAATAATGGGAGACTCAGAGTTAGTCATTAAGCAAGTCACAAAAGAATATAAATGCATAAGAGAGAATCTCATTATGTACTTTGTGATAGCAAATCGTTTATTGAAAAAATTTGAAACGATCAATATTCGACATATACCCAGAGTCGAAAATCAAATAGCCAATGACTTGGCACAAATTGCATCTGGGTATAAGATTTCAAAAACGAGGTTACAAAGAGCAATCGAAGTTCGAGAAAAGATAAAAGCAACTTGTCTATCACCATCAGACTTGGAATCGACGAGACTAGGATATGCTGATCACAGTAACTTCGAGATTTCGTTCATTGATAATTTGTCAGAGCAAGATTGGAGGAAACCTATTGTGGACTATCTTCAAAATCCAGGAGCTTCGACAGAACGAAAAACAAAATACAGGGCGTTGAGTTATGTACTCATGGGTAATGAGTTATTCAAGAAGACGCCTGAAGGGGTGTTGCTGAAATGTTTAAGTGAGACTGAAGCATACATAGCCCTTTCGACTACGCATGCTGGGGCATGTGGGGCTCACCAAGCATGTCAAAAGATGAAATGGTTGTTGTTTCGACAAGGACTATATTGGCCCACTATGCTGAAAGATTGTGTTGAGTTCGGCAAGGGTTGTCAAGAGTGTCAAGTTCATACAGGCATCCAACATGTACCAGCAAGTGAACTTCACTCGATAGTGAAGCCTTGGCCCTTTAGAGGATGGGCGTTGGATCTCATTGGAGAGATTCGACCAGCATCAT
This sequence comes from Vicia faba, assembly GCA_948472305.1. Lineage (NCBI taxonomy): Eukaryota > Viridiplantae > Streptophyta > Magnoliopsida > Fabales > Fabaceae > Vicia > Vicia faba. The sequence goes on along the minus strand of OX451741.1, from coordinate 177,567,287 downwards.
CAAAGAGTCAGAAATACATATTGGTAGGCATTGATTATTTTACTAAGTGGATCGAAGCAGTCCCTTTAGTCAATGTAGACCAAGAAAATGTCATTGAATTTATTCAAAAGAACATTATCTTTAGGTATGGAATCCCTGAGACGATAACAACTGATCAAGGGTCAGTTTTCACTGGTCGAAAGATGCAGGAATTTGCTCAGGAAACAGGTTTCAAACTCCTAACATCAACGCCTTATTATGCACAGGCGAATGGTCAAGTCGAAGCAGCTAACAAAGTGGTGATTGGTTTGATAAAGAAACATGTTGGGAAGAAACCAAAGAATTGGCATAAGACGTTAGACCAGATTCTGTGGGCTTGTCGAACGTCCCCAAAAGAAGCCACTGGTACAACACCGTATAGGCTAACTTTTGGCCATGATGCAGTGTTACCAGCAGAAATTTGTCTTCAATCTGCAAGGGTTCAGAGGCATTATGATATTCCTTCTGAAGTTTATTGGAACATGATGTTGGACGAACTAGTGGATTTGGACGAAGAGAGATTACGCTCTCTCGACCTACTCAGGCTTCAGAAGAAAAGAGTAGAAGACTCTTATAATAAAAAGGTAAAACCTAAGGTATTTTTGCCTGAAGAACTAGTTTGGAAGGTAATTCTTCCCATGGATCGAAGGGATCGAAGCATGGGGAAATGGTCACCCAAATGGGAAGGACCCTTCAGAGTTATCCAAACTTTTTCTGGTGGAGCCTATGAAGTCGAAGAGTTAGGTGGAGATAAAAGGCTCTTGAGAGTAAATGGTAAATATTTGAAAAAATACAAACCTATACTTCAAGAGATAAAAATAAAATAATAAAAGAACAAGACTAAATTAACCATAAAAATGCCAAGATGGAAATTTTATAAATTTCAGCCAAGATGGCAAATGTTGTCGAATATAAATTACAAAATATGGTTACAAAAGAGAATCAATCAAAAGGGAAGAGAGTCCTTGAGTCGAATGTACTTGGCTTGCTGCAGCTCCAACCTTTTCTTGCACCAGGCGTTCTCCTGCACTAGTTTGGCAATCTGAGCGTCGAAGCCTTGGGCCCTCTCAGCGAATTCCAGGCCTTGTTTGATTTCAGTTTGGCTCTCGGTGTCTGAGATGGTCGAAAGAAGCTCCTCCTTGCGTATAGTGTTGGCATTTATCTTCGCTTCTATCTCTGCGATTTGTTCCCGGAAGGAAGCATTCTCTCGATCAATGGCATCGACTTCTTCCTGCGTAGATGCTTTTTGTTTCGACAACTCCGCAATTCGAGAAGTCGTATCCGAGACAGCAGTCCATGCAGAGGAGCTTTTTCCATACAACACCTCAAGCTGACTGTTAAACCCCCTTTGGCGCCTGTAATCTGCTGAGACTTGATCAATCATAGAGTGTAACTCCATGATCAAGCCTGAGACTTCTGGGGCTACAGCTAACAAGTCGACAGCATTCAAGACATCCTTCAAACATAATGGAGCAGTGGGGTCCCCCTCTAAAGCCTTCATCAAGTCCCTCTTGAAGAACTGGGCCTTAACCTTCGCCAAAGCGTCATCGAGAGGAGAGGTTTCAGTAGACTTCCCCGACAGGGTAGGAATCTCCTGACTAGCATCAGACGAACTCTTGCTCTCGATGATTGCGTTGAGATAGCTAACAGGGTCAGTTTGTTTCAAGAGTTCTAAGTCCTCTTTTGACCTGTGCTTCGTGGAGGTAACCCTTGCAACAGTATTGTCTTGGGTTTGAGGCTGTTGAATGTTAGGTGCCTCGACTTGTTGCTCTTCGACTCGGACTGGGGCAGTACCAGCGTCGACTTGTGGTTCGTCGCTAGCATCGCCTTGGTGCTCTTCGCTAGCATCACCCTGGTGCCCTTCGCCAGCGTCATCTTGGTGCTCTTCGCTAGCGTCACCCTGGTGTCCTTCGCCAGTGCCACCTTAGTTCTCTTCGTCAGCAACACCTTGATTTTCTTCGCCAGCATTGCCTTGGTCCCTTTCTTCATGATTCTCTTCTGACAGATCCACCACCTGAACCGCTTCTGGCTGTTGTTCCTCCACCAGAGGTTCCTCTGTTGGTTTTTCTACCGTTTCAGCATTGGCCTCATTCTCAGTATGGGCTTCGTCATTTCCCAAGCCTTTTTCCTGAGGCCTGCTAAGTTCAGCAGATTCCAGCGTTTCAGAGGTCCTTGGCGGAGAACTTTCAGTAGTGTCCTGAAAAAGGAAAGAAGACAAATCTTCAGAGATCGAAAGAGACACAATCGAATATGGGTATCTATACCTAAATTATAAAAAGGTCTAAGGGATTACCTGTGGATTAGCTTCAGCCCCAGGGCTGGAATTGTCGCTTTCGACAGGCTTGTTAAGAAGAATGTTTAGTTCCTCCTCAGTTGGCTCCTCGATGATCACTGGAGGTGGCCTAGGCTTTCTCCCAGCAACTTTTATTCTGATGGTTCGACCTTCAGGAGCAGGAGCAGGAACAGAAGCATCCTTCGTCAACTTTCGCCTCTTTAGAGGGGCAGGAGGAGAATCACTTTCTTCATCGCTCCCAGATTCGACCACCAGTGCTGGCCGTTTCTTGGGAGAAGGTGCCTAGAAAACCAATGGGAATTCGATTTAATAATTGCATCGAAAGTGAAAAGTCGAAAGCCAGGAAAAATGATGAGAATCTGGTTACCGATATAGAAGGCTTCTTCGAAGAGCCTTCCCCCTGTTGGTTGCTTGTGGTCTTCGCCGGCGCTGTAGTCTTCGCCGGCGGTGGAGGTTTTGTTGAAGGGCCTCCTCCCTGTTGGCCTTCTGTAGCCTTCTTGGCTACAGGCTTTCGAACAACTGAAAGCAAATAAAAAGTTAACAGGCTAGCAGTCGAAGAGAAAGACAAAAAGTAATGTGAGAGCATGAACTTACATTTCTTTATTTTGTCCAACACAAGGACAAAAGACTTCTGCAGCTCATCCATGAAGTCCTTCTCGTCGAAGAAGTACTCAGCATAATAGCTTTTCCACCACTCCTCGAAGGATGGTGAACAAAGAAAATTGAGCTGGTAGTCAAACAACGAGAGAACTGTTCGACCAGCATATCTTCCGATATGCTTGATGGCAGCTTCTTTTGTGTAATCATTGCAGAAGTACAACATTGACTTCTCTCGTGGAAAAATCGGAGAAGGTAGGGTTTGGATAATACCAAACTGGCGAGATACCAGGTTTGGTTGGTATGCAATCAGACTCAAATGAGTCTTAGAGCTCCTGAATCGAAGAGGCATGATCCTTGGTGTAAGGAACGCCTCCCACAGTATTGTATGTTCGTCGACATTGGGACCACTCGACGTCCTTGGATGTGGCCTTGTGAACCATGCTAGGCCTACCTGCCGTCGAGCAAATGGAGCCATGGTTGAAACAAACTCCTTCCTTCGAGCAAACATTAGAACGAAGTTGGTGAAGGTTTGCTGAAACTCCAGTCCATCTTCCATAGGTGTCAGCAGAGCCAGCCTGGTTCCTTCGACGCGTATGTTCGCTATCGCTGGAGCCTTCTCGTTTATCTGAACCTTCTTAGGCAAGAAAGATTCGAAAGTGGCATTGAGCCACAGTTGGAGCAGCCAAAAAGGCCCAGCAAGTAGCAAGCTGGCCCTGTTCTCGATAATTTTTAGAAGAGTTGCCCCATTGCTGATCGAATCATAGAGGCTAGCCAGAATCAGTTCTGCCAAACAGATGTTTTGGCGATGATGCAGTTGAGTAGCAAGAGTGACCATCTTTTTGGTCACCTGTAAAGACTTCGAGCAAAATACAAAGCAAGTCAGCCATAAGGCTAGAAACGCTATGTGTTCGACATCCGACACAGCATCTGTCGACCTGTCGTGATAATGGTTGATGAAAGTGGTGTATGTTGGTTTGGTCTCAGAGAAGCCAATTTGGTCCTCCGACATCTCCTCCGGATCGAAGTAATCCCCGGTGGGTCGAAGGCCAGTAATAGCGGCCACATCGAAGAGTGTGGGGGTTAGCATCCCACAGGGAAGATGGAAAGTAAAGTGGGAGTAGTCCCAGAACAGCAGAGAAGCTATCAGCATCTCCGGAGAATAGTTCAAACCTGTCTTCGACAGCATCACTAGGTCGAAGATCCCCATATCCTTCCAGATCGAAGTTTGGTGCTTCTCCATCTTTACTAGCCAAGCAACGTAATCAGGGGTAAGGTTAGGGCAAGACCTGAAGGCCCTAACGCCTCTGTTGAAGAAACGGAGGTCGATTTTTTCATGTGCAGGGTCTTCATTGTCTTCTGCGTCTTTCTTGGCACATGCGACCGGTTTGAGTTTCTCAACTACCAGGAAATAACTCTTAATCTTCATAGCCTCAGAGATACTTGGATACATGGGGCCAGACATTGCAAAGATCTGGTTGGAGTATCCAACCGGGATCATAAGATGGCGTGAGTAGGCATCGCGAACGGCGATGTCCAAGGGTTCAGGAACCCTTCGTTTGCCTGTGGAAGTTACCACTGGAGCAGTGACGAAAACCTTGGGTTTAGCATTTTCAGATGGTACAGCAGCACTAGGAGCAGTAGAACCAGATGCCATGGTTTAGTGTTGAGTTTGAAATGAGGTTGAAGACGAAGTGAAAGAGGAAGAGTTTCTGCAAAGATAACAAGCTTGTATGAAAACAGAGAAGTTTGAAAGCTAGATGGCGTAAAAAGTCCCACAGTGGGGTACTTACTGCTATTTATAGTAGTGGAAAAAATCCCCAAAAACGAGGACATTAAATGCCATTTAATGCTGCAGGAGTTAGTGGGACGCGTGGCAGCCCCCTGTTGTTTTAGCCGTTCTGCAGAAATAGAGGGACGCAGCGTGCGTCCTCGTTTTTGGGAATTGTCATAATGACAAATTCTGAAATGACGTTTGGTACTGCACGCCGTACTGAAAGTGACGTCCTAGGTACGGAACAATGATGGTTTTCTTGGGATTGCCAATAGTTGGTAGAAAACAACAAAAAGTGCACAAGTTAATTTGTGACTAAGCGTGGAAAGACAGGTGTCGAATGGCGTTTCAAAGAATGCCTTTTTCTTTCAGAGTCGAAATAAGGCATTCTTGGGGGGAAATTTGTTGGCTCCTAAATTCGACACCTTTGTTTTGTTGATGTCAGCCATTAAAGCTGAAGGATGTCTTCGACTGGCTAAGTCTGTCGAAATGCCCGTCGAAAGATGGCAAAGTACTTAGAAGATTTCTTCCAAGGAAGAAGGCTGGTTGCCTTCGACGTCGAAGGAGTTTCTCGTCGAAGATGTCTCTTGACGAAAGTGTTCGATGGTTCAGAGTGGAGCAGTTTGAAATTCAAGCTTTTGGAGGGAAAACGGTTTCCAGCAGTTACTACGTGCAAACATGCAAGGATCTGGAGCGTCGAACGTGGAGAACGTGCCAAGTGGATTGATCTCGAAGCAGTGTAACTGCCCGACGGTTACTTGGGATGTTTTAGTATAAATAATAGTAGTCATGTAGTTTCTCGTGTGTGTTCACAATTCTATACAAAGTCACTCATATAGATTCGAGTACCCAGCGTGTGAGAAAGAATTGTTGAGAAATGTATGTGTGAAACACCAATTTTATTAATCAAAGTCATTTACTTTTTCCAGAAATTTACTCGCTTTCTCCTTTACATTCTTGTCGAACCTTTTACTTTAAGCCTTGTTTATTTTACCAAGTCTTTCCTTCATGCAATTTATTTAAAACCTCTTTATTTAAAGCCTTATCCAATTTAATCAAACTTCAAAATCAACCTATGTCCTAGGATCAATCTGATCGATCCTGCGAGTAACCAAATAAGTAACCATTTGGAGGATCAACGGTTGTTTACCAAAACCCAAGGTAAACACTAAGACGTCCTGTACTCGACGACCACGTTTCGAGGGGCAAGGCAACAGTGAGGCGTACCCTAGGAGTGGTGTGTGAATTGTGTGTCATTTTCAGATATTATTTGTCTTGTCATGCATTGGGTGTTCTATGCTTTGATTTTATTTGGGCATTCATTCTTTCATGTGATTAACAGTTTAAAAGGTGCGGGAATTAAAATGCGGAAAATAAAGGTCCTACGCTATTACAAGGCGCGAGTCTACAACGCCAAATTAAACAAAGACCCGATTTGAATAAATAAAATGCGGAAAATAAATGTCCTAATTATCTATTACAAGGCTTTGGGGCAATTACATAAAAAGAAAAGTAAAAGTAAACGTGCGAAAAGAAATTAGAATCGAGTGCGAGGGCGTTGGACCCTTTAAATATGAAATTAGGAGTGAATTAATGATTAAAGAAAAAAGAAGTTATTTTTTTGTTTTTTTTGGTATTTAAATGAAATTGAAAACTAATTAATTATTTTAATTACAAGAAAATATTTTTTGACCTTTTTTATGTTTTTATGAAATAAAATAAAAAAAGAATTAAAAATGTCAAAAGAAAAAGCCTAAGTCTAAATTTGTTTTTTTTTTATTGTGAAAAAATGTTAAAATTAACTAATTAAACTAATTAATTTGTTAGTATTTTATTTACAAAAATAATTACTAAAGTGAAATTAATAATAATAATAATAATTACATTTTTTTTTGTTTTTTCTCTGAATTTATGAAAATAATTATTTGTGAACTAACTAAATAATAATAATAATTAATAAAAGGAAAGAAAATAAGAAAAGAAATGCTAAACCAAGGAGGTGAAGGCCGGATTTTGGAGGTTTTACTCAAAATCATCCTTAGGCATCAAAAATTCTGTCTAAGCCCATGGTTGTGATCGTCCATGTCTCCTGATCACGTCTATGCTTATGGTTTGTCCCAATTTCACCTGTAGACAAAATACCTAAAAACAAAAACCAACGAACCAGCGCTTGGTAGTGGACCTTAGGACGCGTTTGTGGTTCCTTTGGCTTCAGGGAGTGGCAAGGAAGAAAGCCACGTGCTTGCTTGGATCTGAAAATGTTTGCAACACCGCTTTAGATCTCTCACTTTTTTGGACAAATTTTGAACTTTTCCTCTGGCCGTTTGTGCATACTCTCCTTTTTTTCTGGGTTCTGAATGAGGCTTGCAAGGCTTGTATATATAGGCTTGGATGAGAATCAGTCACATTAAGGAGCTTTTAAGCGTTGCAATGAAGTTTTGATTTTCTCCATAATCACCATTGAAATAACTTGCCATATTTGCTCCAAATTTGATTTTTTTTGCTTGAAATAGGTCTTGAACGAATTTGGTATATGCATAATGGTGGTTCAAAGCTAATCAAAGCAAGATATGTCCCTTAATTAACCTTTTTGATTTTTATTTGATTTTAAAGGATTTAAAATGAATTAAATCCAATAAAATCTAACAAAAATGAAAAAATTAATTTTAAATATTGAAATAAAAAGTGGGACACGCGAGAAGCATGGTGTTGTACCCCAAAATTTGCCCTCCCATATTCATCAAGAATTGTCAAAATCAAGGTCACAAAATGCCCCAAGGGTTGTGCAGCTCAACTGTCTCCTAGACAGTCAAAACTAGGGTTTGAGTTCTGGTCAAGCAAATGAACTTTTCAAAGGCCCAATCAAGTCTCATGTGCCTACAAAGATGGTCAAATATCCTCATGTCAAGTTTCAAGGCATTCAGCTCAAAATTGCACAGTCAAAACCCTAGATTGCACTACAGTCAACTGTAGGGGCAAAATGGTCATTTGGCAGTCAAAAGTTCAAATTTTTGGTCAATATATCATTTTAAAGCCACAAACATCATTTGATCAATGCTTGATCATGATTCTCAAAATTTGGCTCAGAAATCATCAAAGATGCAAAAGTTGCTATATTTGGACAGCTGAAAAAGTCAACTGAAATTGACCAGGGCATAACTTTCACATGGATTATCAGAAAAATTCCATCCAAAGCTCATTTTGAAGAGAAAGACATTTCCTACAATTCATCTTCATGTTCCAAGTCCAAGAAATGCTCTCACAAAAAGTTATCAATTTCAACATTATAGGTCATTTTCAAAAGTCAACAAAAAGTGACTTTAAGTCAAAGGCCATAACTTGAGATTGGTAAATCAAAATGACATGGGACCAAAGGCATTGGTTAAAGGACTCAAAGACCTTTCCAAAATGTCCAAGAGCATGTGAAAAGCTTAAAAATTGACCAAGTTATGCCTTGTGGAAGTTGGGAAATTTTTGGAAATTTTTGAAAATCAACAATGGTTCAAAAGGCCTAAAAATGCAAATGGGCCCAATTTTCTTCCAAATTTCTTCATGCCAAGCCTATGCACGACCACTAGGCCCAAAGGGAAGTATTCTCATATTTTTTAATTATTTATTTGAATTAATATTAATTTATATTCATTTAAATGATTTTAATTCATGGAAAATATAATCTTAACCTAAACAAATCTTTTTGTGCATAATTTGAACTTGAGATTTCGTGCACATACAAATATAGAAGGTTTTGGCTTGATTGGAACTAATTGACACAAGAAGCCATGAAAAATATTCAAAAAGATCCTTAAGCAAATCAAATCTCCAAATAATGAATTCATGAGATTTTATTGGTTTTTGTTGACCTAGATCACTCCATATATGATCAGAATGAGAACCCTAATCATCCAAGACTGGTAGCTGCGCAAGAAACAAGCCATTGCATATTGAATTTTTCCATAAAAACTCAAGAACTGAAAAGTGCCTTAGGAACCGATTCAAGCTTCCAAACCTATCCAAAAAGCTTCAGTGGCAATTACTGGACACGTTCCAACCATTAGAATCAAGTCAGACCTCAAGAAACGACTCCTGTGCAACGCTGGCACTGAGGACCATCATACTCCATCAATATTCACCATCCACGCGTCCAAGAAGATCTCATCAAGGTCTCAGGTTGAAGGCATACCCTGGAAGCCGGTCAACGTGTCCCACGTGATACCAAAAGTCAAAAAGATTCAAGCTTGTTGGGCCCAGAATGTTAGGCTTGCACCTCCAAATTGGGGCCTGAAACCCCCCTGGTTTGCATTTTCTTATTCTTATTTATATTTTATTTTCTTTATTGCAATTTTATTTAATTTGTTATCCTAATTTAATTAATTAATTTTGTTTTACAAAAAATATAAAAACATCCTAAAATTCAAAAAAGGGCCAAAAATATAATTTTTAGGTTATAATTATTTTCACAAATTAATATGTAAATTATTTAGTTAATTAGGTTTTCAACTTTAATTCCTTTCTTTTTTAATAAAAATTCAAAAAAATGTAGAATTAGGTTAATTGCTATTTTTATTCCTTTTGATATTTTTCCCTTCTTTTTTTTTTTACAATAATAATTATTATTTATTTATTTATTTTCCTATTTAAATTGTATATAATGAATTAGTTTAATTTAGGCCATATTTTAATTCTTTCTTAACAAATAAAAAATATTAGAATTAGGGTTTGCTTCTTAATTTAATTTTAATTAATTCTCTTTTTTTTCATTGAATCTAAAAAATACAAAATAACAAAAAATATCATTCTCATTTAATTTTAATTTTTTTTAATCCTTATTAATTTTAATTATTTGCAAAAAGGGTCCAACGCCCTAGTCCCGTCCTTAATTATTTAATTCGCGCATTTATCTTTTATCGTTTATTATAATTATGTAATTGCCCCGAAGCCATGTAACTTTAAATTCTTTGCACTTCTATTTCTTCGCATTATTTATTTTTCCGCTAAATCGGGTCCTGGAAATTTTGGCGATGTGGACCCGCGCCATTTGTAATAGCTTTAGATTTATTTTCCTCGCAAATATTAACTGTTAAATAAGCATGAAAGAATGTATGGACTTAAAATAAAATCAAGCGTAGATCACTTTAACATGACAAGACAAATACAAATGAAAACGACACACGAATCGCACACACCACCCCTAGGGTACGCCTCACTGTTGCCTTGCCTCGAAAGGTGATCGTCGAGTAGAGGATGTCTTAGTAAGTCCTCATGATCCGGGAACCTGGCATGAGGGTAGCTTCTAAGGTGTCTTCCTATTGCTCCGGTGATCACCATGTCCCGAACCTTCGAATTGACCCGAACACCTCCAACGGTGGTGCTACCTACCTCTCAATGGTGGGATGGCACTACTTTTAAGGACATCTACACAGACGAATTCCTTAGGGTAGGTAGGTTCTCAAGGATACTTGCTCTAATTTCAAAAACAAATCAAAACATCTTTTCACACCAACACATTTTCAAAAGCTTTCAAAGCAAACTTTTCAAACACTCTGACGTATGAGTCGAACTGAAATTTTTCAAAGAAACTTTTTAAAACCCACATTGAAAAGCAAACAAACAATTTTGAAAACACATTGAGCAAGTATCTAAGAGCCCATGGATAACCATGGATAGAAAGGGTGCTAACACCTTCCCTTTCTATAACCTACCTCCCGAACCGAGAGCAATCTCTTTAAGGAATTTTTCTGTGCTTTTGTCCTTTCCAATTGGAGAAAATAAAAGACGGTGGCGACTCTTGCTTACCGCGACATTTCGCGAACCAGCGTTAAACAGTCAGTTCCAGATCCACCGATCACAGAACTGGCGACTCTGCTGGGGAGATATGACTATAAAGTGAGGTGTACCTTAGGGCTAGGTCATAACTGTGTTTTCACTTGTATTGTTTTGCTTGCTTTATTATTGTGGGTTGCATCGGAGATACATAGATCCTAACCCGGATCTGGGGAACCCTGTTTAGGTAGCATAAGCTGTGAGGGACCTGTCCGGCGTAGACCGACACAGGTGAAGCAGTGGCTACGTTGGTGTGGCACCTTGGTCTGTACCGATATCCCTTGTGTTGCAACGAGGAGAATATGGGTCTTCTAAGGAGTCATTAAGCACCAACAACCTTAGAACCTTAATTGACACAACTTGGCCTTTAGAACAGTAGCAGTATGCTACGCCCATTGAGGCTAAACTCTCGTGATGGTTCTGGCCGCAAGAAAAGATTGCGATGCTGGAGTTATGACCGATTGAGGGTAGTCAATGATATTGGGATCCTCTAAGAACCCGGTTACTTTTGATTAGGACAGGTATGAACCAACAAACTGAAAGAGGGTAGTACCTAGACCTCATGCTGGCCTAAACTTTAGGGGCTTGCCTTGTGTGACTTGTGTGCCTTACCATGTTTGCCTTTGTATCTGTATGTGGTGTGCTTTATCATAACATCATAGCATCATGAGCATTGCATGCATAAGAGCTGACCATTTCAAAGACAAGAGGGTTTCATTTTTGCTCTGTTTTGTAGGACATTATGATGCCTGTGCGAAGGAATACTATCCGGTTCAACTTTGTTCGTTCACCTGAGTTGCTTGATGAGTTGGTTAGCAGAATTCCAAACACCACTTCCTTCATTCAGAGGCATGGTTCTCTTCTCAGTTTAGTCACTGCAAAGCGGGATCAACAGTTGATGAGTGTTCTGACCCAGTTCTATGACCCTCAGTACCAATGCTTTACCTTTCAAGACTTCCAGCTGGTCCCTACCCTGGAAGAGTTCTCTAATCTGCTTGGTATCCCTATCTTGGATCAGACTCCCTTTACTGGTTGGGAAAAGACCCTCAGGCTTGAGGACATTGCTGCAGCTCTTCCTTTGACCCATCAAGAGGTAACAGACAACTGGGTAACTAGAAGCGGAGTTAAGGGTTTCTTGGCCAAGTTTCTGATTGGTAAAGCTAATAGCTTCTGGAATGACTTGGATTTTAGGGCATATGAAGACATCTTGGCTCTCCTAATCTATGGGTTAGTCCTGTTTCCTAATCCTGACAACTTCATCAATGTCACTTCCATTAGGATCTTTATGTCTCAGAATCCTGTGCCCACTCTCTTGGGTGACATCTTGCAACAACTTCATGCCCGTACTACCCGACGACGAGGAACCCTATGGTGTTGTATCCCTTTGTTGGTGAGGTGGTTTATTTCGCACCTCCCTAAGTCCGTACTGAAGAACCAAGAAGGAAGAGGTTGGGCTCACAGGCTAATGTCTCTCACCGATAAAGACATCATTTGGACTTGCAGAGGTTTGGATGAGATAGCTATTATTGATCGATGCGGGGAGTATCCTAATGTTCCTCTGATTGGTACTCAAGGAGGGATCTCGTACAATCCATGTTTAGCACTCCGTCAGTTTGGAAGAGCAAGAAGAGCAGGCCCCCATGAGATGTTGGTGCCTCACATCAGTTTCGAGTTTCAGGTGGATAGTGACGAGCTACGTCGTAGGTTCATCAAGGCTTGGGAGAAGGTTCATAAAGCTGACCCACAAGAGCTAGGGCCAAAGACTTCTCTACCTATGGAAGCCTACTACAAATGGGTCCGCATCCGCGCTCAAAAGTTAGGTATGCCGTATGAAGCTGTCAGACCCGTCATTCTTGAGTGTCCTGATAAAGATGGTGTTCCTCCAACTATCCTTCCTCCTCAGATACCTACTGATTATGAGACATTGAAGAGATCTTGGTCACAACTGCAAGAAGAACGGGATTCTTACCGGGAAAAATTCCACGAGCAGGAATCAAAGGTCCAGAAGCTGACAAAGCAGTTGGAGAATGAAAGAGCTCTGAATGCCTACCTCCGTACTGAGAAGAGGAGACCATGGGATCAATGAGGAATTTTGAATGTGCCTTTACAATTTTTATTTCCTTTCCAGTTGTTTCATTTCATGTAAACGCCTAAGGGCAACTTGTTGAATAATTTCAGTTGCAAAGTTGAATCTAATGAAGTGTGTTCCTTTTTGTTTACAAAGTTGATTCCCGATTGTCTTTGAAAACATAATTCATACGCATTTCATACATCATGTGCATAGCAGGCTTTTCCCTTTTCAGGTTGCTTACAGTTCTTCGCTGTTTATTTCAGCATCATGAATTCCGGATCTGAATCAACTGAGGCTTCAATCAAGGCTCTCCAGGCGCAGAATGCGCAGTTTCAAGAGTTAATCCTGGGTCTAGCTAAAGGCCAAGATGAACTGAAGACCATGCTCCTGAAGAAGGAGAAGAAGAAGAAAAGAAGAACTGTTCTATTCAACTCGGGCCGAAGGTTGGGTAATACTCTGCACCAAGAAGAGGTTGTTTCTTCTGTTGGCAAAAGTCCTTCTCAGGCGGAAGCAAGGGTTCCTAGTCCGGTAGTCTCCGACAACGAGACAGATTTTGATGAAGAGCAGTACCCTCCTGAAGACAACAAATACAAACAACTGGAGGACAGGTTGAAGGCTATGGAGGTGCAACAGACACCTGGGCTGGATTTCGGAGATCTGGGTTTGTCGACTGGTGTGATCATTCCACATAAATTCAAAGCTCCCACCTTCTCCAAGTATGACGGGGCATCTTGTCCCAAGCTGCATTTGAGATCTTATGTTCGAAAGATTCAGCCGTACTCTGCGGACAAGAATCTTTGGATCCACTTCTTCCAGGAGAGTCTTTCAGGGACTCATCTCGAATGGTTCTATCAGCTGGATGGGACCAAAGTTCGTAACTGGGAGGAGCTGGCTACTGCTTTCTACAAGCAGTATCAGTATAATGCCGACCTTGCCCCCACGCGTACCCAACTCCAGGGTATGTCGTTGGGCGTAAGCGAAGGTTTTAAAGAGTACGCGCAGAAGTGGAGAGATCTGGCTGGCAGGGTGCAGCCACCTTTGACTGATCGAGAGTTAGTGGATATGTTCTTGGGGACCCTATCTGGGCCATTCTTTAACCATCTCATTGGGAATTCTTCCGCTGGTTTCACCGATTTGATCTTAACTGGAGAGAGAATTGAAGCTGGGTTGAAGTCTGGGAAGATTGCAAAGGCTGCATCATCATCTGGGTCGGACAAGAAACCGTTTAAAAAGGAGTCTAGCGCTGTGTATGGCTCCAGAAAATCAGAAAGACCTGATCGCCGCCAATCTGTCAGTGCGGTCATGATTGCTACGCCTGCTGCCGCTCCCCGGTCAAACAATCCTCAAAGGGCTGATAGACCCCGGAGAGAGTTCACTCGGTTAAGCATGACCCTGTCGCAAATCCTGCCACAGTTACTATCCACCAATTTGGTAACTGTCAAGGAAGCGCCAAAGTTCCCTAACACTACCTCTCCCAAGTACAACCCGAATGCCCGTTGTGCTTACCATTCAGACAGCCCGGGGCATGCCACTGATGACTGTTGGGCGTTAAAGAATAAGGTGCAAGACCTTATCGATGCTAAAGAGATACAATTCGAGGCGCCTGCAAAGCCGAATGTAGTTACTGCCCCTATGCCTCAGCACGGGGTAAATGCTATTGATGAAGATGTTTATGCTGTTTCTGTGGGTGATCTAGCCACTCCTTTGGAGATCATTAAGAAGAACCTACTGCAGGCCGGTTTATTTCCGGGTTGTAGTGAGGGTTGCCTGTTCTGCATCGTGTCCCCATCCGGTTGTCCCTTGCTCAAGTTAGGCATCCAAAGCTTAATGGACAGCAAGGAGATATTATTCAAGAAGTCTGCTGTTCGTGTGGTTCCAATGGAAGAAGTCTCTGTGGTGACTATCTTCAACAATCCGATCCCGGCTCTCCAGAAGAAGCCTGTCCAAATTCTGACCGTTGCACCTGTCACTATCACTGTTCCTGGGCCCCTGCCCTATGTATCCAACAAAGCTGTCCCTTGGCACTATGGGGCAGATGTATATATAAATGGAGTAAAACAAGAGCTCAACGCTGGCGCCAGCATCTGTGACATCACTGGCCCGGCCAAAGTTACCCGCAGTGGCAGGCTCTTCTCGCCTGACATTGCGCCACCTGCTGCTAGAAGACCACTCCTGATAATTCCTGCAAGTACACCTGCTCCCGTTGCTGATCAAGTTGTTATCCCTGCTGCTGATCCTATTGTTTCTCCTGCTGCCGAGTCATCCAATGCTCGGGGCAAGGGAATTGAAACTGAGCCTGCCCAGATGGAGGTACCCATACCCATAGCTGCTGAGGCCTCCCCACAAGAAATGGAGGAGATTTTGAAGATTATAAAGAAAAGCGATTTTAATGTTGTGGAACAGCTGGGGCATACGCCCTCCAAAATCTCCATGCTCTCTTTACTGCTGTGCTCTGAGGCCCATGCAAAGGCCCTCATCTCATTCCTTAAAAAGGCTCATGTGCCACATGAAACTTCGGCAGTCCAATTCACTGATTGCGTGGCAAGTCTGACGGCGGACAACGGCTTGGGTTTTTCAGACGCTGATTTGACCATGAAAGGGAAAGATCATAATGATGCTCTGCATGTCTCAATCGAATGCAGGGGCACCACCTTGGCACATGTGTTGGTTGATACTGGGTCATCTTTGAATGTGCTACCCAAGAAGGCTCTGGATCGTCTAGATTGTGAAGGCCTGGATTTGAAGGCCAGTAACATCATTGTCAGGGCCTTTGATGGTTCAAAGAGGATGGTCCATGGGGAGGTGGACATTCCAATTCGTGTGGGTTCTCAGGTGTTCGATTCCACTTTTTATGTGATGGATATTCGTCCGTCCTACTCTTGTCTGCTGGGTCGACCCTGGATACATAAGGCTGGGGCAGTGACCTCCACCTTGCATCAAAAACTGAAGTACCCCGTCAGAGGGAAGATCGTCACCGTGCAAGGTGAGGAAGAATACATGGTGAGCCACCTAAACTCGTTCAGATACATTGAGATGGACGGGGAGTTCATTGAGACCCCCTTTCAACATTTCGAGGAGGTGTTTCCAATCGCAGCAGAAACAGCAGAAGCAGGTGGTCCTTTGAAGATGGCTTCCCTAAAGGATGCCAGGGCTGTAGTGCAAAAGGGTGAAGATACCAACTGGGGCAGACTGCCAGACTTCACCCAGAAGACTGATAAACTTGGGCTGGGCTTCACCTCAGAAGGGCAGAGAGCTATGAGGAAGGAGAAGATTGGAAGGCCTCCGGTGTTTATCAAGAGTTCAGAAGTGAATGCTGTCGGGGATGACTTTGAAGTGGACGAAGCCGAATTCAACAGCTGGATTTATCCGACGGCCGAAGAAGGATTGAACAATTGGAGTGCAAAGGATCATACCCCTGTTACCTTTGTTACACAGTAATGAATTCCCATGTTTTGTTATTTTGTAATAGACAATGATAAACTCTATGGCCCGGTGTCTTGCCCGAGGCACCGTGGTTCTATTTGTGAGGGCATATGAACTGTCATTTTATACATCATAAATGAAAATCTTGGACTATTTTCGCATTGCAAATATTGTGTTCCTTTTTTATCTTTCATTTCCTTTACATAATTATCAAAACAGCTGTATTTACACACACACTCACTCATACAGGTTCCAATCCACTCTGGATCTCACTGATAACAGCTCTGCTAATGCCAATTATGACTTCGAAAATCCGATCAACTTAGCCGAAGACGAAGGTGAAGATGATTGCGAAGTACCTGGCGAGCTTGCAAGACTGTTGCTTCAGGAAGAGAGGGCAATTCAACCCCATGAAGAGCCAGTGGAAACTATAAACCTGGGTACTGAGGCAGACAGAAAAGAGGTAAAGATTGGTGCTAACCTAGAGCTCAGCGTGAAGCAACGGTTAACCAAGATGCTGCATGACTGTATGGAGATCTTTGCCTGGTCCTACGAAGACATGCCAGGGTTGGATACCGATATTGTTGTCCATCATTTGCCGACTAGAGAAGACTGCCCTCCAGTTAAACAAAAGGTTCGTCGGATGCGTCCAGAGATGTCAGAGAAGATTAAAGCCGAGGTCATGAAACAGTTTGATGCCGGGTTTCTTGCAGTGACTTCCTATCCTCAGTGGGTTGCAAATGTGGTGCCGGTGCCTAAAAAGGACGGCAAGGTCAGAATGTGTGTTGATTACAGGGATCTGAACAGGGCCAGCCCCAAGGATGACTTCCCCTTACCTCATATTGATAATACAGCTCAGCATAAGGTGTTCTCTTTCATGGATGGCTTTTCAGGTTACAATCAGATAAAGATGGCACCTGAAGACATGGAGAAGACTACATTTGTTACTCAGTGGGGCACCTTCTGTTACAAGGTCATGCCGTTCGGATTGAAGAATGCTGGGGCAACCTACCAGCGTGCCATGGTTGCCTTATTTCATGATATGATCCACCATGAGATCGAAGTGTATGTGGACGACATGATCGCTAGGTCCCAGACTGAGGAAGAGCATCTAGATCACCTGCAGAAGTTGTTTGACCGTCTGAAACTGTACAAGCTGAGATTGAACCCGAACAAGTGCACCTTCGGGGTAAGATCTGGGAAGTTGCTAGGCTTCGTGGTCAGTGATAAAGGTATTCAAGTGGACCCTGCCAAGGTCAAGGCTATTCAAGAGATGCCAGTTCCTAAGACAGAGAAGGAAGTCAGAGGCTTTTTAGGACGCCTGAATTACATCGCTCGATTCATCTCTCATCTGACTGCTACCTGTGAGCCAATCTTCAAGCTACTGAAGAAAGATCAGGTAGTACGTTGGAACGATGAATGTCAGGCTGCTTTCGACAAGATCAAAGAGTATCTCCAAGAACCACCCATCCTCATGCCACCGGTTGAAGGGAGACCTCTGATACTATATCTGACAGTGCTAGACAACTCAATGGGGTGTGTGCTGGGGCAGCATGACGAGTCTGGCCGAAAAGAGCACGCCATTTATTACCTTAGCAAAAAGTTTACCGACTGTGAGACCCGATACTCACTGCTTGAGAAAACTTGCTGCGCTTTGGTATGGGCTGCTCGCCGGCTGAGACAGTATATGCTGACTCACACTACCTTGTTGATCTCAAAGATGGATCCGATAAAATATATATTTGAAAAGCCTGCTCTGTCTGGGAGAATTGCAAGATGGCAAATGATCTTGACGGAATACGACATTCAGTACACCACCCAGAAAGCCATCAAAGGGAGTGTATTGGCAGACCACTTAGCTCATCAAGCCGTAGATGACTACCAATCAATGAACTTCGAGTTTCCAGACGAAAGCATCATGATTGTGACTGATTGTGAAGTACCTGGACCGGATGAAGGACCTGAACCAGGATCCCGATGGTCTATGCACTTTGACGGAGCTTCCAATGCTTTGGGAAATGGTATCGGCGCCATCATCATATCTCCACAAGGTACTCATACTCCACTCACTGCCCGGCTGTGTTTCAACTGTACCAACAACATGGCGGAGTATGAGGCGTGTATCATGGGTCTTCAAGCTGCGATCGACCTACGAATCAAGTTCCTCAGTGTCTTCGGAGATTCCGCTCTAGTGATCAATCAGATCAATGGAGAGTGGGATACGAAACATCCAAACTTGATTCCTTACAAAGAATGTGTGTTGACCCTGATTCCCCACTTCACAGAGATAACCTTTGAGCACTTTCCAAGAGAAGAGAATCAGTTAGCGGACGCGTTAGCTACAATGTCTTCAATGTTCAAGGTCAAATGGGATAATGAGGCTCCCCGGATCATCATCTGGAAATTGGACGAACCGGCATACTGTTGTGATCTCGAAGCTGAATTGGTAACTGAGAAGCCTTGGTACCACGAAGTGAAGAGATATCTGGAAGCTCAGGAATACCCTGAAGGTGCCTCTATCAACGATAAGAAATTCCTGAGACGGTCCGCATCCAAGTTCTTCCTAAGCAACGGCATCCTGTACAAGAGAAACCATGATTCAACCTTACTGCGTTGTGTGGACAAGACTGAAGCGGAAAGAATCATGGAAGAGCTACATGAAGGGACCTTTGGTACGCATTCCAGTGGGCACACTATGGCTAAAAAGATCCTACGGGCAGGATATTACTGGTCTACCATGGAAGCTGATTGCTACCAACATTCTAGGACATGCCACAAGTGCCAGATCTATGCAGATAAGGTGCATGTTCCTCCGGTTCCCCTGAACGTTCTGACTGCGCCTTGGCCGTTTGCAATGTGGGGCATAGACATGATCGGCGAGATAAGACCTACGGCATCCAACGGACATCGCTTCATCCTAGTGGCGATTGATTATTTTACGAAGTGGGTTGAAGCAGCATCCTATGCTACAGTAACCAAGACCGTTGTGGCACGGTTTATTCGACACAACCTGATCTGTCGATACGGCGTCCCTGAACGGATCATTACAGACAACGGTACCAATCTGAACAATAAGATGATTGCCGAGCTTTGCGAACAATTCAAGATACAGCACCACAATTCTTCTCCTTACAGACCGAAGATGAATGGGGCTGTAGAAGCAGCAAATAAAAACATCAAGAAGATCGTGCAAAAAATGACAGTAACTTATAAAGATTGGCACGAGATGTTACCGTTCGCTCTGCATGGGTACCGTACCTCAGCAAGGACGTCAACCGGGGCAACGCCTTTCTCTCTGGTTTATGGTATGGAGGCAGTCTTGCCGATCGAAGTGCAAATTCCCTCTCTCCGGATAATGAAGGATGCAAACCTGAACGAAGATGATTGGATCCAGACACGACTAGACCAACTCAACCTTATTGATGAAAAGAGGCTTGCTGCTATCTGTCATGGTCAGACGTATCAGAAACGAATGATCAGGGCATTTAACAAGAAAGTCAGACCACAAGAATATCAAGTTGGGGATCTGGTTATCAAGAGAATCATCCTTCCTCAGAGTGATCCAAGGGGCAAATGGACTCCTACGTACGAAGGGCCATTTGTGGTTAAGCATGTGTTCTCAGGAGGAGCAATGATATTAACCAACATGGATGGTGACGACCTTCCTCACCCCGCCAATGCAGACATAGTTAAAAAATACTACGCATGAAAAAAGACCCGCTAGGCTGACATGCCTAGGCAAAAATTAGGGCTTCCCGTCGAACCAAAAGGGTTCGGGCAAAATGTAGGGATGAAAATGAAAAAATCTGTACACCCGGCAAGTCGAAAACCTGAAAAGGCGGCTTGGGCAAAAATGGGTATCCCGGTGGACTGAAAACCCGAAAGGGCGGTCCAGGCAAAAATTAGGGATAAAGCGTAAAACTATGTCTCATTGGTCACTTTGCATCCAGAATCCGGTATCAGCATCAAGTTCAAACGACATCGATCAGTCAGCTTCATCTTCAACCAAGGTCATCAAGTGATGAGACGCTCGGAGTTATGAAGACAATAGCAGAGTTGAAACCCAGTGGATCATTCATCTTTCACACAGCTGTTTTATTTTGTACAAAACTTGTATAAATTCTTTTGATCGGCGACGCACCTCTTACTAGGGCGTCAGCCTCTTGTACACAAAACGCCTATTTTCAGGCCATTCAAAAATCAATAAAAATATATTTTCAGTTAAACGTGCCCAAGTGTTTTTCCTTTTTCTGTTTTGTTTTGCGAAGAACGTCCAAGGTTCAATTTGTGATGTATGCATTGACGATAATTTGCTAACTCATAAATATTTGCATACGAAACGAAGGAATTCATTGCAGGTGACACTAGAAACAGGGGCAATAAGAGAGTTGTCTGAGCAGTCTAATTGTTCTATCCTCCAAGGTACCAGGGTAGGTTCAGCTACAGAACACGGCCAAGTGTATCTTAATTCCCAGAGAGTGGTTCAACGAAACAATACATTCTCCTCCAAGCAAATCATCAAATATCAAGGAAATTGAGTATCTTCCTGTAGTTCTCAATACCTCCCCAGCAACACGCATTCTTAACAAGCATCCCCGGCAGTCTTGGTCTAAAGATTGTTCCCCGGCGGTATACTACTATTCAAAGGAATCACTTCCCCAGCATATCAAACTCCCCAGAAGAGTCCAATCCAGTTTCACCAGCAAAGTTGGAATTCAAATCCCCAAGCAGTAAGCTTATCCCCAGTAGATTCTGGAAGCTTACCCCTCGCAGAGCACGAACGCGTCGTCCCGGCTTGATTTAAAGAGTTATTTCCTTAACAGGATATAACTGGGTTATCCTCAGCCAAAAGCCACGGAAAGAGCGTCCTCGGCAAAGTATCTTCTTACTCCCAGCGAGGTCTATCAACACTTCCAGCACAACAAAGATATCCCCAGTATAACTCATCAACGGTATCCCCAGCGGAGTTGTCTTCATCAACTCAGCAAAGCATCGCTATCCCCACAGAGTAGCACTCCCCAGCATGGTCGCTAGAGGATCTTTTCTCCCGCAGAATTATTTCATTCCTCAACGGAGTTGTCTCCTCCTACCGGTATTCTTGCAACGAATCATCCACAGCGGAAGCAAAATCTCTTCATCAGCCCAGGATATGACTTCCCGGCACCCGTCAAGAATTCATTTTCCTAGACAAAAACATACATGAATCATCACATACATCATTATAGCATGCATAACGTATTGCATCATACAAGTCTCCTTTATATTGATAACATCATTACTTGATCCATATCATGCATCGCATATAACTGACCTTTACCTTTCAGGAAAGATGCAGTTGAAATTCTCAAGCATATTTCAAGGATTTCTCTAGTCCAGTTAAATCGACTCCAAACAGATTTTTCTGATAAAGACTCAGTAGAAGTTATGGTCCCCTCTCCGACGGTGAGCGTGAGGTGGTAATTCCTTTTTCAAGATGTTTTCCTCTCCGACGATGAGCGTGAGGTGATATTCTTTTGTGGTCCCCTCTCCGACGGTGAGCGTGAGGTGGTAATTCCTTTTTCAGATGTTTCCCTCTCCGGCATGAGCGTGAGGTGATATTCTCTTATGGTCCCCTCTCCAACGGCGTGTGAGGTGGTAATTCCTTTTTCAGATGTTCCCCTCTCCGGCATGAGCGTGAGGTGATATTCTCTTATGGTCCCCTCTCCAACGGCGAGTGAGGTGATATGTCCTTCCAGATTATAATTTCCTATAGTTCCCTCTCCAGCGGTGAGTGAGGTGACTCCCTTTGAGATTGTAATGTCCTTTGGTTCTCGTCCTGACACTACGAAGATGGTAATCCTCACCAAGATTTTCTCAACGAGCGTTGTTGAGGTTGAAATCATTCAGGATTCTCCTACCATTCATGCTAAGGCAGTAACTGTCCCTGGTTCATTCATCAGCGTTTGAAGCTCCAGATTCAGCTCCTGTAACCAGTCAGGACACATCTATACCAAGCATCTAAAATCAGCTCCTGCGACGTGCCAGGTACTCATTTTCTCTTTTGCAGGTATGCAGGTTCTCGCTAAGGAATCTCCGACGCGATCAACATCCAGATGGCATCTATAAGCCCATCATCCTATCTAAGCAATCTCTAAATGGCATCTATAAGCCCATTCCATCATCACTGTTACTATGTGAGCGCAAATTTCTGGGCACTCTAGTGTTCAATCACCTTCTACCCTCGGATTACGAAAGGCACGTCAGCCAATCTGCATCCTCAGGTCTAAGAAGATTGAACAGGGGCAACTGTTGTACCCCAAAATTTGCCCTCCCATATTCATCAAGAATTGTCAAAATCAAGGTCACAAAATGCCCCAAGGGTTGTGCAGCTCAACTGTCTCCTAGACAGTCAAAACTAGGGTTTGAGTTCTGGTCAAGCAAATGAACTTTTCAAAGGCCCAATCAAGTCTCATGTGCCTACAAAGATGGTCAAATATCCTCATGTCAAGTTTCAAGGCATTCAGCTCAAAATTGCACAGTCAAAACCCTAGATTGCACTACAGTCAACTGTAGGGGCAAAATGGTCATTTGGCAGTCAAAAGTTCAAATTTTTGGTCAATATATCATTTTAAAGCCACAAACATCATTTGATCAATGCTTGATCATGATTCTCAAAATTTGGCTCAGAAATCATCAAAGATGCAAAAGTTGCTATATTTGGACAGCTGAAAAAGTCAACTGAAATTGACCAGGGCATAACTTTCACATGGATTATCAGAAAAATTCCATCCAAAGCTCATTTTGAAGAGAAAGACATTTCCTACAATTCATCTTCATGTTCCAAGTCCAAGAAATGCTCTCACAAAAAGTTATCAATTTCAACATTATAGGTCATTTTCAAAAGTCAACAAAAAGTGACTTTAAGTCAAAGGCCATAACTTGAGATTGGTAAATCAAAATGACATGGGACCAAAGGCATTGGTTAAAGGACTCAAAGACCTTTCCAAAATGTCCAAGAGCATGTGAAAAGCTTAAAAATTGACCAAGTTATGCCTTGTGGAAGTTGGGAAATTTTTGGAAATTTTTGAAAATCAACAATGGTTCAAAAGGCCTAAAAATGCAAATGGGCCCAATTTTCTTCCAAATTTCTTCATGCCAAGCCTATGCACGACCACTAGGCCCAAAGGGAAGTATTCTCATATTTTTTAATTATTTATTTGAATTAATATTAATTTATATTCATTTAAATGATTTTAATTCATGGAAAATATAATCTTAACCTAAACAAATCTTTTTGTGCATAATTTGAACTTGAGATTTCGTGCACATACAAATATAGAAGGTTTTGGCTTGATTGGAACTAATTGACACAAGAAGCCATGAAAAATATTCAAAAAGATCCTTAAGCAAATCAAATCTCCAAATAATGAATTCATGAGATTTTATTGGTTTTTGTTGACCTAGATCACTCCATATATGATCAGAATGAGAACCCTAATCATCCAAGACTGGTAGCTGCGCAAGAAACAAGCCATTGCATATTGAATTTTTCCATAAAAACTCAAGAACTGAAAAGTGCCTTAGGAACCGATTCAAGCTTCCAAACCTATCCAAAAAGCTTCAGTGGCAATTACTGGACACGTTCCAACCATTAGAATCAAGTCAGACCTCAAGAAACGACTCCTGTGCAACGCTGGCACTGAGGACCATCATACTCCATCAATATTCACCATCCACGCGTCCAAGAAGATCTCATCAAGGTCTCAGGTTGAAGGCATACCCTGGAAGCCGGTCAACGTGTCCCACGTGATACCAAAAGTCAAAAAGATTCAAGCTTGTTGGGCCCAGAATGTTAGGCTTGCACCTCCAAATTGGGGCCTGAAACCCCCCTGGTTTGCATTTTCTTATTCTTATTTATATTTTATTTTCTTTATTGCAATTTTATTTAATTTGTTATCCTAATTTAATTAATTAATTTTGTTTTACAAAAAATATAAAAACATCCTAAAATTCAAAAAAGGGCCAAAAATATAATTTTTAGGTTATAATTATTTTCACAAATTAATATGTAAATTATTTAGTTAATTAGGTTTTCAACTTTAATTCCTTTCTTTTTTAATAAAAATTCAAAAAAATGTAGAATTAGGTTAATTGCTATTTTTATTCCTTTTGATATTTTTCCCTTCTTTTTTTTTTTACAATAATAATTATTATTTATTTATTTATTTTCCTATTTAAATTGTATATAATGAATTAGTTTAATTTAGGCCATATTTTAATTCTTTCTTAACAAATAAAAAATATTAGAATTAGGGTTTGCTTCTTAATTTAATTTTAATTAATTCTCTTTTTTTTCATTGAATCTAAAAAATACAAAATAACAAAAAATATCATTCTCATTTAATTTTAATTTTTTTTAATCCTTATTAATTTTAATTATTTGCAAAAAGGGTCCAACGCCCTAGTCCCGTCCTTAATTATTTAATTCGCGCATTTATCTTTTATCGTTTATTATAATTATGTAATTGCCCCGAAGCCATGTAACTTTAAATTCTTTGCACTTCTATTTCTTCGCATTATTTATTTTTCCGCTAAATCGGGTCCTGGAAATTTTGGCGATGTGGACCCGCGCCATTTGTAATAGCTTTAGATTTATTTTCCTCGCAAATATTAACTGTTAAATAAGCATGAAAGAATGTATGGACTTAAAATAAAATCAAGCGTAGATCACTTTAACATGACAAGACAAATACAAATGAAAACGACACACGAATCGCACACACCACCCCTAGGGTACGCCTCACTGTTGCCTTGCCTCGAAAGGTGATCGTCGAGTAGAGGATGTCTTAGTAAGTCCTCATGATCCGGGAACCTGGCATGAGGGTAGCTTCTAAGGTGTCTTCCTATTGCTCCGGTGATCACCATGTCCCGAACCTTCGAATTGACCCGAACACCTCCAACGGTGGTGCTACCTACCTCTCAATGGTGGGATGGCACTACTTTTAAGGACATCTACACAGACGAATTCCTTAGGGTAGGTAGGTTCTCAAGGATACTTGCTCTAATTTCAAAAACAAATCAAAACATCTTTTCACACCAACACATTTTCAAAAGCTTTCAAAGCAAACTTTTCAAACACTCTGACGTATGAGTCGAACTGAAATTTTTCAAAGAAACTTTTTAAAACCCACATTGAAAAGCAAACAAACAATTTTGAAAACACATTGAGCAAGTATCTAAGAGCCCATGGATAACCATGGATAGAAAGGGTGCTAACACCTTCCCTTTCTATAACCTACCTCCCGAACCGAGAGCAATCTCTTTAAGGAATTTTTCTGTGCTTTTGTCCTTTCCAATTGGAGAAAATAAAAGACGGTGGCGACTCTTGCTTACCGCGACATTTCGCGAACCAGCGTTAAACAGTCAGTTCCAGATCCACCGATCACACATGGCCAAGCTGATTCAAGTGGAAAAAGTGGGCCCCTTTTGTCAAAAATGAAATTTCAAGGATAAACGATTTTGGCCATTTCACAAAAATTTCCCAACTTCTCAAATGCATATCTTGCTTAATTTTGAAGTTATGAGCATGTTCTTGGACATTTTGGAAAGGTCTTGAAGTCCTCTAACCAATTTCTTTGGTCCCATGTCATTTTGATTTACCAATCTCAAGTTATGGTCTTTGACTTAAAGTCCCTTTTTGTTGACTTTTGAAAATGACCTATAATGTTGAAATTGATAACTTTTTGTAAGAGCATTTCTTGGACTTGGAATGTGAAGATGAGTTGTAGGAAATGTCTTCCCCTTCAAGATGATCATTTGATGGAATTTTTCTGATAAACCATGAAAAAGTTATGCCTTGGTCAAGTTACAGTTGACTTTTCAATTGTCCCAAAAATAGAAACTTTTGACACCTTGATGATTTTTGAGCCATTCTTGTGAAATCATGGTCAAGACTTGACCAAATGATGATTGTGGCTTCAAAATAAGATGTTGACCAAAAATTTTGACTTTTGACTGCCAAATGACCATTTTGCCCCTACAGTTGACTGTTGAGCAAATGAGACTTTTGACTGTGCAACTTGACCTTGTAAGCCTTGAAACTTGACATGTAGGTGCTTGACAATATTTATGAGCATATGGGACTTGATTGAGCCCTTGAAAACCTCAACTTCCTTGCAAGAACCAAAACCCTAATTTGACTGGCTTAGGAGGATGGTTGACTGTGTAGCCCTTGAGTAGACTTGAACCATTTGTGGATGATTCTTGTCAAAACTTTGAAGATTATGGGTGGGCAAATTTTGGGGTACAACAGTTGCCCCTGTTCAATCTTCTTAGACCTGAGGATGTAGATTGGCTTGCATGCCTTTCGTGATCCGAGGGTGGAAGATGATTGAACACTAGAGTGCCCAGAAATTTGCACTCACATAGTTGAGTATCAGCGGTGCGATGGCAGGAATGGGCTTACAGATGCCATTTGGAGGGACGGTGGATAGGAGGATGGGCTTATAGATGCCATCTGGAAGTGTGACAGAACTTTGTCGGGAATGGACTTATAGATGCCATTTGGAACTGTTGGTATGTGCATGGGCTTATAGATGCCATCTAGGTGTCGATCGCGTAAGAGATTCCTTAGCGAGAACTTACGTACCTGAGAAAAAGAAAGATGATTACCTGACCTGTTACAGGAGTTGGTCTTCAAACTCTTTATATAGACGCGCCCTGGCCGGATACAGGTATCGAATCTTTGAACTCTTCAGACGTGCTCTTAACGGGACGGTGAGAGAACCTTGGACGATTACTACCTCAACAGTAACGATGAGAGAATCTGGGGCGATTACTTCCTCAACAGTAACGATGAGAGAATCTGGGGCGATTACTACCTCAACAGTAACGATGAGAGAATCTGGGGCGATTACTACCTCAACAGTAACGATGAGAGAATCTGGGGCGATTACTACCTCAACAGTAACGATGAGAGAATCTGGGGCGATTACTACCTCAACAGTAACGATGAGAGAACCTTGGGCGATTACTACCTCAACAGTAACGATGAGAGAACCTTGGGCGATTACTACCTCAACAGTAACGATGAGAGAACCTTGGGCGATTACTACCTCAACAGTAACGATGAGAGAACCTTGGGCGATTACTACCTCAACAGTAACAATGAGAGAATCTGGGGCGATTACTACCTCAACAGTAACAATGAGAGAATCTGGGGCGATTACTACCTGTGATCGGTGGATCTGGAACTGACTGTTTAACGCTGGTTCGCGAAATGTCGCGGAAGCAAGAGTCGCCACCGTCTTTTATTTTCTCCAAATGGAAAGGACAAAAGCACAGGAAAATTCCTTATAGAGATTGCTCTCGGTTCGGGAGGTAGGTTATAGAAAGGGAAGGTGTTAGCACCCTTTCTATCCATGGTTATCCATGGGCTCTTAGATACTTGCTCATTTGTGTTTTCAAAAATGGTTTGTTTGCTTTTCAACTGTGGGTTTTAAAAAGTTTCTTTGAAAATTTCAGTTCGACTCTTGTATCAGTCCTCAAGAGTGTTTGAAAAATTGCTTTCGAAAGCTTTTTGAAAAGGTGTCGGTGTGAAAAGTATTTTTTGATTTGTTTTTGAAATTAGAGCAAGTATCTAGAGTTGTCTACCTACCCTAAGGAATTCGTCTGTGTAAATGTCCTTTAAAGTAGTGCCATCCCACCATTGAGAGGTAGGTAGCACCACCATTGGAGGTGTTCGGGTCAATTCGAGGGTTCGGGACATGGTGATCACCAGAGCAATGGGAAGACACCTTAGAAGCTACCCTTATGCCAGGTTCCCGGATCATGAGGACTTACTAAGACATCCTCTACTCGACGATCACCTTTCGAGGTAAGGCAACAGTGAGGCGTACCCTAGGGGTGGTGTGTGCGATTCGTGTGTCGTTTTCAGATATTTTGTCTTTTGTCAAAGTGATCTATGCGTTTGTTTTTATTTTATCATTCATTCTTGCATGCGATTTATTAGCAGTTAAAAAGATGCGGAAATTAAAAGTTCCTAAACTATTACAAAGGCGCGGGTCCACATCGCCAAATTTAATCCAGGACCCGATTTGACAGAAAGTAAATAAAGTGCGAGAAATAAAATGTCCGAGTTTACAAGGCTTTGGGAGAATTACATTAATATTTACAAGAAGGAAATAAATAAAAATGCGCGAATAGGAATTAAAATTGGAAACGAGGGCGTTGGACCATTTTTAAGTTAAATTGAAATTAAAAATTAATTAATTATTTGTTGAAATAAAAGAAGTGTTTTTTAGGTTTTTTTGTATTTATGAAATAAGAAAATTAAAATTAAAATTAAAAGAAACCCTAATTCTAAGTTATTTTTAATTATTTGAGAAAAATGTTAAAGTTTAACTTAATTTACTAAAGAATTTATGTACATGTTTATTTACAAAATAAATTAGTAATTAATAATAATAATAATGATGAGAAAATTATTTATTAAAAAAATGATGAAAAAGTTAAAAAACCTAATTTCTACATATTTAATTTATTAAGAAAAATATTAAAGTTTTGAAACCTAAATTAATCTAATTAATTGTTTAAAGTTTATTTACAAAAATAATAATAGTAAAATTAATATTAATAAAATAAACATTTTTTTGATTTTTCTGTATTTTATATTTATTATGAAAATTATTTTATGGAATTAAAAGAAAACAATTAAAAAACAATTAAAAGAATAAAAAGGAAAAACAAATAAAAATTAAAAATTGAGCAAACCATAGGGGGTGTCTGGCCCAAGGGGAGGTTTTTTGAAGTATTGACTCCTGAGTACCGTGGTCTGCATTCTTTGGCCATTGGATTGAGTTTCATGCATAAGTTGTTCTACTTTGGCCATTTGGCTTTTGGCTTTTGGCTTTTGGCCATTTGTGTTCTGGCTTCAACGTTCCCTTAATGTCTGGCTTAATGTCTGCCTCGCCATGTATTGGTGTCATGCATAAAATGTTCTGTTTTGGCCATTTAGCTTTTGGCCTCAACGTTCCTTAATGAACCTACATGGGATCCTGTCTAAATCTGCAGTGTTGAACCTCATGAACACATTAAATAAAATCATAAAAATTCAAATAAAACCAATATATGAAGAAATTTAATGTTTAGGCATAATATGGCATGTATGAATGATTATACCCTTTTGATCATGGAGATCAAATCAACCTTACCCTTACTGGAAAAGTAGTGACATGAATGCTTTTATGCCCTTTGGATCATGGAGATCAAGTCAGCCTTACCCTTACTGAAGAAGTAATAAGATGTTGGTTTGTAACTGAGATGACTTGTTTGTAGTGAGAGAGGGATTTGTAATAAGGATTTCAAGGTTTTAGGGTTCTTGAAAGAGTTTGATATTCTAACCGTATTGTGGCCAAGTTTTTTCTCTCTTTTTCTCCTCTCTTTTTTCTCTTCTTTGGTTTGTGTGAAAAGAAAGTGATTATATAATGGAAATTAGGGTAAAGCAAATGGGCTTTGAATGTGCAATTGGGCCTCCAATATTCACTTGAATTCGTCACTTTCCAGGCTAAATCGCAGGGACTTAAGTGCGTTTTTTGAAGTTGAAATGTGAAAACAAAATGTAGCCGACATCGATAGCTAACTCCTGTCCGAAAATCGAATCAATCGGATAAACGGTGAATTAGTTATGAATTTTTGAAGTTTCAGCTCAGACAAACTTATTTTGGGCTCCAGTGTCGACTCTGACACGTTCTTCAATAAAAAACTGGTATTGATCGGTGCATAATTTGGTCTCGACTTTTGAAGCAAAGTTGTAGATCTATAAGTCAGGGACCTTGTGTAAAAATATGAGCCCAATCCGATAAAAATTGACCGAGTTATGAATTTTTGAAGTTTCGGCCCAGATGAAATAATATTCAGCATTCAGGATTTTCAGCGTGTCACGCATTCTGAGCAAAAAACGAAGGCCTTTTGAATACCGTTTGAACTCAATACCTTCTGTGAAAATGTAGCCAACTCAATTTGTGAAATTTTGGCACCGGAACCAGCTCGATACGATGAAAATCGACCAAGTTATGATTTTTTGAACATGACACAAATAAACTTCTGTCACAAATTTTCTGCACGAAAATACCTGATAAATCCACATTTTTGAAGACCTTCTGATTGAAATTGGCTTCCAGCCGTGAGAGATGAAAACGTAGATGATGTCAAGACGGAATTTTGGCCACCGGAACGGGTTCAAAACGAGTCACGATCTTCAAGTTATGAATTTTTTAGCGCGTAAAAATTGCACTTTCAGCACACTTTTTCACTATATTTCTTCAAGAAAACTCACACATTCGGATGCTTTCTTTAAAGAATTGACTCTTGAGCCGAACCTGAATTTGAGAATACGTTATCAGAGATATCTTGGCGAAAGAACACCTGAATATAACGCGCCGGGTTGGACTTGTGAATTTTCTTGAAATGTTTTGAGAAATATGGGAGGGCAAATTTTGGGGTACAACAGTTGCCCCTGTTCAATCTTCTTAGACCTGAGGATGCAGATTGGCTGACGTGCCTTTCGTAATCCGAAGGTGGAAGATGATTGAACACTAGAGTGCCCAGAAATTTGCGCTCACATGTTAGCAGTGTGATGGGGGAATGGGCTTATAGATGCCATTTGGAGATTGCTGGATAGGATGATGGGCTTATAGATGCCATCTGGATATTGATCGCGTAGGAGATTCCTTAGCGAGAACCTGCATACCTGCAAAAGAACAAATGAGTACCTGACACGTTGCAGGAGCTGGTTTTCAGATGCTTGGTATAGATGTGTCCTGACTGGTTACAGGAGCTGAGTCTGGAGCTCTAAACGGCGATGAATGAACCAGGGATGGTTACTGCCTTAGCATGAATGGTAAGAGAATCTTGGACGATTATTACCCTAACAGGAACGCTGAGAGAATCTTGGGTGTCTTCTACTGGGATAAGAATCAGGGAGATCTTAGGGTCGATCTGACTGAACCAGAGAAGGCCTTTGATTGGATAAGAATCAGGAAAATCTTAGGGTCAATTTAACTGAACCGGACAAGGTCTTGGAATATCTTCAACTGGATAAGCATCAGGGAGATCTTAGGGTCGATCTGACTGAACCAGAGAAGGCCTTTGACTGGATAAGCATCAGGAAAATCTTAGAGTCGATTTAACTGAACCGGACAAGGTCTTAGAATATCTTCAACTGGATAAGCATCAGGGAGATCTTAGGGTCGATCTGACTGAACCAGAGAAGGCCTTTGACTGGATAAGCATCAGGAAAATCTTAGGGTCGATTTAACTGAACCGGACAAGGTCTTGGAATATCTTCAACTGGATAAGCATCAGGGAGATCTTAGGGTCGATCTGACTGAACCAGAGAAGGCCTTTGACTGGATAAGCATCAGGAAAATCTTAGGGTCGATTTAACTGAACCGGACAAGGTCTTGGAATATCTTCAACTGGATAAGCATCAGGGAGATCTTAGGGTCGATCTGACTGAACCAGAGAAGGCCTTTGGCTGGATAAGCATCAGGAAAATCTTAGGGTCGATTTAACTGAACCGGACAAGGTCTTGGAATATCTTCAACTGGATAAGCATCAGGGAGATCTTAGGGTCGATCTGACTGAACCAGAGAAGGCCTTTGACTGGATAAGCATCAGGAAAATCTTAGGGTCGATTTAACTGAACCGGACAAGGTCTTGGAATATCTTTAACTGGATAAGCATCAGGGAGATCTTAGGGTCGATCTGACTGAACCAGAGAAGGCCTTTGACTGGATAAGCATCAGGAAAATCTTAGGGTCGATTTAACTGAACCGGACAAGGTCTTGGAATATCTTCAACTGGATAAGCATCAAGGAGATCTTAGGGTCGATCTGACTGAACCAGAGAAGGCCTTTGACTGGATAAGCATCAGGAAAATCTTAGGGTCGATTTAACTGAACCGGACAAGGTCTTGGAATATCTTCAACTGGATAAGCATCAGGGAGATCTTAGGGTCGATCTGACTGAACCAGAGAAGGCCTTTGACTGGATAAGCATCAGGAAAATCTTATGGTCGATTTAACTGAACCGGACAAGGTCTTGGAATATCTTCAACTGGATAAGCATCAGGGAGATCTTAGGGTCGATCTGACTGAACCAGAGAAGGCCTTTGACTGGATAAGCATCAGGAAAATCTTAGGGTCGATTTAACTGAACCGGACAAGGTCTTGGAATATCTTCAACTGGATAAGCATCAGGGAGATCTTAGGGTCGATCTGACTGAACCAGAGAAGGCCTTTGACTGGATAAGCATCAGGAAAATCTTAGGGTCGATTTAACTGAACCAGACAAGGTCTTGGAATATCTTCAACTGGATAAGCATCAGGGAGATCTTAGGGTCGATCTGACTGAACCAGAGAAGGCCTTTGACTGGATAAGCATCAGGAAAATCTTAGGGTCGATTTAACTGAACCGGACAAGGTCTTGAAATATGATTGAGAATTTCAACTGCATCTTTCCTGAAAGGTAAAAGTCAGTCATATGCAATACATGATATGGATCAAGCAATGATGTTCTCAACATGAATGAGATTTGTATGATATAATGCGTCTATGCATGCTATAATGATGTATATGACGTTTTATGAATGTATGTTTTCGTCTAGGAAAGTAAATCCTTGACGGGTGCCGGGAAGTCATATCCTGGGCTGATGTTGAAGAATAGATTTTGCTTCCGCTGGGGATGATAACTGCAAGAATACCGGTAGGAGAAGATGACTCTGTTGCGGAATAAACTTGGCAAATGGAAGATTCTGCGGGGAGAAAAGATACTCTAGCGACCATGTTGGGAAGCAATACTTTGTGGGAAGAGGGATGCCTTGCTGAGTGTTGATAATAATTTGCTGGGGGTAAGAGAACTTCGTCGGGGACGCTCTTTCCGTGGCTCTTGGCTGAGGATAACCCAGTTATATCCTGTTAAGGAAATAACTCTTTGAATAAAGCCGGACGACGCGTTCGTGCTCTGTGAGGATAAGCTTCCAGAATCTACTGGGGATAAGCTTACTGCTTGGGGATAAATTCCAACTTTCCTGGGGAAGTTTTGTTATGCTGGGGAAGTGATTCCTTTGAATGCTTGATAGAACGCCGGGGAATCAATCTTTAGACCAAGACTGCCGGGGATGCTTGTTAAGAATATGTGTTGCTGGGGAATGTTGATATCTAATGGAGGATACCCAATTTCCTTGAGGCTTGATAACTCTGCTTGGAGAAGAGTGTACTGACTTGATGGCTCACTCTCTGGGGAATTGAGATGTACTGGTTATGTTCTTTAGCTGAACTCACCTTGATACCTTGGTGGACAGAGCGATGAGATTATTTGGACAACTCATCATTGCCCCTGTTTCTGAGGTGGAGAAGAGGACCTGGGAAATGCTGATAGCTTGCTGATGGACAGACCTACTTCTGGTAGGCAGGTGATAAGATGACATGACATAGTCGTACGCTTTGATCCCTAACTTTTGCCTGGACCGCCCTTTCGGGTTTTCAGTCCACCGGGATACCCATTTTTGCCCAAGCCGCCTTTTCAGGTTTTCGACTTGCCGGGTGTACAGATTTTTCTTTTCATCCCTTCATTTTGCCCGAACCCTTTTGGTTCGCCGGGAAGCCCTTATTTTTGCCTAGGTACGTCGACCTAGCGGATCTTTGATTATGCGTAGCATTTTTTTCGACTATGTCCATGCTCTCTGGATGTAGGGAGTTGCCCCTGTTAGAAGTGTTTTGCCATGCCACCAGAAGGTGTTTGATCAGGCCAGATTCGTTGCTGGAATGCCCCAAGTGACTCAGGTGGAGATTTGCCCCAGTCTATTTGGCCTTTTGAGAGATTCTCCGAATCTTGATTGGACTGCCCCAGATAATGGACCATGGTCGTGTCCGCCCCTTGATTGGAAGTGCTTTTGTTCATCAGGCATTCATCGTGCGAACTTCTATGCTGTTCAAACAAAAAGTCATATGCAAACAAAGTTATGTTAAAAATGCAAAGCCTATGTCTGTCTTGAAGATTTTGAAAATGCATTCTTTTTTCATAAAATAAATGAATGTTTGTAAAACGTGATGTCAACTCCGTATTTTACCGTAGGCCTTAAGGAGTCAGGATACCTTTCGTAACAGTATGCTTTCGAACTAACCCATGCTTCAGCTAGGACTTTTAAGGGTTATAACGTGGCCTGGTTCACGGTTTAAGAAACAAAGGATAAAGGCTCAAATTATTTGTACCCACCCGCTCTTCGTGATGTTCTTCAAACCTAAACTCAGTTGATCATACGTTAAACCTTATTCGAGTCTTTGCTTTGATTTTCCGGTGATGATTCGGATGTTGACAATTTATTTTGAATAGGCAGTCATTTTTGTCGAGGGTTTGTAAGATCTCTTTTCTTGATTGATTTTTGTTATCCCCTTTTTTTTTGCCTGAGCTGTTCTTTTGTGATTACAGTCAGCGGGATGCCCCAGTTTGTAAGTCTCCTTCATTGGTTTTTGACTTATTGGGTTTTTTTTTTTTTTTTGAGATATAATGACTGCCTTTCTTTATTGATTGTTCGGAACCATCACTGTCTTTCGTTTATTTAAGGACCTCTTTGGTGCCATTCGTTATGCACTTGGATCAACTGAGAGACTACCCTGCCCCAGGTTATGATTAAGGGTTTTTAAATTTCGAAAAGAAAAACTCCTACTTCTTTGGCTCAGAGGGGTTGACGAGGGATTATCATCCTTATAACTCCAGTGTTTAGGAATTGAAACAATGCCTGTACCTCATCAGCGGGGTCTGTTCAAAAGCATATTGTAAAGATCGTGGTATCGTTTTCGTCATCCTCCCTCAAGAGGCTTAGAATTATTAATCGAGAGTTGACATCAGAAAAAATATGAAAATAATTTGCGTATAGTGAATACGAATATATGGCTTCAAAACAGACATATGCGATGCATTAATGGAATAACAATGTTTAACGTGAATAAATGTTTGAACAATCAAAGCACAACACAACTTGAACATTCGAATGAACAAAAGTTTCCTAGTCTCAGAGCTTGTCACTTCAAAAAGTGAGCCTTGGAGGGATGGTAGAAAAATTCAGCCTGACCATCTTGTGTGAATTCCAGTGCTCCTTCATCAATCAGATCCTGAATCTTATTCTTCAAAGTCCAACAATCCTCTGTAGCATGCCCCGGGCTATCAGAATGATAAGCGCAGTGAGCATTGGGGTTATACCTTGAAGGTGTCTTGTTGGGATTCTTAGGAGGATCCTTTCGAGTTACCAAGTTCAACCTCAGCAGTTGTTGTAAGGCTTGAGGCAGCGACACGTTGAGCTCGGTGAATTGCCTTTGGGGCTTGTCTGATTGAAGCTGGTGAGGTTGATACTGAATTGGGGATACTGGAGCCATATGAGGAGCTTTCTCTTTGCCTCTTTGTCTCAAAGATGGTCGAACGATGACTGGCTTTTTACCCTTAGATGTTTGCCCCAGTTGGTTACCCTGAAGCAGTTGGTTGACAAGAAACCGGAGCTCATCTTGTCTTTGAGCTAAACCTTGAATGGCATTCCTCTGCCCCAGCATTTGGGTTTTCATAGCATCCATCTCAGCTTGTAGGTGTTTCAGCCTTTCATCCTCAGCACTGTTCCTGACAAAGGTCCCCATGAGAAGTGTCCTTAGTTCCTCCTGCCCATTGGATAGATTCAGAAGGATTTCCCCGAACCGAGTCTCTTGAGCAAGAAGGTCCTGGTTGTCTGGTTGGAAGGCCATTGCTGAAATAAACAGCGAGAAGGGTAAGTGATCTGCAAAGAACGGGTACCTGTAATGCAATGATATGTATGATATGCGTGCAATGTTTTCAAGGACCTCGCGGGATAAACAAGAAAATTTGTTAGAATTTGGGTCCGGTAGCTTGATCGAAAGAACTTCATATTTGTTGAGAGTCTTTCTTCAAGGGTCAAAGGCTCACCATGTCAAGTGGGTCATAGCCCCTGACTTTAGTCATCATGTCTGGTTTTGATTTCCAAACAACCTTGGTTAAGGGAACCTTCTTCAAGAGTCATAGCTCACCATATCGAGTGGGTCATAGCCCCTGACGACCTTGGCTAGAGGAAAATAAATCCTCTTTGCCCCTTGCTAGATGTTTGATTCATCACGACCTGCATCATAAGCCCTTGAGATCCTTGAAATGGGTTAGGATATATGTAATGGTATGATGTCATGATGCATGGGGTAATATGAGTAAACCCTGTTATGAGTCCTAGTTAAGGACTGTAAACGAAACCTGCAAGAAACTCAAGTAAAACTTGTCATGAGTCCCAATTAAGGACTAAAACAAACCCTGCAAGAAACTTGGTAAACCTTGTTATGAGTCCTGGTTTAAGGACTATAAGCCAACCCTGCAAGTAACTTGGTAAACCTTGTTATGAGTCCTGGTTTAAGGACTATAAGCCAACCCTGCAAGTAATTCCTGTGTTAGATAACAAGCATGCAAATAGTCAAGTACGAAGGCACACAAGTCACACAAGAGAAGCCCTTAGAGTTTAAGGCCAGCATGAGGTCTGGGTAGTACCCTCTTTCAGTTTGTTGGTTCATACCTGTCTTATCAAAGTAACCGGGTTCTAAGGTACCCAATATCACGGGATTGCTTTCATTGTTCATCGTTTCGATTTAGCCACTGAACTGGCGACCGAAATATTCCAGGAAAGCAACCCTCAATTGAGTGTAGTATCGAGTATCAACCAACCTCGGACTGCACCAAAGTCAGTTATCTCACTATCCTAAAGAGGCCAAGATAGTTCAATTAAGGTTCCTAAGGTCTGTTGATGCTTCATGACACCACGCGGAGGCCCCGTACTCTCCTTGACTGAACTCAAGGGTTACCGGTACACACCAAAGTGCCACATCAACGTAGCAGACTGTTTCAACCATGTCGGTATACCCCGCACAGTTCCCTCACAGCCTTGTTGCTACTTTCTAAGAAGGTATCCCCAGATCCGGGTTAGGATCTATAGAACTCCCAAGACAGTCCCACAATTTAAAGCAAACAAGGAAAGCAATTGAAAACACAGTTATGAACTAGCCCTAAGGTACACCTCACTTTAAGTTTGGTCCCCAGCAGAGTCGCCAGTTCTGTGATCGGTGGATCTGGAACTGACTGTTTAACGCTGGTTCGCGAAATGTCGCGGAAGCAAGAGTCGCCACCGTCTTTTATTTTCTCCAAATGGAAAGGACAAAAGCACAGGAAAATTCCTTATAGAGATTGCTCTCGGTTCGGGAGGTAGGTTATAGAAAGGGAAGGTGTTAGCACCCTTTCTATCCATGGTTATCCATGGGCTCTTAGATACTTGCTCATTTGTGTTTTCAAAAATGGTTTGTTTGCTTTTCAACTGTGGGTTTTAAAAAGTTTCTTTGAAAATTTCAGTTCGACTCTTGTATCAGTCCTCAAGAGTGTTTGAAAAATTGCTTTCGAAAGCTTTTTGAAAAGGTGTCGGTGTGAAAAGTATTTTTTGATTTGTTTTTGAAATTAGAGCAAGTATCTAGAGTTGTCTACCTACCCTAAGGAATTCGTCTGTGTAAATGTCCTTTAAAGTAGTGTCATCCCACCATTGAGAGGTAGGTAGCACCACCATTGGAGGTGTTCGGGTCAATTCGAGGGTTCGGGACATGGTGATCACCAGAGCAATGGGAAGACACCTTAGAAGCTACCCTCATGCCAGGTTCCCGGATCATGAGGACTTACTAAGACATCCTCTACTCGACGATCACCTTTCGAGGCAAGGCAACAGTGAGGCGTACCCTAGGGGTGGTGTGTGCGATTCGTGTGTCGTTTTCAGATATTTTGTCTTTTGTCAAAGTGATCTATGCGTTTGTTTTTATTTTATCATTCATTCTTGCATGCGATTTATTAGCAGTTAAAAAGATGCGGAAATTAAAAGTTCCTAAACTATTACAAAGGCGCGGGTCCACATCGCCAAATTTAATCCAGGACCCGATTTGACAGAAAGTAAATAAAGTGCGAGAAATAAAATGTCCGAGTTTACAAGGCTTTGGGAGAATTACATTAATATTTACAAGAAGGAAATAAATAAAAATGCGCGAATAGGAATTAAAATTGGAAACGAGGGCGTTGGACCATTTTTAAGTTAAATTGAAATTAAAAATTAATTAATTATTTGTTGAAATAAAAGAAGTGTTTTTTAGGTTTTTTTGTATTTATGAAATAAGAAAATTAAAATTAAAATTAAAAGAAACCCTAATTCTAAGTTATTTTTAATTATTTGAGAAAAATGTTAAAGTTTAACTTAATTTACTAAAGAATTTATGTACATGTTTATTTACAAAATAAATTAGTAATTAATAATAATAATAATGATGAGAAAATTATTTATTAAAAAAATGATGAAAAAGTTAAAAAACCTAATTTCTACATATTTAATTTATTAAGAAAAATATTAAAGTTTTGAAACCTAAATTAATCTAATTAATTGTTTAAAGTTTATTTACAAAAATAATAATAGTAAAATTAATATTAATAAAATAAACATTTTTTTGATTTTTCTGTATTTTATATTTATTATGAAAATTATTTTATGGAATTAAAAGAAAACAATTAAAAAACAATTAAAAGAATAAAAAGGAAAAACAAATAAAAATTAAAAATTGAGCAAACCATAGGGAGTGTCTGGCCCAAGGGGAGGTTTTTTGAAGTATTGACTCCTGAGTACCGTGGTCTGCATTCTTTGGCCATTGGATTGAGTTTCATGCATAAGTTGTTCTACTTTGGCCATTTGGCTTTTGGCTTTTGGCTTTTGGCCATTTGTGTTCTGGCTTCAACGTTCCCTTAATGTCTGGCTTAATGTCTGCCTCGCCATGTATTGGTGTCATGCATAAAATGTTCTGTTTTGGCCATTTGGCTTTTAGCCTCAACGTTCCTTAATGAACCTGCATGGGATCCTGTCTAAATCTGCAGTGTTGAACCTCATGAACACATTAAATAAAATCATAAAAATTCAAATAAAACCAATATATGAAGAAATTTAATGTTTAGACACAATATGGCATGTATGAATGATTATACCCTTTTGATCATGGAGATCAAATCAACCTTACCCTTATTGGAAAAGTAGTGACATGAATGCTTTTATGCCCTTTGGATCATGGAGATCAAGTCAGCCTTACCCTTACTGAAGAAGTAATAAGATGTTGGTTTGTAACTGAGATGGCTTGTTTGTAGTGAGAGAGGGATTTGTAATAAGGATTTCAAGGTTTTAGGGTTCTTGAAAGAGTTTGATATTCTAACAGTATTGTGACCAAGTTTTCTCTCTCTTTTTCTCCTCTCTTTTTTCTCTTCTTTGGTTTGTGTGAAAAGAAAGTGATTATATAATGGAAATTAGGGTAAAGCAAATGGGCTTTGAATGTGCAATTGGGCCTCAAATATTCACTTGAATTCGTCACTTTCCAGGTTAAATCGCAGGGACTTAAGTGCGTTTTTTGAAGTTGAAATGTGAAAACAAAATGTAGCCGACATCGATAGCTAACTCCTGTCCGAAAATCGAATCAATCGGATAAACGGTGAATTAGTTATGAATTTTTGAAGTTTCAGCTCAGACAAACTTATTTTGGGCTCCAGTGTCGACTCTGACACGTTCTTCAATAAAAAACTGGTATTGATCGGTGCATAATTTGGTCTCGACTTTTGAAGCAAAGTTGTAGATCTACAAGTCAGGGACCTTGTGTAAAAATATGAGCCCAATCCGATAAAAATTGACCGAGTTATGAATTTTCGAAGTTTCGGCCCAGATGAAATAATATTCAGCATTCAGGATTTTCAGCGTGTCACGCATTCTGAGCAAAAAACGAAGGCCTTTTGAATACCGTTTGAACTCAATACCTTCTGTGAAAATGTAGCCAACTCAATTTGTGAAATTTTGGCACCGGAACCAGCTCGATATGATGAAAATCGACCGAGTTATGATTTTTTGAACATGACGCAAATAAACTTGTGTCACAAATTTTCTGCACGAAAATACCTGATAAATCCACATTTTTGAAGACCTTCTGATCGAAATTTGCTTCCAGCTGTGAGAGATGAAAACGTAGATGATGTCAAGACGGAATTTTGGCCACCGGAACGGGTTCAAAACGAGTCACGATCTTCAAGTTATGAATTTTTTAGCGCGTAAAAACTGCACTTTCAGCACACTTTTTCACTATATTTCTTCAAGAAAACTCACACATTCGGATACCTTCTTTAAAGAATTGACTCTTGAGCCGAACCTGAATTTGAGAATACGTTATCAGAGATATCTTGGCGAAAGAACACCTGAATATAACGCGCCGGGTTGGACTTGTGAATTTTCTTGAAATGTTTTGAGAAATATGGGAGGACAAATTTTGGGGTACAACACTACCTCAACAGTAACGATGAGAGAATCTGGGGCGATTACTACCTCAACAGTAACGATGAGAGAATCTGGGGTGATTACTACCTCAACAGTAACGATGAGAGAATCTGGGGCGATTACTACCTCAACAGTAACGATGAGAGAACCTTGGGCGATTACTACCTCAACAGTAACGATGAGAGAACCTTAGGCGATTACTACCTCAACAGTAACGATGAGAGAACCTTGGGCGATTACTACCTCAACAGTAACGATGAGAGAATCTGGGGCAATTACTACCTCAACAGTAACGATGAGAGAATCTGGGGTGATTACTACCTCAACAGTAACGATGAGAGAATCTGGGGCGATTACTACCTCAACAGTAACGATGAGAGAATCTGGGGCGATTACTACCTCAACAGTAACGATGAGAGAATTTGGGGCGATTACTACCTCAACAGTAACGATGAGAGAATCTGGGGCGATTACTACCTCAACAGTAACGATGAGAGAATCTGGGGGCGATTACTACCTCAACAGTAACGATGAGTGAATCTGGGGCGATTACTACCTCAACAGTAACGATGAGAGAATCTGGGGCGATTACTACCTCAACAGTAACGATGAGAGAATCTGGGGCGATTACTACCTCAACAGTAACGATGAAAGAATCTGGGGCGATTACTACCTCAACAGTAACGATGAGAGAATCTGGGGCGATTACTACCTCAATAGTAACGATGAGAGAATCTGGGGCGATTACTACCTCAACAGTAACGATGAGAGAATCTGGGGCGATTACTACCTCAACAGTAACAATGAGAGAATCTGGGGCGATTACTACCTCAACAGTAACGATGAGAGAATCCGAGGGCGATTACTACCTCAACAGTAACGATGAGAGAATCTGAGGCGATTACTACCTCAACAGTAACGATGAGAGAATCTGGGGCGATTACTACCTCAACAGTAACGATGAGAGAATCTGGGGCGATTACTACCTCAACAGTAACGATGAGAGAATCTGGGGCGATTACTACCTCAACAGTAACGATGAGAGAATCTGGGGCGATTACTACCTCAACAGTAACGATGAGAGAATCTGGGGGCGATTACTACCTCAACCGTAACGATGAGAGAATCTGGGGTGATTACTACCTCATCAGTAACGATGAGAGAATCTGGGGCGATTACTACCTCAACAGTAACAATGAGAGAATCTTGGATGTCTTCTACTGAGTCTTCATTAGGAAAATCTTTAGGAATCGATTTAACTGGACCAGAGAAAGCCTTTGACTGGATAAGAATCAGAAAAATCTTTAGGAGTCGATTTAACTGAACCAGGCAAGGTCTTGGAATCTTCAACTGGAATAAGAATCAGGGAGATCTTAGGGTCGATCTGACTGAACCAGAGAAGGCCTTTGATTAACTTTGACTGGATAAGAATCAGGAAAATCTTAGAATCGATTTAACTGAACCAGACTAAAGTCTTGGAATATCTTCAACTGGATCGGCATCAGAAAAATCTTAGGAATCGATTTAACTGAACCAGAGGAGGTCTTGGACATAGCTGAGAATTTAACTGGATCTTTCCTGAAAGGTAAAGGTCAGTCATATGCAATGCATGGATCAAGCCATGATGTTCTCAACATAAATGAGATCGTATGTTCATGATGCATATATGCATGCTATAATGTATGGAAATGCGATGTTTATGAACGTATGTTTTTGTCTAGGAAAGTAAATCTTTGACGGGTGCCGGGAAGTCACATCCTGGGCTGATGTTAGAGAATAGTGCTTTGTTGTTTCCGCTGGGGATGATAGTTGCAAGAATACCGGTAGGAGAAGATAACTCCGCTGGGGAATAAACTTGGCGAATGGATTACTCTGCGGGGAAAAATTACTCTAGCTACCTTGCTAAGGAACAATACTCTGTGGGGAGAGGGGTACTTTGCTGGGATGCTGATGGTAACTTCGCTGGGGATACCGTGGTTATGTTGGTTGTGTTAATAGACTCCACTGGGGATAAGAAGACTTCGCCAAGGACGATCTTTCCATGGCTATTGGCTGAGGATAACCCAGTTATATCCTGGTGGGGAAATAACTTTCTGAATAAAGCCGGGGGACGCGTTCGTGCTCTGCAGGGGATAAGCTTCCAGAATCTATTGGGGATAAGCTTCCTGCTGGGGAGATGGATTCAAACTTTCCTGGGGAAATCTTGAACTATGTTGGACCCTCCTGGGGAAACTTTGAGATGCATTGGGGAAGTGGCTCCGCTGAATGTCTGGTATACCGCCGGGGAACAATCTTAGATCAAGATTGCCGGGGACGCTTGTTGAGGAATGTTGAGATCTGCTGGAGGATACCCAACTTCCTTAAGGCTGACAGGATAACTCTGCTTGGGGAGAGTGTATTGACCTGCTGGCTCACTCTCTGGGGAGTTAAGATATACTGGTTACGTTCTTCAGCTGAACCTATCTTGGTACCTTGGTGGACCGAACCATTAGATCGCTTAGACCACTCATTATTGCCCCAGTTTCAGTGGGAGAAGGCACCTGTGGGGGTAATTGACAAATCTTCTGTTAGACGGGTGACGAGATGCCAGGACATAGTCGTACGCTTTGATCCCTAATTTTTGCCTGGACCGCCCTTTCGGGTTTTCAGTCCATCGGGATACCCTTTTTTTCCCAAGCCGCCCTTTCAGGTTTTCGACTTGCTGAGTGTACCGATTTTTTCCATTTCATCCCTTATTTTACCCGAACCCTTTTGGTTCGCCGGGAAGCCCTAATTTTTGCCTAGGTATGTCAACCTAGCGGGTCTTTGATTATGCGTAGTATTTTTCGACTATGTCCACGCTCTCAGAATGTAGGGAGTTACCCCTGTTA
Organism: Vicia faba; assembly: GCA_948472305.1. Lineage (NCBI taxonomy): Eukaryota > Viridiplantae > Streptophyta > Magnoliopsida > Fabales > Fabaceae > Vicia > Vicia faba. Next base: position 177,524,018 of record OX451741.1, on the reverse strand, counting down.
GAAGTGTTTTGTCATACCCCCAGAAGATGTTTGATCAGGCAAGATTCGTTGCTGGAATGCCCCAAGTGACTCAGGCGGAGATTTGCCCCAAGCTATTTGGCCTTTGAGAGATTCTCCGAATCTTGACTTAACTGCCCCAGATGGTAGCCCATGATCATGTCTGCCCCTTGATTGGAAGTGCTTTTGTTCGTTAGACATTCGTCGTGCGAACTTCTATGCTGTTCAAACAAAAGGTCATACGCAAACAAAGTTATGTCAAAAATGCAAAGCTTATGTCTGTCTTGAAGTTTTTGAAAAATGCATTTTTCAGTAAAACCAGCAAATTTTGTAAAATGTGATGTCAACTCAATATTTTATAGCAAGCCTTAAGGAGTCAGGATACCTTTGTAACAGTATGCTTTCGAACTAACCCATGCTTCAGCTAGGACTTTTAAGGGTTATAACGTGGCTTGGTTCACGGTTCAAGAAATAAAGGATAAAGGCTCAAATTTATTTGTACCCACCCGCTCTTCGTGATGTTCTTCAAACCTAAACTCAGTTGATCGTGCGTTAGACCTTGTTTGAGTCTTTGCTTTGGTATACCAATGATGGTTCAGATAATGATGATTTATTCTAAATGGGCAGTCATTTCTTTTTGTTGAGGGTTTGTGTGACCTCTTTTTTTTTATTTTATTATCCCTATTTTTTTTTCCTGAACTGTTTCTTTTGTCATTACAGTCAGCGGGATGCCCCAGTTTTGTAAGTCTCCTTCATAGGTTTTGACTTAATGGGTTTTTATTTTTTGAGATATAATGATTGCCTATCTGCATGATTGTTCGGAACCATCACTGTCTTTTGTTTTGTAAGGACCTCTTTGGTGCCATTCGTTATGCACTTGGATCAGCTGAGAGACTACTCTGTCCCAGGTTATGATTAAGGGTTTTAAATTTCGAAAAGAAAAACTCCTACTTCTTTGGCTCAGAGGGGTTGACGAGGGATTATCTTCCTTATAACTCCAGTGTTTAGGAATTGAAACAATGCCTGTACCTCATCAGCGGGGTCTGTTCAAAAGCATACTGTAAAGATCGTGGTATCGTTTTCGTCATCCTCCCTCAAGAGGCTTAGAATTATTGAGAGTTGACCGTCACGAAAATATGAAAACAGTTTGCATATAGTGAATGCGAATATATTGCTTCAAAACAGACATATGCGATGCATTAATGAACTAACAACGTTTAATCATGAATAAATGTTTGAACAGTCAAAAGAAAGTTACAACTTGAAAATTCTAATAAACACAAGTCTTCTAGTCTCAGGGCTTGTTACTTCGATTGGTGCATCTTGTAGGGATGGCAGGGGCATTCAGCTTGGCCTATCTGGGTGAAATCCACAGCTCTTTCATTAATCAGATCTTGAATCTTATTCTTCAAAACCCAGCAGTCGTCGGTGTCATGTCCTGGACTGTCAGAGTGGTACGCACATCTTTCCTCAGGATTGTATTTTAGGGAGGTTGTGTTGAGATTCTTAGGAGGGTCCCTTAACGTCACCAGATTCAAACTCAACAATTGTTGTAAAGCTTGAGACGGTGACACGTTGAGCTGGGTGAACTGCCTTTTAGGCTTGTCTGGCTTGCTCTGATCAGCCCGTTGTTCTTGGCGAGGTCGTTGTTGGACCTGTGAAGTGGTAGCAGCTTGGAGAAATCTATTCATTGGACCAGACCTTTGTCCTCTTGGAAGCTGTTCAATGACCTGGTCCCTGACTTGGGCTGGTTGCTTCATGTCTTGATGAAGCTGACTGATCATGGCCCTCAGCTCTCCTTGCTCCCGAGCTAAACTTTGGATGAGAGCCCTTTGTCCCAGCATCTGGGTTTTCATCGTATCTACCTCAGCTTGCAGACGTTTCAGCTGCTCGTCCTTGTCATCTTCGGGACTTTGCTTGGCCAAATTCCCCATAAGGAGTGTCCTCAACTCTTTCTGCCCCTTGGATAGGCTTAGGAAGATCTCTCTGAACTGAATCTCTTGAGCCTGAAGATCCTGGTTATCTTGTTGGGAAGCCATTGCTGAAATAAACAGCGGAGATGGTAAGTGACCTGTCAAAAGGGTACCTGTTATGCAATGATATGTCTATATATATATGCAATGCTTTCAAGGATCTCGCGGGGTAAACAAGAAAATCATTAGAGTTGGGATCCGATAGCTTGATTGAAGGAACTGCATGTTGTTGAGAGTCCTTCTTCAAGGGTCAAAGGCTCACCATATCCAGTGGGTCATAGCCCCTGACAACCTTGGCTAGAGGAAAATAAATTCCCTTTGCCCCTTGCTGGACAGTTGGTTCATCATGACCTACATCACAAGCCCTTGAGATCCTTGAAACGGATTAGTCCTTATGCGGGATGTATGCAATGGTATGATGTTATGCTATGCATAGGGTAATGTAGGTAAACCCTGTTATGAGTCCCAATTAAGGACTGTAAATAAAACCTGCAAGAAACTTAGTAAACCTTGTTATGAGTCCCAATTAAGGACTATAAACAAAACCTGCAAGAAACTCAAGTGTCAGATAACGAGCATGCAAGTAGTCAAGTTGGAAGGCACACAAGTTACACAAGAGAAACCCTTAGAGTTCAGGCCAGCATGGGGTCTTGGTATTACCCTCTTGAAGTTGGTGGGCTCAACCTGTCCTATCAGAAGTAACCGGGTTCTAAGGGTCCCAATATCACTGGATTGCTTTCATTGTTCATCGTTTCGATTTAGCCACTGAACTGGAGACCAAAATATTCCAGGAAAGCAACCCTCAATTGAGTGTAGTATCGAGTATCAACCAACCTCGGACTGCACCAAAGTCAGTTATCTCACTACCCTAAAGAGGCCAAGATGGTTCAATTAAGGTTCCTAAGGTCAGTTGATGCTTCATGACACCACATGGAGGCCCCGTACTCTCCTTGACTGAACTCAAGGGTTACCGGTACACACCAAAGTGCCACATCAACGTAGCAGACTGTTTCAACCATGTCGGTATACCCTGCACAGTTCCCTCACAGCCTTGTTGCTACTTTCTAAGAAGGTATCCCCAGATCCGGGTTAGGATCTATAGAACTCCCAAGACAGTCCCACAATTTAAAGCAAACAAGTCAAAGCAATTGAAAACACAGTGATCTTAGTCCTAAGGTACACCTCACTTTAAAAGTGTCCCCAGCAGAGTCGCCAGTTCTGTGATCGGTAGATCTGGAACTGACTGTTTAACGCTGGTTCGCGAAATGTCGCGGAAGCAAGAGTCGCCACCGTCTTTTATTTTATCCAATATGGAAAGGACAAAAGCACAGAAAAATTCCTTATTGAGATTAGCTCTCGGTTCGGGAGGTAGATTTATAGAAAGGGAAGGTATTAGCACCCTTTCTATCCGTGGTTATCCACGGGCTCTTAGATACTTGCTCATTTGTGTTTTCAAAATGTTTGTTTGCTTTTCAGAGTGAGTGGTTTTGAAAAAGTTTCTTTGAAAATTTCAGATTGACTCTTGTATCAGTCCTCAAGAGTGTTTGAAAAGTTGTTTTGAAAACTTTTTGAAAAGTGTCGGTGTGAAAAGGAGTTTTTTGATTTGTTTTGAATTAGAGCAAGTATCTACGAGTCGTCTACCTACCCTAAGGAATTAGGCTGTGTAAATGTCCTTAAGGTAGTGCCATCCCACCATTGAGAGGTAGGTAGCACCACCGTTGGAGGTGTTCGGGTCAATTCGAGGGTTAGGGACAGTGTGGTCACCGGGCAATGGTAAGATGCCTTAGAAGCTACCCTTATTCCTTTGATCTTTTTATTCCGAGGCAACTATTCTGAGGCAACTTGTTTCGAGGCAACTTGTTCCGAGGAAACCGTTTCGAGGCAACTAGATCAATGGAACATAAGGACTCACTAAGACGTCCTATACTCGACGACCACGTTTCGAGGGGAAAGGCAACAGTGTGATCACCAGAGCAACAGTAGGACACCTTAGAAGCTACCCTTATGCCATGTTCATGGACATAAGGACTTACTAAGACATCCTGTACTCGACGACCACGTTTCGAGGGGCAAGGCAACAGTGAGGCGTACCCTAGGAGTGGTGTGTGAATTATGTGTCATTTTCAGATATTATTTGTCTTGTCATGCATTGGGTGTTCTATGCTTTGATTTTATTTGGGCATTCATTCTTTCATGTGATTAACAGTTTAAAAGGTGCGGAAATTAAAATGCGGAAAATAAAGGTCCTACGCTATTACAAGGCGCGGGTCTACAACGCCAAATTAAACAAAGACCCGATTTGAATAAATAAAATGCAGAAAATAAATGTCCTAATTATCTATTACAAGGCTTTGGGGCAACTACATAAAAAGAAAAGTAAAAGTAAACGTGCGAAAAGAAATTAGAATCGAGTGCGAGGGCGTTGGACCCTTTAAATATGAAATTAGGAGTGAATTAATGATTAAAGAAAAAAGAAGTTATTTTTTTGTTTTTTTTTGGTATTTAAATGAAATTGAAAACTAATTAATTATTTTAATTACAAGAAAATATTTTTTGACCTTTTTTTATGTTTTTATGAAATAAAATAAAAAAAGAATTAAAAATGTCAAAAGAAAAAGCCTAAGTCTAAATTTGTTTTTATTTATTGTGAAAAAAGGTTAAAATTAACTAATTAAACTAATTAATTTGTTAGTATTTTATTTATAAAAATAATTACTAAAGTGAAATTAATAATAATAATAATTACATTTTTTTTGTTTTTTCTCTGAATTTATGAAAATAATTATTTGTGAACTAACTAAATAATAATAATAATTAATAAAAGGAAAGAAAATAAGAAAAGAAATGCTAAACCAAGGAGGTGAAGGCCGGATTTTGGAGGTTTTAATCAAAATCATCCTTAGGCATCAAAAATTCCGTCTAAGCCCATGGTTGTGATCGTCCATGTCTCCTGATCACGTCTATGCTTATGGTTTGTCCCAATTTCACCTGTAGACAAAATACCTAAAAACAAAAACCAACGAACCAGCGCTTGGTAGTGGACCTTAGGACGCGTTTGTGGTTGCTTTGGCTTCAGGGAGTGGCAAGGAAGAAAGCCACGTGCTTGCTTGGATCTGAAAATGTTTGCAACACCGCTTTAGATCTCTCACTTTTTTGGACAAATTTTGAACTTTTCCTCTGGCCGTTTGTGCACACTCTCCTCTTTTTCTGAGTTCTGAATGAGGCTTGCAAGGCTTGTATATATAGGCTTGGATGAGAATCAGTCACATTAAGGAGCTTTTAAGCCTTACAATGAAGTTTTGATTTTCTCCATAATCACCATTGAAATAACTTGCCATATTTGCTCCAAATTTGAATTTTTTTGCTTGAAATAGGTCTTGAACGAATTTGGTATATGCATAATGGTGGTTTAAAGCTAATCAAAGCAAGATATGTCCCTTAATTAACCTTTTTGATTTTTATTTGATTTTAAAGGATTTAAAATGAATTAAATCCAATAAAATCTAACAAAAATGAAAAAAATTAATTTTAAATATTGAAATAAAAAGTGGGACACGTGGGAAGCATGGCCAAGCTGATTCAAGTGGAAAAAGTGGGGCCCTTTTGTCAAAAATGAAATTTCAAGGATAAACGATTTTGGCCATTTCACAAAAATTTCCCAACTTCTCCAATGCATATCTTGCTCAATTTTGAAGTTATGAACATGTTCTTGGACATTTTGGAAAGTTCTTGAAGTCCTCTAACCAATGTATTTGGTCCCATGTCATTTTGATTTACCAATCTCAAGTTATGGTCTTTGACTTAAAGTCCCTTTTTGTTGACTTTTGAAAATGACCTATAATGTTGAAATTGATAACTTTTTGTAAGAGCATTTCTTGGACTTGGAATGTGAAGATGAGTTGTAGGAAATGTCTTCCCCTTCAAGATGAGCATTGGATGGAATTTTTCTGATGAACCATGAAAAAGTTATGCCTTGGTCAAGTTACAGTTGACTTTTCAGTTGTCCCAAAAATAGAAACTTTTGACACCTTGATGATTTTTGAGCCATTCTTGTGAAATCATGGTCAAGACTTGACCAAATGATGATTGTGGCTTCAAAATAAGATGTTGACCAAAAATTTTGACTTTTGACTGCCAAATGACCATTTTGCCCCTACAGTTGACAGTTGAGCAAATGAGACTTTTAACTGTGCAACTTGACCTTGTAAGCCTTGAAACTTGACATGTAGGTGCTTGACAATATTTATGAGCATATGGGACTTGATTGAGCCCTTGAAAACCTCAACTTCCTTGCAAGAACCAAAACCCTAATTTGACTGGCTTAGGAGGATGGTTGACTGTGTAGCCCTTGAGTAGACTTGAACCATTTGTGGATGATTCTTGTCAAAACTTTGAAGATTATGGGTGGGAAAATTTTGGGGTACAACACCATTCAACTACCTGATCCTTCTTTAACAGTTTGAAAATTGGCTCACAGGTAGAAGTCAGGTGAGAGATGAATCTGGCGATATAGTTCAAGCGTCCCAAGAATCCTCTAACCTCCTTTTCAGTACGGGGGGCAGGCATTTCTTGTATATCCTTTACTTTAGATGGATCAACCTCAATGCCTTTGTTGCTGACAATAAATCCCAAAAGTTTACCAGACCTAACTCCAAAAATGCACTTGCTTGGGTTCAATCTGAGCTTATACTCCTTCAACCTGGCAAACAGCTTTTGCAAATGACCAAGGTGTTCTTCTTCTGTCTGTGATAGAGCTATCATGTCGTCTACATAAACTTCGATCTTATGATGTATCATATCATGAAACAAATCTACCATGGCGCGTTGATAAGTTGCCCCTGCGTTCTTCAGTCCGAACGACATCACTTTGTAGCAGAAGGTACCCCATTGCGTGACAAAGGTAGTTTTCTCCATGTCCTCGGGGGCCATTTTAATCTGGTTGTAGCCCGAGAATCCGTCCATGAAGGAAAAAACCTTGTGTTGAGTTGTGTTGTCAACCAAGATGTCGATATGTGGCAGTGGAAAATCATCCTTGGGGCTAGCCTTGTTTAAATCCCGATAGTCCACACACATTCTGACTTTGCCGTCCTTCTTAGATACGGGCACAATGTTAGCAACCCATTGTGGATAGGAGGTAACAGCCAGAAAGCCAGCGTTGAATTGCTTCATTACTTCAGCCTTAATCTTCTCAGACATGTCAGGCCTCATTCGGCGAACCTTTTGCTTGATCGGTGGACAATCCTCTCTTGTAGGGAGACGGTGAACCACGATATCTGTGTCTAACCCCTGGCATGTCTTCATAAGACCAGACGAAGATTTCAACATATTAGTTCAACAACTGCATTAAGCACTCCTTGACACCTGGTTCCAGGTTGGCACCCACTTGTACTTCTTTCTTGTCTTCCTCTGTCCCCAAGTTGATGGTCTCTAGCAACTCTTCATGAGGCAGAATGGCCCTTTCTTCTTGTTGTAGAAGACTGGCTAACTCTCCCGGCACTTCACAATCTTCGTCAACTTCGTACTCAACATGATTGACCAAATCTTCAGAGTTATCGAAGGCTAAAGCAGAATAGTCACCCACGGAATCCGGAGTGGATGGGTACCTGCATTTGTGAGTGTGGGTGTGTGTAAGGGATAGCCATCCTTAAACAAACAAAAATGCAAAAGGAAAGAAAAATGAACACAACAGTTTATAAATGAAAAATGTCCAATGATTCATTAAAACATGGCATATGGTTATGAAGAAAATCAAACCCTTACAAATGGACCTACATGCCCAGGGCAAGGCATGAGGTGAAAATAGTGCGTGAATTGTTTTAGTTATTACAGACCATAAAAATGGGAAATTGTTCAAAAGATAAAATTACTGGTTGATAAAGGTGATGGGAACAAAATCCTTTGCTTCACAGTTGCTCAAACCCCCTTCGACGGTCGGAAAGATCCAATCTTCAAAGTGTCTCTCTTCATCTTCATCTTCTACAGCATTGATTCCATGGTGTGAGATCTTGACGGGTGGTCCTTCAACCTTGGAGTGACGCATAGCTTTTTGTCCTGCAGCAGTAAACCCTAACCCAAACTTGTCTGTCTTATGGGGGAAGTCAGGAAATTGTCCCCATACTGTACTCTTCCCTTCTTTGATTACCGCCTCTGTATCCTTGAGAGATGCCATCCTAGATACATGCTTGGGAACGATAGGCATCTCGACCATTGTCTTCGCAACTGCTACCTCAGGAGACACTTCCTCGAAATGTTGGAAAGGCGTTTCGATGAACTCGCCATCCAACTCCACATAGTGGAAGGAATTGAGATGACTTATCATGTACTCTTCCTCGCCGTGCACTGTTATAATCTTACCCTTAACAGGATATTTCAGCATTTGGTGCAAAGAGGAGGTAACTGCCCCGGCATAATGGATCCACGGTCTTCCTAACAAACACGAATATGACGGACGGATGCCCATCACGTAGAAGGTGGAGTTGAAAACTTCTGTGCCTACTTTGATAGGAATATCAACCTCTGCATGAACCATTCTTTTGGAACCATCAAAAGCCCTAACAACGATGTTACTAGGTTTGAGAGTCAGCCCTTCGCAGTCCAAACGGTCTAAGGCTTTCTTCAGCAGCACATTCAAGGAAGAACCAGTATCAACTAAGACATGGGCGAGGGTGGTTCCCCTACATTCAACTGAGACATGTAGTGCATCGTTGTGTTTTCTTCCTTTGGGAGTTAAATCAGCATCGGAAAAGCCAAGGCCATTATCAGCAGTAAGACTGGCCACACATTCTTGGAACTGGTCAACCGAAGTCTCTTGGGGTACATGTGCTTCTTTCAAGAATTTGATTAGGGTCTTAGCATGGGCCTCAGAACAGAGCAGGAGAGCTAACATTGAAATTTTAGAAGGGGTCTGCCCTAACTGTTCCACAACGTCGTAGTCACTTTTTCTGATTATTTTCAAGATTTCATCCATTTCTTTCTGAGTGGTTTCGGGGATAACCACAACATGGGCCTTCATCCTGACAGGCACTCCCAGTATCCCCTTACCCTCATCGGTAGTATCAGCAGATGGTCTTATTTCAAGAGTATCCAATTCTTCAATCATTGGGCCTTGCACAGATGGTCCAACAGGTACAGAAGCTTTCAAGGGTCCGAAAACTGCTCGAGGGGGAGCAATCTCCGGAGAAAAGATCCGGCCGCTGCGGGTTATCTTGCTTGTACCCGCAATGTTCCCTACATCAGGGTTTTCTTCTTTAGAAATATCTTGGACCGTCTCAATTTTTTTGACACCATGGTAGAAGATTTCTCCCCCATAGTTCCATGGTATCGTCTTGCTTGATTGGTACGGGACAGGTCCCGGCATGGTGATCTTTAATGGTACACATTCAGAGTTGGGTGTAATCCTGACAGGCCTTTTGCAAGCCTTGGGAGGATTGTCGGAAATGGTTATAATTGCAATATCGTTGGTTGAAGTAGCAAAAGTATCAGGAGTAATAGGATTGAAGGTATCAACAGGGGTTTTCTGGAAAAGTATCTCTTGGGTATCCATCAGGTGTTGGACACCTGACTTCAACATTGGGCAATCACCTCGTATGTTCAAACAAAAATAGCAGTCTTTACCACAACCAGGAAAGATCTCGGCTCTCAACAAATTTTCTTTAATCACACATAACGGCGTCAGCAGGTCAATAACATCAGTAACATGAGTGTCCTCTATAACAGCATGAATATTGTGGCCGTGCTTGGGCATCAGAGCAGATATAACATTGGGCTTCTCAGGAGCATCAAATTCTACTTCCTTAGCATCAATCAGATCCTGGATTTTGTTCTTAAGTGCCCAACAATTATTGGTATCGTGCCAAGCACTGTCGGAATGGTAAGCACACTTGGCATTGGAGTGGTAGTATGGAGAGGAGGTGTTAGGGTTCTTTGGCGCTTCCTTCAAACTGGTCAGATTCAGCTTCAACAAATGAGGAAGTACCTGAGCAGGTGTCATGTTGATGCGGGTGAACTGCCGTTGTGGCCTTTCCACCCGTTGTTGATTAGGTCTCGACTGATTGTTATGAGGTTGATCATTTTACGAGTTTTGAATCATCACAGCCCCTACAGTCGGCCGGCGCTCAGTTCTTCCCTGTCCTTTCTGAGAATACACAGCAGATGCTTCCTTCTTGGCTGGGAAGGGTTTCTTAACAGCCATGGATGCGGAAGCATCCTTTTGAATCTTTCCACTCTTAATACCGGCCTCAACCCTTTCGCCAGTCAAAATCAGTTCAATAAATCCCGCAGAAGAACTCCTGATTAGATGGTTGAAGAAAGGGCCAGACAGGGTCTCCAGAAACATGTCAACTAACTCCCTATCGAATAGCGGTGGCTGCACCCTTCCAGCCAGATCACGCCACTTCTGGGAGCACTCTTTAAACCCTTCATTGGAAGCCATCCCCATACTTTGTAACTGAGTACGAGTGGGCGCCAAATCAGCATTGTATTGATACTGACGATAAAAAGCAACTTCCAAGTCTTCCCAATTGTGAACCTCTGATCTCTCGAGCTGATAAAACCAATCTAATTGCGTGCCAGACAAGCTGTCTTGGAAAAAGTGTACCGAGAGGTCTTTATCGGATGAGTGGGGTTGGATTTTTCTGACATACAACCTCAGGTGCATATTTGGGCATGACAGACCGTCATACTTGGCAAATGTTGGCACCTTGAACTTGGGAGGGATAACAATCCCAGATACCAGCCCTAGTTCTTCAAAATCCAATCCGGGCACCCTCTGCAACTCCATAGCTGCCAGTCTATCTTCAAGGTTCTTATATTTATCATCCGCTGGTGGATACTGTTGTTCAGAGTAGTCTTCGTCTTCTTCCTCTTCCTCCTCCTCAATCTCGGATTCAGAAGGCACAACAGTCCCTTTCCCTTTACCGGCCCCTTCGTCAGACGTTGAGGGGAACTCAAGAACCTTCCTAGCATTGCTCTCAAACCTTCTTCCAAAAGTGGCCACCCCAGGTCTCTTCTTCTTTTTCTCTTTATTCTTCTCTAACAAAACTTTGAGCTCCTCTTGACCCTTTGCCAAGGTCATGAGGAGTTGCTGGAACTGTGAATTTTGTGCCTGCAGATCCTTTATCGTCTGCTCCAAATCCATCTTGCTGAAATAAACAGCTGAAAGATAAGGAAACCTGACGTGAAGACCTGTTTATGCATATGATGAATGGTATGTTATTCATGTAATGCATTCAAGGGTTCAGAAATTCAAATTTGTTGCAAACAAAAAGAACGCACGTCATATTAAGAAGAAATTTGTTAGTACATAAGTGCCCCATGGGCGAGATATTACAAAATTCTTAATGTAAAAAGACATTGCGCATCCTCTTTGGTGCAATGTAAGTGTTGAGAGTTTCCTCCTCGTGAAGTCGGCGGGTAAGCTCTAAAACCTTCTTCTCACTGGCATAGAAGCTGGCTTCAAAAGTATCTCGTTCTTCCTTGAGTTGGATCCAACTCCTTTGCATTTCTTCCCATGATGTTGGCATGTCAGGATGTAGGATGGTGTATGGAACCTCTCCTTCCATAACAGGCTCTTTGATCAAGGGGAGAATGTGAGGGTATGGCATCATAAGATTATGGGAGCGGGTTCGTACCCACTTGAGGTAAGGCTCAAGGGGGGTGGAATTCTTGTGCCCCAGTGTCTTACTATCCACTTTGTTGGGCATCCTCCAAGCTCTGATGAACCTTTGTCGAAGTCCTTGCGCATCGTTGTCGAAGTCAAAAACTAGGTCAGGAATCAGCATGTCATGAGGGCCATCCCTCCGAGCATATCCAAACTGTCTTAGAGCTAAACAGGGGTTATAGGTAATGCCTCCCCTAATGCCAAGTAGTGGGACATTAGGGAATTCCCCACAATGGTCAATGATGATGACATTTTCTCTGGACCGAGAACACCAATGTACATCAGAATGTGTGAGGGTCATCAACCGTTGTGACTACCTTAAACCTTGCTCATTCTTCAAAACTGATTGTGGAAGGTGAGAAATAAACCACCTTGCTAAGAGAGGAGTACAGCACATGAGAACACCTTTTTTCCTCATTGTTTGTGTGTAAAATGAGTGTAGGATGTCCCCAAGCAATGTAGGTATAGGATTCCTGGATATGAAAATCTTGACAGCATTCACATCTATAAGTTGATCAGGGTTTGGGAACAAGACCAACCAATAGATAAGGAGTGCCACAATGTCTTCATAGGCTTGTAGATCAAGAGAATTCCAGTAGTCTTGTGCCTTCTCAAACATAAATTTTACCAAGAAACCCTTGACACCACTTCTGGTTTCCCAATGTCCCTTGATGTCATATGGTTGCAAGTGTAATGCTTGAGCAACCTCTTCAGGCTTTGGTTCTTTTTCTGTACCGTTGTAGGGTAGTTGATGAAGAATAGGAATTCTCAAGAGTTGAGAAAATTCCTCCAAAGTAGGTACTAGCTGGTAATCAGGGAATGTGAAACAGTGGTGTAGGGGGTCAAAGAACTGGAAGAGAACTTTCACCATGTCTTCTTCAGTGTTGGTGTTGACTAAGTTGAGAAGACGACCATGCCTCTCGGTGAATGGAGAATTCTCAGGAATCTTTGAAGCTAGCTCTTTGAGTTGAGGAGGAATTCTCACAAGGTTGACTTGAATTGTTTTCCTACGAAGTGAATCCATTACCTACAAAACAAGAACAAAGATGAAGATCCAAACCCTTGAAATGGTTAGTGGATGCATATGATGCTTTATGATGTTCATGATGTATGCACAAACACATGTATAAGCAAATCACACAAAACCCTAGTTTCAGGCTTGCATGAGGTTCCATAGGTAAGTACCCTCTTGAGTTTAGTTGGCTCAAACATGTCCTATAAATAGTAACCGGGTTCTAAGGAGCTCAATATCACTGGATTGTTTTCTATGTTCATTATTTTGGTTTAGCCTCTTAACTAGCGACCAAAATATTCCAAGAAAACAACCATCAATGAGTGTAGTATCGAGTATCTACCAACTTCGGACTGCACCAAAGTCGGTCATCTCACTATCCCTAATAAAAGGCCAAGATGGTCAAGTAAGGTTCAAAGAGTTCATTAGTACTTCATGACATCACTCAGCGGCCCCGTATTCTCTTTGATTGACTCAAAGGCTACCAGTACTCACAAATATGTCGCACTAATATAGCTATTGCTTCAACCGTGTCGGTATACCCCGCACAGTTTCCACAATATATTGCTATTTACCTATGAATGTTTCCCAAATCCGAGTGGAGGATTTCAAGCCCAAATAAGAGAACCAAAATGTAAAGCAAGCAAAGCAAACAATAATCATGCAAAGGGTGATCTAAGCCCTAAGGTTACTCCACTTTTAGAAAATTCCCCAGCAGAGTCGCCAGTTCTGTGATACGGTGGGAGAACTGACTTGGGATTTTGCGTTTGTGTTCGCAAATGTTTCGGTTTAGCAAGAGTCGCCACCGACTTTTTATTTTATCCTAAGGAAAGGTCAAAAAGCACAGGAAAGACCTTTGAGATTTTTTCTTGGGTTCGGGGAGTAGATTATAGAAAGGGAAGGTATTAGCACCCTTTCTATCCATGGTTATCCATGGGCTCTTAGTTACTTACTTTAGATCACTTGCTTTGCTTTTCAATTGTTTGAAATGGTGCTTTGTGTGTGATTTCGAAAGATGTTTTGAAAAGAGGTCATCGTTGTGGCAACCTTTGTAATGATTCTTGTTTGAATGTATACAAAGGTGTTTTTGTCTTTTGAAAAGTTTTCAATGTTTGAAAGTAGGGGTTTGAAATTGTGTTGTGAAGTGTGTTTTGAAGATAGCAAGGATGTTTTTGCAAGTTTTGATCAAGTAACTAAGAGTTATCTACCCTATTTTACTCAAAGACCTTTCTTATGTTTTTAACCCTTTTAACAGTGTTGTTTCACCATTGTATTTGGTGAACAACCTTGTGTTAGGATGTTAAACGGGACAGGCGCGGGTCATCGTATAGACCATGATAGCAATTGTGTCAAGTATTTTTGGCAATTTTCTTTAAGGGACTTGATCATTTTGTTTAGGCAACTCAGATAGCGTCATCGAGGGACTATGATCTTTCTTTTTGTTTTGCCAAAGTACTTGACATGCAACCATGGCCCATTTTTGAAGGCAACAAGTGGATTGAAACCCTAGGGGGTGCAAGTGTACATTGTGTTTGTTTTTCATGCATGTTTATCTTGGATTAGGTCAAGCTAGTTGTTGATTTTATTTGGCATACAAACCCTAGGTCTAACCATGGCATAATTGAAAGCATTTAAAGGTGCAAGAATTTAAAGCCTACACTATTACAACATGATATAGGGAGGGGGTACAAATTTGAATTGGGGGTATTTGACAAGAAATTAAATTCTAAATTATTACAACCAAATCGAATGTATAAGACAATATTTAAATATGCAATAATTAAATAAAATATAACAAATAAATGTTAAACAAAATGTATTATGAAAAAAGTTTTTATGTATGTAAAAAGTATTTTTTTTAATGTAAATAATAATAAAAGGGGTCAATTTTAATTATTTTATTATTTAGGACAAAAACCCTAATTTTTAAATAAATAGTATTATTTATTATTTATATGCAATAATGTATTGATTTGTACAAAAAATAAAAGTATATTGTAAAAATGATATTTTTAGTGTAAAATATTAATAAAAATGAAAATATAATATTTTTGTATTTTTGTCTTAATTATTTAACAAAATAAAGTATATAAGTATATATATATATATATATATATATATATATATATATATATATATATATATATATATATATATATATATATATATATATTAAACATATTAAATATATAAAAAATAAAAATTAATTATTTACAAAATGTGTATATTCAAGAAAATATTTTTAAATATAAATAAAATAATAAATGAAAATGAACATATTTTTTACATTATTCTTTAAGTTTTAATAAAAGAAAATAAACTATTTACATATTTACACTAGTAAAATAAAAATAAATATCAAATAAATATGAAAAAATATAAAAAATAATTTTTGGCATTTTTTATATTTGGACAAAAAATAATAAAGTTAGAATAAAAAATAAAAATATAAAAATGACAAATATACAAATAAATGGGCCAGGGGGTGTAAATTGAAAAAATGGGGTGTTAGAAGCAAAAATGACCAGGCCCAGCCCAATCAGACTTCATCTTCTTCCTTGGTTCACAAAAACGCGCGTTCTGTACATCAACTGTTATCTCCTGATTCTTTGATTTTTTGACAAAACTCATAACATGAAACTTGTAGAGCATCAAACAACGAATCTAACCATATAAAAAACTTAAGCTAACTCTCAAAGACCAGAGAGAATTTCTCTGGCCCTAATTTCTAACCTAGTTTTTTCAGAAAGTTCATGGATGAAATTCTCCTAGCACGATTAATATAAATGAAAACTAAGCATGTGTATGGCTTCAGGGCTATGAATACAATATCTTTCATTCACAAACCTAAGTCTAACTATTCCTAAATAGAGAGATAGAAGTTCATGAAATACCTGTTTCAGTTGACTTCGAGCTGGGCAATGCAGCAACTCCCAAGGGTGCTTGAGCTTCTTTTGAGCTTGTCTGAGGTCCATTGAAGCTTTTCCAATGCTTGGCTTGTTTTGAAGTAGCCTGAATCGTGCTACAGAACTCAACCTGCAAAGCTTTGAAACAAAAATGGCAATGTGTGTTAAGGGTGTTACAGCTAGCAATGGATGATCTGGATAGCTTAGGTATATTGGTTGGAAGGTGTTTGAAGTATCTCTAGGCAAAATGCACGATGGAATTTGAAGATGGCTAGCAAAATGCATAACTGGCCCTGTTTTGTAAGAAAATGAGGAATTTGTGCACTAGGAGTTTTGAGAGGCAAAGGGTCGTGTTTTTGGCTTGTTAGGAGGTATCAAACTTGTTTGTAATGTTTGTGTAAGTTGGTTTTAACAGATGTGAGAGATGGCTTGTGGTTTGCAACTTTTCTTCTTCTTGAAGCAAGAGTGTCTATCTGTTCAATGCAGGCCTGTGCAAGTCCTATATCATGCTGCATCTTTTGCTCTTGGTTACTGGAATTGTTAGATTTGATCTTGCCTCAGAGGTATGGCCCCATGCCTCAAGGATCTTGGTTTTACATAAAGTGCAACTTTACAAAAATGGCATTATACCTTTTTCCAAATAGGGATTAGTTTTGTATGTAATGTCCAAATGACCAAGATAATACCTTAGCTCAATGGTTATGCATTAAATTATGGAGTAAAAACTGGTTTTGAGGCCTGCAAGCTAGTACCAAACATGCTGATTTGAAAATGCAAGTTTGTATGAACATGTATTGGCCATGGATCAAAGTGAGTTTTTGCCAACTCCAAGCATTCGATTCTCTCTAACCACAAGGGTGTTTGAAGAGTTCTTGGACAATTTGGAAATCTTGCAACATTTAATATAATCCATATTTGAAATGCAACTTGAAACTCCAAGTGGAACTATGTGAAAAATGGCCAAGAAGATGGGTCAAAATCCTGCCTAAACTAGGGCAAAATTTCTCTAAGTTAAAAGTTTTAGGTACCCTTGTTCCAAAAATCATAACTTTAGATACAAGCTTCTTTTGAGAAAACTTTGTGAATCAAAGTTGTAGACTTTGTGATGGACTACAACTTTCATGTTGCAAGTTTTGTTTTAATCCATTTGCATCTTGGTGAAAAAGTGGGACAAATTTAGGAAAAAATAAGAAAATTTCATAACTTACAAAATTTCTAAGTTATGAAAATTTTCCATTTTAAAACCCTAATTTGCATTTTTGGGTTTCTTGATAAACAAGTTTCATAATTTGACATGTCTTGATGAAAAATAACTCTTGGCATTTGATTTTGACCAAAAAGTCAAAGTTTGACTTTTCAATGTACAGTCAAATTTTGATCAGTTGACTGAAAAATTAATCTGTCAATCCTATGCAATTGAGATCTTTTGAACTTGTTGAATGGGTCAAGACAATGTCATTAAGTCCTTGAGCCTATGTTTGAGCTTAATTTGCCATTGGTTAGGTCAAACAGTCAAAAATTGCCTTTATACAGTCAAAACCCTAAAATTGACCATTTTGCCCTTTTGGTGATCTGATCAAATTTCTTGTGGAATTGTGATCCAAACTTGATCAAATGACTCATATGAGTTAATTATGTTGTTGTGGGTCAAAATTCATGAGGTTTGACTGTCAATTGGCCACAGTTGACTTTTTTCCCCAATACAACTGATTTCTAGGTCAATTGTCCAATTGACTGGGCAAAAATTTGAATCAAGGCTTGAAACTTGGTATGGCCAAACTTGTGGGTCCAACATGGAGTTTGAAAGTCACTTTGGGAATTTTAGGTCAAAATATCCCTGTGCAAACTCAAACCCTAATTTAGGTCAACAGTGCAAGGAGGTGTCTTGAGCAGAGCAAACCCTATCTTGATCTTGAGTTCCAAGAGCCTTGTGATGAGAAATGTTGATGAATATGGGAGGGAAAATTTTGGGGTACAAGATGGACCAATAATATCCTGCCCGTAGGATCTTTTTAGCCATCATGTGCCCACTAGAATGGGCGTTAAAGGTACCTTTGTGTAAATCAGCCATGATCTTATCTACCTCACTCTTTTTTATACACCGAAGCAAAGTAGAGTCGTGGTTGCGCTTATAAAGAACTCTGTTACTGAGGAAGAACTTATAAGAGAACCTTCTCAGGAATTTCTTGTCGTTGACTGAAGCTTCCTCCGGATATTCTTGGGCCTCGAGATATCTCTTAATTTCATGGAACCAAGGCTTGTCCACTACTTCTTCAGTATCAATCTCGTGGCAGTAAGCTGGTTCATCCATCCGCTCAATAGTGATTTGAGGAGCCTTATTATCCCACCTGATTTTGAACATGGATGACATAGTGGCTAGCACATCTGCTAGTTGATTTTCCTCTCGTGGAAATTGCTCAAAGTTAATTTCCCCAAAATGTGGGATTAATGTCAACACATGTTCTTTGTAAGGGATGAGATTAGGATGCTTAATGTCCCATTCTCCTTTGATCTGACTGATGACTAAGGCTGAATCTCCAAATACATTTAAGGACTTGATTCCCAAATCTATGGAAGCTTTGAGACTCGTAATACACGCTTCATATTCCGCCATATTATTGGTACAGTTGAAACACAGTCTAGCAGTGAAAGGAGTATGATAGCCTTCAGAGGATATGATCACAACACCATGTCCGTTTTCGAGTGCGTTGGAAGCTCCGTCAAAAACCATGGTCAATCGGGATCCTTGCTCAGGTCCGTCATATGGTCTGAGTTCTTCATAATCGTTTACCACCATGATGTCTTCGTCCGGGAATTTGAAATTCATGGATTGGTAGTCATCCATAGCCTGATGAGCCAAGTGATCGGCTAGCACACTTCCATTTATTACTTTCTGGGCAGTGTACTGAATGTCATATTTAGTCAGGACCATCTTCCATCTTGCTATTCTCCCAGAGAGGGCGGGCTTCTCGAATATGTATTTAATTGGATTCATCTTGGATATCAATAAGGTAGTGTGAGTCAACATATACTGTCTTAGCCGGCGAGCAGCCCATGCCAGAGCACAACAAGTTTTCTCGAGCAGTGAATATCTGGTTTCATAGTCGATAAACTTTTTGCTCATGTAGTATATTGCTAGGCTTTAATATGAGTCATTCGCAATCTAACCGGTCAAGAGCATTCTTGGGAAAGACATTCAGTGACGAACCTGTATCCACCAAAACGTAGGCTAACGTAGTGCCCCTGCACTCGATGGAAACATGCAAGGCATCATTGTGTTTCCTTCCTTTGGGAGTTAAATTAGCGTCATAAAAACCCAGTCCATTATCAGCAGTTAGACTGGCCACACAATTCTCAAATTGATCAATGGAAGTCTCTTAGGGCACGTGGGTGGTCTTCAGAAATTTTACTAAAGCCTTGGTATGGGTCTCATAGCACAAAAGTAAAGCCAACATTAATATTTTTGAGGGGCTCTGCCCCAACGGCTCCACGACATCGTAGTCACTTTTCTTGATTATCTTTAGTATCTCTTCTATCTCCTTGCTAGAAGTTTCAAGAATGACCTCTGGATGTGCCTTCTTCTGGACAGGCTCAAACAATACCTCTTTTCCCCTTGTCTTGGTAGCAGGGATAATAATAGGACTATTAACGGGAGTATCACTGGGAATGCTGGTAGGAGCGGTAGCGAGAATAATTACAGGAGTAGAAATGGTCTTTGGAGAGATCTCAGGGGAGAAGACTCTTCCACTTCTTGTTATCTTACTGGTCCCAACGATATTGTCGATGTCAGGATCAGTGTCTTTCACAACTTTGTCTTTGATAGACAACAAATCTTGCTTGACACCATGGTAATAGACGTCAGCCCCATAGTTCCAAGGAATAGCTTTATCCGAAGAATATGGTATTGGCCCTGGCATGGTGATGATCAGGGGAGCAGACTTTGGAACAAATGTAATCCTGACGGGTCTTTTGGTGGAGACCCTGGGAGGAATGTCATAAATGGGGATTATTGAGACATCTTCACATGAATTTCTGGCAAGAGGAACTTTTTCAAACGGGATTTCTTTGTTAACCATCAGACGCTGGATGCCCAACTTTAGTAAAAAACAGCCATTTGGTAGAGACATACATAATCGACAACTTTCATCACAACCCAGAAACATACCGGCTTGTAATAGATTTTGTTTAACAGTCAAAAGGGGAGTAGTTAAATCATCCACGGAGGAAATAAAACAGTCATCATAAATAACATTGACACCTTGACCATGTTTGGGCATTGGCGTCGTTATTACATTAGGTGTTTCTGGGGGGTCAAACTCAACCTCTTTCGCTTCAATAAGGTCCTGTATCTTATTCTTCAAGGCCCAACAATCGTTTGTATCATGCCCTGGGCTTTCAGAATGATAGGCACATCGAGCATTCGGGTTGTAGCAAGGAGAAGAAGTATTGGGGTTCTTGGGAGCTTCCTTTAGAGTCACTAGATTGGACTTCAAAATATGTGGCAAAACTTGGGACAAGGTCATGTTGATCCGGGTGAACCGTCTCAGGGGCTCCTCTGGCCTACGCTGATAGTTTCGCTGTTGATTCGCTACATGATTGGAAATCATAACAGCCCCTACCGTTGGGCGAAGTTCAGTTTTGTTTTGATTTCTATGGTCAAATGCAACACTGACCTCTTTCTTTTCGGTAAAGGGTTTCTTCATCGTGCTCGAGGATACATCCCTTTAAATTTTTCCGCTCTTTATACCGACTTCTACCCCCTCACCAGTCATTATTAGTTCAGTAAATCCAGCCGAAGAGCTTCCGATTAGATGGTTGAAGAATGGACCAGATAATGTGCCTAAGAACATATCCACCAATTCTCTATCAGATAAAAGGGGATGGACTCTTCCCGTGAGATCCCTCCACTTTTGAGCATAAATTTTGAAACCTTCACCAACACCCATAGACACGCCTTGCAATTGTGTTCGAGTTGGAGCTAAGTCAACATTATACTGGTATTTCTTGTAAAAGACGGCAGCCAAATCTTCCCAATTGCGAATATTGGTTCCTTCCAACTGATAGAACCAATCTAACTGTGTCCCTGACAAGCTTTCTTGGAAGAAATGTACCCATAGGTTCCTATCAGCAGTATAGGGTTGAATTTTCCTAACGTATGACCTTAAATGCAGCTTTGGACAAGAGACACTGTCATATTTAGCGAAAGTGGGGTCCTTGAATTTCTGTAGGATGACAACCCCTGAGACAAGTCCTAGCTCTTCAAAATACAACCCGGGTACCCTCTGGATCTCCATAGAATTGAGGCGATCCTCCAACTGCTTGTATTTATCGTCAGCTAGGGGATACTATTCTTCAGAGTAGTCCGCTTCTTCCTCTTCTTCGGACTCTGGGTGGTCATTTCCTTCCTTGTTTTTCCCTTCTTGATTATCTCCTTCACCTGAAGAGGTTGCGAAATCTAGAGTTCACCTAGCTGGTCCTTTGAAACTTCTTCCCAGATTCAAAACACCGACTGGTTTCTTTGTCTTCTTCTTCTTCTTATCTTTGATCATAAGAGCCTTCAAGTCCTCTTGTCCTTTATCCAGAGCCAAGAACATTTGTTGGAATTGAGCGTTTTGTGCTTGAAGATCTTTCACTGTCTTTTCAATATCCATCTCACTGAAATAAACAGTAGAAAGATAAGGAGACCTGTTTGTGAAAACATGTTTGTGTTATGATGAATGAAAGTGCATATGCAAATGATTTCAAGGAAACTAGAAGATTTAAATTTGCTTAGACAAAAGAAACACACATTGTATTAATAAATCAAAGTTGATTACATCAGGCCTCTTGGGGCTTACAATGGAAATAATAAAATACAAAAATAAAACTCCTAAGATAAAAAGGTCGAACGCATCCTCTTTGGCGCAATATAGGCATTCAAACTTTGCTCTTCATGAAGCTGCTTTGTGAGATCTAGAACCTTCTTCTCACTGGAATAGAATTGATTCTCAAAGGTGTCTCGTTCTTCCTTGAGCTGGATCCAAGACTTTTGAAACTCTTTGAAGCTTGTTGGCATATCAGGATGAAAAATGATGTGAGGTTTGTCTTCTTGATCAACGGACTCTGAGATTATTGGCAGGATAGCAGCATATGGCATCATAAGACTTTGAGCGCGAGCTCGTACCCATCTGAGGTAAGGCTCCAAAGGGATGGAGTTTTTGCATCCCAAAGCACTGCTATCGGTCTTCTTTACCATGCCCCAAGCGCGAATGAACCTCTAGTGATAACCTTGTAGATCATTTGAATAGTCAAACACAATACCCTGGAAGAGCATATCGTAAGGACCATCCCTTCGGGCGTAGCCGAACTGACGTAGGGCCAAATAAGGGTTGTAAGTGATGCCTCCTCTAATTCCAAGGAGTGGCACATTATGGAACTCTCTACAACAATCAATAAAAGAGGTGTCTCTTTGAGAGCGAGGGCACCAATAGATATCAGAGTGAGAAAGGGTCATTATCCTTTGATTCCACCTTAAGCCTGATTCATTCTTCATTACTGACCGAGGGAGGTGCGAAATAAACCATCGATAGAGCAAAGGCGTACAACACATAAGAGTCCCTCGTTTCTTCACGGTATGAGTGTGGAGTGAATGCAACATGTCTCCAAGCAATGTGAGCACTGGATTACGAGCAAGGAAGATATTGATGGCACTGACATCTATAAACTGGTTAAAATTGGGGAACATAACCAATCTATAAATTAAGAGAGCTAGGACATCTTCAAAGGCATGGTAACTCATGGCATCTAAGAATATTTGAGCTTTCTTCATTAGAAAACTTGTAAGGAGGCCCTTGACTCCACTTCTTCTTTCCTAATTGGATTAAATGTTAGATGGTTTCAAATGCAAAGTTATGGTAATACTTTCAGCAAGTGGTAATCTGGAAAAGTGAAGCAATGGTGTTTAGGGTCGAAGAACTGGAACATAAAACTCATCAGACCTTCGTCAAACCCGGGTAGTAACAAAACTGAGCAAGTGACCATATCTTTTGTTGAACGATGAGCTCTCGGGAATTCTTAGGACCAATTCTTTGAGCTCGAAAGGGACCTCTACAAAATTTATTTGGATGGTCTTTCTGCAAGTTGAATCCATACCCTACAAAACAAAAAGGAAAGATAAATCTCCAGCCCCTTGAAATGGTTAGCATGTATGTCATGATGTTTATGATGTTATGGTTATGCTTTGAAATTACAGACATGTCAAGCAAGTCACACAAAAGACCCTAGGTTTAACGGCTTGCGTGAGTATTTAAAGGTAAGTACCCTCTTGAAGTTTAGTTGGCTCAACATGTCCTATTAAAAGTAATAGGTTCTAAGGAGTCTCATATCACTGACCTTTCTTTTAGGCATTGTTCTAGCTCAAGCACCAAAGTATTACTGCTAGAATATCCCAAAAGTCCAATCTCAATGAGTGTAGCATCGAGTATCAACCAAACTTCGGTCGGAACCAAAGCCGGCTATCTCACTACTTTCTAATGGCTTAGGATGAGTCAAGTAAAGGCTCTAAAGGTTAATTAGCACTTAATGACAATAAAAGGAAGCCTAATGTTATCCTTGACTGACTTAAGGAACATTAGTACAAGCCAGAGTATCACACTAACGTAGCTATCACTTTGTCTATATCGGTCTACGCTGTACAACTTCCATGATTTATTGTTACTTACCTAAAAGGTGCCCCAGATCCGGGTATAGGATCTTTAACAAAAACCCAAATAAGGACCCAAAAATGTAAAACAAGCAAGTCAAACAAGGAAAGCAAGTAAAGGTGATCTAGCCCTAAGGTAACCCCACTTTTAAGTAAGTCCCCAGCAGAGTCGCTAGTTCTGTAATACGGTGGGAGAACTGACTTGGGTGTTTTGTGTTTGATTGCATTTGTTGCGGATAGCAAGAGTCACCACCGACTTTTCTTTTATCCAAAAGGAAAGGTTGAAAAGAACAGGAAAGACCTTTTGATATTATTTCTTGAGTTTGGGGGGGGGGGGGGGGGGGGGGTAGGTTATGAAAAAGGAAGGTGTTAGCACCCTTTTCATCCGTAGTTATCTACGGGATCTTAGTTGCTTGCTAGATCACTTTCTTTTTGTTTGAAAATGTGTTTGTTGTGTGGGTTTTGAAACTATTTTGAAAAGGAATGTCTTTGTAATGGTTCTCGTCTCTATAAGGATGCGTACGAAGTGTTTCTTCTTCTGAAAAAATGTTTCAAAGTGAAATTGTGGGTGTATGAAATGTTTTTGTTGTGAGCAAGTGAGCAACTAGGAGCAACCTAACTACTCAAAAGGTCTTAAATGTTCTATTCCTCCTCCTTTATATGTTTCTATCTGCATTTTCTAGCTTCCTTCGATTTGGGGTCTAGAGTCAGTGGAGTCATGCCCATCGACTTGCCTCTCTGGCTCCTTCGACTGGGGGCTGGAATCAGTGCAGGCGTGCCTTTCGTCTGGGCCTGGACGTCAGCATGGTTCTGTCCTTTGCTTGAGACTTGGAGACAACAAGGTTTTGGCCTTTATTTGTGAGTTGGAGACAACAAGGTTCTGGCCTTCGTTGGAGACTTAGAGACAGCAAGGTTCTGGCCTTCGTTTGAGGCCTAGAGGAAGCAAATTTCATTCCTTCGTTTGAGGCCTGGAGTCACTATGGTTCATGCTTTGGCACAGACTCCTTGCTGACTCCCTCGACTGTAAGCATGTTGGGCCTTCAGATTGTGATTTGAAAGGCTTGTGCAGCTAGCTAATCGAAGGGTATAATAAACCTGTCTTAAATTCTTAAAGTGCAACATCCAAACATAACTACAGTCCGGGGGTTAGCACAAAAACCAATGGGTCTCAAAGTCCAAAGTCCAACCAATTAAAGTTGAGTTTTCAGCATATGGGCAGTCAGAATCAAAATAAAAAACATGGTCTAGTTCCCTATATGAAATATCTACATTTTTCTTTATTGGCATGTGCACATGATATTAAAATAGAATAGATTCAAGCTTGAAGGGAACTTACCTCTTGAAGTTATTGAATCGAAGGGAACTGCAAGTGCCTTCCTTGGTGGAGAATGGGAGTTCGTTGGGACCTTCCTGAGGCTAATCTAGTTACCACTTTGTGAAAACAGTCACTGAATCGAAAGAGGTTGTGTGAGTGGATCGAAGGTTCTTTTATAACAAGTAATGGAATAACACAAAGGCCTACTGTATGGTAGTTGGGGAAGTGGATCAAAAGGTATTTTAATGGTCACTTGGAGGGTGAATCGAAGGTTCTTACTTAGTTACAAAAGGAAGTTGGTTTTTTCAGAAGTGTTTGAAAAAAAAGTTGGGAAGTGTTTGAGAATTTTTAAGAATTTTCACAAGTGTTTTCCTGCAATCCTTCAGGCGCCCCTAACATGTGTGGTGGAGTCTCTTATTTATAGATAGCTTGGGATAATGTTTTAGGAGGGAAAACAAAAGGTTCAAACAAAAAAGGTATGTTGTACTTGTAGCTTTCGAGGGACAGTGTTTTTATGCTATTTTGGTGCAAGGAATAAGGCAGTATCGCAGGACTGTTGTGCACCAGCTTTGGAGTTTTATGGCCAGTGTATCAGACCTGAACCTGGAAGCGCATGGGACTTGGTCAACAAATACCTTTGGCATCTCAACCTTTTGTATTAACCCCTTATTCTTGTCTTTCGACCAGACTCTTCAACAACCATTTCTTTTTCAAATTGAAGTGTCATTCGAATGGCTCATGTGGATATCCTTTGAAGGGGGCCAAATAAGTTTCTTTCTACCAGACCCTTCATGGGTTCCTTCAAATGGTCCAAATACATGCTCTTGGGATGGGTCAACAAAACATGTCATTCGATTGGAGCATTCGGACATGTCTGTTAATTCCTTCGAATGTGCCATCATGGTACTTCTTTCGCATGAGACAATGACATAATGCAGAATTTGTGTGTTGAAAGAAGCCATTTCCAAGGGAGATATTGCCTACTAAAATTTTCCTACAAAGAGGTCCATATGGCCAAACGAAAGAGTGTATGCAGGATGTCCCTGCCTTGTGACCTTATGCAAATATGCTCAAATTAAAGTTTGTAAAGATGGAGCCACATACCCAAACGAAAGGCATGACTAAGAGTTTGTGCTGAAGGATTCACACACCCCAAACGAAGGATGCATCCAGGGGATGAAAGGCTCAATCGAAGCTTGCAATACTGGGAAGGCCATTTCCCCAAACGAAGGAGGCCTGCAGGAGGCAAGACGTGTAATTGAAAGAGGGCAGAAGAGAAGCTTTGGCCTCCTGAATCGAAGGACATCATCAAGAGGCTTTTTTCCTTGTGAATTGAAGCTATTTGATGGGAAGTGTTTCCCTGTCGAAGCTTGTAAAAAAGGGTGATTAATTAAATTAATAAAAAAAGTTAATGATAAAAACTAAAACCTAATTATTTTTAGGGTTTGTAAACAAACACTTTTGGTTTTTGTAAGAAAAGGATTTTGGTTAGATAAATTTAGGGTTTTTAAGGGAAAAAATTAAGGAAAAACCAAGTTTTAAAAATAAACTGCCAGGGGTGGGTGTGGAACCCATGCCCTTAGCCTTTCTGCCCAGCACCTTCACCACTGCGCCAAGCGTGCGCTTGCATCAGCGCATTTTGTATGTTAACCTACAAAAATCAGAAAATATGAAGAAAAAAAGGACAAAAGGCAGGGATCGAACCCATGCCTTTAGAGAGGAATGTCTTAACGCACGCTCTCTTTCCTTTGGGGTGGTGATACATCCATTATTATTCCTGAAACAAAATAAATATATAATAGATCCAATTAACTAGACCCGAGAAGCGTCAGAGCCCTAGCTACAGTCGTCTTCTCCGGCGTGCCTTCTTCTCGTCCCTGCAAAATATACATTATTAGAGATCCAAGCGTACCCACCCCACTAAATCCAACCCTGCGAGTTCAATGGGAGTGGGTTTTTTAGCTGAACATTGCTAGTTTTTAAGCTACGACAAAAATAACGCAAATCAGTATGAACATGGTGGTTCGTGATTTGACCATTATGGAGATCGTGCTTTGGGTTATTCTTGCATTTATATACCTTATGAACACGTTAGTAAAGTTAGTATGTGTTAAAACTCAAAGGAAACATAAATACAAAATTCATGCAATAAGGGAAATCGGTGATGCATGTTCATGAATTTCATGCCCTTTGGATTGTTGCAAACGGTTCAATCTTACCCTACAACACTTTAGAGGTTGTTTGGAACAATTGGTTTGTTGTGAAAGTGGCTGCAAGCTAAAGTTTCAAGTTTCCCTAGTTTGAATGATTTTGAGGTTTTAGAATAGGTGTTTTACTGCAAGGGTTTCATGGTTGTCTTTGTCTGAATGAGGAAGAATATATAATGGAGTATTAGGTCAAAAAATTGTGGGTTTGGACCTTGTGTGGAAAACCTTTGTTTTTATCTTTTTAATTTACCATTTAAATTAATAAAAATAAAAATAAATAGGATAAAAAGGTTAAGGGGTGCATGAGTAAGATCTAAGGTTCATTATATGTTTCACAACATGTTTGGATCTTGAATCACAAACCCAATATTTGATCACTTTGAACTTCATGCATTAGCTCAAAATTTTCCAACTTGCACCAACCATAACTCTTAATTTTTATCATTTGAAGGTGATCTTAAAATTTTTAGAAAGCTAAACATGTCCTCTACAATCCCTATTTTTATCATTTTTGCATTTGAATAATTTATCTTGATGTAAGTTGCCTTGACAAAAAGTGTCTTTTTGTTGACTTTTGAAATGATTTATAATGCTTTGGCCCATATCTCTCAAATGAAGCATTTTTGGACTTGAGATTAGAGAGACAAAGTTGTAGAGGATTGAAATTCTGGCAGCAGATACTCAATGTCACAGTGAATGTTATGACACCGTATCTGACTTTCTATAAGACAGTAAAACAAAAAGCAGTAAAGAACACAGTCAATTGTTTACCCAGTTCAGTGTGAAACAACACCTACTCTGGGGGCTACCAAGCCAGGGAGGAAATTCACTATAAGAGATATTAATTCAGGAATAAACCAACCAGTTTATCTCCTTCACTTAAGACCTACCCAATGCAACTTCAATCTAAGTTCAACTTAAACCTGAGTTCCTACTCACTCCCCCTCAATCACAGCAGTGATACTAAACAATTGACTAATGAAATTATGAAGACACTCTTCATAACATACACTTGACTATGCTTCACAGCTTTTAATCAAGTAACACAAACACTCGTGCTTCAAAGCTTTGAGTGATACATAAACCTAACTTGACCTTGCTTCAAAGCTTTAATCAAGTGACACAAACACTCGTGCTTCAAAGCTTTGAGTGATACACAACCCTTACAATCAAAACCTACTCCAAGTCACTTATCACAATGATACTTGCTTGGATTACAGTAGTTAAAACTATACAGCCCCTTGTTGATCTTCTGTCAAAAAGTTAACTTCACCAACAGCCTTCCTGTTGAATATATATGCAGCTGTTCTTCAGTTAGGGCTTCCACGAAAATAGCTAGGGTTAATTAGGGTTAACCTCAAGACTTGGTCACAAGACTTTATCAACCAGATTAGGGTTAAGCCAAGTTAACCTAAAGTCCACGTGAGATTCTGTTCTGGAATGTATGAACCATATTCCTGAAAAATCTCAGAATTAACAAAACTGCCTAACTGTTAGATCAGTACAGGATGTCTTAACATTAGTTATGACAACAAGAATCCTGTTTACTAATTTTTGGTAGACTGCAATAAATGTGATCATTGCAAAATGCTCAGATACACACTCATAATGAGCAGCTACTGTATGCCATTCTTTTTCTGCATAAAGTACCTAATAACCTAGAATGTTATGACATCAGTCATGACATTCACACACCTGGTTTTACCAAAAATATATGCCAATAACTAAACACTTACAAACTCCCCCTTTGGCAAATTTTTGGCTAAAACCCCTAAACAATCAGAGAATAGAGAGCAGCAGAAATAATATGTCTGCAGAAAAATTAATGTCTACCAAGTATAATTAACACATAATCTTCTCCCCCTCTTTAGCCATAAATAGGCCAAAGATACATGTACTTTTAGGTTATACAGTCATCCAAAATGAATAATAAAAACAACAAAAAGTATGAAATCACTTGCAGCAACAGGTACCAGCAGCAAGCTTGACACTCCACTGATCTTCAAGCACTGTCATCTTCAGAGAAGGCACTATCTTCAGCATTAAGCTGATCTTCAGCAGCATCCTCTTCCCTTCTTTTTCCTTCATTCTCCTCCTGTTCTAGTCTAGCAATTAGGTTCTCAAGAGTCCTTTTCCTTGTCTCCATCTCTTTGCAGGTTTCCTTCAGCACAGCTATAACATCAGATTTCTTGGACTGAGTTTTGACAGTTGATGTCTCAGCTGATGTCATGACAATGTCAGGAACATGAGTTCCCTGAAATAGCTTATAGTGCAACCCAAGAGCAGGGGCTCTTTTGCATACAGTATCTCTTTCCACTAGAATGTCAGGATACTGAGCAAGGACAATACCACATAGGAGGGAGGGAAAGGCAATAGGGCCTTTAACAACATAGCTTCAA
Source organism: Vicia faba (assembly GCA_948472305.1). Taxonomy (NCBI): domain Eukaryota; kingdom Viridiplantae; phylum Streptophyta; class Magnoliopsida; order Fabales; family Fabaceae; genus Vicia; species Vicia faba. The sequence continues at coordinate 177,494,870 of OX451741.1, read as the reverse complement.
GCATGTTTTAAAGTTTGATCAAAGATATACCTGCCATAGTCAAATTCTGTCCTGGTTCCAACAGCATAAATGAATCTTCCCAATCCTGTGGAGATGGTTGATTTATGGTTGGTAGGAACCCAGTTGGCTGCACCAATCTTGTGCAGGATGGCAAATTTCATGCTTAGCTTGCTTGCATTCAGCTTGCCTTTTAAGGGCCAGCTCTTTACTTGATTTGCAGTGATGGTTTGGCATACTTGGTTGTCAGTAACCTCTAGTTCAGGGCAATCCTCATCTGGTCTTCCAAGGAATTTGTTTATTTCAGAGGGAGAGAAATTAAACTTTCTTCCTCTCACATAGACACACTTAAAGTCAGCTGACCTTCCATCATCACATCCATCAGATAAATTCACTATGAATTCTTTGACAAGATTTTCATAGCAGTTGGTAAACTTTACCACAGTATTCATTAGACCAGCAGTTTTGATTAGGTCCATGATCTCCTTACATTCCATGGCACCATTGTTCAGTTCTCCTTCCAAGGCTATTCTTTTCAAACAAACATACTTCCATCTGTTGGCATTTTCAGGGTGGTGAAAAGAAATGTTGTCAGTGGGGACTTCAGGAACTTTAGCCATTTTGCTTGATGGGAGTTTCCTTCTGAGAGGAATGTCTTCAGCATCAACTTCAAATTCTGATTCCTCATCAGAATCAGAAGGTCCAGGCTCTTTCCTTTTCTTTGCTATTGGTTGTCTCACAGGCTTTGAGAGATTACCAGCAGGTACTCGGGTCTTCACCTTCCCTTTGGACAATCCAGACTTCACAGTTTCTACACCAGTCTTGCCTTCAGACCTGGTTTTCTTATGAGCAACATCAGCAGTCTTCTCTTTGGTCAGACATTTTGCAGCATCCTGCTTACCTTTTCTGTTCATCATCCTTCTAGCTATGCTAGGGTTGATATTTGCAATTAGGTCATTGTCAGAGTATTCTTCATCCACATCAATAACTGAGGGTTCAACATCCTTCTCTGAAGGGTTCTGGAGATCATCAAGATTTTCAGATGATTTCCAAATGTTGTCATCCGGTGTCTCAACATTCTTAGAGACATTTGGATTCATTTCAACATTTGGACTAGCAGATTCTTGATTTAAAGGAACAGAAATTCCAGGTACCGAGTGGTTCTCATTCGGAATTCTTGTAATAAGTCTAGCTATTGCTTGATGAACATAAGCTGAGCCTTCCCTATTTGCTATTTCTAAGGGAACAGAAGATGATGGTTGAGAGGGATTACCAGATGAAGTAGCTTGAGACCTTCCTGCATGCCTTGTTCTCAGCTTTTTAACCTTAGAGGGGTTAGCTGCCAGTTCTCTAAGAGGAGTAATCTCCAGGACTTCAGAATCCATGCATGTTGTGATTGCCCTAGGTTCTCGATCAGAGGATGCGGATGAAACAGTCGTCTTGGAAGAGGATCATGTCATAGATAGTTGAGACATTTTGAGAGTCTTAGAAAACCAGTAACAACGAGAGAGAAATCTTTGATTGAGAGAATGGGGATTGTTGCAGAGCCGAGAGAAGAAGGAGGTAAATGAGTGTCTATTCAACTTCTTAACAATTTTGAAAGAAATAGGAAAACATATGATTAACCCAATCAAAATAGACTTAACACAAAAATCTCCTTCATCCCTTGTTTTAAGCAAAATTAATTGCTACATTTCCTCATGTTGGCAAATACCCAACTTGCCCCTCAAATTTTCAAATTGATTTGCATCAAGTGCTTTGGTAAAAATGTCAGCCAGCTGTAGTTCAGTGGCAACATGTTCCAGTTTAATCGTCTTCTCCTCTACAAGATCTCTGATAAAATGATGTCTAATGTCAATATGCTTGGTCCTGCTATGCTGAATAGGATTCTTGGAAATGTTGATTGTACTCAGATTGTCACAGTACAATGTCATAACATCTTGTGTGACATTATACTCAGTAAGAATCTGTTTCATCCAGATCATTTGAGAACAGCTACTACCAGCTGCTACGTATTCAGCTTCAGCAGTAGAGAGAGACACACAATTTTGTTTCTTGCTGAACCAGGAGACCAGATTATTTCCTAAGAAGAAACATCCTCCAGAGGTGCTCTTTCTATCATCAGCACTTCCAGCCCAATCAGCATCACAGTAACCAGTCAGAGTTGGTTCACAACCATGAGAGTATAGCAAGCCATAGTTGTAAGTTCCACTTACATACTTCAAAATTCTCTTCACTTGGTTGATATGACTGACTTTGGGATCAGCTTGATATCTTGCACATACTCCAACTGCAAAAGCAATGTCAGGTCTGCTGGCTGTTAAGTACAGCAGACTTCCTATCATGCTTCTGTACAGGCTTTGGTCCACCTTAACCCCACTTGAATCTTTGGATAGCTTTAAATGAGTAGGTGCGGGAGTCCTTTTGGGACTGGCATTCTCCATACCAAACTTATTGACAATGTTCTTTGCATACTTGCTTTGAGACAGAAAAATTGAGTCTTCCATCTGTGTGACTTGCAGTCCAAGAAAGTAGGTCAATTCTCCCATGAGGCTCATTTCGAATTCAGCCTGCATTTGGTCAGCAAAATGTTTAACCATTTTATCTGACATTCCCCCAAACACTATGTCATCAACATAGATTTGAGCTACCATTATCTTTCCTCCTTCATTTTTGACAAAGAGGGTTTTATCCAAGCCTCCTTTTCTGTATCCTTTGTCAGAGAGAAATTTTGTCAACCTGTCATACCATGCTCTAGGAGCTTGTTTCAGGCCATATAAAGCTTTCCTCAATTTGTAGACATGATCAGGGTAGTTTGGATCCACAAAACCTTTAGGCTGTTCCACATAAACTTCCTCATTTAAGTACCCATTTAGGAAGGCACTTTTTACATCCATCTGAAATAACTTGAACTTCAGGAGACAAGCAATTCCCAATAGGAGTCTGATTGATTCCAGTCTGGCTACAGGGGCAAAGGTCTCATCAAAATCAACCCCTACAACTTGAGTGTATCCTTGAGCAACAAGTCTTGCCTTATTCCCGGTGACAACTCCTTCAGCATCTGATTTGTTCTTGTAGATCCATTTTGTGCCAATGATGTTTGTTCCTTCTGGTCTAGGAACTAACTCTCATACTTCATGTTGCTTGAATTGGTTCAATTCATCTTGCATTGCTCCAATCCAGTATTCATCAGTTAAAGCCTCCTTAACATTTCTTGGTTCAATTTTAGACACAAAGCAAGAGTTTGAGATGATTTCTCTAGATCTTGTAATGACTCCACTGTTAGGATCTCCTATGATGAGTTCTTTAGGATGATCTTTCTGAATTCTGATGGAAGGGTTTTTGCTAGCTTCCTTTGATTCAGAGTCTTCTGCAGTGGTGTTAGGTAGATCATTCTGTTGAGTTGAAGTCTCAAAGAATGTCTCAACATTACAAGGGACATCTGTTTCTTCATGATAATCATCAACTATGACATTTATTGATTCCATCATGACTTTGGTCCTGGAATTGAATACCCTATAAGCTCTGTTGTTGGTGGAGTATCCTAGAAATATTCCTTCATCACTTTTAGGGTCCAGCTTTCTCCTTTGTTCACGATCTGCCAGAATATAGCATTTGCTACCAAATACATGGAAGTACTTCACTGTTGGCTTTCTTCCTTTCCAGAGTTCATAAATGGTGGATGAAGTTCCCTTTCTCAAGGTGACCCTGTTATGGACATAACAGGCTGTATTCATAGCTTCAGTCCAAAAATGAATAGGAAGTCTTTTGGCATGTATCATTGCTCTGGCATATTCCTGTATGGTCCTGTTTTTCCTTTCTACAACTCCATTTTGTTGAGGAGTTATAGGAGAAGAGAATTCATGATTAATTCCTTCTGAGGAACAGAACTCATTAAACTTACTGTTTTCAAATTCCTTGCCATGATCACTTCTGATTCTGACAATGCACCCTTCTTTTTCTCTTTGAATTCTTTTGCACAGTTCTTTAAAAACTTCAAATACATCTGATTTTTCCCTAATGAAGTTAATCCAGGTGAATCTGGAAAAATCATCCACAACAACATAGGCATATTTTTTTCCACCAAGACTTTCCACCTGCATTGGTCCCATCAGATCCATATGTAGAAGTTCTAGAACCTTAGAGGTGGTCAGATGTCTTGACTTTGCATGTGACATCCTCGTCTACTTACCAACCTGACATTCACCACATACTCTCCCTTCATCAATTTGCAGTCTTGGAATCCCTCTGACTGCCTCCATGGATATAATCCTTTTCATTCCTCTTAGATGTAGATGGCCAAGTTTTTGGTGCCACAGTTTCACTTCTTTTTCTTCTTTGGCAATAGAACACACAGTAGAGTAATTAGTGTTCTCAGGCTCCCACAAGTAGCAGTTGTCTTTAGATCTGACTCCTTTCATTACAACTTCTTGTTTCTCATTAGTTACAAGACATTCAGATTTTGAGAAGTTGACCTTGAATCCTAGATCGCATAATTGGATGATACTTATGAGATTAGCAGTCAAGCCTTTTACCAGCAATACTTCATTTATATTTGGAACTCCAGGACAGTCCAAGTTTCCAACTCCTTTGATTTCTCCTCTAGCACCATCTCCAAAGGTCACATAACTAGTGGTGTGAGGTTTAACATTATTGAGAAGGTTCTTGATTCCAGTCATGTGCTTAGAACATCCACTGTCAAAGTACCAGTCTTCCTTTGCAGAGACTCTAAGGGAAGTGTGAGCTATCAGGGCAGTAGCCTTTTTCTTCCACTGTGGAGTATATGGTACCTTGTTAGACTTAGGTTTGACACCTGGGTTCTGATTAGGATATCCATATAATCTGAAGCAGAATGGCTTTATGTGACCAAACCTCCCACAATGATGACATCTCCATCTTTGATACTTTTTCTTCATATTTCTCTGTTCACGATGTTGAGTGCTACGTTGTGACATCTGCTTTGACATTTGTTTATCAGGCCTGATCTTCTTGTCTATACCAGATTTCTTTGCTTCCATAAATCCTAGACCAGACTTGTTTCCCACATTTTGTCTAACCTGAAGGATTTCTTCCAATTTGTCAGTTCCATTTGTCAGCATCTTGACAGATTTGGTCATCTGGTCCAGTTTTGAGTTTAGCAATTGAACCTCCCCTTCTAGATGACTTATAGTATCAGTGTCTGCCCTTTTCTCAGCCTCCAACTTTATTATGAGTTTTGTTTGTCTCTCATTTTTCTGACAGACTTCAGCACTTCTGATACATAATTTCTTGTAGGAATCATCCAGTTCTTCAAATGTCACTTCCTCATCACTAGAGTCACTATCAGAGTTACAAATACCAGTTAGTGCAGTAACTAGTTTGGCAGATTCTTCTTCAGAATTACTTTCTGAATCACAGTCAGACCAAGTAACAGACATTCCTTTCTTTTGTTTCTTAAGAAAGGTAGGACATTCAGCTCGAATGTACCCATATCCTTCACATCCATGGCATTGAATTCCTCTGCTTTGATTTCCCTTCTCTTCAGACTTTGGTCTTCTGCTGGAGTCATAAGATCTGTTAATGTTAGAAGGAATGTTCTTGACATTTGACCTTGACTTTGGATCCATTCTCTTGATGAGTTTGTTGAATTGTCTTCCAAGCATGGTTATAGCTTCTGAAATATTTTCTTCTTCAACCTCCTTGTTTTCATCTTCAGTGTTAGATACAAGTTCTATGCTCTTGTTTTTCTTGTCGACATTGTCACCGATTCCCATCTCAAAGGTCTGAAGAGACCCAATGAGTTCATCCACCTTCAAATTGCTGATATCCCGGGCTTCCTCTATAGCAGTTACCTTCATTGCAAATCTTTTAGGCAAGGATCTGAGAATCTTTCTCACCAGTTTTTCTTCTGACATCTTTTCTCCCAATGCTCCTGAGGTGTTGGCAATCTCCAAGATGTTCATGTGAAACTCATGAATGGTTTCATCTTCCATCATCCTTAGGTTCTCAAATTTGGTAGTCAGCATCTGAAGCCTTGACATTTTTACTTTGGATGTGCCCTCATGGGTAGTTTTGAGAGTGTCCCAAACTTCCTTGGCCAGTTCACATTGATGTACTAGTCTGAATATGTTTTTATCAATTCCATTGAACAAGGCATTTAATGCTTTGGAATTGCCCAGAGCTAACTCATCTTCTTCTTTGCTCCATTCTTCCTCAGGTTTCAGACTGATTGTCCCATCTTTCTCAGTTATGGTGGGATGGTTCCATCCTTTGTTAGCAGCTCTCCAAGCCTTTTTGTCCAGTGATTTTAAGAAGGCAACCATACGAGGTTTCCAGTAGTCATAATTTGATCCATCCAGAATGGGTGGTCTGTTTCCAAAAACTCCTTCTTTGTCCATAGCGCCAGAAAGTGATATCCCTAGATCTCACCCAGTAAGACAGGCAGGGTGCCTGCTCTGATACCAATTGATATTCTGGCAGCAGATACTCAATGTCACAGTGAATGTTATGACACCGTATCTGACTTTCTATAAGACAGTAAAACAAAAATCAGTAAAAAACACAGTCAATTGTTTACCCAGTTCAGTGTGAAACAACGCCTACTCTGGGGGCTACCAAGCCAGGGAGGAAATTCACTATAAGAGATATTAATTCAGGAATAAACCAACCAGTTTATCTCCTTCACTTAAGACCTACCCAATGCAACTTCAATCTAAGTTCAACTTAAACCTGAGTTCCTACTCACTCCCCCTCAATCACAGCAGTGATACTAAACAATTGACTAATGAAATTATGAAGACACTCTTCAGAACATACACTTGACTATGCTTCACAGCTTTTAATCAAGTAACACAAACACTCGTGCTTCAAAGCTTTGAGTGATACATAAACCTAACTTGACCTTGCTTCAAAGCTTTAATCAAGTGACACAAACACTCGTGCTTCAAAGCTTTGAGTGATACACAACCCTTACAATCAAAACCTACTCCAAGTCACTTATCACAATGATACTTGCTTGGATTATAGTAGTTAAAACTATACAGCCCCTTGTTGATCTTCTGTCAAAAAGTTAACTTCACCAACAGCCTTCCTGTTGAATATATATGCAGCTGTTCTTCAGTTAGGGCTTCCACAAAAATAGCTAGGGTTAATTAGGGTTAACCTCAAGACTTGGTCACAAGACTTTATCAACCAGATCAGGTTTAAGCCAAGTTAACCTAAAGTCCACGTGAGATTCTATTCTGGAATGTATGAACCATATTCCTGAAAAATCTCAGAATTAACAAAACTGCCTAACTGTTAGATCAGTACAGGATGTCTTAACATTGGTTATGACAACAAGAATCTTGTTTACTGATTTTTGGTAGACTGCAATAAATGTGATCATTGCAAAATGCTCAGATACACACTCATAATGAGCAGCTACTGTATGCCATTCTTTTTCTGCATAAAGTACCTAATAACCTAGAATGTTATGACATCAGTCGTGACATTCACACACCTGGTTTTACCAAAAATATATGCCAATAACTAAACACTTACAAGGATTAAATTTCCTTCAAAATGAGCTTTTGTTGAGGAAACTTTGACGGAGCATGTGAAATTTATGCTTGGTCAAAGTTCAATTAACTTCTCCTTAAGAAAACCCTAATTTGGCAACTGTTGACTTTTGATGATTTGGGAGTTTTCTTGATGAATCATGATCAACCCTTGATCAAATGATGAATATGACTTTAAAATGTTAATTTTGACCAAAAATCTTGAAGTTTGACTGTGTGTTGACCATATTTGACTTTTTGTCCAATTCAGTTGATTTTCAGTCATTTGTGCCATTGACTGAGCAAACTTGTGATGCAATACTTGAAACTTGGTATGAGAATTCTTGGAGACATATAAGAAACCGTTAAATTCACTTGAGGCATTATAAACCCAATCTTACTTGTGAAAAGTGAAACCCTAGTTATGGATCCATTGCTTAGGAGGGGAATTTGTCTGATCAATTCTTGAGGAACCTTGAGCAAATGAAAACCCTAGGAGAATGTATTGAAGAAAATGGGAGGAGAAAATTTGGGGTACAACACACATCATAATATTTCACTCAATCCACACTTTAGGATTGAGTCCATCACTGGAATATCGCCATATCATCATCACTGGACCAATTGTCCTAATAACATCACTAGACCAAAGTCCTAAAATATATTGTGAATACATGATGTAGAACAACACCATAAATACGAAAATTGCTAGTCAAAATGCATAATCATCCATGGATTCATCACATGTCATCACATATATATTAATACACAAATCATCATCATAACAAACATCAATCTATCATACGAACATACATCATGTTGCATCAATCGCATAATCACATCAGTTCATCATAGTATTAACATATTTAATCATTTGGGATCTAGTTTAATACTATAAAATTACTGGTAATATACATCATATGAATCATGTTATTCTACCAAAGCATAGTACGTCACGATAGCTTTCTAACGCTTTGAACAGCGTGTCAAACGGAATCCAGAAACTCAAGTTACGGCCTTCCAAAGATTCTGTCAGACACCCCTCGCCTGAGGCTCGGCCGACGAAGCAGCTTACTCACCTGAGTCTCGTCCGAATAGGATGGGGCGAAAAGCCTTCCCCCATACAAAATCCAGGAGCGTTGTTTTACTTCTGCCTCCTTTTTCTGACGTAGCTATTCGCTTGTGTGGTGAGCTCTTCTCGCTTCTGCTTTTCCCGACGAAGCTGGGGCGAGTCACCCTCCTCATACAAAAAATAGAGGAACTGTTTTTCACCCCTTCCCTTTGCCTCTTGCTTTTCTGGTGCTTCTTGGGTGAAGCTCACTCACTCGACGAAGCATATGGCTTGGCCGACAACACAACACGAACATGGAATTCCCTGTGCATTTTATGCACTGCACCCATCCAATTTTCTTGCAATTTCAACACAGAACAGGTTCCAAATCATCACCAATACTCATTTTTTCATGATACAATACCAACACGTCATAATATACATCATATACATCAAATCATAGCAAAACAACATGGTAATATTATTAATTTCAACAAGGTTCATCATATTCATCATGTTGTCAATTCACCACAAAACCCCAAACGACCTACATACATATAAACCTTATATCAATCACAATAACAATGATAACCCCTTAACTTAGATTCTCCTAGCAATCTATTCTTATCCCAAGCTCTATATATGATTCTCTTTCTCTTTTCCTCTTCGTGCCCTAGTTCTCCACAATGTTCTTCTCTTTTCACGCTTTCCCATAATGAACATTGACGCTCTTTTTCCTAGTTTAACCCCTGGACCCTTTCTATAGTCTTCCCATCTGTTGTACCCCAAAATTTGCTCTCCCATATTCTTCAAGATTTGGCAAGATCAATCTCCAGATGATTCAAAATCTCTCAAGGGTTGCACAGTCCAATTGCCTCCTAACAGTCAAAATTAGGATTTTGGTTCTTGCAAGGAAGTGGAGGTTTCCAAAGGACCAATCAAGTCCCATATGCCTATACACATTGTCAAACATCCATATGTCAAGTTTCAAGGCTCACAGCATCAAGTTGCACAGTCAAAAGCCCTAATTGCTCCACAGTCAACTGTAGGGGTAAAATGGTCATTTGACAGTCAAAAGTCAAAATTTTTGGTCAACATATTATTTTGAAGCCACAATCATCATTTGATCAATTCTTGATCATGATTCCATAAGCATGGCTCAAAAAGTCTCAAGATGTCAAAAGTTTCTATTTTTGGACAGCTGAAAAGTCAACTGCAAATTGACCAAGGCATAACTTTTTCATGGTTTATTAGAAAAATCCCATCCAATGCTCATTTTGAAGGGGATGACATTTCCTACAACTCATCTTCACACTCCAAGTCTAAGAAATGCTTCCACAAAAAGTTATCAATTTCAACATTATAGGTCATTTTCAAAAGTCAACAAAAAGGCACTTTAAGTCAAAGACCATAACTTGAGATTGGTGAATCAAAATGACATGGGACCAAAGGAATTGGTTAGAGGACTTCAAGAACTTTCCAAAATGTCCAAGAACATGTTCATAGCTTCAAAATTGAGCAATATATGCATTGGAGAAGTTGGGAAAATTTTGGAAACTTTCAAAAGTCAACTTTGCCTAAAACACTTCATTTTTGCTAATGGGCTTCAAATTCCTTCTTGAACCTTTGTCCAAAGCCTATGCACGACCCATTGAACTTAAAATGATTTATTTTCTTATTTTTAATTAATTAATTGAATTTTTATTAATATTAATTCATTTAATTGATTTTAATTGTAGGAAAATTAAAAAGATATGGTTTTTGGGTCTTTTGTGAAGCAAATCAGATCAGGGCAAGATGGCAAACTCGTTTCTCAATCAAAAAGGCAAAATATCCATGATTGGCAAGGTTTTGATAAAGAAAAGATTGAAAAAAGATTTGATTGCCAATCACATATGCAAACTTGAATACAATGGATTTATGGGCTTAATCTTAACCTAATTCTCTTCACATGCATATGCTGAAGCAAACCCTATGCTTGGACACACGAAATTGCTACTAAAACTCCATAACCAAATTGCAAAAAACTCAAGAAAAGTGTGAAACTGAATTCCTATTTACAGCGCAATTCAAAGCTTCTTTTTGATTCAAACATATTGCCTGAGTCTCCAGGAAGCCATTGCCATCAAGAACCAGTCCTAACACGCGAAGAATCAAAGAACACGAGTCCCACGGTTTGAATATATTTCCAAAATTGCATAACATGATTCATACGTTTTTAATCCATTTTCTTGATTGATTTATGCTAATAGGGACCTTCTGAAGCGATTGGGATAATCCAATTTGGTTATAGCCTTCTGAATCACAATTCACCATGAATGGATTCTAGGGTTTAGAAGCTTGAAAATTAGAGCTTTCTTATTGAGGAAAAATCAGGCCTTGAGACACATATGGTTGAACTCAGAAGCTCCATACGAGTTGAATGAGACCCTCGCACTCTTTTTATGTAACCTGTGTTGCTAATCGCTATTATTGGGACTTTTGGTTTGTGGGGGTTTAAAACCCCCGCTATCTTGTATTATGTTTGCAGGTGAAACGAGGAAGACAATAGGTGGCAAGGCATGGTTGGTGGGTTCAAAACAGCGCGCATTATTTTGTTTGATTATCATAATGTTTGTTTTTTTATATAATAATTGTTGTCCATTTACATTACAAACGCGCATGGTAGTCCAGTTGGCAAAGGCACAAAGGAAAGGAGCGCTGGGACCTGGGTTCGATTCCCAGGTCCCCCATATAATTCTTCATATTTTTCTTAACACATTCCAGTGCAGCGCCTCTCAAATGTTCCACCATAAGTCTCACGCATCAGCTAGCCAGATGCCTCTCAGCTTCCATCCAGTGGCCAGGAGATGAAGGCCATGGTGTGTCCCAGTCAAACAGCATGCACATGATTCCTGAAAGTCAAACATGGCTTGGTCTTCTTGGGCCAGAATTTCTCAACAAAAACCTCCACTTTGGGCCATCACACCCCCTTTGGTTTGCATATTTAATTTTATTTTCTTTTCTTTTAATTGTTTTTAATAATTATTATTAATTCACAAATAATTAATTTTTCCTAAAAAATCAGAAAATCAAAATTGTAAATATATTTTTAATTATTTATTAATTTCACCATTAACCTATTTTTGTAAATAAAGACTAAATAATTAACTTAGTTTAATTTAGGTTTTAAATTTTAATCCTTTTTCTTAATAAATAAAAATTGCATAGAATTAGGTTTTGACCTTTTTTTAATCATTTTCTTATTATCATCATTATTAATTATTATTATTTTTGTAAATAACATGTAAATAAATTAATTAGCTTAAATTAGGTTAACGTTAACATTTTCTTAATAAACTTAGAACTAGGGTTTTCTTTTGATTTTAATTTCTTTATTTTCATTAAATACAAAAAACACAAAAAAATATCTTTCTTGTAAATAATTAATTAATAATTAAGGTTTAATTTTAATTTAATTTCAAGCAAAGGACAAAACTCTTAATCTCTCAAAAGGGTCCAAAACCCTACGGACGTCTTGATTTTAATTCTTTTCGCGCATTATTTTCGTATTGGATTATTATGTAACTGCTTCCAAGGATGTAATAGTAATTAGGTTTATCGTTTTTTTACTTTTCGCATCTTTATCAAAAACGGGTCTTTGTTTTTTGGTGATGTATAGACCCGCGCCTTGTAATAGCGTAGCTTTTACCTTTCCGTATTTTATTTTCCGCACTCCTAATTGCTAAATTACATGAAAGAATGTATGATAATTAAAAACAACTCGTAGCTCACGATTGCATGATCAAAGATAAACATAACATGAAAACAACACACAATGCACATGCCACTTCTAGGGTACGCCTTACTCGTTGCCTCGAACGTGGTCGTCAAGTTTAGGGTGTTTTAGCGGTCGCCCTTATGTCTAAGATCCAGTTGCCTCGAAATGGTTGCCTCGGATTAAAAAGGATCTAGGACATTAGGGTTACTTCTAAGGCGTCCTACTATTGCTTCGGTGACCACACTGTCCCTAAAATCGAATTGACCCGAACACCTCCAACGGTGGTGCTACCTACCTCTCAATGGTGGGATGGCACTATCATAAGGACTCTTACACAGCCTAATTCCTTAGGGTAGGTGGATGACTCATGGTTACTTGCTCTCTTCAAAAACAAACAAAACATACTTTTCACACTAACACTTTCAAAAGCGTTCAAAACAAATTTTTCAAACACTCTTGAGGACAGATACAAGAGTCACTCCGAAATCTTTCAATGAAACTTTTTCAAACCCATTCACATTTGAAAAGCAAACATATTTTGAAAACATAAGAGCAAGTACCTAAGAGCCCATGGATAACCATGGATAGAAAGGGTGCTAACACCTTCCCTTTCTATAAATCTACCTCCCGAACCGAGAGACATTCTCAATAAGGAATTTTGATGTGCTTTTGTCCTTTCCATGTTGGAGAACATAAAAGACGGTGGCGACTCTGCTTACCGCGACATTTCGCGAACCAGCTTAAAAACAGTCAGTTCTATTTCCACCGATCACAGAACTGGCGACTCTACTGGGGATATCTTAAAGTGAGGTGTGCCTTAGGATAAATCATACTTATGTTTTCAATTGAATGTTTTGTTTGCTTTATTATTGTGGGCATTGTCTTAGAGTTTCATAGATCCTAACCCGGATCTGGGGATACCCTTTTAGGTAGCATAAGTTGTGAGGGACCTGTCCGGCGTAGACCGGCACGGGTGAAACAGTGGCTACGTTGGTGTGGCACCTTGGTCTGTACCGATATCCCTTGTGTTGCAACGAGGAGAATATGGGTCTTCTGAGGAGTCATTAAGCACCAACCGACCTTAGAACCCTAATTTGACCCAACTTGGCCATAGAACAGTAGCAGTATGCTACACCCATTGAGACTAAACTCTCGTGATGGTTCTGGCCGCAAGAAAAGATTGCGATGCTGGAGTTATGACCGATTGAGGGTAGTCAGTGATATTTGGATCCTCTAGAACCCGGTTACTTTTGATAGGACAGGTTTTGAGCCCACCAACTTCAAGAGGGTAGTACCCCAAACTTCATGCTGGCCTAAAATTTAAGGGCTCTCTTGTGTGACTTGTGTGCTTTCATACTTGACTACTTGTATGCCTGTTATCTGACACACGGGTTTCTTGCAGGTTTTGTTTACAGTCCTTAATATGGATTCATAACAGGGTCCACTTACATCACTCCATGCATAGCATAACATCATACCATTGCATGCAACATGCATAAGGACTAACCCATTTCAAGGATCTCAAGGGTTTATGATGCAGGTCATGATGAACCAAATGTCTAGCAAGGGGCAAAGGGGATTTATTTTCCTCTAGCCAAGGTTGTCAGGGGCTATGACCCACTGGATATGGTGAGCCTTTGACCCTTGAAGAAGGACTCTCAACAACACGAAGTTCGTTCAATCAAGCTACCGGATTCAAATTCTAACAATTTTTTCTTGTCTACCCCGCGAGATCCTTGGAAACATCGCATACATATACATATCATTGCATTACAGGTGCCCTTTTTACAGGTCACTTATCTTCTTTGCTGTTTATTTCAGCAGTCATCATGAATCCTGAATCATCCAACGAACAAGCTATCAAGACCTCCAGGCCCATAATGCCCAGTTCCAGGAGTTGGTTAAGAGTCTAGCCCAGGGTCAACAGGATTTGAAGACTCTGCTCTTGAAGAAGAAGAAGAAGAGGACGGTGTTGTTCAACCCGAGACGTAAATCTGGGAATGGATCACTGTTGTACCCCAAAATTTGCCCTCCCATATTTCTCAAAACATTTCAAGAAAAATTCACAAGTCCAACCCGGCACATCATATTCAGGTGTTCTTTCTCCAAGATATCTCTGATAACATATTCTCAAATTCAGGTTCGGCTCAAGAGTCAATTCTTTAAAGAAGGTATCCGAATGTGTGAGTTTGCTCGAAGGAATATGGTGAAAAAGTGTGCTGAAAGTGCAGTTTTTACGCGCTAAAAAATTCATAACTTGAAGATAGTGGCTCGCTTTGAACCCGTTCCGGTGGCCAAAATTTCGTCTTGACATTATCTACGTTTTCATCTCTCACGGCTGGAAGCCAATTTCGATCAGAAGGTCTTCAAAAATGTGGATTTATCAAGTATTTCCATACAGAAAATTTGTGACAGAAGTTTATTTACGTCATGTTCAGAAAATCATAACTTGGTCTATTTTCATCGTATCGAGCTGGTTCCGGCACCAAAATTTCACAAATTGAGTTGGCTACATTTTCACATAAGGTATTGAGTTCAAACGGTATTCAAAAGGCCTTCGTTTTTTTGCTCAGAGTGCGTGACACGCTGAAAATCCTGAATGTTGAATATTATTTCATCTGGGCCGAAACTTCGAAAATTCATAACTCGGTCAATTTTTATCGGATTGGGCTCATATTTTTACACAAGGTCCCTGACTCATAGATCTACAACTTTGCTTCAAAAGTCGAGACCGGATTATGCTCCGATCAATACCAGTTTTTTATTGAAGAACGTGTCAGAGTCGACACTGGAGCCCAAAATAAGTTTGTCTGAGCTGAAACTTCAAAAATTCATAACTAATTCACCATTTATCCGATTGAGCCGATTTTCGGACAGGAGTTAGTTATCGATGTCAGCTACATTTTGTTTTCACATTTCAACTTCAAAAATTGCACTTAAGTCCCTGCGATTTAGCCTGGAAAGTGACGAACTCAAGTGAACATTGGAGGCCCAATTGCACATTCAAAGCCCATTTTCTTTACCCTAATTTCCATTATATAATCACCTTCTTTTCACACAAACCAGAGAGGAGAAAAAGAGAGAAAAAAACCTTGCCACAACACTGTTAGAATATCAAATTCTTTCAAGAACCCTAAAACCTTGAAATCCTTATTACAAATCCCTCTCTCACTACAAACAAGCCATCACAGTTACAAACCAACACCTCACTACTTCTTCAGTAAGGGTAAGGGTGGCTTGATCTCCATGATCCAAAAGGCATAAAAGCATTCATGTCACTAATTTTCCAGTAAGGGTAAGATTGATTTGATCTCCATGATCAAAAGGGTATAATCATTCATACATGCCATATTGTGCCTAAACATTAAATTTCTTCATATATTGGCTTTATTTGCATTTTATAATTTTATTTAATGTGTTCATGAGATTCAACACTGCAGATTTAGACAGGATCCCATGCAGGTTCATTAAGGAACGTTGAGGCCAAAAGCCAAATGGCCAAAAGCCAAAAGCCAAATGGCCAAAAGCCAAAAGGCAAAAGCCAAATGGCCAAAAGAACAACTTATGCATGACACTAATACATGGCGAGACAGACATCCTGAGAAGATTAAGGAACGTTGAGGCCAGAACACAAATGGCCAACGACCAGAATACAAATGGCCAACAGCCAGAACACAAATGGCCATGAAACTCAATCCAATGGCCAAAGAATGCAGACCACGGTACTCAGGAGTCAATGAACACGCACGTGATGCCAGAAAGTCAAACAAGGCTTTTTGTCTAATGGGCCAGAATACTTCAAAAAACCTCCCCTTGGGCCTGAAACCCCCCCTGGTTTGCATTCTTCAATTTTATTTTCTTTTTCAGTTTTAATTCTTTTAATTATCTTTTTTTTAATTGTTTCTTTAATTCCATAAAATAATTTTCACAATAACAAAAAAGTCAAAAAATACAATATTTAATTATTATTATTTCACCATTAATTTATTTTTGTAAATAAACTTTAAATAATAAATTTAGTTAATTTAGGTTTTCAATTTTAACACTTTTTCTTAAATAATTAAAATATGTAGAAATTAGGGTTTTTTAGCATTTTTATCCTTTTTCTTAATAAATAATTTTTTCTTATTATCATTATTATTAATTATTAATTAATTTTGTAAATAAATATGTACCTTAAATATTTAGTAAATTAGGTTAAACTTTAATCTTTTTTTTCATTAATAATTAAAAACAACTTAGAATTAGGGTTTCTCTTCAATTTTAATTTCTTTATTTCATAAATACAAAAAAACCTAAAAAACATTTCTTTTCTTTTAATTAAATAATTAATTAACTTTTAATTCAATTTAATTTCAAAAGGGTCCAACGCCCTTGAACATTCTATTTTTATTCTTTTCGCACGTTATTTTTTCTTTGTGAATATTATATAATTGCTCAAGCCATGTAATAGTAATTAGGAATTTATTTACTTTCCGCATCTTTTATTAAAACGGGTCTTTGTTAATTTGGCGATGTATAGACCCACGCCTTGTAATAGCGTAGGATTTATCTTTCCGCACTTTAATTTCCGCACTTTTAAATTGCTAAACTTTGCATGAAAGAATGTATGGCCTAAATTAAAAACAAGCGTAGATCACCATGATACATGTACAAGATAAAACATAACTGAAATAACACACAGATTCACACACCACTCTTAGGGTACGCCTCACTGTTGCCTTGCCCTCGAAATGTGGTCGTCGAGTATAGGACGTTTTAGTAAGTCCTTATGTCCATGACATGATCCAGTTGCCTCGAAACGGTTGCCTCGGAATTAAAAAGGATCAATGGCATAAGGGTAGCTTCTAAGGTGTCCTACTGTTGCTCTGGTGACCACACTGTCCCTACAAACGAATTGACCCGAACACCTCCAACGGTGGTGCTACCTACCTCTCAATGGTGGGATAGCACTACCTTAAGGACATTTACACAGCCTAATTCCTTAGGGTAGGTAGATGACTCATAGATACTTGCTCTAATTCAAAACAAATCAAAAACTCTTTTCACACCGACACTTTCAAAAAGCCTTCAAAACAATTTTTCAAACACTCTTGAGGACTGATACAAGAGTCGATCTGAAATCTTTAAAACGAAACTTTTTCAAACTCACTCACACTTTGAAAAGCAAACACTTTTGAAAACACAATGAGCAAGTATCTAAGAGCCCATGGATAACCATGGATAGAAAGGGTGCTAACACCTTCCCTTTCTATAAATCTACCTCCCGAACCGAGAAACATTCTCAATAAGGAATTTTGCTGTGCTTTTGTCCTGTCCATGTTGGAGAAAATAAAAGACGGTGGCGACTCTTGCTTCCGTGACATTTCGCGAACCAGCGTTAAACAGTCAGTTCCAGATCCACCGATCACAATCACGAAACGAGGTTGAGCTGACTACCCCATCTGTTGAAAAAGACAGTCCCCATGATAGAGAGGCCCTTAGTCCAGTGGTCTCCGACAACGAGACGGATTTCAATGATGAACAATACCCTCCCGCTGAGGACAGGTACAAACAGCTCGAAGACCGATTGAGTGCTATGGAGATACAAAAAGTGCCCGTCCTGGACTTCGAAGATCTAGGTCTGTCTTCTGGGATAGTGATCCCACACAAATTCAAAGTACCTGCCTTTGCAAAGTACGACGGGGCATCTTGTCCTAAGCTGCATCTCAGGTCATACATAAGGAGGATCCAGCCCTACACGGCTGACAAGAATTTGTGGATTCACTTCTTTCAGGATAGTCTGTCAGGGACTCAACTCGAGTGGTTCTATCAGCTGGATGGAGCCAACATCCGCAGCTGGGAGGACTTGGCCACTGCATTCTACAAGCAGTACCAGTATAATGCCGACCTTGCTCCCACGCGCACTCAGCTTCAGGGGATGTCTATGGGTGCAGGCGAAGGCTTTAAAGAATATGCTCAAAAATGGAGGGACCTTGCTGGAAGGGTACAACCACCTCTAACTGACCGTGAGCTCGTCGACATGTTCTTGGGGACCCTGTCTGGTCCATTCTTCAACCACCTGATTGGTAATTCTTCTGCTGGGTTTACAGATCTGATCTTGACTGGGGAAAGAATAGAAGCTGGCATCAAGTCGAGGAAAATACAGAATGGTGACTCCTCGAACACTGAGAAGAAACCATCCAAGAGAGAATCTAGTGTTGTCAACGCGGTAGTTATTGCAAAGTCGGCCGGTGCTCCTCAGCGGCACAATCAACAAAGGGAAGAGAGACCTAAAAGGCAATTCACTCCCCTCGGCGTGACCTTGTCCCAAATATTGCCACAGTTGCTGGAAACCAAGTGGTTAACTCTCAAGGACCCTCCAAAGAACCCCAACAGGACACCTTCAAGGTACAACCCCAATGTTCGCTACGCTTATCATTCTGACAGCCCGGGGCATGCTACAAATGACTGTTGGACTTTGAGAAACAAGGTTCAGGACCTGATCGACGCAAAGGAAGTCCAGTTCGACTCTCTAGATGCTCCCAATGTGATCACTTCCCCTTGCCAAAACATGGCTAGGATTGGAAATTTTTTGTTCATTCGAATGTTCAAGTTGTATTTTCTTTGATTGTTCAAACATTTTATGTCAAACGTTGTTATTTCATTAATGCATTACACATGTCTGTTTTGAAGTAAATATTTCGTATTCACTATATGCAAACTATTTTCATATTTTCTGTGATAATCAACTCTCGATTAATAATTCTAAGCCTCTTGAGGGAGGATGACTAAAACGATACCACGACATTCACAGTATGCTTTTGAACAGACCCTGCTGATGAGGTACATGCATTGTTTCAATTCCTAAACACTAGAGTTATAAGGAAGATAATCCCTAGTCAACCCCTTTGAGCCAAAGAAGTAGGAGTTTTTCTTTTCGAAAATCAAAACCCTTAATCATAACCTGGGGCAGGGTAGTTCTCTCAGTCGATCCAAGTGCACAACGAATGGCACCAAAGAAGTCCTTACAAAACAAAAGACAGTGATGGTTCTGAATGATCATAAAGACAGGCAGTCATTATCTCTCAAAATAAAAGCCCAATAAGTCAAAACCTATGAAAGAGACTTACAAAACTGGGGCATCCCGCTGACTGTAATCCCAAAAGAGGAAACAGTTCAGACAAAAAACAAGGATAACAAAATCAAAAAGAAAGAGGTCCTACAAACCCTCAACCAAAAAGAATGACTGCCTATTCAAAATAAACTGTCAATATCCGAACCATCATTGGAATATCAGGACAAAGACTCAAACAAGGTCTAACGCACGATCAGCTGAGTTTAGGTTTGAAGAACGTCACGAAGAACAGGTGGGTACAAATAAAATTTGAGCCATTATCCTTTGTTTCTTAAACCGTGAACCAGGCCACGTTATAACCCTCAAAAGTCCTAGCTGAAGCATGGGTTAGTTCGAAAGCATACTGTTACAAAAGGTATCCTGACTCCTTAAGGCTTGCGGTAAAATAACGAGTTGACATCACAGTTTACAAAAAATTCACTTGTTTTTATGAAAAAATGCATTTTCAAAAAAAAACTTCAAGACAGACATAAGCTTTGCATTTTTAACATAACTTTGCTTGCATACGACTTTTCGTTCGAACAGCAAAGAAATTCGCACGAAGAATGTCTAATGAACAAAAACACTTCCAACCAAGGGGCAGACATGATCACCGTCCATCATCTGGGGCAGTCCAGTCAAGATTCGGAGAATCTCTCAAAAGGCCAACAAACTTGGGGCAAATCTCCATCTGGATCACTTGGGGAATTGGACGATCAAACAAAGGTCTTCTGGTAGTCTGACAACTCCTTGCATTCTGAGAGCGTGGACATAGTCGAAAAGATACTACACACAATTAAAGACCCGCTAGGTTGACACACCTAGGCAAAAATAAGGGCTTCCCGGCGAACCAAAAGGGTTCGGGCAAAAATAAGGGATGAAAATGAAATAAAAAATCTGTACACCCGGCAAGTCGAAAACCTGAAAAGGCGGCTTGGGCAAAAATGGGTATCCCGATGGACTGAAAACCCGAAAGGGCGGTCCAGGCAAAAGTTAGGGATCAAAGCGTACGACTACGTCCCGTCATCTCGTCACTTGTCTACTAGAAGAAGATTTGTCAATCGGCAGTCATCAAGCATCTCCACAGGTACATCTTCCCGCAGAAGCTGGGGCAATGTGAATTGTCTAAGCAATCTGGTTGCTCGGTCCACCGAGGTACCAAGGTAAGTTCAGCTGAAGAACACGACTAAGATACCTTCACTCCCTGCAGAGTACGAACGCATCTCTCCGGCTTTATTCAAAGTTATTCCCTTCAGGGCTTATAACTGGGTTATCCTCAACTAATTACCACGGAAAGATCGTCCTCGACGAAGTTCCTCCTATCCCCCAGCAGGGTTCATCAAATCTTCCAACAAAGATTATCAATGGAATCCCCAGCGGAGTTATCATCAAAACCTCAGTGAAGTATCTCTTCCCACAGAGTAATTCCCCGTAGAGTAATCTTTTCAACAAGTTTATTCCCCAACGGAGTCATCTTCTCCTACCGGTTTATTCTTGCAACCCTCATCCCCAGCGGAAACGAAGAATTCTACTCTTCAACATCAGCCCAGGATTCAACAAGCTCCCGACATTCGTCAAGGATTTATTTTCCCAGACGAAAATACATTTACATCACATTGTCATACATCATGATACATGCATATACGCATCATATCATCTCATTTATGCTGAGAATATCATCGCTTGATCCATGCCATGCATTGCATATGACTGACCTTTACCTTTCAGGAAGGATACAGTTAAATGATCAGCTATGTCAAAGTAGACAAACTCAGTCAAAGTAGACAAATTCAGTCAAAAGAAGACAAGTCCAGTCAAAATTAATTCCACTCGTCGTTATAGACACTCGTCGTTATAGACACCGTCGTTATAGACACCATCGTTATAGACACTCGTCGTTATAGACACTCGTCGTTATAGACACTCGTCGTTATAGACACCGTCGTTATAGACACTCGTCGTTATAGACACTCGTCGTTATAGACACTCATCGTTATAAACACTCGTCATTATAGACACTCGTCGTTATAGACACCCGTTGTTATAGACACCCGTCGTTATAGACACCCGTCGTCATAGACAACCCGTCAATATAGACACCCGTCGTCATAGACAACCCGTCAATATAGACACCCGTCGTTATAGACACTCGTCGTTATAGATACCCTTCGTTATAGACACTCGTCGTTATACACACCCGTCGTTATAGACACTCGTCGTCATAGACACCCGTCGTTATAGACACTCGTCGTTATAGACACTCGTCGTTATAGACACCCGTCGTTATAGACACTCGTCGTTATAGACACCCGTTGTTATAGACACCCGTCGTTATAGACACACGTCGTTATAGACACTCGTCGTTATAGACACCCATCGTTATAGACACCCGTCGTTATAGACACCCGTCGTTATAGACACCCATCGTTATAGACACCCGTCGTTATAGACACCCGTCGTTATAGACACTCGTCGTTATAGACACCTGTCGTTATTGACACCCGTCGTTATAGACACTCGTCGTTATAGACACCTGTCGTTATAGACACTCGTCGTTATAGACACTCGTCGTTAAAGACCACCCGTCCATGGAGATAACCTGTCAGTAGAGACAACTCACCAACCTTTTTGAATTCCGGACTCGATTCCTGTATCCAGCCAGGGCACGTCTGAAGAGTTTGAAGACTCAATACCTGTATCTAGCCAGGGCATATCTACATGAAAAGTTTAGAGATTCGATACTTGTATCCAGCCAGGGCATATCTACATAAAGAGTTTGAAGATCAACCCCTGTAATAGGCCAGGTAATTATTTTTCTTTCTCAGGTACGCAAGTTCTCGCTAAGGAATCTCTTACGCGATCGACACCTAGATGGCATCTATAAGCCCATCCACATACCAACAGTCTCCAAAAGGAATCTGTAAGCCCATTCCCGCCATCACAATGCTGATACTACACCATGCGAGTGCAAATTTCTGGGCACTTTAGTGTTCAATCATCTTCCACCTTCGGATTACGAAAGGCACGCCAGCCAATCTACATCCTCAGGTCTAAGAAGATTGAACAGGGGCAACTGTTGTACCCCAAAATTTTCCCTCCCATATTCTTCAAGATTTGGCAAGATCAATCTCCAGATGATTCAAAATCTCTCAAGGGTTGCACAGTCCAATTGCCTCCTAACACAGTCAAAATTAGGGTTTTGGTTCTTGCAAGGAAGTGGAGGTTTCCAAAGGACCAATCAAGTCCCATATGCCTATACACATTGTCAAACATCCATATGTCAAGTTTCAAGGCTCACAGCATCAAGTTGCACAGTCAAAAGCCCTAATTGCTCCACAGTCAACTGCAGGGGTAAAATGGTCATTTGATAGTCAAAAGTCAAAAATTTTGGTCAAAATCTTATTTTGAAGCCACAATCATCATTTGATCAATTCTTGATCATGATTCCACAAGCATGGCTCAAAAAGTCTCAAGATGTCAAAAGTTTCTATTTTTGGACAGCTGAAAAGTCAACTGCAAATTGACCAAGGCATAACTTTTTCATGGTTTATCAGAAAAATCCCATCCAATGCTCATTTTGAAGGGAATGACATTTAATACAACTCATATTCACACTCCAAGTCCAAGAAATGCTTCCACAAAAAGTTATCAATTTCAACATTATAGGTCATTTTCAAAAGTCAACAAAAAGGCACTTTAAGTCAAAGACCATAACTTGATATTGGTGAATCAAAATAACATGGGACCAAAGGCATTGGTTATAGGACTTAAAGACCTTTCCAAAATGTCCAAGAACATGTTCAAAGCTTCAAAATTGAGCAAGATATGCATTGTAGAAGTTGGGAAAATTTTGGAAACTTTCAAAAGTCAACTTTGCCTAAAACACTTCATTTTTGCTAATGGGCCTCAAATTCCTTCTTGAACCTTTGTCCAAAGCCTATGCACGACCCATTGAACTTAAAATGATTTATTTTCTTATTTTTAATTAATTAATTGAATTTTTATTAATATTAATTCATTTAATTGATTTTAATTGTAGGAAAATTAAAAAGATATGGTTTTTGGATCTTTGTGAAGCAAATCAGATCAGGGCAAGCTGGCAAACTCGTTTCTCAATCAAAAAGGCAAAATATCCATGATTGGCAAGGTTTTGATAAAGAAAAGATTGAAAAAAGATTTGATTGCCAATCACATATGCAAACTTGAATACAATGGATTTATGGGCTTAATCTTAACCTAATTCTCTTCACATACATATGCTGAAGCAAACCCTATGCTTGGACACACGAAATTGCTGCTAAAACTCCATAACCAAATTGCAAAAAACTCAAGAAAAGTGTGAAACTGAATTCCTATTTGCAGCGCTATTCAAAGCTTCTTTTTGATTCAAACATATTGCCTGAGTCTCCAGGAAGCCATTGCCATCAAGAACCAGTCCTAACACGCGAAGAATCAAAGAACACGAGTCCCACGGTTTGAATATATTTCCAAAATTGCATAACATGATTCATACATTTTTAATCCATTTTCTTGATTGATTTATGCTAATAGGGACCTTCTGAAGCGATTGGGATAATCCAATTTGGTTATAGCCTTCTGAATCACAATTCACCATGAATGGATTCTAGGGTTTAGAAGCTTGAAAATTAGGGCTTTCTTATTGAGGAAAAATCAGGCCTTGAGACACATATGGTTGAACTCAGAAGCTCCATACGAGTTGAATGAGACCCTCGCACTCTTTTTATGTAACCTGTGTTGCTAATCGTTATTATTGGGACTTTTGGTTTGTGGGGGTTTAAAACCCCCACTATCTTGTATTATGTTTGCAGGTGAAACGAGGAAGACAATAGGTGGCAAGGCATGGTTGGTGGGTTCAAAACAGCGCGCGTTATTTTGTTTGATTATTATAATGTTTGTTTTTTTTATATAATAATTGTTGTCCATTTACATTACAAACGCGCATGGTAGTCCAGTTGGCAAAGGCACAAAGGCAAGGAGCGCTGGGACCTGGGTTCGATTCCCAGGTCCCCCATATAAGTCTTCATATTTTTCTTAACACATTCCAGTGCAGCGCCTCTCAAATGTTCCACCATAAGTCTCACGCATCAGCTAGCCAGATGCCTCTCAGCTTCCATCCAGTGGCCAGGAGATGAAGGCCATGGTGTGTCCCAGTCAAACAGCATGCACATGATTCCTGAAAGTCAAACGTGGCTTGGTCTTCTTGGGCCAGAATTTCTCAACAAAAACCTCCACTTTGGGCCATCACACCCCCTTTGGTTTGCATATTTAATTTTATTTTATTTTCTTTTAATTGTTTTTAATAATTATTATTAATTCACAAATAATTAATTTTTCCTAAAAAATCAGAAAATCAAAATTGTAAATATATTTTTAATTATTTATTAATTTCACCATTAACCTATTTTTGTAAATAAAGACTAAATAATTAACTTAGTTTAATTTAGGTTTTAAATTTTAATCCTTTTTCTTAATAAATAAAAATTGCATAGAATTAGGTTTTGACCTTTTTTTTAATCATTTTCTTATTATCATCATTATTAATTATTATTATTTTTGTAAATAACATGTAAATTAATTAATTAGCTTAAATTAGGTTAACTTTAACATTTTCTTAATAAACTTAGAACTAGGGTTTTCTTTTGATTTTAATTTCTTTATTTTCATTAAATACAAAAAACACAAAAAAATATCTTTCTTGTAAATAATTAATTAATAATTAAGGTTTAATTTTAATTTAATTTCAAGCAAAGGACAAAACTCTTAATCTCTCAAAAGGGTCCAAAACCCTACGGACGTCTTGATTTTAATTCTTTTCGCGCATTATTTTCGTATTGGATTATTATGTAACTGCTTCCAATGATGTAATAGTAATTAGGTTTATCATTTTTTTACTTTCTGCATCTTTATCAAAAACGGGTCTTTGTTTTTTGGCGATGTATAGACCCGCGCCTTGTAATAGCGTAGCTTTTACCTTTCCGTATTTTATTTTCCGCACTCCTAACTGCTAAATTGCATGAAAGAATGTATGATAATTAAAAACAACTCGTAGCTCACGATTGCATGATCAAAGATAAACATAACATGAAAACAACACACAATGCACATGCCACTTCTAGGGTACGCCTCACTCGTTGCCTCGAACGTGGTCGTCAAGTTTAGGGTGTTTTAGCGGTCGCCCTTATGTCTAAGATCCAGTTGCCTCGAAATGGTTGCCTCGGATTAAAAAGGATCTAGGACATTAGGGTTACTTCTAAGGCATCCTACTATTGCTTCGGTGACCACACTGTCCCTAAAATCGAATTGACCCGAACACCTCCAACGGTGGTGCTACCTACCTCTCAATGGTGGGATGGCACTATCTTAAGGACTCTTACACAGCCTAATTCCTTAGGGTAGGTGGATGACTCATGGGTACTTGCTCTCTTCAAAAACAAACAAAACATACTTTTCACACTGACACTTTCAAAAGCTTTCAAAACAAATTTTTCAAACACTCTTGAGGACATATACAAGAGTCACTCCGAAATCTTTCAATGAAACTTTTTCAAACCCACTCACATTTGAAAAGCAAACATATTTTAAAAACATAAGAGCAAGTACCTAAGAGCCCATGGATAACCATGGATAGAAAGGGTGCTAACACCTTCCTTTTCTATAAATCTACCTCCCGAACCGAGAGACATTCTCAATAAGGAATTTTGCTGTGCTTTTGTCCTTTCCATGTTGGAGAACATAAAAGACGGTGGCGACTCTGCTTACCGCGACATTTCGCGAACCAGCTTAAAAACAGTCAGTTCTATTTCCACCGATCACACCATCTTACCCTCGCTTATCCATTCAAAATTACTACTTTACCCTCTTTCCTTCTACACTACTCTTATTTTATTTGACCAATAAAAATAATTCTAAATAATCATTATTAAATCTAAATAATTCCAAACTCATCATTTAAATTCTAAACATCTCACATTATCTTCTACCTCACTACTATCCCAACACATAGTATCAACGAACATCACAATGCATTTTATAGAAACTGCAGCCAAATCTTCCCAGGTATGGATATTGGTACCTTCAAGTTGATAGTACCATTCCAATTGGGTTTCAGACAGACTCTCTTGAAATAAATGCAACCATAATTTCTTGTCAGCAATGTGTGGTTGAATTTTCGAACATATGATCTGAAATGCAGCTTTGGGCAAGAAACACCATCATACTTAGAAAAGGTAGGAGTTTTGAACTTAGGAGGAATAACGACTCCTGAGACTAAGCCTAATTCTTCAAAATTCAAGCCAGGAACCTTCTGGATCTCCATAACTTTCAGACACTCTTCTAACAACTTATACTTCTCGACAGTAGAGGATATTGTTTATCCAGGTAATCCTCTTCCTCTCCATCATAATATTTGTCAAAACCATGATTGCTTCTTTCAGTTTTAACACTTTTACCATCTTCATCCCATTTGTCATCTCCGTGCGATGGGATATCAAGATCTCGAGCTCGCTTGACTGGACCTCTGAACCTTATCCCCATGTTAAGGATTTCGATTCATTTCTTTGTCTTCTTCTTCTTCCCGTTGTCGATGAGCGCCTTCAGTTCTTCTTGCCCCTTGGCTAAGTTTAGGAACATCTCTTGGAAATGAGCGTTCTGAGCTTGGAGTTCTTTGATTGTCTGTTCGAGAGCCATTTTTTGCTAAAATAAATAGAAAGAAGATGAGAAACCTGTCTTGGGATCCTGTTATGCAATGATATGTATGGCATGTATATGCATATGCAATGTTTTCAAGGACCTCGTGGGATTTAAATTTGTTAATCAAAAGGGGACAAAAACAAAGACTCTTAAAAGTAAGTTCAAAGAATAAATACCACTTAGGCTTACAATGAAAACAAAAAGGGTTACAAGGAAACAAATCATGAACTCTTAAGACTCAAGTCTCCCATAAACGCTTCCTCTTTGTGTTGACATATGCATTAAGGCTATGCTCTTCGTGAAGTCGTTTTGTCAGCTCCAATACTTTCTTGTCATTAGCATAGAACTGAGTCTTAAAGTTGTCCCTTTATTTTTTCAATTGAATCCAAGACTTCTGTAGCTCTTCAAGGTCGTAGGAATATCTAGATGAAAAATGTTATGAGGAATATCTTCTTCAACAACAGGCTCCACGACTACTGGTAGGACAGTAGGATATGGTTGTATAAGATTTTGAGCACAAGATCGCACCCATCTGAGGTAGGACTCCAAAGGGATGGATTATTTGTGTCCCAACGTCTAGTTATCAATCTTATTCACCATTCCTTAAGAACGGATAAACTTTTGACGATAACTTTTAGGATCATTCTCATAGTCGAATATAATACCCTGGATAAGCATATCATGAGGACCGTCTCTTCGAGCATAACCAAATTGACATAGAGCTAGAGAAGGGTTGTAATTAACACCTCCCCTTATGCCAAGGAGTGGCACATTAGGTAATTCCACACAACGGTCAATAATAGTGATGTCCTCCTAAGATCATGAACACCAATTGATATTTGAATGAGAGAGTGACGTCATCCTTCGAGACTACCTCAAGCCTTGTTCATTCTTCATCACTGATCGGGGAAGGTGTGAAATAAACCACTTGGATAATAAAGGTATGCAACACATGAGAATCCCTCTCTTCCTCATAGTACGAGTGTGAAGAGAGTGCATAATATCTCCAAGTAAAGTAGGCATTGGATTATAAGTAAGAAATATTTTGATGGCGTTCACATCCATGAATTGGTCTGGATTAGGGAATAGTACCAAAATGTAGATCAACAGGGCCAAGATCTCCTAAAAAGTATGAAAACTCATAGCATCTATAAACAAATGAGCCTTCTCTATCACAAATTTAGCAAGAAGACCTTTAACTCCACTTCTTGTTTCCCAATTAGACACAATGTCTAACTGCTTCAGATGTAAGGCTGCTGCAACATCTTAAGGTCTTGGAAATTTATCTAAACCGGTGAAAGGTTTCTAATCAAGAATAGGCAATCCAAGTAGCTTAGAAAATTCTTCCATTGTGGGTACCAACTTATAATTTGTGAAGGTAAAACAGTGATGCTTAGGATCAAAGAACTGGAACAGAAAACTCATCATGTCTTCTTCAAAACTCGAGGTGACCAAGTTGAGTAGATAACCATGCCTCTTGGTGAATTGAGAGTTTTCGGGAACCTTTGAGACTAATCCTTAAGCTTGGAAGGTACCCTTAAGAAGTTGATTTGGATAGTATTTCTGCGAGCAGAGGCCATAACCTGCAATAAAGAACAAAGATAAATCCCTATGTCCTTGAAATGGTTAGTGAAAATGTTATGTTATGATGATATGATGTTATGATATCATGTTCATGTTAAATACGTAGTAAACACAAACAAGTCATACAAGAGCCTTAGGTTTAAAGGCTTGCATGAAATCCATAGGTAAGTACCCTTCCCCATTGAAGTTAATTTGGCTCAACCTGTCCTAAAATAGTAACCGGGTTCTAGGAATCTCATATCACCTATCTTTCTCGCAGGCTTTATTTTAGCACGACAATTGGCTTGCCACCAAAATATCCCGAAAGTCGAATCTCAATGAGCGTAGCCTTAAGTATCAACCAACTTTAGACTGTACCAAAGTCGTCTATCTCACTACTTTATAATGGCCAAGATGGGTCAATTAAGGTTCTAAAAGTAAGCTAGTGTTAATGACACCACGCGGAAGCCTAATGTTATCCTTGACTGACTCAAGGAACATTTGTACAAACCAAAGTGTCACACTAACTGTAGCCATCATGTTATCCATAACGGTCTACGCCGTACAGTCTTGATGATCTATTGCTACTTACCTAAGGAATTCCTAGATCCAGGTGTAGGATCTTACAAGCAATTATACACAAAAAAACCTTAAAGTAAAGCAAATAATTCAGACAATTAAAGAAAGTAAAAGTGATCTAAACTCTAAGGTAACCCCTCTTTTTTTAAGATCATTTCCCCATTAGAGTCGAGAATTCTGTAATACAGTAAAAGAACTGACTTTTTTTGTTTTATCCAAATGTGCAGATAGCAACAGTCGTCATCGAATTTTCTTTTATCCAATATTTAAGAAAGGTGAAAAGAACAGGAAAGACCTTTAATAGATTTTAAGTTTGGAGGGTAAGTTATGAAAAGGGAAGGTGTTATCACCCTTTTCATCCGTATTTATCTATGGGCTCTTAATTGCTTAGCTCACTTTTGAAAACTTACTTTGTATGTATGTGATTTGAAAATATTTTGAAATGCCAATGTGAGGCTAACTTTATAATGATTCTTGTATCAGTCCTCAAGAATGTATACAAAGTGTTTTCAAAAATATTTGTTTGAAAATGATGTGCGAAAAATGTTTTGAAAAGGTTGTGAGCGAGCGATTAAGAGTTCTTACCTACTAAGTATGATCTTTCTTATTCTTTTCCTTCTTCTTTTGAGATAATACTATCCATACCATTAGTTGGTAGGTAGCCCCATCTATTGGATGTGAAGGGATAGGCGTAGGGTTGTCGTATGGTCATCAAAGGCAACATGTAAGGATACTTTAGAAATTGTATCGGAGGGACTATCATCATTTACTCGTAGGGACTTTATCATTTTATTGGCAACTTCGAAGGGTCATCGAGGGACTATGATCTTTATTCGAAAGGGACATGATGATTTGATCGAGGGTCTTTTGCTAAAGTATCCCCACTTTTGAGGGACGTGACTAATATCGTAAGGCAACAAGAGAGGATACCCTAGAGGTGCAAGTGTAATGAGTGTATTGATTTCTGTTATTTATCTTGAGAATTAGGTTTTCTATGTTTGTTTTTAGTCTTACCATACAAACCCTAATTACTAGCAGTTAAATATGTATAGAAAAATAAAGTGTGGAATGTAAAGTCATACGCTATTACATAGATTTTAGAGAGATACATAAGTATAGATATTTGCGGGAAAAGTAAACCTACGCTATTACATTGACAGTGCGACCTATACAATTTTCTAGGAAATTAAATAGCAACAGATAAATAAGAAAAATCTTTAAAAATGTCAAATACCTAAAATCTAAGTGTTAATATTTTTGATGTTTTATAGAAAATAATTTAAGTGATAATAATTAATTAAAACCTAATTGTTTCTAATTACTTTTAATATTAAGAAAAAGGTTAATTAATTAATTAATAAATAAATAAAAACATGTCAAGAATTTAATTATTAAAAAAACTGTAATCCTAATTTGTTAGGTTTTATTAAAAAAAATTAGGTTAGTTAATGTTTAATTAAAAAATAATTAATTAATAAAAATAAAGAAAACTAGGTTAGAAAAAATAGGGTAAAAAGAATTTGTATGGGGTGGGTGTTGAACCCACACCCTGGATCTCAAAGGTGCGCCCTCCTACCACTAGGCCAAGCTGTTGTTTGTGATATGAAAATAGGAATGAATCATTATGTAATAAACCTGCACGTTAGTTTAGAAAAATAACAAAAATAATTGCAAGACGCAGGGATCGAACCCACGACCCTCATGTTATACAAACGCATCATTCACCATCTGCGCCATGTTGCCTTTGTGTCATAAAACAAAAGAAAATAAATATGTAATAAAACATATATCAAAGAAGCGCCGGAGTCCTAGCTCCAGTTGTCTTCTCCGACGATGCCAAATTCCATTCTGCAAAAATAACATGAGTTAGATCATAAAAGGGACCCTATCCCCTTAATTTTACCCTTGTGAATCCAATGGTGGCATTGGTTTGACCTGAAAGCACTTATATTATGAGATTCGATGAAAAAGTTCCAAGCCTCCCTAACAATGGCATCTCACGATCCCTGCATTAAAGCTTGCAAATAATGGATCAAAACAGTCCTAAACATGGTCATGAACATGTATACATGCATCAAATTAATTAAATGTGCATAGATTAAAAGTTTTAGATTCACGAAAACTACCCAAGCCGGTGCAGTTGGTTGTGATGATCTGGCGTGCTTCAGGCTTCAAGGATGGTTGGGATGGACTCCTGGAAACTTCGGGAAGCTGATGGAATGCTTGAAATGGATTGAAAGCAGCTACACACGAGGGTTTCAAGTTGCCCTAGTTTTGACAAAATTTGAGATTTTGAGGGTGTGTTCTTGAGGAAATTTTTGTGTCCTTGATGGTCTGAACATGCTATGTATTTATAGGAGAGTGGTTTAGGTCAACAAACATGAATCAAATCTTTGTATTTCATGACTAAATATTTGATTAGAATTTTTGCATGAAATCTTTCTTTCTTAGGCCAATCATGTACCAATCATCTCTACACATTTTTTGCAAGTTGTCACCAACTTTTTGGGTTTATGATTTGATTCAAAAATAGATCCCCATGCCTTATATCATTTATTTGGTATTATATTTGATTTATTTTGCTTTTAATTGAATAAAATCAAAATAAAAAGAAATAAAAACTACAAAAATAAATTAATGGATTAAGAGGTCTATTATGAGGTCATGAACACGTTTGGACCTTAAAAGATAGGCCCATTAGCCCAAAAATTCAAATTTGCTCAATTTGGACTTCATGCATTTTCTCAAAATTTCCCAACTTGCATCAATCATTAATGACTCAATTTTTGTCATATCAAGATGATCTTGGACTTTTTGGAAACCCCAAGATGTCTCCTACAACTTTCATGTTGGTCATTTTTTCATTTGAATACTTTAACTTGATGTAAATTACTTTTACAAAAGATGTCTTTTTGTTGACTTTTAAAATGACCTGTAATGTTTTGGCTCTGTTGTACCCCAAAATTTGCCCTCCCATATTCTTCAAGAAATTGCCAAGTCATGCTTCAAAGTTCCCCAAGGGTTGCACAGTGCAAGAGCCTCCTAAACAGTCAAAATTAGGGTTTGTGTTCTGATCAAGAAAATGAAGTTTCCAAAGGTCCAATCAAGTTTCACATGCCTACAAATATGGTCAAGCATCCTCATATCAAGTTTCAAGACTTTCAGCACAAAATTGCACAGTCAAAAACCCTAATTGCACTACAGTCAACTGTAGGGGCAAAATGGTCATTTGACAGTCAAAAGTTCAAATTTTTGGTCAACATATCATTTTGAAGCCACAAACATCATTTGATCAATGCTTGATCATGATTCTCAAAGTTTGGCTCAAAAATCATCAAGATGCAAAAGTTTCCTTATTTAGACAGTTGAAAAAGTCAACTGTAAATTGACCAGGGCATAACTTTCACATGGATTATCAAAAAAATTTCATCCAAAGCTCATGTTGAAGAGAAATACATTTCCTACAACTCATCTTCATACTTCAAGTCCAAGAAATGCTCTCACAAAAAGTTATCAATTTTAACATTATAGGTCATTTTCAAAAGTCAACAAAAAGGGACTTTAAGTCAAAGGCCATAACTTGAGATTGGTAAATCAAAATGACATGGGACCAAAGGCATTGGTTAGAGGACTCAAAGACCTTTCCAAAATGTCCAAGAACATGAGAAAAGCTTAAACATTGAGCAAGTTATGCCTTGTGGAAGTTGGGAAATTTTTGGATATTTTGAAAAGTCAACATTGATTCAAATGACCTAAAATTGCTAATGGGCCCATTTTTCTTCCACAATTCATTGTCCCAAGCATGTGCACGACCATTAGGCCCAAAAGGAAGTTTTTCTCCATTTTTATTTATTTATTTGGATTTTTTATCATTTATAATTCATTTAATTAAATAAAATGCATGAAAAATACAAAACTAATGAAATAAAATCTTTTTGTGCAGAAATTATTCTCATTGGACATTCAAGATTCGTGCATGATTATTTGTGGAAAGTTTTGGCATGATTTAGTATCAAATTGCATGGAAAGATATGAAAATATTTTGCCATAAAAATCAAATATCCCTTTATCAAATCTTTGATTCTTGGGACAAGGAACTTGACCTAATTCACTCAGTATATGAGCCTGATCACAAACCTAATAATGCTAACCACTAAGCTGCGCAGAAGAGCATAAACAAACTGGCATTTTTTTCAAAGAAAACTCCAATCCTGAAAACTTGTTTGCAGGACGTTTCAAGCCACAAAACCCCTCCCATTGCATTCCTAGGACGCCAAGCAACGTGCCTGAATCAAGAACACGGTCCTTAAGCCCTTGAAACATTGTACAGAAGTCCCACTTTTCTTACTTTTTTGCATAATCGTATTTCAAGATTTATGCATTTTCATTGCATATTGTTAATGGATTCATGCTAATTAAGGTGTTCTGAAGCTAACCATTTATCTTAATTGTGTTTTCGTGTACTCTATGCAATTATACCATTGATGCAGATTAGGGTTCGTGAAGCTTGAAATTGGGGGTTTCCAAACGCGGTAAAATCAGACCACCATAGTACCATGACTCAAATCAGCAAGCCCAGACGATTATGAACCCACCCTCGCGCTCAATTTATGAGCATCCAAGGGCTAATCGCTATTTTTTAATAGCTGGCCTAAGAGAACGCTAACAAAACCGTGGCTTAATGTATTTGTGTTTCAGGAACATGAAGAAGATGAACTCGTGGCCAGCAACCATTGGCTCTTTTAAATTTCGCGCTAAAACATTATCAGCGTGTGTTTTTATTTTATATTAATTGTTTGATGTTTAGTATACAAGCGCGTTGGTTGGATCAGATGGCAAGCAAATTTGTTGGTAAAGTTAATGACCTGGGTTCGAGCCCCAGGTCTTCACACTTTCCATTTTATTTTTTTCAATTAACGTTCATATGTAGCGCCCATGCTGAAGACTACCATGCACTTCCAAATCAAGCGTGCCACGTCCATCTCAAGATCAATCAGAAGGCCATGGATTGGAGAATACAATGCACCCTGGTCAGCGCACATACACGTGTCCAGAAAAAGTCAAACGGACCATGCTAAATGGGCCTGGATTACTAAACTTGAACCTCCATGTTGGGGACTACAACCCCCCTAGGTTTGCAATAATGTTTTTATTTCTTTTTTTATTTTCTATTTTTCTTTTTAATTATTGTTTTATTAGTTAATTTAATATTTTCATAAATATAAAAAACACACAAAAAATCAGAAAAGAGGAAAAATATAATAAATATTTTTGTTTTAATATTTTCCATAAATAAATTGTCTATAATTATTTAGTGTTAAATTAGGTTTAATTTTAATTCTTTTAATAAAAATCTAAAAAAACATAGAATTAGGGTTTAATTAATTTTTATCCTTTTTATTTTTATTTCATAATAATTAAATAGTTAAATATTTATTTTTATAACTAAATTTGTATATAAACATTAGGGTTAATATTAGATTTTAATTCTCTTTTCTTAATAAATTAAAAATAAAATAGAATTAGGGTTAGCATTTAATTTCAATTAATTCCCTTTTTTAAATCCTAAAATACTAAAAAATACCAAAAAACATTTCCTTTCTTTTTTTTTTATTAATTAATGTCACCATTTAATTTAATTTTGCCAAAGGGTCCAACGCCCTCATTCTTAATTTCTTATTAATTCGCATATTTATTTTTGTTTCTTTGTAATATTTATGTATCTCTCCCAAGGCCATGTAACCATTTTATATTTCTCGCACTTTTCTTTTCTTTATTTATTTTCCGTCAAATCGGGTCCTGGTTTAATTTTGGCGATGTGGACCCGCGCCTTTTGTAATAGCTTAGAATTTACTTTTCTCGCAATATTTTTAACTGTTAAATAATGGCATGAAAGAATGTATGGACAAAATGAAAACAAGCGTAGAACACCAATAACATGACAAGATAAATGCAAATGAAAACGACACACAAATCGCACACACCACCCCTAGGGTACGCCTCACTGTTGCCTTGCCTCGAAAGGTGATCGTCGAGTAGAGGATGTCTTAGTAAGTCCTCATGATCCGGGAACCTGGCATGAGGGTAGCTTCTAAGGTGTCTTCCTATTGCTCCGGTGATCACCATGTCCCGAAC
The DNA here is from genome assembly GCA_948472305.1 of Vicia faba. NCBI lineage: Eukaryota > Viridiplantae > Streptophyta > Magnoliopsida > Fabales > Fabaceae > Vicia > Vicia faba. The sequence continues at coordinate 177,459,462 of OX451741.1, read as the reverse complement.
CCTCGAATTGACCCGAACACCTCCAACGGTGGTGCTACCTACCTCTCAATGGTGGGATGGCACTGCTTTAAAGGACATTTACACAGACGAATTCCTTAGGGTAGGTAGACGACTCTAGATACTTGCTCTAAATTTCAAACAAAATTCAAAATACTTTTCACACCAACACATTTTCAAAAGCTTTCGAAAGCAACTTTTCAAACACTCTTGAGGACCGATACAAGAGTCGAACTGGAATTTTCAAAGAAACCTTTTTTTTAAAACCCACAGTTGAAAAGCAAACAAACCATTTTTGAAAACACAAATGAGCAAGTATCTAAGAGCCCATGGATAACCATGGATAGAAAGGGTGCTAACACCTTCCCTTTCTATAACCTACCTCCCGAACCGAGAGCAATCTCTTTAAGGAATTTTTCTGTGCTTTTGTCCTTTCCATTTGGAGAAAATAAAAGACGGTGGCGACTCTTGCTTCCGCGACATTTCGCGAACCAGCGTTAAACAGTCAGTTCCAGATCCACCGATCACGGAACTGGCGACTCTGCTGGGGATTAAACTTAAAGTGAGGTGTACCTTAGGGTTAGTTCATAACTGTGTTTTCAATTGTATTGACTTGTCTGCTTTAAATTTGTGGTTTGCATCGGAGTTACATAGATCCTAACCCGGATCTGGGGGATACCCTGTTTAGGTAGCATAAGCTGTGAGGGACCTGTCCGGCGTAGACCGACACGGGTGAAACAGTGGCTACGTTGGTGTGGCACCTTGGTCTGTACCGATATCCCTTGTGTTGCAACGAGGAGAATATGGGTCTTCTGAGGAGTCATTAAGCACCAACAACCTTAGAACCTTAAATGACACAACTTGGCCATTAGAACAGTAGCAGTATGCTACGCCCATTGAGGCTAAACTCTCGTGATGGTTCTGGCCGCAAGAAAAGATTGCGATGCTGGAGTTATGACCGATTGAGGGTAGTCAATGATATTGGGATCCTCTAAGAACCCGATTACTTTGATAGGACAGGTTGAGCCCACCAACTTCAAGAGGGTAGTACCCCAAACTTCATGCTGGCCTGAACTCTAAGGGTTCCTCTTGTGTGACTTGTGTGCCTTCCAACTTGACTACTTGCATGCTTGTTATCTGACACTTGAGTTCCTTGCAGGTTTTGTTTATAGTCCTTAACTAGGACTCATAACAGAGTTTACTAAGTTTCTTGCAGGTTTTGTTCATAGTCCTTAATTGGGACTCATGACAGGTTTTACTTGGGTTTCTTGCAGGTTTTGGCTTGCAGTCCTTAATTGGGACTCATAATAGGGTTACCTACATTACCCCATGCATACCATAACATCATACCATTGCATACATCCTAACCCATTTCAAGGATCTCAAGGGCTTGTGATGCAGGTCATGGTGAATCAGCTATCCCAACAAGGGGCAAAGAGGATTTATTTTCCTCTAGACAAAGTTGTCAGGGGCTATGACCCACTTGATATGGTGAGCTTTGACTCTTGAAGAAGGTTCCCCTAACCAAGGTTGTTTGGAAATCAAAACCAGACATGATGACTAAAGTCAGGGGCTATGACCCACTTGATATGGTGAGCCTTTGACCCTTGAAGAAGGGCTCTCTACAACACGAAGTTGCTTCAATCAAGCTACCGGTTTCCAATTCTAACAAATTTTCCTGTTTATCCCGCGAGGTCCTTGAAAACATTACATGCATGTCATACACATCATTGCATAACAGGTACCCTTGTTGCAGGTCACTTACCTTTCTCCGCTGTTTATTTCAGCAATGGTTTCCCAACAAGATAACCAGGACTTTCTTGCTCAAGAGACTCGGTTCGGGGAAATCCTCCTGAATCTATCCAAGGGGCAGGAAGAGCTAAGGACACTTCTCATGGAGACTTTAGTCAGGAACAGCGCTGAGGATGAACGGCTGAAACATCTGCAAGCTGAAGTGGATGCATTGAAAGCCCAGATGCTGGGGCAGGTGACTGCCATTCAAGGTTTAGCTCAAAGACAAGAAGAGCTCGGAGTTCTCGTCAACCAACTGCTTCGGGGTAACCAACTGGGGCAAGCGTCTAAGGGTAAAGAGCCAGTCATCATTCAACCATCTTTGAGACAAGGGGATAAGGGGAGAGCTCCTCAAATGGCTCCAGTGTCACAAATTCAGCATCAACCTCCCCCGCTTCAGCCAGACAAGCCTAAAAGGCAGTTCACCAAGATCAACATGTCGCTGGATCAAGCACTACAAAAAATGTTGAAGGCAGGACTAATCACCTTAAGGGCTCCTCTCCGGAATCCAAACACTTCTGCTCCTAACTATCATCCCAATGATAGGTGCGCATACCATTCTGATAGCCCGGGGCATACTATGGACAATTGCTGGCCTCTCAAGAACAAGATTCAAGACATGACCGACGCTGGAGAGATTCAGTTTGAAGTACCCGAGACTCCCAACGTGATCACTGCTCCCTTTCCAAAACATGGCTAGGATTGAGAAATTTTTGTTCATTCGAATGTTCAAGTTGCAATTCTATTTTGTTCAAACATTTACTCATGTTAAACATTGTTATTTCATTAATGCATCGCATATGTCTGTTCTGAAACAATATATTCGTATTCACTAAATGCGAATTATTTTCATATTTTTTCTGATGTCAACTCTTGATCTAAAATTCTAAGCCTCTTGAGGGAGGATGACGAAAACGATACCACGATCTTTACAGTATGCTTTTGAACAGACCCCGCTGATGAGGTACAGGCATTGTTTCAATCCCTAAACACTGGAGTTATAAGGAAGATAATCCCTCGTCAACCCATCTGAGCCAAAGAAGTAGGAGTTTTTCTTTTCGAAATTTAAAACCCTTAATCATAACCTGGGGCAGGGTAGTCTCTCAGTTGATCCAAGTGCATAACGAATGGCACCAAAGAGGTCCTTAAATAAACAAAAGACAGTGATGGTTCCGAATAATCATAAAGACAGGCAGTCATTACCAAAATCAAAAACCCATAAAGTCAAAACCAATGAAGGAGACTTACAAAACTGGGGCATCCCGCTGACTGTAATTCCAAAAAAGGAAATAGTTCAGGCAAAAAAAGAAAGGGATAACAAAAAAGAAAGAGGTCTTACAAACCCTCAACAAAAAAGGAATGACTGCCTATTCAAAATAAGTTATCAACATGAATCATCACCGGAAAATCAGAGCAAAGACTCAAACAAGGTCTAACGTATGATCAACTGAGTTTAGGTTTGGAGAACATCACGAAGAGCGGGTGGGTACAAATAAAATTTGAGCCTTTATCCTTTGTTTCTTAAACCGTGAATCACGCCACGTTATAACCCTTAAAAGTCCTAGCTGAAGCATGGGTTAGTTCGAAAGCATATTGTTACAAAAGGTATCCTGACTCCTTAAGGCCTACGGTAAATACGGAGTTGACATCACGTTTTACAAACATTCACTTGTTTTATGAAAAAGAATGCATTTTCAAAATCTTCAAGACAGACATAAGCTTTGCATTTTTGATATAACATTGTTTGCATATGACCTTTTGTTTGAACAGCAGGAAAATTCGCACGATGAATACCTAGTGAACAAAGGCACTTCCAATCAAGGGGCAGACATGACCATGGTCTATTATCTGGGGAAGTCCAATCAAGATTCGGAGAATCTCTCAAAGGCCAAATAGCCTGGGGCAAGTCTCCGCCTGAGTCACTTGGGGCATTCCAACAACAAATCTTGCCTGATCAAACATCTTCTGGCGGCATGACAAAACACTTCTAACAAGGGGGAACTCCCTACATTCTGAAAGCGTGGACATAGTCGAAAAGATACTACGCAAAATCAAAGACCCGCTAGGTTGACATACCTAGGCAAAAATAAGGGCTTCCCGGCGAACCAAAAGGGTTCGGGCAAAAGTAAGGGATGAAATGAAAAAATATGTACACCCGGCAAGTCGAAAACCTGAAAAGGCGGCTTGGGCAAAAATGGGTATCCCGGTGGACTGAAAACCCGAAAGGGCGGTCCAGGCAAAAGTTAGGGATTAAAGCGTACGACTATGTCCTGTCATCATGTCACCTGCCTACCAGAAGAAGGTTTGTCCATCAACAACTATCAGCACCTCACAGGTCTTCCTCTCCCACTGTAGAGACAGGGGCAATAAAGAGTTGTCTGGCAATCTAATTGTCCTGTCCTCCAAGGTATCAAGATGGGTTCAGCGGAAGAACGTAACCAGATATCCTAATCCCCCAGAGAGTGAGCCAGCAAGTCAATACACTCTCCTCAAGCGAAGCTACTATCAAACTTAAGGAAGTTGGGTATACTCCCGTAGATCTCAACCTTCCCCAGCAGCAATATACATATCCTTAACAAGCATCCCCGGCAGTCTTGGTCTAAAGATTGTTCCCCGGCGGCGTACCAATATTCAAAGGAATCACTTCCCCCGCAGTTCAAAACTTCCCCAGGAAAGTCCAATCCAGTTCCCCAGGAAAGTTGGAATTTACCTCCCCAAGCAGTAAGCTTATCCTCAGTAGATTCTGGAAGTTTATCCCTCGCAGAACACGAACGCGTCTCCCGGCTTTATTCAAAGAGTTATTTCCTTACCAGGATATAACTGGTTTATCCTCAGCCAAAAGCCACGGAAAGATCGTCCTCGACGAAGCCTTCTTATCCCCAGCGAAGTTTACTCATACTTTCAATACAACAAGGATATCCCCAGCAAGGTATTATCAACATTCAGCAAAAAACCTCTCTCTCCCCACAGAGTATCACTCCCCAGCATGGTCACTAGAGTATTTTTCTCCCCGCAGAATCTCCCATTCGCCAAGTTTAGTCCCCAACGGAGTTATCTTCTCCTACCGGTATTCTTGCAACTATCATCCCCAGCGGAAGCAAAATCTATTCTTCAATACCAGCCCAGGAGTGACTTCCCGGCACCCGTCAAGGATTTACTTTCCTAGACGAAAAACACATTCATAAATCATCACATACATCATTATAGCATGCATATACGCATCATATCTTACAAATCTCATTTATATTGAGAACATCATTGCTTGATCCATATCATGCATGGCACATGACTGACCTTTACCTTTCAGGAAAGATTCAGCTAAATTCTCCATCATATTTCAAGACCTAGACCGGTTCAGTTAATCAACTCCAAAGATTCCTTATCCAGTCCAAGGCCTTCTCTAGTCCAGTTAAGTCGACTCCCAACAGATTTTTCTGATGAAGACTCAGTAGAAGTTATCCAGGTTATAATTTCCTATGGTTCCCTCTCCGATGGTGCGTGAGGTGATAATTCCCTTTTAGGTTATAATTTCCTATGGTTCCCTCTCCGATGGTGCGTGAGGTGATAATTCCCTTTTAGGTTATAATTTCCTATGGTTCCCTCTCCGATGGTGCGTGAGGTGATAATTCCCTTTCAGGTTATGATTTCCTATGGTCCTCTCCCCGACGGTGCGTGAGATGTAATTCTCTTTCAGGTTATGATTTCCTATGGTCCTCTCCCCGACGGTGCGTGAGACGTAATTCCCTTTCAGGTTATAATTTCCTATGGTTCCCTCTCCGATGGTGCGTGAGGTGATAATTCCCTTTCAGGTTATGATTTCCTATGGTCCTCTCCCCGACGGTGCGTAAGATGTAATTCCCTTTCAGGTTATGATTTCCTATGGTCCTCTCCCCGACGGTGCGTGGGACGTAATTCCCTTTTAGGTCATAATTTCCTATGGTTCCCTCTCCGATGGTGCGTGAGGTGATAATTCCCTTTCAGGTTATGATTTCCTATGGTCCTCTCCCCGACGGTGCGTGAGATGTAATTCCCTTTCAGGTTATGATTTCCTATGGTCCTCTCCCCGATGGTGCGTGAGATGTAATTCCCTTTCAGATTATAATTTCCTTTGGTTCTCTTCCCGATACTGCGAAGATGGTAATTCCCACCAAGATTTTCTCAACGAGCGTTGTTGAAGTTAAAGTCACCCAAGGTTCTCTTACCATTCATGCTAAGGTAGTAACCATCCCTGGTTCATTCATCATCTTGTGAAGCTCCAGACTCAGCTCCTGTAACCAGTCAGGACATACCTATACCAAGCATCTGAAAACCAACTCCTGCAACATGTCAGGTACTCATTTTTCTGTTTTGCAGGTACGCAAGTTCTCGCTAAGGAATCTCTTATGCGATCAACGTCCAGATGGCATCTATAAGCCCATCATCCCCCATCAATCTCTAAATGGCATCTATAAGCCCATTTCCATCACACTGCTACTATGTGAGCGCAAATTTCTGGGCACTCTAGTGTTCAATCATCTTCTACCCTCGGATTACGAAAGGCACGTCAGCCAATCTGCATCCTCAGGTCTAAGAAGATTGAACAGGGGCAACTGTTGTACCCTAAAATTTGCCCTCCCATATTCTTCAAGAAATTGCCAAGTCATGCTTCAAAGTTCCCCAAGGGTTGCACAGTGCAAGAGCCTCCTAAACAGTCAAAATTAGGGTTTGTGTTCTGATCAAGAAAATGAAGTTTCCAAAGGTCCAATCAAGTTTCACATGCCTACAAATATCGTCAAGCATCCTCATATCAAGTTTCAAGACTTTCAGCACAAAATTGCACAGTCAAAAACCCTAATTGCACTACAGTCAACTGTAGGGGCAAAATGGTCATTTGACAGTCAAAAGTTCAAATTTTTGGTCAACATATCATTTTGAAGCCACAAACATCATTTGATCAATGCTTGATCATGATTCTCAAAGTTTGGCTCAAAAATCATCAAGATGCAAAAGTTTCCTTATTTGGACAATTGAAAAAGTCAACTGTAAATTGACCAGGGCATAACTTTCACATGGATTATCAGAAAAATTCCATCCAAATCTCATGTTGAATAGAAAGACATTTCCTACAACTCATATTCATACTTCAAGTCCAAGAAATGCTCTCACAAAAAGTTATCAATTTCAACATTATAGGTCATTTTCAAAAGTCAACAAAAAGGGACTTTAAGTCAAAGGCCATAACCTGAGATTGGTAAATCAAAATGACATGGGACCAAAGGCATTGGTTAGAGGACTCAAAGACCTTTCCAAAATGTCCAAGAACATGAGAAAAGCTTAAAAATTGAGCAAGTTATGCCTTGTGTAAGTTGGGAAATTTTTGGATATTTTGAAAAGTCAACATTGATTCAAATGACCTAAAATTGCTAATGGGCCCATTTTTCTTCCACAATTCATTGTCCCAAGCATGTGCACGACCATTAGGCCCAAAAGGAAGTTTTTCTCCATTTTTATTTATTTATTTGGATTTTTTATCATTTATAATTCATTTAATTAAATAAAATGCATGAAAAATACAAAACTAATGAAATAAAATCTTTTTGTGCAGAAATTATTCTCATTGGACATTCAAGATTCGTGCATGATTATTTGTGGAAAGTTTTGGCATGATTTAGTATCAAATTGCATGGAAAGATATGAAAATATTTTGCCATAAAAATCAAATATCCCTTTATCAAATCTTTGATTCTTGGGACAAGGAACTTGACCTAATTCACTCAGTATATGAGCCTGATCACAAACCTAATAATGCTAACCACTAAGCTGCGCAGAAGAGCATAAACAAACTGGCATTTTTTTCAAAGGAAACTCCAATTCTGAAAACTTGTTTGCAGGACGTTTCAAGCCACAAAACCCCTCCCATTGCATTCCTAGGACGCCAAGCAACGTGCCTGAATCAAGAACACGGTCCCTAAGCCCTTGAAACATTGTACAGAAGTCCCACTTTTCTTACTTTTTTGCATAATCGTATTTCAAGATTTATGCATTTTCATTGCATATTGTTAATGGATTCATGCTAATTAAGGTGTTCTGAAGCTAACCATTTATCTTAATTGTGTTTTCGTGTACTCTATGAAATTATACCATTGATGCAGATTAAGGTTCGTGAAGCTTGAAATTGGGGGTTTCCAAACGCGGTAAAATCAGACCACCATAGTACCATGACTCAAATCAGCAAGCCCAGACGATTATGAACCCACCCTCGCGCTCAATTTATGAGCATCCAAGGGCTAATCGCTATTTTTTAATAGCTAGCCTAAGAGAACGCTAACAAAACCGTGGCTTAATGTATTTGTGTTTCAGGAACATGAAGAAGATGAACTCGTGGCCAGCAACCATTGGCTCTTTTAAATTTCGCGCTAAAACATTATCAGCGTGTGTTTTTATTTTATATTAATTGTTTGATGTTTAGTATACAAGCGCGTTTGTTGGATCAGATGGCAAGCAAATTTGTTGGTAAAGTTAATGACCTGGGTTCGAGCCTCAGGTCTTCACACTTTCCATTTGATTTTTTTCAATTAACGTTCATATGTAGCGCCCATGCTGAAGACTACCATGCACTTCCAAATCAAGCGTGCCACGTCCATCTCAAGATCAATCAGAAGGCCATGGATTGGAGAACACAATGCACCCTGGTCAGCGCACATACACGTGTCCAGAAAAAGTCAAACGGACCATGCTAAATGGGCCTGGATTACTAAACTTGAACCTCCATGTTGGGGACTACAACCCCCCTAGGTTTGCAATAATGTTTTTATTTCTTTTTTTATTTTCTATTTTTCTTTTTAATTATTGTTTTATTAGTTAATTTAATATTTTCATAAATATAAAAAACACACAAAAAATCAGAAAAGAGGAAAAATATAATAAATATTTTTGTTTTAATATTTTCCATAAATAAATTGTCTATAATTATTTAGTGTTAAATTAGGTTTAATTTTAATTCTTTTAATAAAAATCTAAAAAAACATAGAATTAGGGTTTAATTAATTTTTATCCTTTTTATTTTTATTTCATAATAATTAAATAGTTAAATATTTATTTTTATAACTAAATTTGTATATAAACATTAGGGTTAATATTAGATTTTAATTCTCTTTTCTTAATAAATTAAAAATAAAATAGAATTAGGGTTAGCATTTAATTTCAATTAATTCCCTTTTTTAAATCCTAAAATACTAAAAAATACCAAAAAACATTTCCTTTCTTTTTTTTTTATTAATTAATGTCACCATTTAATTTAATTTTGCCAAAGGGTCCAACGCCCTCATTCTTAATTTCTTATTAATTCGCATATTTATTTTTGTTTCTTTGTAATATTTATGTATCTCTCCCAAGGCCATGTAACCATTTTATATTTCTCGCACTTTTCTTTTCTTTATTTATTTTCCGTCAAATCGGGTCCTGGTTTAATTTTGGCGATGTGGACCCGCGCCTTTTGTAATAGCTTAGAATTTACTTTTCTCGCAATATTTTTAACTGTTAAATAATGGCATGAAAGAATGTATGGACAAAATGAAAACAAGCGTAGAACACCAATAACATGACAAGATAAATGCAAATGAAAACGACACACAAATCGCACACACCACCCCTAGGGTACGCCTCACTGTTGCCTTGCCTCGAAAGGTGATCGTCGAGTAGAGGATGTCTTAGTAAGTCCTCATGATCCGGGAACCTGGCATGAGGGTAGCTTCTAAGGTGTCTTCCTATTGCTCCGGTGATCACCATGTCCCGAACCCTCGAATTGACCCGAACACCTTCAACGGTGGTGCTACCTACCTCTCAATGGTGGGATGGCACTGCTTTAAAGGACATTTACACAGACGAATTCCTTAGGGTAGGTAGACGACTCTAGATACTTGCTCTAAATTTCAAACAAAATTCAAAATACTTTTCACACCAACACATTTTCAAAAGCTTTCGAAAGCAACTTTTCAAACACTCTTGAGGACCGATACAAGAGTCGAACTGGAATTTTCAAAGAAACCTTTTTTTTTAAAACCCACAGTTGAAAAGCAAACAAACCATTTTTGAAAACACAAATGAGCAAGTATCTAAGAGCCCATGGATAACCATGGATAGAAAGGGTGCTAACACCTTCCCTTTCTATAACCTACCTCCCGAACCGAGAGCAATCTCTTTAAGGAATTTTTCTGTGCTTTTGTCCTTTCCATTTGGAGAAAATAAAAGACGGTGGCGACTCTTGCTTCCGCGACATTTCGCGAACCAGCGTTAAATAGTCAGTTCCAGATCCACCGATCACAGGCTCATATCTCTCAAATGAAGCATTTTTGGCCTTGAGCTTAGAGAGATAAAGTTGTAGAGAATTGAATTTCCTTCAATATAGTATTTAGTTGAGGAATTTTTGATGAAGTATGTGAAAGTTATCTTGGTCAAAGTTCAATTGACTTCTCCTTAAGAAAACCCTAATTTAATAACTTTTAACTTTTGATGAATCTTGAGTTTTCTTGATGAATCATGATTAAACCTTGATAAAATGATTAATGTGACTTAAAATATTGTTGTTGACCAAAAATATTGAAGTTTGACTATAAATTGGTCAAATTTGACTTTTTGTCCAATATAGTTATTTTCAATCATTTGTAATTGACTGAGCAAACTTGTGCTGCAAGGTTTGAAATTTGGAATGCAGATTCTTTGAAGCATATGAGGAACCATGAAGTCCACTTGAGGCATTGGAAGTCTAATTTCATTTGAGAAAAGCAAAACCCTAGTTGTAGGTCAATTGCTTAGGAGGAGAGTTTGTCTGGTAAACCCTTGCGTAGTCTTGAGTGTTTGAGACCTTCATGTGCATGAGAAGGTATCTTGAATCAATTTGTCTTGAAAATGGAAGGGAAAATTTTGGGGTACAACAAATTGATATACAATTAGAGGTACAGATAGTACAACACAAGCAAAGACTTTGTTACTTGATATTTTTAAGATATACAAGTGTAAGAAAATCTCAAGTCTATGTGCAATACAATAACTATATACGTAAGCTCAAAGATCAAATAATATCATGTATGTTTTTGATGTTTCTTGTTGTATATTAGTGTGTGTTCTTTTGATCTTCAGCTCCTTATATAGAGGAAACAAAAGAGATGTTGAAGGATAACTTTCACAAGTATCTTTGTTGAAGACGTGGTTTCCAAGAGAGAGACGTTGGAGTAGGTACAATTATGATCTTCAACCTCTGAAAAAACTCTTTGTCAATTATGCCTTTCTCAAGTAAGGCGGCCATAGGGATACTGGAGTAGACTGAAGAAATCATGTCAAACAGCCTTGAGCCTTGCGCTAGAACTCCTAGTTGACTTTATCCATAATCTGGAAGCGAACAAGATGAATCTTCTTTACACATAGTATATACCAGAGGCACTTGTACTATGTTTCCAGCTAATCAAAAGCTAAGTCACCAGACGTTGAGGTTCCATGTTATAATTAGATTTTGATCTATTAGAATATGACTCAAATGCTTCTTCTTCATGAGATATTTAACTGGGTCAGAACCAAGTTAATAAATAATATTAATGATCTTGCACACTTGAACAAATTTTAGTATACCCTATTGTTCTTTATGTAATTTTTTATCATCAAAACTCAAGAAGTATGAACAGATTTTGTTCCTACTATCTCCCCCTTTTTTATGATGACAAACACAAATATTTAAAAACAATGGTTGGTCAGTTTTAATAACTGAACAACTTCAGAGTCTAAGGTTTGTAAGCTCCCCCTGAGTCTAATAGTCCATAGGTTTAGGTTTATAAGCCACCCTAAGTTCAATCCAATTTATTTAAACTTATTTTTATAAAAAATAATTAATCAACAAAATTCAGCACATAACATAAGTTGCTTTAAGTGGGTTCATGTGCTGATAATAACATAGAATATGTTATTATCAAACTATTTAAATACTCCCATATTTCTCCCTCTTTTGTCATCAACAAAAAATAAATAAAAGAATTGAGAGAAAAGATACTAAATAATAAAACAGACATAACAGATGCAGATGCAAAATGTAAATAAAAGAAACAGTGCATCAAAAAAGTTTAGAGTTTGAAACATAATAGATAGCAAAAATAAAAATTAAGGTCCTAGATCCTAATCATAGGGTTTCTTCAAAATATCCATAATAGACTTCAGATCATATCTCATTTCTTCTTGCTTAACAACCATACAAATAATTTGCACATTTACAGTCCCTTGATGATCAAATAGATTGGAAATCTAAGATCTCAAGTCTTGAGAATTTGCCACAGAAACTAATCTAAACTCAAGTTAAACTCTCATTTGATTTACTAAAGCAACATCTTCAGATGAGAAACTTTTCAAACTTTGTATGATAGAGTCAACAGAGAGTTTGAATTCATCCCATCTTGTAGCATATGCTACAATATTTGAAGCACTTGTCTATCATAGACTAGCCACTTGAACATGTTATAAAACTTAGCCCTGAACTTATCCATTTGAGAAATAATATAGAGGGGTGTGGATTAATTTAAGTTATCTATAGGTGAGGTAGAGGGGTAACAATAGTGTGAGTGGTATCATTTCTAGTTCCGGAAAGTTGTTATGTGCCAGCTTGTGCCACAAGAAAAGCTTCTCTAGAGGGATGTGAGGTTTGAGGATTAGAAAGAGATTCAGTTTGTGGTTGATTTTATGGATGAGTTTATAATAGAATTTCTCCATATACAACATATTCTGGTTCTTTAACATGATGACTCAGAGTATGTTATGCTGAATAATTGGATGTTTTGGAATTTGAGGGTAGTGGACCAGCAGAAAAAACTTTTAAAGGTTCAATTAGAAAGGGTGGTAAACAAATTTGGTCAGAATGTGGTTTGGTTTTCCTGAAGAGACTACAGGAAATGTTTCAAATGATTTCTAAACCAGTGAAAGGTCACAGGCTTCTAGAGAGGATGGGGGTTGAGAGGATAGATGTCATGGTTGATACGGTATTATGGCTAGGTTACTTAGTGGAGGTGGGTTGTTTGGTAGAGGTCGGAGATATGTATGGTTTGATTCAGAGAAGATGTGGGGGTTGGAGACTTTCTCATTAATGGTGAAGAATTCAGAGATGAATCAAATAAAGGGTCAAGAGAGTTACCTAGAGTAACATCAGTAATCAGAGGTTATTCCACACGATCCAAGTCTTTTTCCTCATGCCCATCAATGCAAACAATAGCATCAATTTGATCAACACCCGCAGTAACCATACCATACATAATCCTCTCGGAATCTTCAGGAGCAATAAACCCGATTCTAGCAATAAATTTTTGAACTAGTTCAGCAACCTCGGGAGATGTAGTTACTGATTCAAACCTTGTTCTTAATTGCTCCCATAAATCCTTATCATCACCTTGATTAATTTTATCAGCATAATGAGCAACCACAACTGAAAAACCTTTGCACAAACTATGGTCATAGATGATATAACAATGTCTGCCTGTTTTCTAAATTTCCTTATCAAAGGTTCTTCTTCTTCTTATTCATCAGGAAGAACCATTAGCCTTGGCTTATTTTGTTTAGGAGAAAGAACAACATCCTTTTCTTTTTCAGGAGTCTTGTCACTCCTAGTTTTTGTAGGTAGGACCACAGTTGTGGCAACAACTTCTTTAACTTCCTTCTGTAGAGCTTTCCGAGCATCACTGATAAGCTTATTTTTAGTAGGCTTATGAGTGAATCTTCTAATATTCAAAGAAGTTAGTTTTCTATTCCCTCTTATGATAGATACATCAGCAAATCTATCTTTCACATTTTCCATGGCTATAGTAACACGAGTTTTGCTTTGAACCATTATTAAGAATTCCCTAATAGCTTTAGGATTGTCATCTTTGGTGATCACAAGAAAATCATTCATAAAGGTTCTATTTTTATATATTTTGATTGTGATATGATCACTAATCATCACCGGATATTTCTTCTTTAGAACTTGCATGTTAACCAACACATATGTTGCGAGATTACTTCCATAGCAAATTTTAAGATCTTCACCAGTCTTGAAATCTTTTATCACGTTGATCAGTCTGCACTGGTAGAAGATTTCAAAAATCATTCTAGCATAGGGAACATTACTTTTATGGTGTTTCTTAGATTCTCCGATAGATTTACAGAGATAATTAAAAAGATGTAGGCTGCAGGAATTAGAGGTTTTTCAGTGACTTTTCGCAAAATTGTTATTAGAAGAGTGTCATATGCAAGTATACATGTTGTGATTGTAACAAGTAATAAGTATAAGAGTATTGTACCCACAGGAATTGTTGTTACTTAGATTTTATTTTTGTATGGAAACTATTCTTTTGATTTAAGCATGAGCAGAGAGAAATAATGATTGGTGTTTACGAGTTCAAGTTCACTTATAACAGAGTTCAAAAGTAAGGTGAAAAGAAATGGAAATATATTAAGAGTGATTGAGTTGAGCTATGTTCTATTAGTATCATTAGTGTGTTTAAGTGTTTATAATGTGAGGTGTTGTGACTGGTGAGGTGAGACTGGTCTTGTGGTGTGTTGTACCCCAAAATTTGCCCTCCCATATTCTTCAAGATTTATCAAGAATCATCTTCAAATGGTTCAAGATTTCTCAAGGGTTGCACAATCCAAATGCCTCATAAGCCAGTCAAAATTAGGGTTTTGGTTCCTTCAATGAATTTGGGATTTTCAATGGCTCAATCAAGTCTCATAGGCTCATATACATCCTCAAGCATCTACATGCCAAGTTTCAAGACTCACAGGGTCAAATTCCACAGTCAAGAGCTCCAATTGCTCTACAGTCAACTGTAGGGGCAAAATGGTCATTTTGCAGTCAAAAGTCAGAATTTTTGGTCAACATCTTATTTTGAGTCCACAATCATCATTTGATCAAGTCTTGATCATGATTCCATAAGTATGGCTCAAAAATCATCAAGGATGCAAAAGTTGCTATTTTTGAACAGTAGAAAAGTCAATTGTATCTTGACCAAGGCATAACTTTTTCATGGTTCATCAGAAAAATCCCATCTAATGCTCATTTTGAAGGGGATGACATTTCCTACAATCCATCTTCACATTCCAAGTCCAAGAAATGCTCTCACAAAAAGTTATCAATTTCTACATTATAGGTCAAATTCAAAAGTCAACAAAAATGCACTTTAAGTCAAAGGCCATAACTTGATATTGGTAAATCCAAATGACATGGGACCATAGGCATTGGCTATAGGACTTCAAGACCTTTCCAAAATGTCCAAGAAAATGTTCATATGATCAAAATTGAGCAAGATATGCATTGGAGAAGTTGGGAAATTTTTGTGAATTTGCAAAAGTCAACTTTGCTCAAAACACCTTGTTTTTGCTAATGGTCCTCAAATTTCTTCTTGAAACTTTATCCAAGGCCTATGCACGACCCATCAAGCTTAATTTGAATTATTTTCTTATTTTTTATTAATTAATTGGATTTTTAATTGATTTTAATTCATTTAATTAATTTAAATTGTAGGAAATTCAAAGATATGGTTTTTCAATCTTTTTTGAAGCAAGAATGACCTAATCAAGCTGGAAAATTCGTGTGCAAATCAAAGGGACAAAAATCTCCAAGTTTGGCAAGTTTCTTCAATCAAAAAGATTCAAAAAGATGTGATTGCAAATCAAATATTCAAACCATCATGCAATGGATTTTTTGTGCAAGATTTAACCTAATTCCCTTCTATTATATATACACAAGCTAAACCTAATGCCATGGACGTGAATTTGCTGCAGAAAAACCATAATCACATTCAAGAAAATTCAAAGAAAAGTGAAAACTGTTTTCCAGGTTCCAGGCCAATTCAAAGCAACTTGTGGATTCAAACACGTTGCTGGAGGTGTGAGGAACGTTTTGCAATCAAAACCACACGCTAAAGCTTAAGAAATCACTCTAAACAGATTCACGGTTTGCATACTTTTTTCATAATTGAAACTCATGATTCATGCATCATTAACGTGATTTTTTGTGTGTTTTGCATTGCTAGAACTCCCATGAAGCTAATGGTACAGGCTAATTGAATTATAACACCCAGAATCGCAAAGTTCCATTAACGAATTTTAGGGTTCATGAGTTCTTGAAATAGGGCTTTCCAAATCCAGTAAAATTGGGAGCTCTAAGGCATATGGTTGAGACCGTCAGGATGAGACGAACACACTGAGACCATCGCGAAATATTTATATTCATCATAGGCTTAATCACTATTTTTCCTCATGATGTTTTGTGGGGGTTAAAAACCCCCGCTATCTATTTGTTTTTTACAGGTACGCAGGATGAAGATGAAGACGTGTTAGCATATGATTAGCCAATTCAAATAATGCGCGTGATTTTGTTTTGTCCAGTATATTGACTGTTTCTTAATATTATATTTGTTTGTTAGTATATTAACAAAGGCGTGCAGATGGCTCAGTGGATGTTGTGCTGGCTGGTAACCATTGGGACCTGGGTTCGAATCCCAGGTCCACCCAAAACTCTATAATATTTTTCTTAACATGATTACATGCAGGCATTTAAAGGCATTCCATCATGCACTTTCCAATCCCAGACGCCATGTGGCCACAAGCATAAATCTGAAGGTCATGAGTAGATGACCATGGTGTTCCCTAGTCAACCATGCGTTGGGCAATCAAAAAAGTCAAATGGACTGGCAAACAAATGGGCCAGAATTTCCAAACAAACCTCCAAAAAGGCCCAGCACCCCCCTGGTTTCTTTATTCTTTTTCTTTTCTATTTTAATTTCCTTTCTTTTTATTAATTATAACTATTATTATTATTATTTAATTAACTCACAAATTATTATTTTCATAATAAAATCAGAAATATAATAATTATTATTATTATTAATTTCACCTTAATTTAATTATTTTTTGTAAATAAATACTAACACAAATTAATTTAGTTAATTAGGTTAACTTTAATTTTTTTCATAATAAATAAAATTAACAAAGAATTAGGTTTTTGACAACTTTTAATTTCTTTTATTTTATTTTCATTAAAGACCTAAAAACTAAAAATACTTTTTTCTGGTAATTATTTAATTAATTAGTAAATTAGGTTTAATATTAATTAATTGCAAAAAGGACCAAAATTCATTCTTTTCTCAAAAAGGGTCAAAACCCTAAGACTTGTTCCGATTCAATTTTGTTTCGCGCATGTTTATTCTTGATTCCTATTTTGATCATATTTATGTAATTGCTCCGAGAATGTAATAGCGTAATTAGGACTTTTATCGCTTTCTTTATTTTCTCGCATTTACTTTTCAAGGGTTATGTTTTTGGCGATGTAAATACCCGACGCCTTGTAATAGCGTAGATTTACTTTCCGCAATTTACTTTCCGCACAATTATTAACTGTTAACTATGCATGACAAGACTTGCCTGAAAATTAAAATCAACTCGTAGCTCACCATAATCCATGTGCAAAGATAATATAAACTAAATCCTGACACACTCGCACATGCCACTCCTAGGGTACGCCTCACTTGGTTGCCTCGACGTGGTCATTAAGTATAGGGTGTTTTAGAGGTCGCCCTCCTGTCTAAAGATCCAAGTTGCCTCGAAACGGTTGCCTCGGATAAAAAAGGATATAGGACATTAGGGTTACCGCTAAGGCGTCCTACTATTGCTTTGGTGACCACACATGTCCCTATAGTCGAATTGACCCGAATAACTCCAACGACGGTGCTACCTACTTCTCAATAGTGGGATAGCATTGTCTAAAGGACATTTACACAACTTAATTTCTTTTGAGTAGGTAGATTTCTCTAAGGTACTTGCTCTTTCAAAAAACAAAAACACTTTTCGCACCTACACTTTCAAACAAAAGTTTTCAAACAAATACTTCATACACTCTTGAGGACCGATACAAGAGTTACCTAGAAGTTTTCAAACTAAACTTTTTCAAAACCCACAAACACAAGAAAAGCAAACATTTTTGAAAACATAGTGAGCAAGTACCTAAGAGCCCGTGGATAACCACAGATAGAAAGGGTGCTAACACCTTCCCTTTCTATAATCTACCTCCCGAACCGAGAAACATCTCGAGAAGGAATTTTGCTGTGCTTTTGTCCTTTCCTTGTTGGAGAAAATAAAAGACGGTGGCGACTCTTGCTTACCGCGACATTTCGCGAACCAGCATTTCAAAACAGTCAGTTTTATTTCCACCGATCACAGAACTGGCGACTCTGCTGGGGAAAATTATATAAGTGAGGTGTACCTTAGGATTAGATCATTCTATGTTTTCAATTGTATGTCTTGTTTGCTTTAATATTGTGGACTTGCATCGGAGTTTCATAGATCCTAACCGGAATCTGGGGAATACCCTTTTAGGTAGCAATAAGTTGTGAGGGACCTGTCCGGCGTAGACCGACACGGGTGAAGCAGTAGCTACGTTGGTGTGACACCTTGGTCTGTACCGATATCCCTTGTGTTGGAACGAGGAGAATATGGGTCTTCTGAGGAGTCGTTAAGCACCAACCGGCCTTAGAACACTAAATTGACCCAACTTGGCCATAGAACAGTAGCAGTATGCTACACTCATTGAGGCTAAACTCTCGCGATGGTTCTGGCCGCTAGAAAAGATTACGATGTTGGAGTTATGACCGATTGAGGGTAGTCAGTGATATTGAGATCCTTTAGAACCCGGTTACTATTCTTAGGACAGGTCTTAACCAACCGAAACTGAAAAAGGGTAGTACCTAAACTTCATGCTAGCCTGAACTCTAAGGGTTGTCTTGTATGACTTTTGTGCCTTCAAACTTGAACTACTTGCACATTCTTGTTATCTGACAACATGAGTTCCTTGTAGGTTTTGTTTACAGTCTTTAATCTGGGCTTATAACAGGGTTTACTTACATCACTCCACGCATAACATAACATCATACCATCATACCATTGCATACATCCTGCATAAGGACTAACCCATTTCAAGGATCTCAAGGGTTTGCGATGCAGGTCATGATGAATCAAAATGTCTAGCAAGGGGCAAAGGGGATTTATTTTCCTCTAGCCAAGATTGTTTGGAGATCAAAACATGACAACTTGAGTCAGGGGCTATGACCCACTCGATATGGTGAGCCTGACTCTTGAAGAAGGACTCTCAACAACATGAAGTTCCTTCAATCAAGCTACCAGATTCAAATTCTAACAATTTTCTTGTCTACCCCGCGAGATCCTTGAAAACATTGCATACATATATCATACATATCATTGCATAACAGGTTACCCTTTATAGGTCTCTCATATTCTTGCTGTTTATTTCAGCAATGGCTCTCCAACAAGACAACCAGGATCTTTATACTCAAGAGACTCAGTTCAGGGAGATCTTCCTAAGTCTATCTAAGGGGAAGAAAGAGTTGAGAACACTCCTCATGGGGAATTTGATCAAGAAGAGTCCTGAAGACAGTAAGGACGAACGGCTGAAACATCTGTAAGCTGAGGTAGATGCAATGAGAACCCAGATGCTGGGGCAGATGGCTCTTATCCAAGGCTTAGCTCGGGAGCAAGAAGAGTTGAGAACCGTGATCAACCAGCTTCATCAAGACAGATACAACAGTATGAAGCAGATAGTCAAGGCTGAGGATCAAGTCATTAATCAACTTCCGAGAAGTCAAAGGTTTGGTTTGATGAAGAAGGGACCTCTCCAGGGTGCCACTACCTCACAGGTCCAACAACAACATGACCATAAGCAACAGGTTACTTCGAGGCCGTTTACCAAGCTCAACATGCCGCTGTCCCAAGCTTTGCAACACCTGTTAAACTTGAATCTGGTGACGTTGGTAGAACCTCACCCGAATCCTAAGACTTCTTCACCCAACTACAATCCTAATGCCAGGTGTGCATACCATTCTAACAGCCCGGGGCATGATACTGACGACTGTTGGAAGTTGAGGTAGAAAATCCAAAACCTGATTGATGAAGGAGCATTGGAGTTCGCACAAGATGGTCAGGCTGAGTTCTTCTACTATCCCTCCAAGGTTCACCATTTGAAGTGACAAGTCCTGAGACGAGAAGACTTTTTGTTCATTGGAATTTTCAATTTGTAATTTCCTTTTGATTGTTCAAACATTTATTCATGGCAAACTCTTTTATTTCATTAATGCATCGCATATGTCTGTTTTGAATCAATCCATTCGTATTCACTATATTCAAATTACTTCCATATTTGTGATGATTAACTCTCGATTAAAAAATTCTAAGCCTTTTGAGGGAGGGTGACGAGAATGATACCACAATCTTTACAGTATGCTTTTGAACAGACCCCGCTGATGAGGTACAGGCATTGTTTCAAATCCTAAATAGTGGAGCAATAAGGAAGATAATCCCTAGTCAACCCCTTTGAGCCAAAGAAGTCGGAGTTTTTCTTGTCAAAAATTAAAAACCCTTAATCATAACCTGGGGAAGGGTAGTTTTCTCAGTTGATCCAGATGCACAATGAACAGCATCAAAGAAGTCCTTCCTAAACAAAAGATGGGGATGGTTCTGTATAATCATAAGGACAGGCAGTCGTTATCTTTCAAAATAAAAGCCCAATAAGTCAAAACCTATGAAGGAGACTTACAAAACTGGGGCATCCCGCTGACTATAATCACAAAAGAAACAGTTCAGGCAAAAAACAGGGATAATAAAATCAAAAGGAAAAGAGGTCCTAGAAACCCTCAACAAAAAGGAAATGACTGCATATTCACAATAAACTGTCAATATTCGAACCATCACCGGAATATCAGAGCAAGGATTCAAACAAGATCTGATGCCCGATTAGCTGAGTTTAGGATCGAAGAACATCACGAAGAGCGGTGGGTACAAATAAAATTTGAGCCTTTATCCTTTGTTTCTTAAACTGTGAACCAGGCCACGTTATAACCTTTAAAAGTCCTAGCTGAAGCATGGGTTAGTTCGAAAGCATACTATTACAAAAGGTATCCTGACTCCTGTAGGGTTTGCTGTAAATCCTGAGTTGACATTACATTTTACAAAAATTCACTTGTTTTATTAAAAAACTGCATTTTCAAAAACTTCAAGACAGACATAAGCTTTGCATTTTTAAATAACATTGTTTGCATATGACTATTTGTTCAAACAGCAGAGAAATTTGCACGATGAATATCCAGTGAACAAGAATCTTCTCAACAAAAGGGTCATCGCAAGTGGAAGAAACACTTCCAACCAAGGGGCAGACGTGATCATTGTCCATCATCTGGGGCAGTTAAGTCAAGATTCAGATAATCTCTCAAAATGCCAAATAGTCAGGGGCAAATCTCCGCCTGAGTCACTTGGGGCATTGGACATGAATTCCAACAACGAATCTGCACGATCAAACGAAGATCTTCTGGTGGTATGGCAACATAATACTACCAACAGTGATAACTCCATACATCCTGAGAGTATGGACATAGTCAAAAAAATATTACGCATAATCAAAGACCCGCTAGGTCGACTGGCCTAGGCAAAAATAAGGGCTTCCCGGCGAACCAAAAGGGTTTGGGCAAAAATAAGGGATGAAAATGAAAAATCTGTACACCCGGAAAGTCGAAAACCTGAAAAGCCGGCTTGGGCAAAAATGGGTATCCCGGTGGACTGAAAACCCGAAAGGGCGGTCCTGGCAAAAGTTAGGGATCAACAGCGTACGACTATGTCCCGTCATCTCGTCAATTGCCTACCAGAAGAAGATTCGTCAATCGGTAGTTATCAAGCTCCTCATAAGCCTTTTTCCCCCACAGAAGCTGGGGCAATAAGAATTGTCCGAACGGTACAAGCTGCTCTGTCCTCCAGGTACCAAGGTATATTCAGCTGAAGAATATGGCCCAGATACCTTCACTCCCCGCAGAGTAAGACAAGATTCAGCAATACTCTCCCCGAGCAGAGTTGGCCTCCCATCAGCCCTAAGAAGGCACAATATCTCCAGCAAGTCAGCAATATTCTCCCCTCGAGCAGAGTTGGTCTACCATCATTCCTGGAAAAGTTGGGCATCCCCAGAAGATCTCAACATTCTCCAGCGGAGTATGCAGATGTTCCTCAAACAAGCATCCCCGACAGTCTTAATATTCCTCGACAGGAATATAAGATTGTTCCCCGGCGGAATACAGACACCCCACTGGAGCCATTTCCCCAGTGCAGTCCAAAAAGTTTCCCCAGGAGAATTGAATCATCTCCCCAGTAGATTCTGGAAGCTTGTCCCCTGCAGAGTACAAATGCATCTCTCCCAGCCATATTCAAAGGTTATTCCCCACCAGAGTCTAACTGGGTTATCCTCAGCATATTGCAACGAAAATATCGTCCTCAGCGAAGTTCTTCCTATCCCCAGCGGAGTTCATCAAATTCCCCAATAGAGCTTATCAACGGAATCCCCAGCGGAGTTATCATCAAAATCTCAGCGAAGCATCTCTTCTCCATAGAGTAATTCCCCGCAGAGTAATCTCTTCACCAGGTTTATTCCCCAACGGAGTCATCTTCTCCTACCGGTTTATTCTTGCAATCATCATCCCCAGCGGAAATGAAGAACTCTACTCTTCAACATCAGCCCAGGATGTAACAAACTCCCGACATTCGTCAAGGATTTATTTTTCCAAACGAAAATACATTCATAAACAGTTCACATTTCATATCTCCTATTTACATACATGATAAAGTGCATACGACACGATCTCATTTATTTTTGAGAACATCATGACATCATGCATTTCATACATCATGACATTGCATACAACTAATGTTTTGCCTTTTTCTGGGAAAAGTCAATCCAAAGATGATTACCATCAACTTTTGAAGTTCCAGATTCGATACCTGTATCTAGCCAGGGCATATCTGTGAGCGATTGATTGTAGATCTACACCTGTATCTAGCCAGGAAAGTATCTGCACAAGGAGATTGAAGATCAATACCTGTATCTAGCCAGGAAGTCATCTTTCTTTCTTAGGTCAGAGGTCTACACCTGTATCCAACCAGGAAAGCTATCTCGACCAACCTTTTGAAGTTCCAGATTTGATACCTGTATCTAGCCAGGGCATATCTGTGAGCGATTGATTGTAGATCTATACCTGTATCTAGCCAGGAAAGTATCTGCATGAAGAGATTGAAGATCAATACCTGTATCTAGCCAGGAACTCATCTTTCATTCTCAGGTCAGAGGTCTACACCTGTATCCAGCCAGGAAAGCTATCTCGACCAACCTTTTGAAGTTCCGGATTCGATACCTGTATCTAGCCAGGGCATATCTGTGAGCGATTGATTGTAGATCTATACATGTATCTAGCCAGGAAAGTATCTGCATGAAGAGATTGAAGATCAATACCTGTATCTAGCCAGGAAGTCATCTTTCTTTCTCAGGTCAGAGGTCTACACCTGTATCTAGCCAGGAAAGCTATCTCGACCAACCTTTTGAAGTTCCGGATTCGATACCTGTATCTAGCCAGGGCATATCTGTGAGCGATTGATTGTAGATCTATACCTGTATCTAGCCAGGAAAGTATCTGCATGAAGAGATTGAAGATCAATACCTGTATCTAGCCAGGAAGTCATCTTTCATTCTCAGATCAGAGGTCTACACCTGTATCCAGCCAGGAAAGCTATCTCGACTAACCTTTTGAAGTTCCAGATTCGATACTTGTATCTAGCCAGGGCATATCTGTGAGCGATTGATTGTAGATATATACCTGTATCTAGCCAGGAAAGTATCTGCATGAAGAGATTGAAGATCAATACCTGTATCTAGCCAGGAAGTCATCTTTCTTTCTCAGTTCAGAGGTCTACACCTGTATCTAGCCAGGAAAGCTATCTCGACCAACCTTTTGAAGTTCCGGATTCGATACCTGTATCTAGCCAGGGCATATCTGTGAGCGATTGATTATAGATCTATACCTGTATCTAGCCAGGAAAGTATCTGCATGAAGAGATTGAAGATAAATACCTGAATCTAGCCAGGAAGTCATCTTTCTTTCTCAGGTCATAGGTCTACACCTGTATCTAGCCAGGAAAGCTATCTCGACCAACCTTTTGAAGTTCCGGATTCGATACCTGTATCTAGCCAGGGCATATCTGTGAGCGATTGATTGTAGATCTATACTTGTATCTAGCCAGGAAAGTATCTGCATGAAGAGATTGAAGATCAATACCTGTATCTAGCCAGGAAGTCATCTTTCATTCTCAGGTCAGGGGTCTACACTTGTATCCAGCCAGGAAAGCTATCTCGACCAACCTTTTGAAGTTCCAGATTCGATACCTGTATCTAGCCAGGGCATATCTGTGAGCGATTGATTGTAGATCTATACCTGTATCTAGCCAGGAAAGTATCTGCATGAAGAGATTGAAGATCAATACCTGTATCTAGCCAGGAAGTCATCTTTCATTCTCAGGTCAGAGGTCTACACCTGTATCCAGCCAGGAAAGCTATCTCGACCAACCTTTTGAAGTTCCAGATTCGATACTTGTATCTAGCCAGGGCATATCTGTGAGTGACTGATTGTAGATCTACACCTGTATCTAGCCAGGAAAGTATCTGCATGAAGAGATTGAAGATCAACACCTGTAACAGGCCAGGAAATTATCTTTCTTTCTCAGGTACGCAAGTTCTCGCTAAGGAATCTCTTACGCGATCAACATCTCCAAATGGCATATTTAAACCCATCTCCACAACTATCCATTACATTTCCAAATGGCATCTATAAGCCCATCCCCGACAAGATTCTGTCACATCTCCTCATATCCATCCTATCTCCAAATGGCATCTGTAAGCCCATTCCCGACATCACATTGCTGATACTCCACTATGCGAGTGCAAATTTCTGGGCACTCTAGTGTTCAATCATCTTCCACCTTCGAATCACGAAAGGCCCGAAAGCCAATCTACATCCTCAGGTTTAAGAAGATTGAACAGGGGCAACTGTTGTACCCCAAAATTTGCCCTCCCATATTCTTCAAGATTTATCAAGAATCATCTTCAAATGGTTCAAGATTTCTCAAGGGTTGCACAGTCCAAATGCCTCATAAGCCAGTCAAAATTAGGGTTTTGGTTCCTTCAATGAATTTGGGATTTTCAATGGCTCAATCAAGTCTCATAGGCTCATATACATCCTCAAGCATCTACATGCCAAGTTTCAAGACTCACAGGGTCAAATTCCACAGTCAAGAGCTCCAATTGCTCTACAGTCAACTGTAGGGGCAAAATGGTCATTTTGCAGTCAAAAGTCAGAATTTTTGGTCAACATCTTATTTTGAGTCCACAATCATCATTTTATCAAGTCTTGATCATGATTCCATAAGTATGGCTCAAAAATCATCAAGGATGCAAAAGTTGCTATTTTTGAACAGTAGAAAAGTCAACTATATCTTGACCAAGGCATAACTTTTCATGGTTCATCAGAAAAATCCCATCCAATGCTCATTTTGAAGGGGATGACATTTCCTACAATCCATCTTCACATTCCAAGTCCAAGAAATGCTCTCACAAAAAGTTATCAATTTCTACATTATAGGTCAAATTCAAAAGTCAACAAAAATGCACTTTAAGTCAAAGGCCATAACTTGATATTGGTAAATCCAAATGACATGGTACCAAAGGCATTGGTTATAGGATTTCAAGACCTTTCCAAAATGTCCAAGAACATGTTCATATGATCAAAATTGAGCAAGATATGCATTGGAGAAGTTGGGAAATTTTTGTGAATTTGCAAAAGTCAACTTTGCTCAAAACACCTTGTTTTTGCTAATGGGCCTCAAATTTCTTCTTGAAACTTTATCCAAGGCCTATGCACGACCCATCAAGCTTAATTTGAATTATTTTCTTATTTTTTATTAATTAATTGGATTTTTAATTGATTTTAATTCATTTAATTAATTTAAATTGTAGGAAATTCAAAGATATGGTTTTTCAATCTTTTTTGAAGCAAGAATGACCTAATCAAGCTGGAAAATTCGTGTGCAAATCAAAGGGACAAAAATCTCCAAGTTTGGCAAGTTTCTTCAATAAAAAAGATTCAAAAAGATGTGATTGCAAATCAAATATTCAAACCATCATGCAATGGATATTTTGTGCAAGATTTAACCTAATTCCCTTCTACTATATATACACAAGCTAAACCTAATGCCATGGACGTGAATTTGCTGCAGAAAAACCATAATCACATTCAAGAAAATTCAAAGAAAAGTGAAAACTGTTTTCCAGGTTCCAGGCCAATTCAAAGCAACTTGTGGATTCAAACACGTTGCTGGAGGTGTGAGGAACATTTTGCAATCAAAACCACACGCTAAAGCTTAAGAAATCACTCTAAACAGATTCACGGTTTGGATACTTTTTTCATAATCGAAACTCATGATTCATGCATCATTAACGTGATTTTTTGTGTGTTTTGCATTGCTAGAACTCCCATGAAGCTAATGATACAGGCTAATTGAATTATAACACGCAGAATCGCAAAGTGCCATTAACGAATTTTAGGGTTCATGAGTTCTTGAAATAGGGCTTTCCAAATCCAGTAAAATTGGGAGCTCTAAGGCATATGGTTGAGACCGTCAGGATGAGACGAACACACTGAGACCATCGCGAAATATTTATATTCATCATAGGCTTAATCACTATTTTTCCTCATGATGTTTTGTGGGGGTTAAAAACCCCCGCTATCTATTTGTTTTTTTACAGGTACGCAGGATGAAGATGAAGACGTGTTAGCATATGATTAGTCAATTCAAATAACGCGCGTGATTTTGTTTTGTCCAGCATATTGACTGTTTCTTAATATTATATTTGTTTGTTAGTATATTAACAAAGGCGTGCAAATGGCTCAGTGGATGTTGTGCTGGCTGGTAACCATTGGGACCTGGGTTCGAATCCCAGGTCCACCCAAAACTCTATAATATTTTTCTTAACATGATTACATGCAGGCATTTAAAGGCGTTCCATCACGCACTTTCCAATCCCAAGCGCCAAGTGGCCACGAGCATAAATCTGAAGGTCATGAGTGGATGACCATGGTGTTCCCTAGTCAACCATGTGCTGGGCAATCAAAAAAGTCAAATGGACTGGCAAACAAATGGGCCAGAATTTCCAAACAAACCTCCAAAAAGGCCCAGCACCCCCCTGGTTTCTTTATTCTTTTTCTTTTCTATTTTAATTTCCTTTCTTTTTATTAATTATAACTATTATATTATTATTTAATTAACTCACAAATTATTATTTTCATAATAAAATCAGAAATATAATTATTATTATTATTAATTTCACCTTAATTTAATTATTTTTTGTAAATAAATACTAACACAAATTAATTTAGTTAATTAGGTTAACTTTAATTTTTTTCATAATAAATAAAATTAACATAGAATTAGGTTTTTGACAACTTTTAATTTCTTTTATTTTATTTTCATTAAAGACCTAAAAAACTAAAAATACTTTTTTCTGGTAATTATTTAATTAATTAGTAAATTAGGTTTAATATTAATTAATTGCAAAAAGGACCAAAATTCATTCTTTTCTCAAAAAGGGTCAAAACCCTAAGACTTGTTCCGATTCAATTTTGTTTCGCGCATGTTTATTCTTGATTCCTATTTTGATCATATTTATGTAATTGCTCCGAGAATGTAATAGCGTAATTAGGACTTTTATCGCTTTCTTTATTTTCTCGCATTTACTTTTCAAGGGTTATGTTTTTGGCGATGTAAATACCCGACGCCTTGTAATAGCGTAGATTTACTTTCCGCAATTTACTTTCCGCACAATTATTAACTGTTAACTATGCATGACAAGACTTGCCTGAAAATTAAAATCAACTCGTAGCTCACCATAATCCATGTGCAAAGATAATATAAACTAAATCCTGACACACTCGCACATGCCACTCCTAGGGTACGCCTCACTTGGTTGCCTCAACGTGGTCATTAAGTATAGGGTGTTTTAGAGGTCGCCCTCCTGTCTAAAGATCCAAGTTGCCTCGAAACGGTTGCCTCGGATAAAAAAGGATCTAGGACATTAGGGTTACCGCTAAGGCATCCTACTATTGCTTTGGTGACCACACATGTCCCTATAATCGAATTGACCCGAATAACTCCAACGACGGTGCTACCTACTTCTCAATAGTGGGATAGCACTGTCTAAAGGACATTTACACAGCTTAATTTCTTTTGAGTAGGTAGATTTCTCTAAGGTACTTGCTCTTTCAAAAAACAAAAACACTTTTCGCACCTACACTTTCAAACAAAAGTTTTCAAACAAATACTTCATACACTCTTGAGGACCGATACAAGAGTTACCTAGAAGTTTTCAAACTAAACTTTTTCAAAACCCACAAACGCAAGAAAAGCAAACATTTTTGAAAACATAGTGAGCAAGTACCTAAGAGCCCATGGATAACCACAGATAGAAAGGGTGCTAACACCTTCCCTTTCTATAATCTACCTCCCGAACCGAGAAACATCTCGAGAAGGAATTTTGTTGTGCTTTTGTCCTTTCCTTGTTGGAGAAAATAAAAGACGGTGGCGACTCTTGCTTACCGCGACATTTCGCGAACCAGCATTTCAAAACAGTCAGTTCTATTTCCACCGATCACATGGTGTATCTCTACAACATCAAAGCATGCATAACAAGAGAAAGGGAACAAATATCTAAGCCTCACTTATAACCCTAATATGCGTCTATTAGTATTCTGAAATCCTCAATAGTTATAGCTTCTTATCTCTAAGTAAGCTAAGCAAGTGAATATCTTTATCCTACTCATTCAACTATTTTTATTAAGAAAATCACTTGTTGTTGGATCTCTCACAACAACAAGTTGTCATCTGCTCCTAAGTTGATCAAGAAAAGAAGTAAATTTATAATAGATTAACATAAAATAAAACGCATCACTTAACCACACACCATATAACATGAAAACACTTTAATATTAACTTCACATTGCTCAACTACAAAAGGTTTAGCTCATAGTAAGCTAAGTACAAGCTACAAACATGGTTCTCAATAGGAACATCTCTTAAAAAATAAATGAAGAAAAGATATAAACCTAAGATAGACTTGGAAAATGGATTGAGACGGCTAGTATTCAAGAGATATCTTTATTCGCGCCACTGCTCATCAACTGGTACATGATTGGGTGAGGAAAGAAACTCTTACACACTCCACTATCCACACACTCAAACTCTTGGTGTTTTTCTCTTAAAACAACTTAACTCCCTTTCGTTTCTCAATGTAGCTATATTTATAGACCAAGGATTAGGTTTTGTATTGCATTGGATCATGGGCCTAATATGAGGAAATCACATCAAGCACATACCAAAAAGTAGTGCCAACGTAAAACCTCAGCTGCTTAACCAACAAGGAACTTGGTACATGGAGACCATGGTGGGAGATAAAGTGTATGGTGGAAAACTGTTACAGCAGGTGCAGGTGGCGCGTTGTCCTTAGCATAGTGTACTATTGTACCTATTTATTTCCTCTAACGCCTACACCTTTGTGTTTTGAAATTGAATTATTTGTTCTTATTTTTCAGCATAACAAAGTGTTCCCTCAAATTTATCTTCCTTCCACTCTATCATTATCAGCTAGCTACTTGCAACAATTATCTCCCTTTCGCTCTATGTCCTTCTCACTTCTTCAGTTTATGCTTCATGCAGCAGACCACTACAGTCTTGCCTAAAGGTATGTATTAACTCACAAAATGTGTAGTTAATTTGTTCTTCAATTAGAGTCCCCACTCTTTGGCATCTATCACATTTTCTAACCAGTTCATGAGCATATTTAAAAAGAGAGGGCCATAAATAACCTGATTGTAAAACTTTAGCAACAATTTTGGTTCCTCCAAAAATATCCTCCATAAGGAGCTTCATGACAGGAAGACAAAATCCATCGTGCCTCTAGTTGATCCACACATCATATTACCAATTGATCACCACAGTTTTTATAGAGGAAAGGTTCATCCCAAACGTAACTTCTGATCATGTGGAATAACCTTTTCCTTTGTTGAGAATTGAATTCAGGTGGGACAAATATGTTGACCAAGTAGTTGACAATGTCGGCATACCAAGGAGTCATGCTTGTAGTTATCAGTAATAACTTCTCATCAGGGAAATTCTCCTGAATTTCTCCACCACTTTTGTCTTGGACTTCCTCTGGAAGTCTTGACAAATGGTCAGCCACCAAATTCCCAACTCCCTTTTTGTCTCTAATCTCCAAGTCAAACTTTTGTACCAAAATCACCACCTTATGAGTCATGGATTTACATCCTTGTTATAAAGTAGGTACTTTATGGCAACATGATCTGTGTATACTATGATTTTTGTTCCTACCAAATAGGATCTGAACATGTCAAAAGCAAAGACAACAGCTAACGACTCTTTTTCAGTTGTGGTGTTGTTGATTTGTGCTTTAATTAGAGTTATACTAGTATAGTAAATAGTGTGTAACAACTTGTTGTGTATTTGACCAATAACAACCCCAATGGAAAAGTCACTAGCATCACACATTAATTCAAATGGTTGTGTCTAGTCAGGAGCCTTCATAATTGGTGCAAAAACCAAAGCTTTCTTCAATAGGATGAAGGCATTTAGACATTCTTGACTGAAGACATAAGGCACATCATGCCGAAGAAATTGAAAAAGTGGCTTGGTGATCTTTGAAAAATCCTTGATAAATATTTTGTAAAAACCAGCATGCCCCAAAAAACATCTAATTTCTTTGATGTTCTCTGGATGGGGCAGCTTTTCAATTACTTCTATCTTGGCTTGATCAACTTCCAAGCCCTTCTTTAAGATTTTGTGTCCAAGAACAATCTATTCTTTCATCATGATGTGGCACTTCTCCTAATTTAGTACTATATTGTTCTCTTCACACCTTGTAAATACCAGATCCAAGTTGTCCAAACACTTCTTGAATGACCCAAAAATAGAGAAATCATGCAAGAAGACTTCCACGAAATCCTCAATAATAGCAGAAAATATAGCCACCGTGCATCTTTGGAATATGGTCGGAGCATTGCACAGTCCAAAGGGCATCCTTCTAAAAGCAAAGGTACCATAAGGATAAGTGAAGGTGGTCTTCTCTTGGTCTTCAGGTGCAATGGCTATTTGGTTGTAGCCCTAATATCCATCTAAGAAGTAATAATACTTCTTTCTAGCCAATCTATCCAACATTTTATCTATAAAGGGTAAGGGGAAGTGGTCCTTCCTGGTGGCCTTGTTCAGATTCCTATAATCCATGCAAATTCTCCAACCAGTAACAGTTATTGTTGAGATTAGCTCATCTTTTGTGTTGCTAACTACATACATGCCTCCCTTTTTAGGCACACATTAGATTGGACTCACCCACACATTGTCATAAATGGGATAGATAATCCCAACATCTAACCACTTGATAATTTCCTTCTTGACCACTTCTTTCATGATGGGGTTTAGTCTTATTTTAATTTCAATGTTATTCTTGGCATTCTCCTCTAATAAAATTCTATGCATGCAAACTGTAGAGCTGATTCCATTAATGTCCGAATTTTTCCAAGCAATAGCTCTTTTATGTTTCTTCAGGATCTCCAGCAATTGGATCTTTTGCTCTTCATCCAGATCTGTTGCAACAAATACAGGCAACTTTTGCCCTGTCTCCAGGTAAGCGTATTGTAAATGGGCAAGTAGTTGCTTGAGTTCCAAATCAAGGGGAACCTCCATTGAAGGTGAATTGTGTTTTTTCACAGTAGTGAACAACTACAACATCTCCAGAGATTCTTATTCTTCCACACATAGTTTCCTCAAGGGCCCACACGCGATTCCCTCATGTTGGGTTTTTCTTTCTTCAACTTTCCTAGATCTTGCTCTAACACATTGTTAATTTGAGGAAATTCTTGTGAATCATTCCTTCCCAACTAGAGATCATTGAACACTCAGCTACATTCTCCTCAGGGTGTTGTAAAGCATTAAAGACATTGAACACAACTTGTTGTCCATTGACTCTCATGGTTAGTTCTCCTCTTTCTACATCAATCAAAGTTCTTTCTGTAGCAAGGAAAGGTCTTCCCAACAGAATGGGAGTCTCTTCATCATCATCAAAGTCCATGATAATGAAGTCAGTAGGGAAGACAAGTTTTCCAACCCTTACGAACACATCTTGTATCTTCCCTTGAGGGTAACAAATACTCCTATCTGCCAACTGTATAGTGACAGTCATAGGCCTGGAAGCTCATATCCCTAGCTTCTTGAAGATGGACAAGGGCGTAAGATTTATTCTAGCCCCTAAATCATAAAGACCTCTACCACAAAAGGTATATCCAATGGTATAGGGGATGGTAAAACTTCCAGGATCTTTCAACTTTGGAGGAAGCTTGCCTTGGACTAATTAGATACACTCTTGAGCGAGTGCAACAGTTGTAAGTTTTCCTACTCTTTTCCTCTTCATGAGAACATCCATCATGAACTTAGAGTAATTTGGCATTTTTTGAATGGCATCAATCAATGGTATGTTGATGTGAAGCTACCTCAGAATCTCCATAAACATGCCAAATTTTTGTTCTTATTTAGCTTTCCTAATCCTTTGGGGAAAATGAGGTGGGGGTCTTTCTAGAATAAACCTTTGCTCTATGTCAAGCTCAGTCATGACTTTAGGTTGTTTTCCTGAGTTAGAAGTCATGTTGTTAGCATGCATCTCATCATTTTCTTCACGTTTTCCAGATGAGGATGGTTCCTCATTGGAATCTTATTTTTCTTCAGCATTGTCCTGCTCAGATTGAACTCCAGTTGTCTCAATGTTTCTAGGAGCGGATCCTTCACATTCTTTCCCACTCCTAAGCTCGATAACTTGACATGTTTCAACATTCTTTACTCCGGAAGTTGTAGTTGTAGTTTTAGTGGAGCTTGGGAGTGTTCCTACATTCCTTGAACTCAAAGTAGTGGTAATTTTCCCTACTTGGTTTTCTATGTTTTTTATGCTCACTCCTTTCACTTGAAACTAAATTTGGTGTCTTGAATGAAGGACTTCAAAATATTTTTTAGCTGGTTGTTGCCTTGATTTTGCACAACGTAATTAGGTGCAGCAAAACCAGTTGGTACTTGTGGTGCTTGAGTTGCTTGAGTATCTTGAGGTTTAGGTAGATTTTGGTTGTTACTCCATGAAAGGTTGGGATGCTTACGCCATCCTGGGTTGTATTTATTGGTTTAGGGGTTATTATTTCTGTTGTGATTATTGCCCACATAGTTGACTGAAATAGGATTTGCAGAGCATTCTTCAAACAAATGTGCCCCTCCATAGTATACACAGGCAACACCATATGTGTTAGTAACCACCTTCACTGGCTCAGGCTTAGCCACTTCTGGAGTCATCATATTCTTTATCATTTGGTGAATTTGAGCCACCTGAGCAGCAAGAGTCGTTATCTCAGTGACTTCATGAACTCCAACAAGTTTCTTTTGAGTGGAATTAATAGTGGCTCTTGTGACTGGCCATTGATAAGTGTTGTCTGTAATACTCTCAATCAATCTATAACATTCTGCATACAACTTAGACAAAGGGCTCATCCACTTGAGGCATCAAGCATATTCCTTAAAGAATGAATCAACCCATTGTAGAAAGTTTCAAGTTGAATACAGATGGGTATGCCATGGTGAGGGCATTGTCCCAAGAATTAAATAAATATTCTTCATCTCCTCGCCTAAATGAAATAATTTCATTTCTCATCTTTGCATTCTTGGAAGGAGGAAAGTACTTAGCTAAGAACTTCTCATCTAGATCATTCCATATGGCAATGGAATTAGGCTCCAAGGAATTTAACCAACTTTTGGCTCTATCCCTTAGATAGTAAGGAAAAATACTCAACCTAAAGGCATCATCAGTCATGCCAGGAGTCTTGAAATTACTAACAACATCCAGGAATTGTCTCAAGTGCAAATTAGGGTCTTCATTAGGAGAGCCTAAGTACTGGCTAGTGGTTTGCAACATCTAAAACATCATAGGCTTGAATTTAAACTGGGCTGCAGTGATTTCTGGTAAGATGATACCAATACTCATAGCATTTGTATCAAAAACTGCATAGTCTCTGATGTTATGGGCCCTATCATTAGCAATATCGATAATCTCATTATCAGCCATGACAGGGATTGGCTCTTCTTCTTCTGCTTCTTCTTCTGGTTGCACAGGTGGTTCTGGTTCTCCTAAATCCTCCAGATCGACAACAATAGGATTCCCTGGTATGTGTCCAATAATTTGATATCTTCTTAGTGCTCTGAGTGCTCTTTCAGGTTCAGGATATCCACTGTAAATTGGGCGTAATGACCTGTGCATACAATAGATAAAAGACATGTCGTGACACCAGATTAGAGTGAAACGTTAAAGGATCAAATGCTCCAAAACAAAAACAATAGTAATGAATACAAAAAAAATCATAAATGTAATTAATCACTCCCGAGCAACATCGCCAAAAACTTTTTCGCAAAATTGTTATTATAAGACTGTCCCATGCAAGTATACATGTTGGGATTACAACAAGTAATAACTTGTGCTCAATAATTTGATATCTTCTTAGTGCTCTGAGTGCTCTTTCAGGTTTAGGATATCCACTGTAAATTGGGCGTAATGACCTGTGCATACAATAGCTAAAAGACATGTCGTGACACCAGATTAGAGTGAAACGTTAAAGGATCAAATGCTCCAAAACAAAAACAATAGTAATGAATACAAAAAAAATCATAAATGTAATTAATCACTCCCGAGCAACATCGCCAAAAGCTTTTTCGCAAAATTGTTATTATAAGACTGCCCCATGCAAGTATACATGTTGGGATTACAACAAGTAATAAGTGTAAGAGTATCATACCCAAAGGGAGTGTTGTAACTTAGATTTGATTTTTGCATGGAAACTGTTCTTTTGATTTAAGCATGAGTAGAGAGAAATAATGATTGGTGTTTATGAGTTCAAGTTCACTTAAAACAGAGGTCAAAATTAAGGTAAAAAGAAATGGAAATATATTAAGAGTGATTGAGTTGAGTTGTGTTCCATTAATATCATTAGTGTGTTCAAGTGTTTATTACATGTGGTGTCGTGACTAGTGAGGTTAGATTGATCTTGTGGTGTATCTATACAACATCAAAGCATGCATAACAAGAGAAAGGGAACAAATATCTAAGTCTCACTTATAACCCTAATATGAATATATTAGTATTCTAAAATACTAAATAGTTGTAACTTCTTATATCTAAGTAAGCTAAGCAAGTGAATATCTCTATCCTACTCACTCAACTATTTTTATTAAGAAAATCACTTGTTGTTGGATCTCTCACAACAACAAGCTGTCATCTACTCCTAAGTTGATCAAGAAAATAATTAAATTTATAATATATTAAGATATAATAAAATGCATCACTTAACCACACACCATATAACATGAAAACACTTTAATATTAACTTCACATTGCTCAACTACAAAAGGTTTAGCTCATAGTAAGCTAAGTACAAGCTACAAACATGGTTCTCAATAGGAACATCTCTTAAAAAATAAATGAAGAAAAGATATAAACCTAAGAGAGAGTTGGAAAATGGATTGAGACGGCTAGTATTCAAGAGATATCTTTGTTCGCGCCACTGCTCATCAACTGGTACATGATTGGGTAAGGAAAGAAACTCTTGCACACTCCATTATCCACACACTGAAACTCTTGGTGTTTTTCTCTTAGAACATCTGAACTCCCTTTCATTTCTCAATGCAACTACATTTATAGACCAAGGATTAAGGTTTGTATTGCATTGGATCATGGGCCTAATATGAGGAAATCACATCAAGCCCATACCAAAAAGTAGTGCCAACACAAAACCTCTACTGCTTAACCAACAAGGAACTTATTTCAACGAGACTATGGTGGAAGACAAAGTGTATGGTGGCAAACTGCCACAGAAGGTGCAACGGCACATTGTCTTTAATGTTGTGTACTATTGTACCTGTTTTTGTCCTCTAGCGCCTACACCTTTGTGTTTTGAATTTTAATTATTTCTTTCTCTTTTTCAGCACAACAAAGTGTTCCCTCCAATTTATCTTCCTTCCACGCTATTATTACCAGCTAGCTGCTTGCAACAATTATTTCCCTTTTCCTCTATGTCCTTCTAACTTCTTCAGCTTGTGTTCCATGCAGCAGACCACTGCAGTCTTGCCCCAGCTCGACTCTGCTAACCTTTTACTTACAAAAACAAACATTAACAATAAAAAGGGAGAACCTATTATTCTCCAAGCTAAACAAATAAAAACTACTAAAATGCAAGAAATTACAATTATTAAAATAACAAAAATACTAATTAATAAAAACTAAAGACATGTATTAACTCACAAAAAATGGGTTAACAGTGACCAGAAACTATAAAAATGCTTGTGATCCCATGAAATTTTGTCAGAACTTCCTTCTTTGGGGATCAGACTTCTACTGATGATTTTGAACAGAAGTTTGTAAGTAAGATGCATATTTTTCACTTTTCCAAAATCAGTTTGTTTTTCAAAGAGAAGTTCTTTGAGGTTAGGAGAAAACTTTGTTCCATCTTTTGAATTGATTTTGACAATCCCATAATTCTTAATTCCCATTACTCGTGTAATGTTTGTTGGAGTGAGTGTGATGTTGACTATATTAACTATTGACGTTATCTTAGTACTATTGAATTCTTTCAAACCCATTCTTGCTCTTGTTTTTCCTTTAAGGCTTCTGTCATTTTCTATAGAAATTCTTTCCTCAGCCAATGCAGATTATTTATCATAAATTTCAGCCCTTACCCAGAAATGTCATACCAGAAATGAATATGTTGGACCATTCAGGATATCGAAGTAGTTCACCCAACCATGTGTTTCAAAGAACTCCTTTAATTGATAACAAATTGCAATAAAACTATTGAAGTCCACAACTTGTTCAATGATTAACTTGAGACCATATCTTCTAAGCACTAAGGTCTTGGGTTAACCTAAAGACTATCGCCAGATTCCACATTGATAAGAGTCGATGAAGAGGATGTCATTTTAAGAATTTTTATAGGGTTTTTAGAGGAGAAAAAAGTCTAAGAGACAGTGTATTGGGTAGTGTGTGGAAATGGTGAGTGATAGTGTGTTTAGCAAAAAATAATTTCAATAGTAACTGAATAAAAGAAAATGACAGGGAGGCTAAATGTAGGAATAAAATAGATTATCATCATAATCCTATAGAATTTGCCTATTCAACTACTGGGCATGCAGAACAATCATCAGACGTGTGGAATCTTAAAGTGGGGTACGTGTCACCAAATGATAGCAAAGATTTCCACAGACTTGCACTAAGAATTAAATAATCCACCTTTAAGTCTCAGTGTCTAAAGTATGAACGAAGCCACATTCCATCAGAGTTAGTTTCACTAATTCTGACCAAAGTTACTTCTAATAGAAAACATGAAATGATACTTACTCCAAAAACAAGCCTTAATAAAAAGCTTTTATTATAAGGAATTTGAACTGGATTGTTTAAGCATACAACACAAGTGATAGAGACATAGGCAACGGTTACACATCACATAGAAATTCACATAAAGGCCCATGTTTTACTAAGCTTCATATTGTTACTAGTCCCTCTATTCCCATTTAGGTCATACTAGTCTTACGAGTCAAAAGGAATTGCATTACACACGAAATCAGAAAGGAAATCGTGAAAACTAGAAAATCTCCACATAAGTCTGCTCATACGCGTATGGCCTTGCTCCATACGCGTATGGCCTTGCTACCTCGCTCCAATCCCCACATATGTTATGCGTAGGGCTAAGCTGCCTATACATCACAAGCATACCATGTGCGTATAACCAGAGAGGGATTTCCCTCAGATTCCTACCAAAAACTCCATACACATATTACCTTTACCATACGCATATGACTTCACTCTCTTACGCGTATCAATAGATGAATGGCTGGCCATAGGGAAAAGACGTATATCGTACGCATATTTCCCCATGGAAGTCCCCTCATACGTGTATGGCATCCCTTCATATGCGTATGGGCAGTCTGCAACTTCAAAAAAAAATTATTTTTCGCATCAGTGCAATTTTTCACCCATTGGAGCACCTTTAAGCTCCTTATTTTTTACCCAAAATAATATTCATACCAGTATAAGCCTAAAGGATCTATTCTACTTCATCAATCTAATATTCTATTAAGGGTTTTTTCACTGTTTAAGTCATAAATTCATCAATTTCCACAAACCCATCTTTCCAGATCTGATTCATAGTAAAATCCAACAACAATATGCAATTCTCTACGAATTTCATAACAATATCATCACCCCTAACATGAATTCAACAGCAATTACATAGATACAAAATCAAACAATACAAGAAGAAGAATATTCATGAAAACCTAAGAGGGAAAGGAACCCTCAATATCCTCTCATGTTTTAATCATCATTAAAGAACTCATTCTCCCCCTTACCTTAATTCCAAGCTTGATCTTTCTAACAATTGTGGAAGATCTTCTTGCCCTAGCTCTTTCCTCTATTCTCCTTCTTGCTTCTCTCTTCACAAATCACGATTATTTGTTCTCTATTTTCCATGATCACCTCACAACAAAATTGATCATTCCATCCTTGTTTTTACTAGTTTAGCCCTTGGACCATTTCTATGTTATCTCCAAAATAGCCTCACTTATTCTTCCTGATTTACCAATAAGTCCTCAATGTCTCTACACCATTTTCACCTCTTTTATTATTATTATTATTATTATTATTATTATTATTATTATTATTATTATTATTATTATTATTATTATTAAATCTAAATAATTTCAACTAATTATTTAAATAAAATAATTAGTTCTAATTATCATATAATATCACCACTACCCAACAACATATTGTCACGACACACATTATTCCACAAAATCACATATATTCACTAATACTACATAATTAATTAATTAAATGATTAATTATGGTTTTCGGGGTGTTACATGCTTAAGCAAAACTAATATGTCACACGGTGTAAGCGAATTACAAGAGCATTAAGTAATAAAAGAATAGGTACACATATAATTTATGTACCTAGTTCAATCAAACTAATCTACTATAAGGAGAAAATGAACTCTCCCACACACTATAATTAAAGAGTGTTTACACAAGAAAATATAAGGTGAGTTACAAGAAAATATCCTTCAAGATCATAAGAATATTTCCTATTTTCTATCCAAACATTTCTCAATTTCTTTTTCTTTCAATATATGAGTTACACAAATTTTAAGTGTTTAGAAATGTTTTCTAATTCCCTTAGATATCTCTAAAGATTTTCCTATTCTTATAAAATAAATCCTAAGAACCCCCCTTTTTTGGTCTCCATAAGTTTCTCTCGCTGAAAAGTGACAAAATCCACACTCGTAGTGCCTAAAAAATCGAGAAACCCATATTGCAGCTAGGCATATAAACAGAATATAAACTCGCATATATCTATTTGAATCCGCCCTGAGTTTGACAAGGAAACTTCGCTTTTACTGGGTTTGGATCTGAGTTTTGATTTTTCTCAATTATAAAATATGAGGACGGATTGAATAATTGGGACACTAATACCGCCTTTGAACCCACCTCGTTCATTTCAGTTTGTATTTTATTATTTTGTTTTGATAATTTAAAAAATTAGTGGTATATGATCAATGATTTGATACTTTGTTTTTTAATTTTATTATTTGAAATATTTAAATTGTATCTTTGAAAATTTTCGAGATTATTTTACTTTTTTATTTACAATTTAATGTTGGAAGAAAGATTATTTTTATTTAAAAAATTGATTACACTTCAATATTAAAAACGGTGTAGAAATATATAACTTCAATGTGGACTTGTATATGACGATTTTCAAGTTTAATTTTTTATCTTCTATAGAAACCAAGGCGAAAACATAAAATTTATTAAAGATTCGAAGTTAGGTATAAGAAAGATAAAATTCATCATTTCCCCATTATCATACCTAATCGTGGCCCTTCCACCCGTGTGGCTAGTGAGACCATGGCATAAGCTTAAGTACACAACTATCTCTTTATATTTAAAATTAGATGAAGAATGAAGTTGTGAAACTAACTTATAATTTGATACTAAAGAGTAATTATCATGTGTGCCCAATCCGAGACATGATGCAAAGTGTTAAGAGAAAGTCATGCTTTTAAGAATAGTGATACATCAACATCTCTAAAGATCAATAAGCAGCCATATGCCCCTATCTTGCTTCCACACTCGACTAAGATATCGAGCCTCCGCAGCCTTCTATGAATCACAACCAAATCTCTCGAGTGTCTCCACTAGCCACCACTAGAATAACAATATGAACATGGTCATTTTAAAGCAAGGAAAAGAAAATAACATGACTTGTTTATAGTGGAAGTAAACCGTAAAGTAGAGTTTCCTAGTGTCCTTGTTTTCTTAAGGTCCACACGCAAAAGACTATAGTACAAGGGATTAGTAGAGATCACACTCACACAACACACAAGGAAGAAAAAATGTTATAAACAAATTACAAATCTCTAACTACTTCCACCTCAAAGTTGAAACTTGGATTTAAATTTGTAGTATAATACAAGAGAGTATAGTATGAGTCTTGGATAAATGAATAGGGTCGTTGAGTAGATAGGCTCTGTCTGTCTCTATCGTGGTAGAAATAATATGAACAACAAGTCAACAACCTCACTCTGCCAACTGATTTCTACTAAATAAGACACTTGGCATAATCTTATATATCATCTTCATATTATATTTTAAGATCATAGTCGACTTCGATTACGACAAAACTTTCTTGTTTCAACTTGCAGACAAGAGTTTATCATTATAATTTTTGTTTCAATACAATAATTTTTATTTTAATTTAATATTATTTGTGGTGTAATATTTGTTCTATTTTATTTTATTTATTCGAAATTCTTATTTACTAACACTTAATAAATATTGAGACTGATTTAAATTAAATCAGTTAAAATAAAAATAAAAAAGAAATTAATTATTTAATAAAAAATTTAATAAATAATTTAGGTATGTTTTTTTAAATATTTTTGAAAGAATAATTTTGTAAAAAAAATAATAAATTCGTATTTGAATTTCATATATTTTAAAATTTTATAATAATATAGATTATATTTGACCAATTTAACTAATTCTTCTATAAAAATGAAAATTTGTTAGGTCATATCAGATTTTAGAAGGTCTGAATATGATCTACGATAAATCTTTAAGAGTAGAGTCTGTTATATGATCTATTATAGATTTATTTTTGGTTGTTCTAGCCTTTTATAAGTCTGATATGATTTTATAGTTTATTTAAAAAACGGTTTCACATTTAAGATTTTAAATTGATCATTTTACTTATTTTTAAATAGATTACACGATTTTTATATATTATTTGACATATTTTCTAATAGTGTATATACATATGAAATTTATGTTAAAAGACTCGGTAATCAAAGACTTAACATATAAGGTCTTTTATATGCTTGTTGTGACTAAGAATGTATTAAATTAGTGGAAATCACTAGTACTTCGTTATGTTTTATAATTTTGTTTTGATATCGATACAGACTTTATGTTAACACTACGCCAAAAATAACTTTTAACAACGCACATTAGACAATGTTTTTATACAAAAGCGCTGCTATAAGTGAACTTAAAAAAAACACGGAAACTGTATACAATAATAAGTAAAAGCGCTGCTAAAAATGTGACCTTAGACAGTGCTTTTAAAAAGCGCTGCTAAAAGTGTTGCTTTAGAAAATGCTTTATCAAAAGCGCTGGTAAAGGACCACTTTAGACAGCGCTTTAAAAAGCGCTGTCTAAAGTCATATAAAATTAAAAAATAAATCTACTGCTAAAGGACCCTATTAGCCAGCACTTTTCAAAAGCGCTGCTAAAAGCCCATATTAGTCAGTGCTTCTAAAAAGCGTTGTCTAAAGCCATATAAATGAAAATTAAAAAATAGAATCAGTATACTGTTTCTCTTTTCACATACTCACGAACACGAACAAAAACAATTTCCATCTCATTCTCACGAACATAAACCATTTCCTCTCATTCTCACAATCATAAACCCTTTTCGTCGCTGTCCAACCAGCCATTTCCCTTCGTCCTCCACCGTCTCTCTTGGTTGTCCTCCACCCACACCGGCCGGTTCTCAAGGTAGGTTCTTTCTTGAAAATATATTTATCTCCATTGATGTCCAAACTGAGTTGTCCTCCTATTGATAATGTACTATGCTAATATCTAAGATATTATCCTCCTATTGATGTCCAAAATGAGTTATAGATATGCATAACTGAGTTATAGGTATGCATTTTGATTTTTTGGTTCTTGGTAGTGCTTGATATATAACAACAACACTTTTAGCATTTAGCATTATTGCATTTTCTTTTGGTTCTTTGTTTTGGAATAAAAAAGATGATGATGGTTTTTTTTTGTTATTTTAGTTGGTTTCTGAATTGTTTATCATGTTTATATTCTCCATGAACTAGTATTTTTTTTACTTGTTGGTTGCTTGGTTTCTTTACTTTTAATACTATTTTACTGATATAAACTTCAGAATTGTTTAAGCATTATTACTCCTAAATATTGTGTTTCTGTTGGAAAGAAATATAATATGATAGAAAAGATTCATAAGTGATTTGTTTCTCATACAATTTTTTTCACAAAAAACTTGTCTAAGAACAAATTCTTAAGGTCTGTGGATTTAAGCTATTATAGCCCTATATATATATACAACTTGTCTTTGATGATCCCTTTATATTGGTGTAGTTAGTTGGAGACCATCACCGATTCGAAGAACATCAAAGCCGCATCATCCGCCGTCGACACTAATAACCCCTTTTCTTTCTTTGGTAAGTCAAGTTAAAATTCTATCTGTATCGGTCAATTAAAAACCAATTATTTTTATATAAATATATTTATTTTTAGTCCATGTTATTAACTCTAGAAATAAATTTCTAGAAATAAATTTCTAGAAATAATTCGTTTAATTCAAACAAAAAGAGAATAATCCATTTATAGTGTTTTTGTTTACTTGAATTAGTAGAAAAAAATGGATAAAAAATGGATGTCTGCCGATCGATTGTCATAAGAGTACGAGAATAGGGTATTGGAATTCGTTAAGTTTGCTGTTGAACACGCTAAAGACCCCAGTCGAATGAATTGTCCTTGCTTGGGTTGTTGTTATGTGGGTCGGGTTGAAGCAGATGGATTGAAATCGCATTTACTAATGCATGGAATTGATAGAAGTTATACGTGTTGGATATTTCACGGTGAAAAAAGTAACGACAATGTTGAACCGGGGGAGAAAAGTAGTATGGCCTATGCTTCAGACGACAAGGACACAGATACATACAATTTTGATCGAGCCGAAGAGATTGCATATGCACTTGAAGAAGATCTTCAGGATTGTCCCAAAATGTTTGAGAGATTGGTAAGCGATGTAGAGAAACCGTTGTATAAAGGTTGCACTAAATTCACAAGATTGTCTACGGTATTAAAGTTGTACAACTTAAAGGCATGCAATGGATGTTCAGATAAAATTTTCACAGAGTTATTAGCCCTTATAAGAGATATGCTTCCGGAGGATAATGTTCTTCCTAATCGAACCTATGAGGCCAAAAAAATGTTGTGCTCTATTGGCATGAGCTATGATAAGATACATGCTTGTCCAAACGATTGCGTTTTGTTTCGAAACAAATATGCATCATTAAATGAGTGCCCTAAATGAGGTTTGTCTCGATATAAGAAAAAATTATCTCCAACAAAAGTCTTATGGTACTTTCCTATAATTCCGAGATTTAGGCGCATGTTTCATAGTGAAACCGATGCAAGACACCTGACTTGGCATGCAGATGAAAGAATTATTAATGGAAAGTATCGACATCCGGAAGATTCACCACAATGGTCGAAAATTGATAATGATTATCCTGATTTTGGAGAAGAAGCAAGAAACCTTCGCTTGGCTTTATCTACTGATGGAATGAACCCACATGGTCTTCAAAGTATCTCACATACCACATGGCCTGTGATTCTTATGATTTATAACCTACCTCCATGGCTATGTATGAAGCGTAGGTACATGATGTTATCTATGTTAATTTCTGGGCCTAAACAACCAGGGAATGGCATAGACGTATACTTGACACCTTTGATCGAAGATTTAAAGATTTTGTGGGAGAACGGAGTGGAGGTTTATGATGGATATAGGAAACAAAGTTTAAATTTGAGGGTGATGTTGTTTGGCACAATTAATGATTTTCCAGCATACGGGAATCTATCTGGGTATAGCATTAAAGGTCAATGTGCGTGTTCTGTTTGTGAAGATGGAATCGATACGACGCGTTTGGAATTTTGTCAGAAGAATGTGTTTCTCGGTCATCGTAGATTCTTACATTCTAAACATCACTATCGTGCATGGAGAAGAGCATTCAATAGAGACACTGAACAACGTAAAGCTTCACCCGCATTGTTAGGTGACCAAATTTTTGAAAAGGTGAAAGATGTATGTACTCAGTTTGGCAAGCCTTTTGCGCATACAGTTGTCAAAGGTGGGTGGAAGAAGAGATCGATTTTTTTTGAATTGCTATATTAGAAGTCTTTGTATGTGAGACATTTTCTCGATGTTATGCATATTGAAAAAAATGTATTTGAAAGTGTTATTGGTACGTTACTCAATATTAAAGGAAAGTCTAAGGATGGCCTTAAAGCAAGGGAGGACATGTTAAAGATGGGAATACAAACTGAACTAGGACCCGTGAAGAAAGGAAGTCGAACATATCTACCATATGCTGCTTTTACTCTATCTAGAAAGGAGAAAAAGATATTGTGTAAGTTTCTAAGTGAAGTTAAAGTTCCAGAAGGATACTCTTCAGATATTAGAAGACTTGTGTCTATGAAAGACCTCAAGTTAAAGAGTTTAAAGACACATGATTTCCATGTTATAATGGAGCATTTTCTACCAATAGGTATACGTTCTATTTTTCCAGATAAAGTAAGGAGTGTGATAACTAAGTTGTGTTTTTTATTTAGGTCAATTTGTAGTAAGGTGATTGATCCTGAGATCTTACCAACATTCCAAAAAGAAATTGTTATTACTTTATGTGAGCTTGAAATGTATTTTCCTCCCTCGTTTTTTGACATAATTGTACATCTAGTTGTTCATCTTGTGAAAGAGACACAGTTGTCCGGACCAGCTTATATGAGATGGATGTACCTTGCTGAATGTTATATGAAATTATT
The DNA here is from genome assembly GCA_948472305.1 of Vicia faba. Classification (NCBI taxonomy): domain Eukaryota; kingdom Viridiplantae; phylum Streptophyta; class Magnoliopsida; order Fabales; family Fabaceae; genus Vicia; species Vicia faba. Next base: position 177,414,473 of record OX451741.1, on the reverse strand, counting down.
AAAAGGGTAAGTGAAAAACCAAAGTCGCACAGAGGGTTGTATTGTTGAGCGATACATTGTTGAAGATGCGGTTGAGTTTTGTACTGAATATTTGTCCAAAGTTCAATTCATTGGACTCCCCAAAAGTCATATTTTTGAAAAAAAGAAAGGTAAAAGATTAATTGGAAATAAAATTGTGACAGTATCAAAAGATGAACGGGATCAAGTGCATCTGCATGTTCTGCATAATGACAGTGAGGTTGAGTCATATGTTGAAATGCACAAGGATGTACTCCGAGGGTTAAATCAGAATATAAATGAAAATTGGATAGTACGGGAGCATAATCAAAGTTTTATACCATAGTTTAAGGATCATATTTTTCAAAGCTTCATTCAGATCCCGCTTCAATAACAGAAAGGTTGATATGTTTGGCATATGATCCAAGTTTGCATGTGTTTTCTTATAGCGCATACGCAATTAATGGATACACATTTTATACCAAAGAACAAGATGATAAAAGTACTATGCAAAATAGTGGTGTCACCGTGCTTGCTGAAGCAATGCACATTTCAAGTATGAAGGACCTAAACCCTAAATATGAAAACCTGTCATATTTTGGGGTTATCGAGCATATTTGGGTGTTTGATTATGAGAAGTTTCAGATTCCTATCTTTTGTTGCAAGTGGGTAACTAGTAGTGGCATACGAATGGATAAGTCGGGATTTTTGCAAGTGGGTCTTAATAGGGAGGGGTGGAAAGATGAGCCTTTTATTCTAGCCTCTCAAGCTAAACAAGTGTTCTATGTCACTGACCCGGCGAGTACAAAATGGTCTATAGTGCTTTTATCTAACAAAGTGGAGGATGATAACAATGTAGACCAAGGTGATATTGATGATGAGAATGAGTCATGTATTAGACGAAATAAGGCGTATATTATAAATGATCAAGATGAGAATATTATAGCGGATGAATCATATATCAGAAATGATCACAATGAGGGAATTTGGATAAATCCATTCGTCCGTATTGTTAAGAAACAAGTAATTCATGTTCCAACCAAGAAAAGTAATCCATTCCTATCTTTAAGTTTATGTTTATGTTAATTTTTGGCATTGTTATTTTATATATATTTAAATGACTATGGAATTTTATATTGGGTTTATGTTTATGTTTATTACAGGTTAGATGGCTACTAATGAGGATCACCCACATGATGATTCTGGGCATGATGGAGATAAGGCCGTTAATAAAACAGAAATGGAATATAGACGAGGAATAACAATAATGAAGAGAATCATTTGAGATAGAGATCAAGGCATAAAGTATGATGTGCATTGGAGTTAAGAAGGCCAACTAATTGAGCCTAACGGTTCAACATTAACGAGTTATCTCGGTTCGGTGGTAAGGAGAGAAATTCCAATTACATGTGAAGATTGGAGAGCAAGAGTGTTGGACAATGCTAAAGATAAAATATGGAGTGAGATACAGGTACCATATGTGATGTTATTTGTTTTTAATGATGATTATGTCTTTAAATTACTTATACTAACGTACTTTGTGTATGATTTTCGTAGAGGTCGTTCAACATTGAGGATACTGGGAGAGATTATATTCTCAAATTGGCTGGGAAACTACATAGAGGGTTTAGAGCTTTTTTATCAAACAAGTTTCTTAGGGATATGGATAAAAAATTTGTTAATGCAGAGCTTCCAAAGAAATATGCAGATTTGATTACACCTGAAGAATGGGAAACTTTTAAATCCAAAAGAAATACCCAGAAATTTGAGAGTTTAAGTGTTGTAAATCGACAATGAGCATCGAGTCCAGCATATCCATACAGAAAAGGGCGTATGAGATATGCACGCTTACAACAATCTATTGTAAGTATCTATAAATTGAAAATTATCTATAATATATGCACGCTTATATTTGATCATGTTATTTGGCTTAATGTGTAGTTAACAAAGGAGAATAGTTCTGAAACATTTCTTCTGGAACACATTTTGTGGAAGGAAGCCCGTGTGTAAGGATGGAGCTGTTGAAGAAAAAGTTCAACAAATTTTTGAAAGATGTGTAAGTATAACATTATTTATTTAATTATATCATAATTTTATTTATTTAATTACATCATTCTTTTATTAACATATCACTCTTTAATTATAATATTTATATGAATTTCAGGAGACTCTTTCTCAATCTATACCTCCAGATGAAGATAATGATTGCAGGAGAATAATCTCACGAGTATTAGATATTCGTGAGTATTCTGGTCGGATGAGGGGTAAGAGATTTGAGATCACTCCAACATCCTTGAAGAAAAAAATCAAAGACAAAAGCTCCTAGCAATAAAGAACTTCAGGAAAAGTTGGAAAAGTTACAACAAGAAGTTTATGAGCTGAGAAAGGAAAAAGAAATAGATCAAGCTAAAGGTTTTAAAGATACTAGTGACAAAGGTAGTATCAATGGTAACTTTCGACAAAATATTCCCGAGGTAATTATATACCATATTTATAAATTATATAACCATATTTATTAGTTATATAACCATATTTATTAATTATATAACCATATTTATTAATGGTTATAGGGCATTTCCCAGTGTCAACTCTATTTGTCGGTACCAACTTATCAGATGGTTGGCAAGGGAAAAGTGTATAATACTTCGGGAGAAATGCTTCACCATAAACCGCTCCCAAATGGATTTTTGAAAGTATCGGTTGATGTTGTTTTAGAGGGGGGTGCATTGTTACCACTACCTGACGATGTGGCGGATGCAACATTGGTGGTAGATGCAATAAGATCATTTGTTGCATGGCCGTCAAGCCTTGTTTGCGTAGATAATGAGGTATGCTTAAAATTGTTTACTATTCAAATTTTTTAAGGCAATTTTACTTACATTTTGTTTACATGGTAATTTTAGAATCCAACAAAATCCATTCCAAAAGATAAGGGGATTAGGCGGGAAACCGAGTCAATTGCATCAATTGAGGTACAACACAATTATATGACATTTATGCTATGAGAAATGCTAATTTGTGATTTTATACTTCCCCTAACTAATTATATGATAACTAGATTCATGCTAAAGAGATTGCACAAGTCAGTAGGGGTAAGGCACTTGAAATTAGCAATATTTCCACACACAAAAAAATGTTGCTAAGAAGACCGTGGCTAGCAAAAAAACTACTGCTCAGTTCAGGTCGTGCCTTCGGACATATTTAGGAATAACATATATTCCGGATGGTGGTACCCGCCTTATACCTATGAGTGCAGGCATCTTTGGTTTTGAATACCTGGAAGCAATTGGTAGAGAGGATATGGAGAAAGTTTTTAGACATTTGGAATTAGGCCTCAGTGATATCAGTATATATATCAGGTATACTCCGATAAACTTTGTTTAATTAGATGAATAATTTATTTCCTCATTTCAATGAATATAGTATAATGTTAATGATGTTTTAATTTAAGGTTTATGTATGACAACATTGTGCGCCCGCGTGGATTAGATGCAAGATTTGGCTTCTTAGCTCCCAACACTGTCAATTTAGGGTAAATCGTAACAAGACCAGATGATGTCATAGCATATGTACTCGGTTTATTCGTGGCCAGCAAAGATACTGATAAGTTGTTCTTTTTGCCATATAATACTAACAACGGGTTAGATTTTCATCCTAACTTGATCTATTATAATTTTCTGTTTTTGGCTATTGTTTAATTTTTGTTTAATCTTACAGTGGACACTAGTTATTGGTTGCGATTAATCTTATGAGAGAAACTGTGTATTATCTGGATTCGTTATACAATGATTGGTCAACATATCCAGATTTGAAGCAGATGATTGACACGTAACTTTTTTTCTCCCAAAGAGATATTCAAGTTTATGTTTATGTTTATGTTTATGGTCAACATATCTGGATTTGTGTTTATGTTTATGTTTCTATGTGAGATTGTTCTAAACAGTCGTTTATATTTTATTATAGCGTTCTACTAGCTTTTCGCTCCCAAAGAGATATTCAAGTGCCAAAAAGTAGAGCCAACAGTGTTACATGGATCAGAGTGGAGGTATATTTTCACAAAGAGATATTCAGTTTTGATTACATTAGTGATGATAATTGTTAAAACAATTTAAGGGGTATATCCTGATATATATTCGTATTTTCTTTCCATGCGTAGTGTCCTCGCCAGCGTAACGGTATAGATTGAGGCTATTTCATGTTGAGGTTTATGAAAGAAACTATTCTTTTGGATCGATTAGAGATTCCATCCACGGTATGGATTTCTAACTTAGGAATTACATACTATTTTCATATTTTGTGTTTCTCATAAAATGACATATTGTTTTAACTAAATCACATACTATGTTATATTATTATATATGTAGTACTTTTAGGAATTCAATTGTGCACATTACTCAAAAGATCAATTGGATGAACTTATGGAGGAATGGTGTAATTCATTATCGGGTTGAGAATTTTATAAGCTAAGGTATATTGTCTTATTTCTTTTGATGAGAAATTTTGAGTTTTGAGTATAAATTAAATTCGAATAAAGTGCAACGTTAATATTATCATGTTATGAATTTTGATCATTTGGTTTTTTTTCCAGGTTTATAGGTGCATGTGTAGAAGATAGAGATAAGATATTCATGTTGTTGTTGTTGTTGTTGTTTCATGAGAATTCTCGAAGATAGTAAGATGTAGATGTAACATCAATTTTGAATTTTAGGATTTTTAACTTGTAGAATTTTAACTTGTATCATAAATTTTGTAGTAGTTGTTGTATATATCATCAATTTATATATGTGTGTAATTTTTATATATGCATATTTTATTGGAATGAAGCTACCAAATATGGTGCACAATATGGTGAAAACCTGGTTCAAATATGGTTAAAATTCTGATTAAAATGCATTATATATATTGGACAGCGCTTTTGTAAGTTAAAATAGGTATTTTATTTTTAAAAAAATCATGACCAATAGACAGCGCTTTAAGAGAAAAGCGCTGTAAAAACTCAAAAATAAGCGCTGCCTAAAGTGGGAAAGCGCTGTCTAAAGTGGGGGAATAGACATCACTTTTAAAGAAAAGCGTTGTCTAAAGCCTAACTTAAAAAATAACAAAGCGCTGCTAAAGGGGTATATAAAAAAGCGTTGTCTATTCTAATAGCGCTGTCTAAAGTGGGCTTAAGAAAGCGCTTTTACATTGAAAAAAAGCGCTGTCTTTTCTTTTAGCAGCGCTGCTTTAGGCAGCGCTGTTAAAAGTCAAAAAAAGTGTTGTCTTTTCCCTTATTTGTAGTAGTGTAAGATTATCTGCAAAAATAAAGTTTATGAAACTAGTATTGTTATAACCATTTCTATATTGTTTGTGTAAATATTGAATTTGCAAACTGTAGTTTGTTCTCAATAAAGACTTTTGTTGGACCAGTTAAAAATATACATGATTCAGATGTCATATTATATGAAATTTTCATGTCACTCATCAATATCGATCTATGTTGTCAAGTTAATGATGTGGTGATCGTCGGGATTCTGCTACATTATATGTTAGTGATGACAACCTTGGTGGTCTCATTATTGATGAATGAGGTAAACCAGATTGTAAAGTTGAAATATAAAAATAAGTATCATTCAGATGCGAACTTAAAGAATTGTGATATAATTACTAAGATATATTGTCCAAGAGATTGTTAGAATATTTTATATTTAAATATTATTTAATTATTATTATATTCCAATTATTATTATGTGGGCATATATGTTTAGGTTAATTGATTAAGTGATCAAATAATATTAAAAAACTAATTAGATTTTTATTTAGTAGTGTTTACCGTTGTTTTTGGAAAACAACCGCTGGTCTCCAAAAAAGGTAAGTTTTTGGTTTCCTTGCGGGATCGACGAAACTAATCCCAGAACATATGTTAATCTTTATGTAAAATGAGTAAGAAGGAAGAACGCACGTTCGACCCAGGGGAGACATGTTTAAGATTGTTGAACAGTAAATAAAAGTATAAAAATACAAGTAAAAGAAGTAACAAGGTAACTTTGCAGGATAATGGTAAAGTAAAGTAAAAAGACTTTTATTAAGTAAAAAAAGTGTTTCTAACGTACATTGCTCTGCTTTTTATCCTTTCTCACGCAATAGTTACTTGGATAATATTTGAGAGGTTTAGCACCATAAGTTGAACACACTTAAAAATTACACAAACTTCTTAATTTATACTAAAAGTAGGTAACCGTTGAGGGGACATTATGTGCTAGGATGAAGACAAGTGTCTTCTGCATGCCTCTCGACCCATAGCTTTTTGCCACGTTCTCTTCCCTTAGATGCTGATGAAAACCACCTTTCCCTCCAATAATTCAAATTTCAAAATGGTCTTCGTCCCATGTGCCAAGGCGCGAATACTTTCCTTCAGTCAAAACAACCTACATCTGCTTTAGTCGAATGAACCTTTGGTCGAAGCTTCTTATCACACCTTAGATCCTTTTCCTTAAGTTATCTCATGCGTCGAATTATACCTACTGGTTTAGTTCATTTCCAGTTGTTTGGTCAAAGAGACCAAATATAGTAAGTGTCGAATTTGGGAGCCAACAAATTGCCCCCCAAGAATGTCTATTTCGACACTCAAAGAAATAGCAATTCTTTGAACTTCCCATTCAACACCTGTATTCTCAGTTGTCCACTGAGCTTTGACGTGTGCTTTTCGCCTTCCGACAGCTGCTACACTTGGTAAAACCATCATTACTTTTTCCAAAATGTCTCTTTAAAACTGTCGTTGCCACGCTTGCCATGATGGCCTTGTTCCTATAATCTAGGCAAGCATATCCCAACATTTCCCAACGCCCGCACGATAATCGTTTCCTTCCTTGCCACGTGCCCCACTATCTGTGAAACATTAAATGCCTTTGACGGGACATTTCCCACTTCTGAAGGCTATAAATACTTCCAAGCTTCTCTATTTAGAACTTTTATCATCTTCATCTTTTCCAAACCCCTTGCATTCTCACAAATTCACAACATTGTACTATTGCTTTCGCTCTTTCTCTTAAGTCTTTACCAATGGCCTTTTTCTCTAATGCCCCAAACAATCCGCAACCAAAGAATGCTAGTGATGTTCAGAAACCACCAGAGATTTTTTCCACCAATCCTCCTTCTTCCTCGACTAACAGGTACATTGCTAAACCTATGAGAGAATGGCGAGAAGCCTATGATTCTCCACTCCTTATTCCCGTCAGATATGGAGGAAATATGTATGCTATGTCCGACCCATTATCTTCATGTGTCGAAAATCCCTTAAAAACCGTGCCTTTTTCCCTACACACCCAAGGCTTAAACCCATAGGTTGTGCCAAAAAACCTAGGGCAGATTTTGAAGATGCTACACCGGCTAACCAACAACATCCTCAAACTACTGATGATATCAACCTCCAGTTCATGAACAAAGGGAAACGAATCTTTCGATCGAGCCCTAACCTTTCTTCTGAATACTCTGACTGGTTGAATAAAATGGAGAGGGTGCAAGCTTCTGTCTGGAAGGAGATGGGCATCTATGACTTAGTGATGTTATCGAAGACAGGGTTACCTTATTGCCCCCTTATGCTGGTATCCTCATTGTACTTCTGGGATAGTTCACATTTCACTTTTCATCTTCCTTGTGAGATGATGACCCCTACTTTGTTCCACATAGCTGCCATCACTGGTCTTCGACCCACTGGTGACTATTTTGACCCTGAAGACTTGTCTGAGGATCCTATTGGGTTTGCTGCTACTAAACCCACTTATACCACCTTCATAAACCACTTCCATGACAAGGCCTCAAATACCGTGTCGGAGGTGGAGCACATAGCCTTCTTGGCCATGTGGCTGTCTCGATTTGTTTTCTGCACTAAATCACTGCAGGTGACGAAAAAGATGTTGACGCTTGCAACACTGCTCCATCACAAATACCCTCTTTGCTTGGCCGAATTGATTCTGGCCAACTTATATGAGTCCATCAGTAATGGTGTGACTCAACTTAAGGTTCTAGGAGACAGAGGAAGTTTGCTGCTATCTGGTCCCTTCTGGCTTCTACAACTGTGGCTTAACGCTACCTTCGAATCCTTCCTCCCTCAAAAGAACAAGATCAATGAAGAAGCTCCTGAAATCTTAAACAGGAGAGTCGAAGGCACCTGGCTGGCATTGCTAACTCCCACTGATGAAGGCCAACAGTTTCAAAAGGCCTTTATAAGCTTCTTAATGATGTTTGCGGAGCGAAAAATCTTTGTTTCGACTATGGCTCCCTTTGCCAGTCGAAAAGTTGGCCCGAAATGGTTCACTAGACCATATCCTTCAGAAGAAGATGATGTGGTTGATGAGTTCGTGGGCATGTGGGAAGCGTTTCTCCGCCCCAGGATCATGCCGTTAATATTTAAGAGCTCGAAGAACCAATTGAGCTTAATTGCTTATCAACCCAATCTTGTCTCTCGACAGTTTGGCATTGCTCAATCGCTTCCTTCGCCTATATACCCTTGAGAGAAACTGCTACTCTTTTATAATGCAGATTACTCAGAGGATACCGCTACCAAGCATATTGGTAGGTATTCTGGTCGAACTACACTGCCCTTGTTCAACTTTAACCTTCATTTTCTGAACTCTACCACTTCTGAGACGTGGTGGAGACATTATTATGAGGAAGAGTTCTTCGACGAGAAGGACTTCGCCCACCATCTGCGTGAGGCATTCAAATTGGTTCTTGACAGAGTCAAAAAAGGTATTCCTTTTCCCATCCCTTCGTCTTAGATTTGATTTCCAACACCTAATTAACTATAGCTGTTTTGCCTTCCGTTTAGCTATCAAGAGGGTTGCTTCGAAGAAAACCACTGAGAGTACAAAAGGGGGAGACTCTGCTGTCAATCCCTCTCCTAAGGTACTTACCTTTCCTTTTTACCCTTAGTTTTATCTGACGTAGTTATTGATCTTCTTAACTTGGTTTTCTGTATGCTTAGAAATCAACCCCCAAGAAGCGGAAGGTTCAAGAGATCCAAATCTCTAGCGATGAGGAAGAGGAGTCTCCATCTGTTCCTTTGCAGAGACGAAGATTGAAAAAACCAACTCCTGCCGTCGAAACCCGTCCAAAAATCAGGATTAAAACTACGGCTGGGAGGCTACCCCCTGTCATTATCAATGAACCCACTGAACAAGAGGTGATAGCTAGGTTAAACAATCCTAATGAAAGTGACAACTCCAGCCCTGATGCTGAAATACCAGTACAGGTATCTACTTTAACTGCTTGTTATGTACTTCTCTCATTTTCTTTTACTTTGTGACGCTTTTAAAAGCAATAAATTCTTTCTATTTTCCAGGACACTGCTGGTACTTCGACACGAAATCCTACTCATGTCGAGGACTCGACCACCTGCTTGAATAGTGACGAGATTCCTACCTACAGACCCTCTTCAGCGAAAGATTCCTTCATGAGTTCAGCTGACGAAGTAAATCAGACTTATGAACCCCAGTACGAAACCATAGAAGAAGCTGATGAAGAAGAAGCTAAAGGAAATCAAGAGGAGGTTAGGATTCCTCTGGTCGAAGTGCAAGAGACTGAGGAGGAAGGTATCCCTGGCATCGAAACTGAAACAGAGAAGGAACATATGAAGATCCCAGAAGCTGAGGGTGGAGAATTTTTTGCTGAAGGAAACCAAAATCCTCCAGGTACTGAGACAATTCCTACTCAAGTACTTAACGTGGCTACTACAGCCAACGCAAGCATCCCTTCGACGGGATCTAGAACCAAAGAGGATTTGGCTTTACTGAAGCAACAAAATCCATTAGGTTACCTGACTGCAATCTTGGAGGGTCGAGAGAGCTCATCTGATCGCAGTGCCTCGACTGCATCTGGCAGATCTACCTCGACTTCCCCTCTCGACGAGGCTCTTCAAAAGGTTAAAGCACAAATATTTAAAGAGATTTTATGTTAACTTTAGAGGGGGAACCAACAACGCCTTCCCATCTGAAGACTATCTTGAAAGCTATCGATCTTCTTGTTGCCCCTCCAGATGTAGCCAGTGTAATCCTAGATTTACTCTCTATTGTCGAGCAAGTATCAGCAGACTTCAATCGTCAAAGAATCGTTAATCGTGATATTGAGGAAGCCAATGGCCAAGTGGCTGCTGCCTGGCATGCTGCCACTGAATCCACTTCTAGAGTAAAGGACCTGTCGAAGGCCCATGAGGCTAGGCAAAAGGAGGTCGAGAAGATTGATCAAGACAATGTTCAGTTGAGAGCACAGATTGCAGAGTTGGAAGCAAAACTCGCTGCCAACGACAAAAAGAAAGAGGAACTTCTTGCTGTGAACACTGAGTTAGAAAGCGAAGAAGAATTGGCTGAAGGGTTAAGACATGTCGATCGAGCTCAATCTCTGGATGCTAAGCTCGAAACACTTCACGAATCAAAAGCTCTCTGTGATCGAAGGCTAGAATTGCAAAGGATCAAGTACCTCCAGATTAAAGCTAATCTTCCCTTCTAAATCTTGTTTCTCTCTATTATGTAATCACTTTCTGTAACAATTTCAAAGCCATTTTGGCCCCTTTAATGAAAATCATTTAAGTTTCCATTTTGGCATTCTTTATAATTAGTGATTATATATTATTTATTTTTATCTCTTGAAGCATAGGTCTATATGTTTTCAAGTATTTACTATTTACCTTCAAGAGTCTTCGATCTTCGCTTAACTCTTCGATCTCATAGGCCCCGCCTGAGAAAGCTTGCACGATCTTAAAAGGTCCTTCCCACTTAGGGGACCATTTTCCCAAGCTTCGGTCCTTTCGATCCATTGGGAGTATTACTTTCCAAACTAGATCTTCAAGTTGAAACGTCTTGGATTTTACCCTTCGATTGTAGGATTTCTCGACTCGCTTCTTTTGTAGTCTCAAAAAATCCAAAGCTTTCAACCTTTCTTCGTCTAAGTCTATTAGTTCATCCAACATCATGTTCCAATAGACTTCGGAAGGGATCTCGTGATGTATTTGAATCCTTGTCGCTTGCAAGTGGATTTCCACCGGCAACACTGCATCATGACCATAGGTTAGGCGAAATGGTGTTGTCCCTGTAGCTTCTTTTGGACACGTTCGACATGCCCACAGGACTTGATCTAGTGTTTTGTGCCAGTTTCTGGGTTTCTTTCCCACATGTTTCTCTATTAAACTGATCACCACTTTGTTTGTTGCTTCGACCTGACCATTAGCTTGTGCATAATAAGGCGTTGATGTTAACAGTTTAAACCCCACTTCTACAGCAAAATCTTGCATTTTTCGACCAGTGAAGACTGATCCTTGGTCAGTAGTTATTGTTTCAGGGATCCCAAACCTGTATATGATGTACTTTTGAATGAATTCAATGACATTCTCCTGGTCTACATTAACTAAAGGAATCGCTTCGATCCATTTATTAAAATAATCAATGCCCACCAATATATACTTCTGACCTTTAGAAGATGCTGGTCGAATTTCTCCAATGAGATCCAAAGCCCATCCTCTAAAAGGCCAAGGTTTCACAATCGAGTGAAGTTCATTTGCTGGCACATGTTGAATGCCTGTATGTTTTTGGAATTCTTGGCATCCTTTGGCAAACTTAACACAATCTTTCAGCATAGTGGGCCAATATAAACCTTGTCGAAACAATAACCATTTCATTTTTTGGCCTACTTGGTGTGCTCCACATGCCCCAGCGTGTGTGGTAGAAAGGGCCACATATACTTCTGTTTCACTTAAGCATTTCAAGAGTACACCTTCTGGCATTTTCTTGAATAGTTCGTTTCCCATCAACACATAACTCAGTGCTCTGTACTTTATCTTTCGTTCTGTCGAAGCTGCTGGATTTTGTAAATAGTCCACTACAGGCTTTCTCCAATCCTGCTTTGTTAGGTTGTCTATGAATCATATTTCAAAATTTTCATGATCAGTATATCCTAACTTTGTGGTCTTTAAATCTGATAGAAATAATTTGGTGGCAGTTACTCTTCCCCTAACTTTGATTTCCTGTTTCAGCCTCTCTTTCGAAACTTTATACCCAAAAGCAATCTGTGCCAAATTGTTGGCTGCTTGATTTTCCAATCTGGGTATGTGTCGAATGTTAACTGCCTCAAAAATTTTTAACAACCGTCTGTCTATTACGAAATACATAATAAGGTTTTCTTTTATGCATTTATATTCTTTTGTAATTTGTTTTAGGACCAACTCCGAGTCTCCCATTATTTCGACTTGAGTTGCCCCCAATTCCAACAAGATTTCAAGGCCTATAATTAATGCTTCATATTCAGCCTCATTATTCGAACAATCTCCATCTATTTTGTACTTAAATGTTGTTGGAATTTTATTTGGAGAAATAATAAAGACTCCAACTCCGACTCCATCTTTATAACGAGATCCATCGAAGTAATGTTTCCATGGTTCGATCTCCAAATAATTTAGTGATCTTTCTTGTACAGAGTGGTCGACTATAAAGTATGCAACCACTTGGCCTTTTATAGCCTTAAGAGGCATGATAGTTAATGAATATTCAGTCAATGCAAGTGCCCATTTGCCAACTCTACTATGCAGAATGGGTTTTGACAACATATACTTGAAAACGTCAAAATGAGACGAAACATAAACATTAACTGGCTTTATATATTGCTTAAGTTCTGTACATGAAAAATATAGACATAAACACAGTTTTTCAACTTCATTATATCTAGTTTCTGCATCATTTAAAACTCTAATGAGGTAGTATATGGGCCTTTTGACACCATGTTCGTCCTCCTGAGCCAGCATGCTCCCCAAAGTCTTATATGACACAGCTATGTACAATCTCATACTTCTACTTCGACAAGGAGGCACCATAATAGGCGGTTTGATGAGGTACTGTTTGATTTTGTCGAAGGCCTCTTGATGTTCTTCCTTCCATTTGAATCCTCCTTTGTTGAGTCGAAGTAATGGAGAAAAGGCTTGCGTTTTCCCACTAAGGTTGGATATAAATCTCCTTAGGAAATTTATTTTCCCAAGCAAGGATTGAAATTCCTTTTTGTTAGTTGGTGCTTTGGCTTGCAAGATAGCTTTGGTTTTGTTTTGATTTATCTCGATACCTTTCTTGTGGACCACAAAACCTAAGAAATCTCCTGCTTTTACACCAAAAGCACATTTCATAGGATTCATCTTTAGGCCATAACGTCTCATCCTTTCAAAGGATTGTCGAAGATGATCCATATGAGCCTTCCCTGAAACAGATTTGACAACAATATCATCAATATAAATTTGCATGAAAGTGTCAATAAAGTCATGGAAGATCGAATTCATGGCTCTTTGGTACGTTGCCCTTGCATATTTTAGGCCAAAAGGCATCACTACCCATTCATAGGTGCCTAAAGCCCCAGGGCAACGAAAGGCCATTTTCGACACATCTTCTTCAGCAATGAAGATTTGATTATATCCAGAGTAGCCATCCAGCATACTCATGTATTCGAAACCAGCGACAGAATCTACAAGCATTTCCGCCACTGGCATTGGATATTCGTCTTTGGGTGTTGCAGCATTGAGATCTCTGAAATCGATGCACACCCTTAAGGTACCATATTTCTTTATAACAGGTACAATATTTGCAATCCATTCTGTAACACCCTCTAATAACCCCGAATAAATTTTCGCAATTATTAAAATCATAATTTCAGAGTACATGTATAATCGAGGATGCTACAATTCTCTTTAAATAACACAAATTCCTGTCATGCATAATCTTAGTAGTAACTCATACATGTTTACACAGCGGAATAATTTATTTAATAAAATCAATGTTATAATATTTTCAAAATCATCAGGGATTAACACCTGGAAAATGTCAACATCATATTATAACAAAACATAAGGAATTAAACGAGTCTGATTAAAACAGCTCGACAAACAAACGTTCCCGGAGTTACAACTATCAGAGCATGACCCAGACAATACTAAAACGAAAATAAACTAGAAACGACGAGCCTTCGCCAAGCACCTGAACGAAGCTCCTCAATCTGAAATATTCAACAGTAAGGGTGAGCATCTCAATTATACATTTGATTATACGTTCATAACAATCAATTCAGGAAACCATAAGCATCACCCAACAATTAGCATATTTCATAGTTTACAAAAATCTTTACAATTCATATACCCATAATATATTACTTTTCATATTTGCAATTAACATCAACTATAGTCAACAATTTAGCAACCATACGTGCATACAAACAATCAAATACAACATTGGCAAAATCATCCATTCATGTTATATTCAAGGTAATGCAACACACCCATGCATGTGGTACCACTTCACCGCCCCATTAAATCTCGGGTCACGGATAACTCACCGTTCCATTATATCGCGGACACGGCTACCACCTCAACGTTCCATTAAATCGCGGACACGTATATTGGCCACCATGTTAATTCCACACAATGGGAATTAACAAATGCAACATGATATGTAAAGTATGTAACACTCAGCATACTATGAACATCAATCAACATATCATGCAACATCAACAACATCAATCATAACATGATATGGATAGCATGTAATCACTCAGCATACTATTTAAACATCAATCATATCAAGTTATATCGTAATTCATGCTTGATAACATTATCCAAAAGCATGACAATAAAAAAAATCCACAATCAAGTACTGAAAACAAAGTTCAGAAAATCAACACAGTAGCATCAACACGGGTGCCCGTGTTGTGCAACACGGCCCGTGTTGTGCAACACAGGAGAGCAACACGGGTGCCCGTGTTGTGCAACACGGCCCGTGTTGTAACATATCCAGAAAAAAAAAACACATTATCCTTATCAATACAGGGGGATCAACACGGGTGCCCGTGTTGTGCAACACGGCCCGTGTTGTGCAACACAGAAGAGCAACACGGGTGCCCGTGTTGTGCAACACGGGTGCCCGTGTTGTGCAACACGGCCCGTGTTGTTGAGCGCATACAGAATTTTCCTGTACCTGCAGCAGCTCAGAACAGCAGCCAAACGCGGGAAAATGCCAGCCAAAACGCGCATTTCGGTACCTAACGACATCGAGTTTGTATAACTCAAAACAAAACATCAATTTCCTAATTACCAACAATCATCATAATCACCTTAACCGGGATTAATCGTCCTTTTTGGGGAAATCTACTAACATTGAGGTTATCCCTATAACTTCCAAGGTAAATTCACGATCATGCAGATATACTTCCAATCCACCATTAGGAACCTAAAATCGTTAATTGATTTCATAAAATTGGGAACCTAAACCTCCTTTAACAAAGTTCAATCCTAAGGGTATCAATCCCTAATAACATCTAACGATTGGGGTTTTTCCCTACGATTACCCAAATCAACCGTACATAAACCCATAAACAAAGGTAAATCGAGTAATAGCCCCCCTTACCTTATCAATTTGCAGCTTGAGTTCTTGAGCGATGTTCTTCGTTCTTCGTACCTTCAGAGCTCTGCTTCCCAAAATCCCAACTTCTGTGTTATCGTGAATAATGAGAAAAATAACTTGAGTTCCAAAACATATCTCTACTTCTTTTTCACCCCCACTCTTTACTAACAACATCCAAGCCCAATAACTTAAAAGAAATCCATATTTCTTATTTCTTTTATTTTCCTCCATATTTCAAAATAAATAATTCCTTTTTATTTTATTAATTCTAATAAAATAATTTTCCCAAATTTAAATAAATCAAATAATTGAAACTGGGGTGTTACACATTCGACATACCTGGTCTTTCTAATGAACTTGCACTTCAGTAGCCTTTCAACTTCCGTTTTGATTTTTGATAAAATGTCTGGTGCAAACCGTCTTGGGGTCTGCTTAACGGGTTTCTTTCCAGGATTTATTGGTAACTGCAGCTCGACCAATCCTCTGTCGAGACCAGGCATCTCGTCATAGTCCCACGCGAAGCAGTTCTTGAACTCTTTCAGTAATTTGATCATTTCGACCTTGAGTCCTGGATCCATTTTTGTGCTTATGTATGTGGGCCTGTTTACAGGACCTTCGCCTAGATTTACCTCTTCTAGAGGATCTTGTGCCAACATTCTGACATTGTTCGCCAGCGGGTCCTTTTCGAAACCAAGAGGTTCATCGTCATAGATGGCGTCTAACCTCTGGTCTATAAAGTCTTTCGTTCCCAGGCCAGGAGGCTCAGGGTCGAAATCTTTCCCAGGTCCTGTCTTTGACAGAACTTGTTCACTGGCCTTGGAAGCCACATATTTAATTTCAGCCTCTAAGGCCGCTATCATTCTATTTTCGGCCACATAAGCCGAAATCTTTTGAAAAATTGATGACTCAGTCATCATCATCAAATTCACTTCCCCAGCCTGTTGGTCGTATATCACTGACTCCTCCAAAGTCTATGTTGGATAAATCTTCTCTATCCCACTGGAAACCATAATCGGAGTGCAGGTATAGAGAGCAGAATGCATTTGGAGTTGGAGTTAAATCAAACTCTGGTGGGTTGTAAGGCCCTATGTGAGCCAAATTCCTGTCGAAATCATTCTTTCCGACACTATTTATTTCACCCAGGTAGTAGCTCTGATCTGCTTCAATGTTCTCCCCAATGCCATCTGGGCGCCACATTATGACCCTTTGGTGCATCGAAGATGGCACTACTCCAATGCCATGTATCCACTCTCGACCAAGGAGTAGATTGTAGTTGGGCTTTGCTGAAATAACCATGAACATAGTGGGTCGAAGGATTGAGCCCACTTTGAGGTCGAGTTGAATGACACCCATTGTGGTGCCAATGCCTCCTTCATAGTTGGATAAGACCATGTTGTGTGGCTTTATGTCAGCATCTCCTTTGCCTAACTTTTCCAGCATGAATTATGGTATGATATTAATGGTTGCCCTACAATCAACCAGAATTTTGTTTATGGTTACCTCTCCAACTTTCGCTCTAATGAACAGTGGTTTCAGATGGCTCTTCATTGCCTCTGTTGGGGTTCAAATAATGCGTTTTGTTCTTCCACGCATCCATTGTTCATTATATAATAACATACTGGCTTGTGTCTAGCCAGTTCCTGTTCAACCATTAGGTCAGTCTCTTCGACTTCGACCTCTCGGTTATATTCTTTGGGCAGCACAGATATGACATTCACCATGATGTCCAAACTGTCACTAGGGTCAGAGTCGGAGTCGTTCGACCCACACTCTTCCGCCCAGGGCACAGGATTTCTCTCCAGAGGTTTCCTTTGTCTTTTCTGCACATTAGTGCTAACTTCTGGGTGAGGCCTAGTTGCCTCCTTCTCAGCCTTTCGCCGTCTCTGATACCTTCTCCACTGTGAACGACACATAGGATTCTTTCCTTTATAGTTGCTTGACACATGGGTCATTTTGTTCGACGCAGAAGCATGGTACTCCTTTCTATAATCCAGAGAGGAACCTCTTGGTACGTCGAATGTTTGCCACCTTTCTTCATTTGGTCGTTTCCTTCCCATGGTATTCATCCAGGTATCAGTAGGCACATTAGTTGGAGGCCTAAAAGTTGGTGGCCTCCTTTCCTGAGTCATGGGTCTTTGTTGATGTCCCCTTCTGGGGTCAAATCGAATTTCTAGACCCATTCTTTGTTGGGCATTGGTGCCCTGTTTTGCTTTTACAGTCCGCATCACCTATATGTGTCCAACGACCTTTTTATCAAAAATAGAGCTACACCTAGGGCATAACATAACTTCTGATTTCTTCTTTTGGCATCTATGCAAAAAATCTGCCAAATTTTCATCCTCCTTTGGAAACGCAGTTTTGTTTACTTCCTCTTGTCGAAGGGTTTCCTCTGAAACTTTGGCTCCAGAGACTTCGACCATATTAACCTGCAAGTTGCTTTTGGCAGTCAGGTTCATCTTCTGCATTTTGGCCTCCAAGGCTTCTGTCGAACCCTTTGCAGCATCCAAATAAGAACCTGTGGTGGTTCTTTTGCTGGAGCTTTCAGCAACTCCTTTAATCTGTTTCAGGCCAACATAAGCCTTCTTGTTTGACGCTTGGTCAACTTCTTTTTTCGAATCCAGGCCTTCAGTAGCCTTTCTCACCCCTTCGATTGTTTTCCTGGAGATGTTCCCAGTGAAACTTCCGAAGATGGGTTTTGTGATGAAATCTTCAGACACTTCTACCATATGAATGCCAACTGGTTCGGCATAATGAGCTTCTGCTTGCAGTGGGTTTGTGTCGATTTTCATTGCTGGTTTATCAGCAAATTTCAGCCTTCCTTCATTCAGTGCATGTTGAACGAGATCCCTGAAAAGGAAACATTGTGAGGTTTTATGTCCCAAAAAATTATGATATTTACAAAAACCTCTTTTCTTTCTCTGTTCTAAAGGAGGCAATTTGGCCCCTTGGGTCACTATCATCTGTCCATCTTTAACTAATAGATCGAATATTTCGTCACACTTGGATATGTCGAAACTATAAGTTTTCTTAGGAAATTCATCACTGTTTTTCTCAGGTTCCACAGGATTTTTTCCATTTGATGGCACCAACAGTTTACAAGAATATGGTGGTCCATGTTTTAGTTCAGCTAAATCAATTTCACCTTCTTCGATATCTATAGGATCGTTGTATGTCTCTAGATCGTCATCATCCATTTCGACATAATCTACCCTTTCTCGTCGAAGAGTTTTAGCAGTTTTAGCCTTTTCAGCTTTAAGGCGCTCTACTTGTCGAACCTTATCAGCAAGTTGGGCCATATCCCTTAGGTATTGTGTATCCAATTTTTTCCTAATCGAATAATCCAGGCCACCTGCTGCTATTTCAACTAATTCATGCTCAAGCACTTGAGTAAAGCATCTGGCTTTGAGTAGTCGAAATCTATTTAGATATTCATCAATTGGCTCTGTGAACCTTCTTTTTACACTAGCCAGTTCTTTTAGACTTATCTTGGTTTGACCCATGTAAAATTGTTCATGGAACAATCTCTCTAATTGGTTCCAGTTGTGGATCGAATTGGCTGGGAGGGTAGTGAACCAAGTAAAAGCATTTTTAGTCAAGGAACTTGAGAAGTATTTGATTATAAGGATTTCATTGTTTGCTATTTCTCCTGCCTCTATCAAATATCTAGCCACATGTTTGATAGTCGACTTTGTCGTATCCCCTGAGAACTTAGTGAATTTTGGGACTTTTCCTCTAGATGGTAAGTCCGTTTGCAGAATATATTCTGACAATGGGGATGTAAGGTTTGGTCTATGGAAACCAACATTCATCCCGTTTTGAAGCATGATTCTCTCGATCATAGCGGTTAAATTATTATCTGCCCCATAGTTCTGGTGTCGAACTTGTTGTATTAATTCGTCAGCATTTTGATTTCTATTAGCCAGAATAACGCCCTGATTGATTTCTCGATGGTTTCGAGGTATCTCTATTCTTGGTTGTTCTACTTCGGCCCTTGGAAATTGGGGGTTTGGATTAATGGTCAAATCTTCTTCCATGATTACCCCTTGATTTAATCTTATTGGTACCCTCTGGGGCTGTCGAACAACTTGGGGTAGTTGAGCAACTTGAGGCACCCCAAAGAATTCAGCCATGCACGTTATTTGCACTGTCATCTGTTGATTCGACTGTGTGGCATTCTGAATGAGGGGATTTAGTACTGTACTTAGAGTTTGTGCTAACATTTGTACCATTTCATGGTTACTTTCATCCATTTGCTGCCTCAAAATTGTTGTCGAAGCATTTGTGAGACTTGGTATCATATGATATGGCCCTCCCAAAAATTGGTTTCTACTGGCTCCAGATCCCTATAATGGTGATGTTGCATTTACCAAAGGTTCTGAAAAAGTAGACGCAGCGTTCATAAGGCTATCCATTTCAGTAGTTGGCATGCCATATGGCTGCTCTCGACCCATCCAGGTTGTCGAAAAGCCTAGGGGTACAGTTGATCAAGACCCTAGGTTTATCCTTGGTGGGGGTGTCCTAAAGGACCTCTTGGACCCACATACGTAAGTAAGGGTCCAGTTTGATTCATGGTTAATGCTGGTATGGATCCAACAGAAGTTGGGATACTCCCTTCGACAACAGTAGTAACTGTTGTTCCTGTGATCGGTGGAGGTATTTCTCCATGGTTTGGCTCGTTAGCCATACTACTCTCTCCGTTTTCTTTCCTAACAATATATTTGTTGGTTATTCTACCACTTTGTAATAACATGCAATGTTATAACTGTACAGGAAAAACACAATAACATAGACAATTAGCAACGTCCCACCGGGTGTGCCAATTTGTTTACCGTTGTTTTTGGTAAACAACCGCTGGTCTCCAAAAAAGGTAAGTTTTTGGTTTACTTGCGGGATCGACCAAACTAATCCCAGAACATATGCTAATCTTTATGTAAAATGAGTAAGAAGGAAGAACGCACGTTCGACCCAGGGGAGAGATGTTTAAGATTGTTGAACAATAAATAAAAGTATAAAAATACAAGTAAAATAAGTAACAAGGTAACTTTGCAGGATAATGGTAAAGTAAAGTAAAAAGACTTTTATTAAGTAAAAAAGGTGTTTCTAACGTACATTGCTCTGCTTTTTATCCTTTCTCACGCAGTAGTTACTTGGATAATATTTGAGAGGTTTAGCACCATAAGTTGAACACACTTAAAAATTACACAAACTTCTTAATTTATACTAAAAGTAGGTAACCGTCGAGGGGACATTCTGTGCTAGGATGAAGACAAGTGTCTTCTTCATGCCTCTCGACCCATAGCTTTTTTCCGCGTTCTCTTCCCTTAGACGCTGATGAAAACCACCTTTCCCTCCAATAATTCAAATTTCAAAATGGTCTTCGTCCCATGTGCCAAGGCGCGAACACTTTCCTTCAGTCGAAACAACCTACATCTGCTTCAGTCGAATGAACCTTTGGTCGAAGCTT